>CM045735.1:40124748-40804748 GCA_024760905.1 Plotosus lineatus
AAACGCGAGTTTAACAAGGTTTAGACATATACCACTATAGATTAGCAGCACATTATTGCCAACAAAATGTGAAAACATTGTAAATTTTCAATAATAATAAAAACTATAAGCAGAAACTAAGATTCAGGGGAAACATCGTGTTTCCTCTCTTTGCTCACCGTGCCTTCCGGATCAACAAGGAGCAGATGTTTAGAGAGGCCGTTGTGCATGCCCGTCAGCACATACGAGCCCGGGTTGGTGGTGCTTTTACGCACCAGGAAGTCCCCGTCACTGCGTAGGAGTTTCTCGGCATTGTGGCGGCTCATCTCTCCGTGGTACCAGCTCTGCTGCTCCAGCTCGGGAAGTGAATGCAGGGCCGAGCGCGTCAGCACCGGGCTGCAGTTATCCACGGATGACATTTTATTTAACACAGACACTGATGAAGACGGCGACTGTGTCACGATCGCCTCCTCGAACGGCTCTGCACAGAAAGAGGAGGGGTTAAGTAATAATAAATATTAATTTCTATTTATAACACGATTATAGACTTGTTATAAAGTTTTGTTTTATGACTTTCTTCAACATTATTGAAATTTCCAAACACTACCTCTTAGGCACACAACTAATCTGTCTGTCTTCCTTTCAGCTTTTTCCCTTTTACTCAGGAGTCGCCACAGTGAATCATCTGATTCGCACGTTTGATTTTGCAGAGGTTTTTACGTCGGATGCCCTTCCTGTCACAACTCTTTTAGCAAGGGACAGAAACACGCTGACGACTTTGCAGCCTACTCTTTACGAAAGTCAGCAATGGTTCTTTTACAGGCCTCTCACCACCATAGACAGTGAGAGACATGGCCCGCCTTTGATCACCCAGTTAGCTGCACTATTACACAAAAATACCTGAAATGACTGATGCTGCCAAATACATTTTTTTCTTTTATTACCATTAACTACAGAGTTCTTTTATATAGAATTTTTTTATTTTAATATTTCTGAAGGTATCTTTGCACTACAGCATTTCTTTGCATGTGTCGAAACCAATTCTGTATGTTACCAATAAAAAAATGTATCTGCATCTTTATACAATAACCTGTTGTCTGAGCAAAGTCAGAGAATTCTGGATGTTATTATCGTAATCAAAGCATTCCTGATCTGGGAATCATGGGAAAAAAAGAATAATAACAAACACTGAGCCTCACTCATGTCGAAAAGATCTTTCCTGGGGCTGTCTTTGGCTGCGGAGCCACTGCCACATGGTTCACACGTTGTCTCGGTTTCCCCCTGCAGTGCCGCCAGTACCTGTGGGTCGATGTGCTGCGTGTTCACGTAAGTAGGAATTTCGCCTAGCTTAGGGCTCTGACCTTTGACCTCTGGCAAACTGTATACGTCGCAAGATCCTAAGAGTCGGCATTAAAGGGGAAAAAAAAGAGGTTAAATGAGGTCAAATGAAAAAAATATGGATGCACAGATTCATTAGCTGATTCAGTCTGTCGCCATAGATGGAAGACTCAAATCCAATCAAAGTGTGTGTGTGTGTGTGTGTGTGTGTGTGAGTGAGTGTCCTTGTGAGTGTGTGTGTGTGTGTGTGTGTGTGTGTGTGTGTGTGAGAGAGAGAGAGTGTGTGTGTCTATGTGTGTGTGTAGGAGGGAGAGCGCAAAAATAGATGCTGAAACTGCTCACCTTGATGAACAAGTATAGGCCTGCCTTGATAGTACGTCTGGTGTACTCCGGCCCCCTGCGACAAACAAGAGCCAGCCGAGAGAGAGAGAGAGAGAGAGAGAGAGAGAGAGAGAGAGAGAGAGAAAGAGAGAGAGAGAGAGAGAGAGAGAGAGAGAGAGAGAGAGAGAGACAGAGAGACAGAGAGACAGAGAAACAGAGAGAGAATATGAGTCATCCCCAGTAATAAAACAACCATTCTGCATTACTGCAACTGCAGGCAGCAACACTAATCTACTGCAAATAAAATCTTATATAAACCAGAGTCATCTTACCATCATACATAGGACATACATGAAGTGGACAAAACAGAGAACAGACCTGGGGTCAGGGGTTTTTATGATTATTAATATTATTATTATTATTATTATCAGCAGCTCTCCCACCCCAAAGAAATTCTAAGCAAGTGTTTTTTTTCTCCCCTAAGTGTCTCAAGATCTTCTTCTTTTACTTTCGGCTGTTCCCTTCAGGAGTCGCCACAGCAAATTATCTGCCTCCAGCTCCCCCTATCCCTCCATCTCCCCCTATCCCCTAAGTGTCTCAAGATAAATGAGCAAAATCCTCAATGATAACAAGCTAAAAATAATTGTCCAAGTGGACACGACTGTTGCATCAGCATCAATATGCCTGCAGGAGGCCAAACCAGCATATGCATACATGCCAGGATTACAGACTAAATATAAATAAATTAAGAAATAATAAGATTTAGCATCACTTGTGTTCACCAGGATAGAAATTAATTACGATTTGATCATTTACCAATATTTACTCACTCATTTAAACATGCAGTAAATACGTTAGCCTGGTATGGTCTCGTAGAAGTTAGCACATCCACCTCCCAGCAAAAAAAGGACCTGGGTTCAAGTCCTGGGCTCAGTGAGGGCCTTTCTGTTTGGAGTTTGCATGTTCTGCCCATGACTGTGGGTTTCATCCATTTTCCTTCCACAGTCCAAAGGCATGCACATTAAGCTAATTGGTGTTCTAAATTGTGGGTGTGAGTGTGAAAGTTTGTGTTTTTTGGCTCTGCAATAGACTGGCGAGCTGTTCAAGGTGAAATGTTATTGTTTTGGATTTTCAGAAATCAAACCAACTCTGAAAAGTGGAAGGAAGGAATCAAACTTTTATGGTGGTGCAGCATCTCATATTGGGTCACGTGCCTGCACAATGATTCAAAAGATATTTTAATATGATGCAGTGTTTATGGGAGCAGTGGTGGCCTGGTCATAAGGATGTTAGCTCAGTGACCCTAGGGTTGGGGGTTCAAGCCCCACTCTCAACAGGTTGTCACTAACTGGTGCAGGTAACTGAATTATCAATGGCTGGACATGTCTCTCAGTGTCTATGGTGGGAGGTTCATGGAAAAGAACCATTGCTGACTTTCGACAAAAGGAAGCTGCATAGCCGTCAGCGTGTGTCTGCCCTGCAATGGCCTGGTGAGCTGTCCATGGTGTACTCTGCCCTCGCCCGGAGTCGGTTGTGATGGGAGACAGCCTCCATATGACACTAATTATAATTAAGCTGTTACAGAAAATGAATGAAATGAATGAATGAATTATGCCTAAAAGAATAACACCCCCCCCCCTCCCCCCGTTTTAGATTTTATGTCTAATAACCGCCCATGTGTACTGGGAGCAAAATGATGGATCAAACTTACTAATTTTATTCAATCAGTGTCTGTAACAGTAAAATGAGGCGTTCACTGCGTGTAAAAGTGAGTTTACACGGTATTTCGAGAGCCCCCGCCACTGGGGAATGTCTATAATGTTCGTCAGTAACAACACATTTGATTGTTCCGTCGTGCTTTAAAAAACAAGAAAAATATTTTGCTGCGTTCTCTTGGTAAATGTCCAACAAGATGAACCATTAGAAACTTCTACAGCAAAACTATGGGATGCTCTGAATGAATGGAGCGATGAGCCAGATATGGACTTATCAGAAAGTGATGACGAGTATTTTTCACCCGATCCTGGTGACTATCTTCATAAATTTAAAGACGTTCATGGCGATGTGCTTGTTTGTGTTGATTGGCTCAACTTGCCATGTGCTAAAATTGACATTCATGTTGATTGGCTCGATTTTACATCTGGGGGGGGTGAAATAATCAACGGAACAGCACCAGGAGGGGAAAATTAAAGGGTCTTTTTTTTTTTTTTAATTATTCTGTTTTCTGTTTATTTTCAGCTTTCATGCAAGTAGTTTGGTTGATACCACAAAATGAATAACACAAATACCAGAAAAACTTTTATTGTTGTTATTATTCATGTTTTCCACCTCGATGCTAATAAGCACTTACCGTTCCACTCGGTTGCTAATCATTTTACTGAGCGCCCACCCACTCCAATTTTTTTTAAGCGCCCTGGGCGCTTAAACGTCGAATACGGTAAATAAATAAGCAGGAGCATTGGCACACCGGAAACCTTCTCTAAGACCAGAAATTCTCCATATCGACCAAACTTTTAAACTTTTCTTATAATGCTGTAGAACACTTTAAACGATTCCTGGTTCCAGGGTTTTATCCGAATCATCTCCAAAATCGAATGGAATTTTCCTAGTACAAAGCCCGGCTCTGGTACAATTTTATGAAAATTCATAAATCACTTTTTGCTTAATTCAACTACCGAGTAAATTGTATGCTGTAGAAATTATTGTTTAAATTAGATTATAACGAATAATCTGAAGAGACCTGGCTGCTCTCTGCTGTCTGATTGGTTAACCGGGCATCGATGAATCCACCAGGAGGGGGCATCTTGCCAGGGATGTTGTTATAATACGAGTGATCAGGAGGTTCTTCTCCTTCTTCAGACCATGAAGGTTCTTCTACACTCAGTACTCTAAAAAAATATCAGGAGAGAGGGGGGGGGGGAGAAAGAGACAGAGAGGGGAGGGGGAGAGGGAGGAGAGGGAGAAGGAGAGAGAGAAAGCATTTCATTACAATGTTTACCATGATCTGTCCAACGTTACCAAGTTATGTACCATGATATAAACCGCTCTCATTTTCCTCATTCATCAGCTCTTCAAAATACTCTTTCCATCTTCCCAGCACACTTCTGTCATCAGTCAATACATTTCCCTCTCTGTCCTTAATCAATCTAACTTGATGCACGTCCTTTCCATCTCTATTTCTCTGCTGTGCCAACCTGTATAAATCATTTTCTCCCTCTTTACTTTCCAACCGAGCATACAAGTCATCATACGTGCTCTGTTTGGCCTTTGACACTGCTACCTTTGCCTTACGCTGTGTCTCCCTTTACTCCTGTTTACGCTCTTCGGTTTTCTCAATGTCCCACTTCTTCTTAGCTAACCTCTTCCTTTGTACACACTCCTGCACTTCCTCATTCCACCACTAAGTCTCCTTATCTCCTTTCCTTCCAGATGACACACCAAGTATTCTCCTACCTGTTTCCCTGATCACATTAGCTGTAGCTTCCAGATGACTGGACAACACTTCCTGACCACCCAAAGCCTGTTTCAACTCCTCCTTGAAGACAACCCGACACGCTTCCTTTTTCAGCTTCCACCACTTTGTCTTCTGTTCTCCCTTTGCCTTCTTCACCTTCCTCACTATCAGCGTCATACTGCACACCACCATTCTATGCTGTTTGGCAACACTCTCACCCACTACTACTTTGCAGTCACTGGCTTCCTTTAAATTACATCGCCTGCACAAGATGTAGTCTACCTGTGTGCTCCTACCTCCACTTTTATAAGTCACCCTATGCTCTTCTCTCTTCTGGAAGAAAGTATTCACCACAGCCATTTCCATCCTTTTTGCAAAATCTACCAACATCTGTCCTTCTGCGTTCCTGTCCTGGATACCAAACCTACCCATCACTTCCTCATCCCCTCTGTTTCCTGCACCAACATGTCCATTGAAGTCTGCCCCAATGACCACTCTTTCACCTCTGGGGGTATTCTGCATCACTTCATCTAACTCACTCCAGAATCTCTCCTTCTCTTCTCGCTCACATCCTGTCTGTGGGGCATAAGCACTAACAACATTGAACATCACACCTTCAATTTCTAACTTGAGACTCATCACTCTGTCTGACACTCTTTTAACTTCTAGAACATTCCTGACAAACTCCTCCTTCAAGATGACTCCGACTCCATTTCTCTTCCCATCCACACCATGATAAAACAGCTTAAACCCTGCTCCTATGCTTCTAGCCTTTTTACCTTTCCACCTGGTCTCCTGAACACACAGTATGTCCACCTTCCTCCTCTGCATCATGTCAGCCAGCTCTCTACCTTTTCCTGCCATAGTTCCAACATTCAAAGTCCCTACTTTCAGTCCTAGACTCATGCCTTTCCTCTTCTCTCTCTGGCAACGGACACGCCTCCCGTTCTTCGACGTCTTCGACCAACAGTAGTCCAATTTCCATCAGCACCTTTTGGTTGACAGCACTGATGGCGGTCGTTGTTAACCCGGGCCTTGACCGATCCGGTATGTCATTCTTTCTTGTGATTCGCATATTTTATTTTGCATTTGTTTTACGCCGGATGCCCTTCCTGACGCAACCCTCTGCATTTATCCGGGCTTGGGACCGGCGTGAGGGAGAGACACTGGTTTGTGCTCCCCCCCCCCCTCACAGCTTCCATTAAAATGGTTTAATATGTTAATAAAATCTTTAGACAGTTTGTTGTCGGGGTCATAATGCCCCTGGTAGGGTCACCCAAGGCAAACAGGTCCTGGGTGAAGGTCCGGACGAAGTGCGATTCAGAAGACCCTTATGACTCAGAGACATACAAGGAAGTGGTCACCGGGGTCCCCTCCTGGAGCCAGACCGGGGGGGGGGGGGGGGGCCTCGAAGGCGAGTGCCTGGTGGCTGGGCCTAGCCCGAAAAGGAGACATGGATCCACCCTCCCATGGACCCACCACACGTGGGAGGAGTTTTAGGGGTCGAGTGCAATGTGAGTTGGGTGGCAGCCGAAGGCATGGGTTGTGTCGGACCAATCCTCGGCTACTCACTCTGACACTCAGGACATGGAATGTCACTTCTCTAGCGGGGAAGGAGCCTGATCTGGTGCGTGAGGTGGAGCAATACCGACTAGATATAGTCAGGCTGACCTCAACGCATAGTTTGGGCTCTGGAATCACCCATCTCGAGAGAGGCTGGACCTTATTCCATTCTGGAGTTGCTCATGGGGGGAGGCGGCGAGCCGGTGTGGGCATTCTTGTTGCCCCCTGTCTCGGGGCCAAAATGTTGGGGTTCTGCCCGGTTGACAAAAGGGTAGCTTCCCTCTGTCTTCAGGGGGAGGGACGGGTCCTGACTATTATTTGTGCTTATGCACCAAATGACAGTTCAGAGTACCCACCCTTCTTGGAGTCTTTGGAGGGTGTGTTGGAGAACGCTCCCTCGGGAGACTCATTCATTGTCTTGAGAGACTTCAATGCCCATGTGGGCAATGATAGTGTGACCTGGAAGGGTGTGATCGGTAGGTACAGCCTCTCCAGTCTGAACCCGAATGGTGTTTCGTTGTTGGACTTCTATGCTCGTCACAGTTTGTCTATCACGAACACCATGTTCGAACATAAATGTGCCCATAAGTGCACTTGGCACCAGGACATCCTAAGTCGCAGTTCGACGATTGACTTTGTAGTTGTGTCATCAGACTTGCGGTCGTATGTTCTGGACACTCGGGTGAAGAGAGGAGCTGAGCTGTCTACTGATCACCATCTGCAGGGAGTTGGCTTCGGTGGTGGGGAAGGCTGCCTTCCAGACCTGGCAGGCCCAAGCATGTAATCAGGGTCTGCTGGGAACGTTTGGCGGAGTCCCCTGTCCAAGAGGCCTTTCACTCCCACCTCCGGCAGAGCTACAACCACATCCCGGAGGAGGCGGGGGCATGGAATCCGAATGGGCCATGTTTTGTGCCTCAATTGCTGAGGCGACAGCCCATAACTGTGGCCGGAAGGTCGTCGGTGCTTGTCATGGCAGTAACCCCCGAACCCCGTGGTGGGCACCTATGGTGAAGGGGGCCGTCCAGCTGAAGAAGGAGGCCTATCGGGTTTCATTAGCCTGTGGGACTCCCAAGGCAGCAGATAGGTACCGGCAGGCCAAACATGCTGCAGCTGAGGCTGTCGCAGATGCAAAATCTCTGCCGTGGGAGGAGTTCGGTGAGGGCCTGGAGAGTGATTATCGGTTGGCCTCAAAACGGTTCTGGACCGCCATCTGAAGCCTCAGGAGGGGGAAGCAGTTATCCACAAACTATGTTTACAGTGGAAGTGGGGAGCTGCTTATCTCGACTGGGGATGTCATCGAGAGGTGGAGGGAATACTTTGAGGAGCTCCTCAATCCCACCAACATGCCCTCTGTGGAGTAGGAAGACCTTGGGGGTTTGGGTGGAGGTCTTCCCATCACTGGAGTGGAGGTCACAGAGGTTGCCGAAAAGCTCCTCGGTGGTCGAGCTCCAGGGTTGGATGAGATCTACCCAGAATATCTCAGGGCTCTGGATGTTGTAGGACTGTCTTGGTTGACACGTCAGGTCATCAGGGGCTGTACCTCTGGATTGGCAAACCGGGGTGGTGGTCCCGATTTTTAAGAAGGGGGACCGGAGGGTGTGTTCCAATTATCGGGGAATCACACTCCTCAGCCTACCTGGGAAAGTCTATGCAGGGGTACTAGAGAGGAGGATCCGACCGATAGTCGAACCTCGGATTCGGAACTCTGTACACTCCATAGGATTTTGGAGGGGGCATGAGAGTTTGCCTAATCTGTTCACATGTGTTTTGTGGATTTGGAGAAGGCTTTCGACCATGGTTGTCCCTCGAGCAATCTTGTTTGGCGTTCTCCGGGAGTACGGCGTTCTGGACCCGTTGCTCCAGGCCATTCGGTCGCTGTATCACCGGAGCCAGAGTTTGGTCCGTATTGGTAACAGCAGGTCGAATTCGTTTCTGGTGGGAGTTGGAGTCCGCCAAGACTGTCCTTTGTCACCAATTCTGTTCATAATTTTTATGGACAGAATTTCTAGGTGCAGTCAGGGCGTTGAGGGGTTCTGGTTTGGTGGCCATCGGATCTCGTCTCTGTTTTTTGCGGATGATGTTGTCCTTTTGGCTTCATCAAGTCGGGACCTCCAGCTCTCATTGGAGCGATTCGCAGCCGAGTGCGAAGCAGCCGGGATGAAGATCAGTACCTCCAAGTCTGAGGCCATGGTTCTCAGTCGGACAATGGTGGAATGCACCCTCCGGGTCGGGAATGAGGTCCTGCCCCAAGTGGAGGAGTTTAAGTATCTTGGGGTCTTGTTTACGAGTGAGGGAAGGATGGAGCGAGACATCGACAGACGGATCGCTGCAGCCTCTGCTGTTAAGCGGTGCCTGTACCAGTCCGTCGTGGTGAAGCTCTCAATTTACCAGCCGATCTACGTTCCAACCCTCACCTATGGTCACAAGCTTTGGATAGTGACCGAAACAACAAGATTGCAGAAACAAGCGGCTGAAATGAGCTTCCTTCGCCGGGTGGCGGGATTCTCCCTTAGAGATAAGGTGAGAAGCTCTACCATCCGTGGATAGTTCGGAGTAGATCCACTGCTCCTCCGCATTGAGAGAGGCCAGTTGAGGTGGCTCGGGCATCTGGTCAGAATGCCTCCCGGACGCTTCCCTGGTGTGGTGTTTCAGACATGTCCATCTGGGAAGAGACCTAGAACACGCTGGAGGGACTATGTCTCTCAGCTTGTCTGGGACCGCCTCGGTGTCCCCCCGGAAGAGTTGGAAGAAGTGGCTGGGGAGAGGAACGTCTGGACCTCTTTGCTTAGGTTGCTGCCCCCACAACCCGACCCCGGACTTAGCGGAAGAAGATGAGAATGAGGATGAGGGTTAACAAATATCGCTATTTAAAAACAGTATTAATAACCAAAATTCACACAATGATGAGACAGTATACAAAGCTGAAGTATGTGTGAGTGCGTATGTGTGTTTGTGTGTGTGTGCTTGTGTGTGTACCCCCCGTGTGTGTGTGTGTGTGTGTGTGTGTGTGTGTGTGTGTGTATATGTGTGTTTTACCTATCATGTATAGCTGAGAGCTTGCTGGAGGGACACTGGAGGTACTGCTGGAAGCGCAGATCGAACGCCTGCCCTATTGTACTGATCACATCTTGGGCCAGACCATCAGAACATTCCAGAATATGACATGCTGCAGACCACACACACACACACACACACACACGCAGACACACACACACACACACACACGCACACCATTTTATAAACACAAAACTGTCATAAATATGCAGACATAGACTGTGTTTTAGAGCTCTGACACACACACACACACACACACACACACACACACACACACACACAGGATTGAAACAGGATTGAATATCAGAAGATAGCCAGAGTAAACGGAAGTTAGTGTGCTGACTCATTCCCTTTTTTTCCTCATGACGTCATCAGAAATGCATTGTGAAGTATAAAGGATCATTTTAAAGCTTGGACAAGAGGTCAGATGCACGGGAAAGGAGGTGAAAAAGAGACAGGCTGCAGCATAAATTGATTTCTGTCCCCCTACAAAAGCTAAATACAGCTACAGTCGATCTGTCAATGCCTCTCTGCTTCAGGACACAATGTTGGAGACTGTAAAGAGGTCAAATCCATTCACGTGCAAAATACAACTCCTGATTTCCCATTGCAAAAAAACATAAGTGCTATTAAAGACAAGCTGTAGTTAAGTATTGATTTAACTTATATTTGATTCTTAAATCTGTTTCGTTCTTTTAAATGTCGTATCGTGTCATGCACTGAGACCCCAACGCAACATCTACAGTATGAGACAGATTTTTGAATAAGTATGAGTATAAATATCAGTGGGGCATGCAGGAAAAATCTTACCTCTGCGGTTAACTGGATCTTTTGCTACATAGGCAACAAAATCAGTCGTGTCCTTTCAGCAGAAACACAAAAAATGCAAACACTTAGGGGAGAAACAGCAATTTAATGCTGTTGTAAAATGATATTGACTGATTTAACTTAATTATATCTTTATATCAATTTGTTGTGAAATTCATTCAGGATGAACAATTTCTGTTTACTGATAACATTCCTAAAATAAAAATCCACATAGTGCACATTATACTCAGTGTTTTTAATCTTTAAAACATACTATAAATTCTACACTGTAGTATAAGTACAGTGTTGATTTGTTTCTTAGTTTGATTGTTTGCTTGTTTCAAAAAGTTATCAATGGATTTTGATTAAGTTTCTCTCTGAAATAGGGTGTGGTACAAGTCAGAAGACTAAATATTTTTTGAGGTGTTGCATGCATGAGGTCATGTTAAAAAAATAAATCCCAAAACCATGTAAAATTACCATTTTATAATATGATCAGACGTCCACTAGGGGGAGACATTTCATTAGAATTATGTAACATTAGAATAATCCATTTGTGCCGGGTGGCGGTACTTTGCGTTCTAGGGTGCCCCATTAATTTTAAATAAAATGTTGCTTTAATAATTAAGGGTTTAATTGTTTGATATAACTCGACACAATGTGTAGTTAGTGGTACCTGTTCAATTCAGTTCATTTTCTGTAACCACTTAATCCTAATTAGGGTTGCAGGGAAGCTGGCGCCCATCCCAACCGACTACGGGCTAGGGCATAGTACGCCCTGGACAGCTCACCAGGCCATCGCAGGGTGGAAACACGCTGACGGCTTTGCAGCTACTCTTGTCAAAAGTCAGTAATGGTTCTTTTATATGGCTCTCACCATAGACAGTGAGAAACATGGCCCAGTTTGATAACCCAGTTATCTGCACTGGGGGGTGACAGTGACAACCTTGTGGAGAGTGGGACTCGAACCCCCAAACTTTGGATCAGCAATCCAGCGCCCTATACCATGAGGTCACTACTGCCTAATGGGACCTGGTGTTACTTAATTAATATTATCTAGTTAGTATTACTTACTGTATCTTTACTACTGTTAGCTATTGTTGTCTAATGACACTTATTTAATAAAATTATTTAGTGTTATCTAATGTTAATGTTCCCCTCCCTGAATCGCCACCTTATCGTGGTGGAGGGGTTTGCGTGACCTTATGATCCTAGGAGCTATGTTGTCGGGGGCATAATGCCCCTGGTAGGGTCACCCAAGGCAAACAGGTCCTGGGAGAAGGTCCAGACAAAGTGCGATTCAGAAGACCCCTATGCCATCTCAGAGGAAACAATTGAAGCAGTTTCCCTTGCCCGGACGCGGGTCACCGGGGTTCCCTCCTGGAGCCAGGCCCGGGGGAGCGTCTCAAAGGCGAGCGCCTGGTGGTCGGGCTTATTCCCATGGAGCCTGGCTGGGCCTAGCCCGAAAAGGAGACATGGATCCACCCTCCCATGGACCCACCACACGTGGGAGGAGTTTTAGGGGTCGGGTGCAATGTGAGTTGGGTGGCAGCCAAAGGCATGGGTTCTGTCGGACCGATCCTCGGCTACTTACTCTGACCCTCGGGACATGGAATGTCACCTCTCTGGCGGGAAAGGAGCCTGATTTGGTGCGTGAGGTGGAGAGATACCGACTAGATATAGTCGGGCTCACCTCAACGCATAGCTTGGGCTCGGGAACCATCCATCTCAAGAGAGGCTGGACTTTCTTCTATTCTGGAGTTGCTCATGGGGAGAGGCGGCGAGCCGGTGTGGGTATTCTTGTTGCCCCCCCGTGTGCCGAGAGTACGGCGTTCCGGACCCGTTGCTACAAGCTATTCGGTCGCTGTATCACCGGAGCCAGAGTTTGGTCCGTATTGGTAACAGCAGGTCGAATTCATTTCTGGTGGGAGTTGGAGTCCGCCAAGGCTGTCCTTTGTCACCGATTCTGTTCATAATTTTTATGGACAGAATTTCTAGGTGCAGTCGAGGCGATGAGGGGGTTCTGGTTTGGTGGCCATCGGATCTCGACTGTGCTTTTTGCGGATGATGTTGTCCTTTTGGCTTCATCAAGTCGGGACCTCCAGCTCTCATTGGAGAGATTCGCAGCCGAGTGTGAAGCAGCCGTGATGAAGATCAGTACCTCCAAGTCTGAGGCCATGGTTCTCAGTCGGACAATAGTGGAATGCACCCTCCGGGTCGGGAATGAGGTCCTGCCCCAAGTGGAGGAGTTTAATTATCTTGGGGTCTTGTTTACGAATGAGGGAGGATGGAGCGAGAGATGGATCGCTGCAGCCTCTGCTGTTAAGCGGTGCCTGTACTGGTCCGTCGTGGTGAAGAAGGAGCTGAGCCACAAGGCGAAGCTCTCAATTTACCAGTCGATCAACGTTCCAACCCTCATCTATGGTCACAAGCTTTGGGTAATGACCGAAATAACAAGATCACGGATACAAGCGGCTGAAATGAGCTTTCTTCGCCGGGTGGCGGGGTTCTCCCTTAGAGATAGGGTGAGAAGCTCCACCATCCGGGGAGAGCTTGGAGTAGATCCGCTGCTCCTCCGCATTGAGAGGGGCCAGTTGAGGTGGCTCGGGCATCTGGTCAGAATGCCCCCCGGACGCCTCCCTGGTGTGGTTTTTCGGGCATGTCCAACCGGGAAGAGACCCCGGGGTCGAGAACACGCTGGAGGGACTATGTCTCTCCGCTTGTCTGGGACCGCCTCGGTGTCCCCCCGGGAGAGTTGGAGGACGTGGCTCGGGAGAGGGACGTCTGGACCGCTTTGCTTAGGTTGCTGCCCCCGCAACCCGACCCTGGACTAAGCGGAAGATGATGATGATGTTGATGATGATAATGTTAGTGTTACTTTATTCATATTATCTAGTTAGTGCTTTCAAATTTAATATAATCTTACCTAGTTAGTGCTACTTAGTGTTGCTTAGTTAAGGTTATCAATTTTTTTCTTGAGTTATTGTTACTTACTGTTATTCAGTTAGTGTCACCTAGTTAGAATGATCAATGCACAATCTCTAATTTAACATAAATAGTGTTACCTGGTTAGTGTTGCTTGTTGATACTGTTACTCAGTAAATGTTAACTAGCTAAAATTATCCAGTTAGTACTGCCTAATGTAACCTAATTAGTATTATCTAGTGTTGCCTGATTAATGTTACCTGTTTTGTATTACTTACCCAAGTGATTTATTTCATTATTATAACTACTATTTAATCAGACAAACAATCGTGGTCCCATTTCAAAGTTGAAATTTGCAATTATATATTCACAATTAATGCAGTTGTGTGTACAGTTAACATTTGCACCAGGGAAGGGTTTTTGAGACAAAAACCTAGACTGTAACTTACTAATAAAGATCTCGGAAGTACTATTTACAAATATTATTTTATATAAAACAAGGTAAAATCCGTTGGGCTTTTTACACCGGAGCCATAGTGGCTCATCGAACCGGTGCCTATCCTCGGTTTCCATAGCATGAAACGACTTGGAGTACAACTCCTCCTGGATGGGAACCCTAATCACTACACCACAGGCCCCACTTATATAAAACAAACCTGCCTTATATTCATGAAACTTATAAAATGGGATACTTGTGGATACTGATTCTCAATTAACAGACAAAATGGAGGTGTGCAAAAGTTGGGTGTTGTTATCTGGAAAACCTTTGTATCATAACAAAAGCAAACTTATTCACAGTTATTGTTTTAATCCTCAATTCCTTACCGGATCTCCACCTGAGGCGAAGGATATCGACTGCATATGGTGATTCGCTATTATCTAACGAAGCACATAGGAAAGAGTATCATTGATTTTTAGACCATCATGCAACTTCCTGCTGTCAATAAAGCACTAAAATATGTGTGCGTGTGTGTGTGTGCTTTCTGCAGATATAAACTGCTTTAGAAGTAATGCATGCTCCGCATTACAAAAAAAAAAAAAAAAAAAAAAGAATATGTTTTATTGTAATCATTAGCATCCAAACAGATATAAGGTGATGTGGACATTTAGACACATATGAATACGTGATGTGCACCTGTTTGGAGTCTGGGGTCATAAGGTTTAAGCTGCTGATGGAGATGTTCAGGTTGATACTCATTCCAGCGAACTGCAAGTTACTCCTTCCCAAAATACTAGAAAGAGCTTTCGATGGAGGCTTAGAAAAGAGAAAAAAGAGCTGCAATTTAGATCATTTGTTTATGATCAATCATTACTCCATCTATTCATACTTCCATTTTCTCACACGCTCATAAATTAACCCGCATGTATAATTAAGTCAAGTTAAATATACTACAATGCACAGTATAAGCATTTGCATGAGTAAGTAAGTACTCACTCACTCACTCTCACTTATCACAGTGTATCTGACTTGGGTTGCAGGGAGGCTGGAGCCTTTTTCGGCCAACACTGGGGGAAGGTGGGGTACACCTTGAACAGCTTGCCAGTCCATTTCAGTACCAGCTAACACAAGCATTGTGGCCGATGGTGTAGTGGTTAGGGTGCTGCACTCATGATCGGGAGGTTGTAAGTTTGAATCCCACTGAGACTCTCAATGTGCTAAGACCCCTGGGCAAGGTCTCAACCACAAGTGTGCCTCTGTTCACCCAGTAGTATAAATGGGTCCCAGTAAGATATACTGGGAAGGTAACCTGCGATGGACTAGCGTCCCATCCAGGAGGAGTTGTACTCCTGGTCGCTTCACGCTACAGAAACCTGGGACAAGCACCGCCCTGATGAGCCGCTAGGTTTGGGTGTAAAAACCCAACAGACTTTACCTACCTTTTTTAACACAAGCATTGACACTCACATTCCTACCTAGGGGTAATTTTAAACAGCATGTTTTTGGACTACAGGAGGAAACCAGAGTACCCCGAAAAAACCCAAGCAAGCAGAGGGATTGCATGCAAACTCATTCATTTATTCAATTTTCTGAACCACTTAATCCTAATTAGAGTCGTGTTGAAGCTGGCGCCCACCTCAGCCAACTCTGGGCCAGAGGAATACAGCACCTTTCCACCGGGCCACCATTGCCCCTAATATGTACGCTCCATACAGAAACTCCCTTTCCAAGCCGAGGATTTGAATCCAGAACCTTCTGGTTGTGAAACAGATGTGGTAACCACTAACACCGTCGTAAATATTTTGCCGTTTCAACCATTCAAGTAAAATCCATCTTCAAAAGATTGGTGTTATCAGAACAAAAAATAATTCCCATACTGTATCATCCTCAACATCATCCAAGTTTTATTTTAAATATACAGTACTGGATGATATTTAAAGTTTTTAGTTCAAAATTTAATGATACATACGTTGGCCTATTTTCATTTCATTTAGCCATTTCTTCTATTACCCACAATGCCACTTCAAATATTACTGAATATTTATAGATATACTGAAGATTATTCATTCAAAATAGGTGTGCACAAACTTTTGACTAGCGCACGCACACACACACACACACACACACACACACACATACGTACATACACATACACACACACACACACACACACACACAAAAACACATACACACACAAACGTATATATACACACACACACACACACACGCACACACACACACACACACACACACACACACACACACTTGATCCAGCCTTGCTGAACTGATTGCAGATCCTCAGCACAAAATGACTCACAGTTCTAACAGTGTGTATCGTGGGCTGGGTCCACCCACACACACTGAACCACACCACATCCTCACTGTTTTCTTATAATTCCTCTCTCTTCCTCTGGCTCCCCTCTTTCTCTTTTATCTTCATTTTCACTTCTATTTTCTTTAATTTTCTTTTCTCTTTATTCCACACATGATACGTTCCCACCATCTTTCACTTTTTTGCTCATTTGAACAGTAGACGGATGCTCGCTGTTTGTCTTGTTTCTATTTCTGCATTCCTGCTGGTCTCACTTTTCATTTACTTCTCTTCATTTGTTTTCGCTCTCTCTCTCTCTCTCTCCATCCTACCTTTTTCTTGCGCAGTGCCCCTTTGGTGCCAGGTACTGCTTCACACACCATACTGATGGCCTCCCTGTAGGAAGGGAGAGAAAGAGTCAGAGAGCAATGCAGAGGGCATAAAGAGGCAGAGAAACGGATGATAGTGGGAAAGGGGAAGAAAGAAATGCAGGGTGAGCAAAAGAAAAAGAAAAGACAGAGTGAGAGTGGCAGAGGGGAAGAAAGAAACAGGGAAAGAGCAAAGGGAAGAAAAAGAAAGAGGCAAAGAGAAATGAGGAGAGAGAGGTAGATAGAAACAATGAGAAAGAAATTTTCACAGGGAGTGGGGGCAAAGAGGGGGAGAAAGAGAGAGAGGGGGGAATAATGAGAGATTTTTAATAAATATATTTATTTTATTAAATATTCAAAGGTTTACTTATTTATTTATTTGGTCAGTTGTTTGGAGGAAAGCTGTTAATGTTGAGAACACTGCCAGGAACCATATCAAACAACACATTTGTTTAAGACTAGCTGAAGCAACTACGAATGACCTGGGTGATTTGCTTTTGGAAAGTTTAAAGGTGAGGGTCAGGGTAAAGCCACAAAGATTTGGAGACAGAGGAGTTGTAACTAGAAATTATACGGACCTTCAAATGAGACAATTACCTTAGATCTTGAATGACCTTCAAATCTTAAAACTCTAACCACCCATTCATTCATTCATTTTCTAAACCGTTGAAACCTAATCAGGGTCACTGGGAAGCTGATGCCCATCTCAGCTGACTCTGGACGAGGGCAGAGTACACCCTGGACAGCTTGCCAGGCCATCGCGATAACCGTTAACCATCTTGTAAAAGAAAAAAAAAACTTCAAATACGAGAGCTTTTTTTTCTAGCCTGGTCACATCCAGGTACTCTACAACATCGATCTAACACGAGCACATGGGTGATTAAAACCAGAATCCATACAGTCTATCCTTTTACATAATCAGTACTGCGCTACGGAGGCACTTTACACTCTTATGAGTGCCCCTTTACTGTATTGCTTCTTTTGACTCAAGCTTATTTTTATCTTCATTGTGATTCGAGTGCATTGTGTTAGCCCAGTGTACCTGAGCTTTGATCCATGCAATGGTTTTTTACTCTTGGATTGTACTACATAAACCTCACTGTTGCACCCTGCAGTAGTTTCAGTAAAGATATTTTCCCCCCAAACAAGGCAAACATTAGAATTGAAAGGCCATGATGTCTACAAGGGCATTTTCACGCTCTCTCGGGTTTATAGGGGTTTCCTCAGGGTACTCTGGTTTCCACCCACAGTCCAAAGACATACACATTAGGCTAAATTGCTGTTCCAAATTGCCCTCAGGTGTATGCATGAGTGAGAATACTTGTGTCTATGTGTTGGCCCTATCATGGTATGATAGTCTGGAGAGCTGTTCAGGATGTACCTTCAGTAAGAATCGGTGAAGATAGGCTTCAGCTTCTCGAAGATTATTCGGATTATACAGTTGTGTGTGTGTGTGTGTGTGTGTGTGTGTGTGTGTGTGTGAGAATGCATGTTTATTGGATACATTAAGTCAGGTGGAAAAGTGATTATGATATGCCATCTCTCTCTCTCTCGCTCTTGTTCAATAGGCAAGCAGTGTCCTCTGGGAGGTGTCCGGCCTTCTCCTAACCAATGTTATGCATGCACACATGGATGAGTTGGAGTGACTTTCTTTATGTTTGGTTTCACAGATCTGAACAGACGGAAGTGAGGTCGATGCAAAACAGGATTTTAAATTTTAACGAGCCTTGTGCTCAAGTATAATTAAATTATTAGTACTTTAATAAAGTTGTGTGTCCATAGTCAAATCAAACTAAAAATTCCAACCAGTTTTAAAAACTTCCCACCACTGAACTTCATCATATTCCTGATGAATGTGAATGACTTCTCATTGTGAGAAGGAGATCTAAATCATGGGCTAATGGTGAAGGAGTCGTACCTTGTTATTTGGGATCTTGTAGTGAAGTCAAGGGATCGCATAGACCGGAGCACTTCTATGCAGCCCAAATACTACAAAGAAATAAATAAAGAAAGAAATACATATTATTTAATATTTATGTTATTTCCTGAAATAAATGGTTGGAAGATAACCAGGAATGGCTGTACAGTAGACACTTATCAAAGGGGTATAAATAACACAATGCTTCATATACAACTTATAAAATGTTTTTTTAAATTGTGAACAAAAATGAATGAAATTGTTTAGAAATAAATTATTATTGAAAAGAGCTCCATAAGCAATAAGCTGATTTATATAATACATTTAATAAACTTGTGAAATTGTTAGCATTCACCATTTGGAATCAAAAAGTTATCAAAATGTGCTTTCACTTAAAAACTAATAAGAAGATCCTCATTACATACACACTCATAATCATCTAATTGTTAATATTAATCCATCCCACAATACATCTACCTGTAATTTCACCTGAGGTAAAACAAGGTATGGGTGTGCCCACATGCTCACTGATCTGTGATTGGTTAGTTTATGTATGATCTCATTGGCTGAAAAGTTACAACACTACTTAACTTCACTCTACATTTTTCCCCATGAGGACGGTGCGGTTATGTAGCAGTTAGTGTGTACATGTATATAGGATCATTAAGAGATGTTTTGATAGCCTGTGAGGTTAACAGACAAAATTGTATGCAAGTAAGCCAGTAAAAACTTTAAAGATACGCATGCAGTTAGAGTGATTATAGCATGACTCTAAATACAGCTTAAATTATTACTCAATACATTATCCATACTCTCAGGTGTTTGTAATGATTTGTTGCATGGATGGTCTATATTAGAATGCAATTAAAATCGTGTGTGGCGTGGTGGTGTAGAGGTCACGCTCATCAGCGTCACAGCATTAAAGTTCTGAGTTTGAGGACCAGGGCTCGGCGAAAGGCGTTTTTTTATGTGAAGTTTCCTTGTTCTCCCAATGCTTGCTGGGTTTTATGCAATTATTCCGGTTTCCTCATACAGTCCAAAAAACAAGCACATTTGGCTAACTAGCTGCTCCAAATTGCCCCAAGTTGTGAATTTGAATGTGAAGAAATGTATGTGTGTGTGTGTGTGTGTGTGTGTGTGTGTGTCAGCCCTGGGATAGTCTGACAAGCTGTCCAGGGTGTGCCCTGCTTTCACTCCGGAGCAGCTAAAATAGGATCCAGCCTTCCCGCGACCCAAGTAGGATTAAGCTGTTTGGTAAATGAGAGAGTGAATGAGTGGGCCAGTAATACCATGCTTCTGTATTGAAGGTGAAATTGAATGGTGATCAAAATTCATGAATGGTGCAAGAGAATGTAAGAGCAACAACAACAAAAAAACAGGACTCAGGAAGTAAGATAGTTATCTCACTTTTTACATGCTCGTGGTGTTCACATGTCACGGAAAATCACATGTAGAGGAGGTTTTGGACAAATTCAGTTCACCCACACACAGGAACTGACACACACACACACACACACACACACACACACACACACACACACACAGTGTTAAAATGCAAGTGAGTGTGTAGGAGACGGTGTGAGAAAGAACATGCGGATTACACACTGAGAACAGTTTGTCAGATCACACCTCAGAGTTGATTAGGCCATGCGCCTGCTGTGATGATGAGACAAGGTTGTGGGCTGAATAACACGTATCTGGAATAGCACCTTTAACATTATATAACTGGCACCAACAGCTTGCCTTTCTTGACCTCGAATCATATATAAAATAATCATCCATTATTGTTACGCCCAATATATCGTCAAATTAAGTGTGAACCCAAGAGTATCCGTGCAGGAATACAAAGATTCATGTGTGCTAACATTAACCCTGAAGATTCACAGTGCTCTGTGATGTGTGTTCGAAACAAAAATCATTTGACCAAAATGAAACTCAGAATTGATCCAAAGTTGATTTAAAAATAAAAAATAAAATAAAATAAAATACAGCACCAAACCAACAACAAAAATATCGTACACAAATATATTTTAAAAAATAAAATAAATAAATTACATGACTCAAAACATTTAAAACATTTAAATAAACAAACAAACAAATAATACAGTGAGCTATGGATCATAAAAGTATAGATTTTTATCTCTATAAAGGAAGGGGCGGTGGATGTCGCTGAATAGTCCGTCATTTTGATTCAAGAATTATTCACTCGGGATAATATTCTTTAATCCACCTATAGCAGACCAATCAGATCACATCATTGCTGTATAGTATCTACTTAACATATTATTTCCATTTATACTTCTAAAGATTATTTCATAGGCATGTTTGATAGAATTATCGAATTCTAATTTCTAAATGCATTTCTCATGTGAAATTAGTTCAGGATTTAATAATGTGTTGGAAAATGGTCCTTTCAGCAACTGTCTTAGTTGTTTTATTTACATGATGCAGGACAATCTTTCTGAAACATTTCTTTTCTACAACTGCCAGGTAAATCTTTACACATGGTTATTTGAGAATTGTGAAGGTACTCACTGCATCATTTAAAGTTAATTAACATGTTGGCTGCTGACACATATAAATCGATGCAATAATAATACAATCAAAGGCACTTGCATACAAGCAATTTGGGTCATTTATTTCCAGGTGTTGACCCTTTTCACACTACATGACATGACATGACTTGATATATGATATGGGGGTTTCCTCATGGTACGGTGCTGGATTACTGATTGCAAGGTCAGAGCTTTAAGCCCCACTGTCACCGGGCTGTCACTGCTGGCCCCTCAGTGCACTTATCTGAGTTTTCAAAGGCCAGCCATGTCTCTCACTGTCTGTGGTGAGAAGCTATAAAAAAACCATTGCTCAATTTCGTTAAGGGTAGACTGCCTTGCTGTCAGCATGTTTTTACCCTGTGATGGTCTGGCAAGCTGTCCAGGGTGTACTCTGCCCTCTCCCAGAGTCGACCGAGCCGGGCATCAGCCTCCCTGTGACCCTATTTAGGATTAGGCTGTTCAGAAAATGAAGGAATGCTGTACTATAATATATAATAATCAAAAGCATAGTTATACAGTCTATTATAAAATGTAAAACTTGCAGAACAAAAATTAGTTAAAATAAATTACTAGCATTGGTGATAATTAAATCCTTTAATACAAAGTATAATAAGGATAAAACTCTTCGCATGCAACACCTATGGAAGCCTGCTTTTATGAGGGGGGGTCTTACTTATGTAATTAATCAACACTCTTTGTGTCTGGTTTTAATGCTCAGAAGTTTACCAGTGCATGCCTCACCGAACACAGTGGTGACTCACCTGGACCTGTCTCGTTCTAACCTCAAGCCCTTGTAGCATCGGCAGATGAACGGATGAAAGAATCATCAGTCTTCTGTTTCCCTAATCTGAACAAAGCGAGTGATTCACCTGCTCTACTTATGATGTTATCAATGGCGCCTCAGACAGACCTGTCATTCAGATGGCTGCAGATTTTACCATATCCAATATTAAAGTTGATAATTCTTAGTATGAATAGCAATAAAAAATAATGTAATAATATAAGGATAATAACAATAATACTCCATAGACATAGATATGATTTTGACAGAACACAGGATAAGAATTGTGGATATTTATATAATTTGTAAAATAAAACTTATCTTCAGTTGCCCTGCCTATATATATATATATATTTGATATTTGAGTGTGTGTGTGTGTGTTTGTACAGCGAACGAGAGAGAGAGACAGAGAGAGAGAGAGAGAGAGAGAGAGAGAGAGAGAGAGAGAGAGAGAGAGAGTATATAAAGCTCCATTCTGATTTCTCGGAAGGTCTTGATTTATGTTGTATAACAGCTCGGACAGTACATCTGACAGATCCTAAAGAAGTAGGATCTAATATCGTACATTACTGTTGCTATAGCAACAACATTTACAAAGACATGTCCAGCATATGTTTAAAAGACACTAAATGTATAATTTTTGTGAAGCAGAAGCTACCTATAGAAACCTCAAAAAAGATTTGTGGAAGGTGTCTCTAATATAAGCTTATAAGTAAAGTTGTCCTTAAGTTTTAAAAGCTTAGGAAAATTTAAGAAAAATTGCTGCGAGAAAAACATTTACAGCTGCTATAGTGAAATCGATACAACATAACTGGATACAAGATGATTCCTGGATATTCTGAATGCTGGAGATTAAACTCTACACCTATAAGTGAATGAAAACATTTCAAGTCTTTGTGTAATTTAAAATGGTTTACCTGTTGAAAAACTGCAGTATTGTGAGAGGAAAAAACATGTTCTCTTCAAGATCTGTTGTTTATCAAACCGACATTGTGTATGGAGTATGTTTTTAGTCACAGAGTAATATAATAATGAACATAAAGCCAAGCAATACAATCATCTGAAATCATGAAAGCGATTTCCACAGGTTTTGGCTTTAAAGGCAGAACATAATCCCAAAATGTGTTATTTCATTGAAATTAGAGGGTTACTTTTAAACTATAGAGAGCCCCCAGTGCAGCTAACTGGGTTATCAAAGGCGGGCCATGTCTGTCACCGTCTATGGTGAGAGGCATGTAAAAGACCCATTGCTGACTTTCGTAAAGAGTAGGCTGCAAAGTCGTCAGCGTGTTTCTGTCCCTTGCTATAAAGGGTTGTGACAGTAAGGGCATCCGACGTAAAAACCTCTGCCAAATCAAACTTGCGAATCAGTTGATTCGCTGTGGCGACTCCCGAGTAAAAGGGAAAAAGCCGAAAGGAAGACAGACAGACAGACAGACTTTTAAACTATAGAGAGAAATAATAATAATAATAATAAGTGTGCCCTTATCCAGTCAATCAAACTGTAAGCATCACTAACTTTACCATATCTTTATAATCATATACAAGGATCCCTCATTTTCCGTGGTTAATTGGGACCAAGATCCCCACGCAACCACCGAAATCCACAAAGTAGGATCATCCTGAATGTTTACCCTGTAATCACCCTGATGTTTACGTACATGTATATGTGTATATAATATCAATAAATATAAAATGTTGGAATACATGCATAATAGCGCTCGGATCACCTTCGAAACCAGTGCAGACAGCAAAGGAAGACCTTCAGACAATTCACGGAACACCCACAGAAAGGACGGAACGTTTGTGGAATGACCACGGCACTACTCCTTTTTAGAAGGAACACTCACAAAACGATCGCGGAACAGGCGGAATGAAGGCGGAAAGTTCACGTTCAGCACGGAATGACTGAGAAACGACTGAGGAATACCCGGCATAACCCCGTTTTAACGAGGAAAAATCGGCAAGGATCAAAAGATTTGCTCCTGATTCCGCCTATAAATACGCTCAATGACCAAGGGAAGCTCATTCTCTGATTCATACTATATGTTTATAATGTATAATATGTTTATAATGTACAATAAATTTAAATTTTAACATATGTCTGTAATTTACAATATGTTTCTAATGTGCAATATGTTTCTAATTTACAATTAATTTAAAATTTAACATGTTACTATGTTTAATATCAATAATGTCAATATATTCCTTTTATTTGCACCTCAACAAATCATTCCAGACTAAAAATCATGCACACAAGTCCAAACCACAGTGATTATACCTTTAAAACTTTATTACATGAACAAGAAAACAGAAAAAAATGAATTGGAATAATTTAATATTTATAGTGGAAGTGACTTCCTTGAGTGTTCCGCAAGTCTTTCGTGTTATCTGCAACCATTCCGCAAACGTTCCGCAAGTATTCTGCAAATCTTCTGTGAGTATTATGTGGGGATTCTGTGACCGCTTTTGACCACCCGGAAAAAGGAGGAATGTTCACGGAACGTTCTCGGAAGACTTGTGGAATAAAAGGAACGATCACAAAACGTTTGCGGAAAGGACGGAACGTTTGCAGAAGGACGGCGGAACGTGAGGGAACACTGTCAGAAATTTTTTCCATGAACATGCTTTTTGACATGTTCAAAAGCACGTTCGCGGAATATTTTGGCCTGACGGAAGAGGAGGAATACCATCGGAATCATACGGAAGATGACGGAATGACTGAGGAATGTTGGAGGATAACTACAATTTTGCTTCCGCGAGTCTGCCGCACAACAGTGAAATGGGGATATAAGGTAAAACTTAACCTCAATGGTGTATAATTTCCTGATCAATCGAATGAGGTTTCCATTGGGTTTCAATGATACCATTAATAAAAACAGCATGAAAATACCCAGAAAACCAACATTAGCTACAAATTCTGCTATTTACCATAAATCAATTTCAATAGTCGAGCAGCTACAATTCACCAAAAATCACAACAGCTTTCTTCTTGATGTCCAGAATACTTGCTTCTCAGCTACTAGACTTAAAATTAAGAAACAGTCTCAGTTTCAACAACGGGTGCACAAAAGCCTTTTCTTACTTGAGAGCAGTCTAAAATTATAATCTTTCTCACTACTAGAGATCTCTATATTCACTTAGAACATTTCAGACAGTTTCAGCATGAAAACAGATTCAAAATATTAACAAGGTCTCCATCACAGCATCACAATTCCGTCATACATGTTGTGCAACAGCCTGAAATTGCTATTAAATGTTATTAATTGTTAATTGTATATTTGTAATATAATTATAGGTGTATAATACATAAACATAATTTTCCAGTCAAATGTAAAATGAACCAAGTGGGTGCATCAGTTTGTGAAAGCATCTTTAGTAGCATCGTTTTTAAAGTGGTGTAAAAATTCGAATCAAAGAAGCATATTGGTTTGTCATGAACATATTTATATAAAAGATTCAAAATGCCAACAACCAATCAGAATATGTTGATCACTATGATAAGCTCACATAGATCATGTGTTTTAAATAATAATAATAATAAAAATAATTATACAAATTTTGGTGGATTTTCCCTTCTTTCCATCCTCACAGTTCCATCCATCTGAAAGCAGACGTTTTTTTTTTTTAAACTGTAAGAATTTTAGCTGAAAACTCCGGCATGGAGTATATAAATATCAAAAAATAGCAACCCGGTGGCTAGATTTGGCCCATAAATCAATTTTCTCTCAACTTGCACTCAAAAAACATTTTACAATATATTATGCATGGAATAAATAAGTTAATGTATGAAATATACAATCAAGCATCCATTAATAATCTCTCACACTGTTGAATGGGTCGTTGTGGGTTTACATGCAGACAACATCATCAAAGTAGAAAAAGAGAAACCAACGAGGAGTAATGTGAATAAAAATAAGGACAAAACTCATGAATACTGGTACTGAAAAGAAGGGGAATGAGATGAATGTGTCGCCATTGCTTTTTAAATCTTTTTCTTGCTTTTTTTTTACTCTTCTCAAATATGTAGTGACTTGAAGCTGAATTATACACCCTATTTATTGTGTTCTTTTTTATTGCTCAGTGTGTGTGTGTGTGTGTGTGTGTGTGTGTGTGTGTGTGTATGTCAAAATATTTCCGTCACTCTGCTTTATTTGTGATACACACACTAACACACATGGGCCGTCATTAGCACAACCGTGACAGGCAGCACACATTTAAATTGATATGTGATGGTTGCTATCGCCCCACACACACACACACACACACACACACACACACACACACACACACACCTATTCTTGTGAGTGCCTTATACTGACATAATTACCGCATCCTAATGAAACAATTCTATGCTGCCTGTAAAACATGCACGAGAACAAAATTGTTGGACAAATTACATCATTGTTGTTCATGTAGGGACACGGTAGCTTTTCCCCAGCAATAAAAATATTCATTGGCATTCCTTGTCTGCTTTTTCCATTCTATCACCTTGTTCATTTGTTAATTTTCAATTCACAACTGAATAACTTCCTGTACATAACCCCTCTCCTGTCTCTCTCTCTCTCTCTCTTTCTCAACAGTATCTCTCTCTCTCCCCATTTCTCCGAATGTTGAGCACACAGGGCTCCAGTACTGAGTCTGTAACTGTGGGTGATTCAGTCTCAGAAGGAAAAAAGGAACAAGAGTATGTGGCATGAATCATCCTGTAGATATCGAAGTCACCTTTACCTCGGTGCCTCTTCAATGACACACCGCACGATGAAGTGATGCAGCCGTATGTGTGTGTTCTGGTAGGGGGGGTTACACTTGGAATATGCTGGAGGGATTGGATTTTGAAAATTGAATTTATTTAGTGAATCATGTTTGAACATCAACATTAAAGTCACATTTCCTCATCTTTCTCTCTCCTTCCCTTGGTTTTTCTTTCTTTCCAATAATGGTTTAGCAGCTACAGGTTGCCTAATGGTGCCTATTACTTTAAATGCTTATTTTAAAAAAAACAATAACAAATAATAGACAAGATTTCTAATATATTTTCAGATTATTCTATTGCAATATCTGTTTTTGTGTGGTCCTCCTCATCAATCCTAACACCTAACACAAAATCATTTAGCCTTTAAACTCATTGCTGGGCCACCATTACGTTTTATGAATGCGAGTCATAGAACACCAGCTCTGCCACCTTCGCTCTGGTCACCGTGGTTACACTATTTGCATCCCGCTTCCGCTTGATGAGATAAACTTGGTGTTCGTTTAAATAGATTGACTGGAGTGGTAAAAATAGCCTGTCGCTTGGAGAACCTGTATGGTGCATATGCAGCAGGTTAAAAAAAGCCAGAAAGAGAGAGAGAAAGGGAGAGAAACCGAGAGAGAGAGAGAGAGAGAGAGAGAGAGAGAGAGAGAGAGAAGAGAGAGAGGGAAAGAGAGAATCAGTGAGCATCTAGAGCTAATATCACATGGAGACAGACAGTTCGAAATGGTGAATCATTTCTGAGCCCCAAAGCTTCACATTAGTCTCTGAGTATTGTGTCTAAAGAATCTTAAAACAAACACAACACTGAACTGCACACGTGCGCACACACACACACACACACACACACACTCACATACACCGAAGCCTTGTTAAGCATCATGACTAAACTGCCTGATTTTTCCCTCCATAAAGGGAGTTTGCCTAACTGAGCCTGTTACTTAATGCCTGTATTCATCTCTCGCCATTGCTTCTCTTTCTGCAACTGCAAAGAAAAAAAAAAAGCGCAACTGTAGCTGTTTGCTTTCCTTTTATTTCCAGAAGCTCAAAAAAAGTTAATAAGGAGATGGACAAATAAAAAATAAATATATAAAGAAAGGACAAAAATAAAAATTAAACATGAGTGTTAGGGATAAGAGGGAAATGGATACAGAGAAGAATGAAAGAGACAAGTGAGACCATACCTTTACGACGTACGTCACTCCAGGGCCAGCGATCTTGTCGCTGGAGTGCAGCCATCCTCGTGAGGGTTTATTCACAAGGCCAGCACATTCTCCACCGATGCCACCCACACCACCTGCATGCCAGTCCTCTGCGCCTGGCTGTGCCTCCTCCATCCTTCCCTTCTTTCCAGTGCTCATGGAGCCTGGCTCGTGGTGACCAGAGGTGGCAGAAGCGCACGAGATGCCCCCAGTGGCCGCCGAGAGGCTGGAAGAAGCTGTCGGGTTACAAGAGGACCCTCCTCCTGTTCCCCCCCCTCCTCCCTGAAGTTTGGACACAGCCAGGTCCTTGACGGCTGATGGTAGGCCTTTGATCCCCAGCAGACCAGAGGAGTTGGAGAATTTAAGACTGGACACCTTGTTGATGAGAGTGCACAGGGCGGTTCCAGAGTCCTCGGCTGTCTCAAGGGACGGTACCTCGGCAGAAGGTGCATACGGGGGTTCCGGAGCAGGCACCGGGGTGCCAGCAGGCACCTTGGTGTTCATGGGAAGGCCGTGGAGCAACAGCTCGTCGACAGATGTCACCGACTCATTGCGGAAGCGATTGTACTTGGCGCGCTGCAGCATGCCCCCGGCTCCGTGTGCCTATGCGTGCACGGGCACAAGCGACACCGTGCTTGCCAGCCACTCCCCTAGCATGTCCAATTTGAAAAATGCCTCACGGATGGAAAAGTACAAGCAGTCCTTCTACTTTCCTCCCTATCAGTGCCAAGCTGCAACGATACCAATGGCAGTGCTGGTCCTTGTAATGATGGTGACTATGGCGAGTATCAATTCAAGCAATAGCTACGAATCCCGGCACACACCAGGCCATATCAGCGGCCAGAAATGCACCTCAAACTCAACAATCCATTGGAGGGAGAAAAACACGATGGAACAATAACTTCACACTCCTCTCCAATGATGGCGTTCAGGCGATAGAGGAGAAAAGAGCTTTATGAAGGAGACGTCTCTCTCTCGCTCTGCAGCCTGGCAGATCTGTGCACACGCATGACTCACTCGCAGAGAAAGAAAGAGCGAGAGCGAGAGCGAGAGACCGAGAGAGAGAGAGAAAGAGAGAGAGAGAACCCTTCTCAACAAAAGACTCACTCAATGCCGCAGATCACTTCCTGTTGCGGGAAAAAGCTCCCCTATGCAACACATCAAAAATGATTGATTCTGAAATTTCCCGGTGATGATATTTATCACCATCTACAGGAATGTCTTACTTTCATTCAGACGAAAAATATATACAGGTGGAAAATGGTTCTCAAAGAATAATACCAGTGCATGAACAACAGGTCTTCTTGTCTTTGCTCATTCGATCTCAATCTTCTCAATTTAACCAAAACATCTTTAACAACAAATTAGAACTAATTAAAAAACCCATAAAATAAATAAATAAATAAAAACCTAAATGAATATCATGACAAGAAGGAAATGCATCCTTCACAAGCCCACATTGAACGATACTGATACAGAGGTAGCTCTGAAATGTTGGTTGATATGTTCATGACAAAGAAACAAAGTTAAGCTTCTCTCCATGATGATGACAAATTTTCCAGACACCTGACATAAAGGTGAAGCTCAGTCATTCTGTGCTATGAAGACAGTCCATCTCACGTTGAAGCTTTAAGGGCAAACTGGAATATTTCATTGACAACAAAATAAAAAATATCATCACTTTGGTTGTAGTTTTTGGAAGAAAATGCAGAAAACTATAAATTTGCATATTTATATTCGTACACAAACACACACACATATACATATATATATATATATATATATATATATATATATATATATAAAAATAAATATTTATCAATAATGAAAATGTATTCTGCGTCTGAGCCTCTGACGTGTTGACGTGCCTCATTCAAAACACCACCTATATCACTGCATTCTCCATGGTTACCAAATTCTCTAAATCACAGCATATGTTTTCCCCTCTTTGTTCAACAGTTCAATGTCTCCATGCCCCCCCCCACATATTCAAATACATCATTGAAAAAAAATTTTTTTAAATGACAGCCCTTTCTTCCTAATCGCAAATTCATTTAGATAATAATCACCTTTAATCATAAATCCTTCTAAAACAAGCTTTGGGGTTTATGTCTTGCTGAATAATTGATTGTCATCAAAAAGGCACAACACTAAAAAGTGATCAGAGTCCAAGATCTGAATGAACGGCATGATAGCTCAGAAGATACGATCTTTCTCTGCTTCACTGAGAGCCAGCTGGCACAGCAAAGCTTGCGGCGTTAATCCAGGGTGGAGGGAAAAAACGCCATTCATGTAAAAACCGTCCACAGGAAGTGTGCATCAAGAGAGCGTCAGTCATTCATAAGCTTCCTCTTCTGCGTTCGCTGCTGCAGCATTCGCACTGCGGTCCCTCCCAACGTCTTGCCTTCTTGCCTGCCTACGAATAAAAAAAAAAAAAAAACAGATAGAGAGGCAAAGAGCAAGAGAGAGAGCGAGAGAGAGAGAGAGAGAGAGAGAGAAAGGCAACACGTTTTTGGTCTCTAGAGACAACACAAAAAGAGAGGCGATGCTGCCTGGTGTGTGATGATGGTGAGTAGAGAGAGATGAGCTGAGGAAAAGATGCTGAAAACAGGATGCTGGAGGCTGATGGAAATGGTGAACGGCGCTGTGGCTGTGAATGAGGCGGCGGATGAGCGCAGCCTTGTTTCTGTGAATGGAGTCGGGCCTTGGCTTCCTTCTGCAGGGCGATCCCTTGGGACGGAGAGCAGATGGCCAATCAGAGGCAGGCAGGATGACTCATTCAGGGTAGGCTGGCTGAATAGTGGGCTAAACCATTCTCAGCTCAAGTGATGGGAGAAACTATTTCTCGCAAACACACAGCCGGTGCAAAAGAAGGATGAAAAAAGAAAGAAAAAAATAATAAAACAAGACAGCTTTGTTCTAACAGTGGTGTTTTTCTTAAACTCAGGGTTCCCTTACATGGTTCTTGGTACAATTTCAGTTTGATTTGTTAATGGTAGTATTTAGGAAAGGGGCAAATTGAAGCTGCCCTCCCCACCCTCTCTCCCCACACCCCCCAGGGGCTAATTCTGTCTCATTCAGATGTCCCGCCTGGGCATCGACAATATGAATCTAACGAAGCATGCCATTCTGCAGATGATTCATCTTCAAGGGTATTAAAATAATTACCAAATACTAGACCATAAAATGATCAGAATAAGGGAATCGGAATATCTATAATAAAATAATATATTTTTTAAAAAGTACATATATATATATATATATATATATATATATATATATATAGGGATTTTCTGAGTCGATCCTTACGTTTGAGAGTGCTCAATACTTTTTTTGTAGAGCAGATATAAGTAAAAATAAACAAAACAGAATAAAGACTTCCTATTGAAATTTCATTTTCACTACAGATCTGTTTCGAGGGGCGGCGAAACCAGCCTCTCTCTTCAAGTGATTACAGAATGTTTAAAATTTATTGGGGGCGGTGCTATGTCAATAAGCATGGCGTCCACTAGATGGCGTGATAAACATTGTGCAGTCCGGGGCAAATTTTCATAAATATTGGGTATTGGACATTGGTATTGATATAGATATATAATTATATAGTTACAAATTGATACAATCATATAATTAAGGAGGCGTGTTGCATAACAGTGCTTTTGTCCTGTGCCAACATGAACTAAGAGTTCATTCCTTTTATTTAACGAAGACAGTTCGGGTCGGGATATGATGAGGAACTTCTCTCTGAGGCATAAATTACATCTTTTGCTTAAGTTGTATATATATATATATATATATATATATATATATATATATATATATATACACACACACACAAGACAAATAATTTTTAATATGGAACATTAATTTTATGATATAAATCAGGGAAAGATAAATAAAAAATGTTAAAAATTAACTCAACCCACTTCTGCCCTTTTGTTCACTCGATATATTCTCTCTTGCATGTTCATTAACCCCCCCAAAAACTATAAACACTAATTAGCACCATCTCTAGCATTTAAAATGTTAGTAAATTTTTAAAGCAAATAAGTTCCTGGTTTGTCTTTTAATATCTTTTATTTCTTTTATTTTAATGCTCAGCTGTATGATGTTCAGCAGGACGATGAAGGACAATCATGCCTCTGAAATACATCAGCACCCAAATAATAAATTACTGCAGCAAGTGCTGCAACAACGAATTGATAAAATTGATAACAAATTGATTATTAAAAGTGTTGGCAACAAATCTCGTGATCGATAAGTCTTGCAATTATTGCATAAGTCAGCCACTGATGATGTTTTCGTCGACTCGATATCGAGTATGACCATAGCAACACAAACAACACAGTGTCTAAGAGGCGGGGTGACGTGTCCGCAGGTGGCTTGTAAGGCCAATACGGTCCCTCTCTGCTCACAGTGTCAAAGGCTTTTGTTAGACCTACGAAAGTGATATAGAGATCTTGACTTTGTTCCACACTTTTCTCCTGAATCAGACGGGCAGCAAAGATCATATCAATAGTCCCTCGACCTGCGCGAAATCCGCATTGGCTCTCGGGGAGATAACCTTGCTCGAGATGTTTCAGGAGACGATTGAGGAGCACTTGGGCAAAGATCTTGCCGACGATAGAGAGAAGTGATACCCCTCTGTGGCTGTCACACGATCGCTTGTTTCCCTTTCTTTTGTAGATGTGAACGATTGTGGCATCTTTAAAATCTTGAGGGAGGTGTCTCACGTTCCCAAAACGATTGAAATAGCGCTGTAAGTTTGTGTAGGAGACGAGGGCTGCCTGTCTTGGACACTTCAGCAGGGATGGCATCAGCGCCGGGGGCTTTCCCAGTCGACATCTGCTTGATTGCCTTGGCAACCTCGTCCTCTGATGGAGTTATGTCCAAGTCTGGGTTTATCTATCTCCACCTGGGGAAGGCATTGAGCAGCTTCGTCATTGAGTGACAACGGACGACTTAGAACGCCGTTGAAGTGTTCTGCCCATCTCTCTACGATCTTATTTTTGTCGGTGATGAGTGTTGCTCTGTCCGCGCTGAGTAAAGGGGAACTGCCTGATGTTGGTGGTCCAAATACACACCTGAGTGAATCGTAGAAGAGTTTCATGTCGTGTCTATCAGCAAAGCCTTGAATCTCGTCGGCTTTGTTACTTAGCCATGTGTCTTGCATAGCGCGGAGATTTATCTGCACCTGTCTGCGCTTACTGACGTAGGCGTCTTTCTTCGAGACCGAGTTGGGATCACTCTGATGAGTTGGTGTTTTTCTTCCAGCAGGGCTCTGATTTTGACATCATTTTCATCAAACCAGTCCTGGTGGTTCCTGGTCGCTTGTCCGGGCACCTGTAGGGCAACAGAATGAACAGATGTCTTCAGAGAGTCCCAGTCGTTTCCGGTAGCCTCAGTCAGCTGGCTTTCTAAACTTGCTACTAGTTCTTCTTGAACGGAAGGAAGCTTGAGCTTGTTGATGTTGAGCTTCTTCACAACTGTCTGGCCTTGTGGTCTTCTCTTGGGCTGAACATGCAAATTGGTCTTAGAAATTATGAGACGATGGTCTGTCCAACAGTCAGCACCACACATTGCCTTAGTCACACGCACATCCCGCCTGTCCTTTGCTCTGACAATGACGTAGTCGATGAGATGCTAATGCTGAGATCGAGGGTGCATCCATGACGTTTTATTACGGGTTGGAAGGTCATGGATATCATGGTGTTGGTGACGGCTAAGTCATGGGTGGCACACGTTCTGAGCAGGAGGAGACCATTACTGTTACATTTCCCTACTCCATGGGGACCGAGGACTCCTTCCCATGCCTGGTGGTCTTGACCAACACGAGCGTTAAAGTCGCCAAGGAGAAGGAGCTTCCTGCCTGTGGAACAGTGGTGATGAGGGCATCCAGTTCTTCATAGAACTCCTCCTCAGTATCTTCAGAGTTTGTCATGGTGGGAGCGTAGGCGCTAATGAGGGTTGCGGATCTCACCCTGTCCAGGGGGAACTTGAGTTTCATGAGGCGATCGTTGATGCCTTCCGGTATACAATCAAGTTTTCGTACGAGATAGTCTTTAATCGCAAATCCGACACCAGCCTCACGTCGCTCTTCACTGCTGCGGCTGCTCCAAAAAAAGGTGTAGCCGCCTCCAATCTCACTGAGCTGGCCTTTGTCGGGAAAGCGTGTTTCGCTGAGGGCTGCGATGTCGACATTGTAGCGGGCGAGTTCTCTGGCTACGAGAGCCGTACGTCTTTGTGGTCTCCCTGACTTACAGGTGGTTGAGTCGAGAAGAGTTCTAACGTTCCATGACGCAAGGATGAGCTTGAATATTTTCTTGGATATTTTCTTGTGATTTCGACCGCAAGATGGGAACCCGCCAGCCACGGTATGCTGGCCAGGTGGTTGTGGAACAGGCTATGTTTAGAGCACCTTTTCTAGCTCTGTCCTCAGACTACGGAGGCAGGCAGAGCTATCCTAAATAGGGCTGCCTGGTCGCTCAGGGGGCTGCCGAACTTCCCTGCTGTCCTGATCAGAGAAGAACGACCATATGGCCTGAGCCGCCTGTGTGCACGATTGCAGCTACAGCTTCCAGTGATTCCGCACCTTCTGCTTCGCCATTCCCCCATCGCCACAGGACTTAAGGGTAAAGGGTTGTCCATGGTGGTGTTGCCATGACTTGCGCTGAACTTGGATTAAAGTGAAGGAGGCTTGCACAGCACCAGCCTCACTCTCTAGTCCTGATGAGCCTGATCCCACGGCAAGACAGAGTCAAGACAGTTGGAGACTCATAGAGGGCGCAGGAGTTGTCGGAAAGGGACAAGATACGCCTTCTAACCGCCTACGGCCTGGCATGGGAGCACTACCGTGACGCAGGAGCATCTTAAAAGAAAACATGTAGGAATTATTATTGATGAGGAAGCCGGCCCATCAGCAGCGTAAGTGACTACAGAATCCGAAATTTATTCTGGTTTGAAAGAGGCTCTATATATATATATATATATATATATATATATATATATATATATACACACACACACACACTAGTATGTGATGAGAAATCGATTTACTAATAAATCGATCTATTTTCAAACGTGATTTTAAAATCGATTCATTTTGTGTTTTTACAATTTTTTATCGATTCATGTAAAGCAACAAAGGATTCAAAAACAGCTATGAAATAATGCTGAAATGACATCTTGTCAATGGGAGTGAGTTAGATGAAGTGATGCAGAATACCCCCAGAGGTGAAAGAGTGATCATTGGGGCAGACTTCAATGGACATATTGGTGCAGGAAACAGAGGGGATGAGGAAGTGATGGGCAGGTTTGGTATCCAGGACAAGAAATCAGAAGGACAGATGTTGGTAGATTTTGCAAAAAGGATGGAAATGGCTGTGGTAAATACTTTCTTCCAGAAGACACAGGAGCATAGGGTAACTTATAAAAGTGGAGGTAGGAGCACACAGGTAGACTACATCTTGTGTAGGAGATGTAATTTGACGGAAGTCAGTTACATGAAGCAGTAGCGGGTGAGAGTGTTGCCAAACAGTATAAGATGGTGGTGTGCAGGATAGTGAGGAAGGTGAAGAAGGCAAAGGAGTAGAAGAGAAAGTGGTGGAAGCTGAAAAAGGAAGAGTGTCATGTTGTCTTCAAGGAGGACTTGAAAATGGCTTTGGTTGGTCAGGAAGCGCTTCCAGTTGACTGCACAACTACAGCTAATGTGATCAGGGACACAGGTAGGAGAATACTTGGTGTGTCCTCTGGAAGGAAAGTAGATAAGGAGACTTGGTGGTGAAATGAGGAAGTGCAGGACTGTGTATAAAGGAAGAGGTTAGCTAAAAAGAAGTGGGACATAGAGAGGACTGAAGAGAGTAAACAGGAGTACAGGGAGACACAGCGTAAGGCGAAGGTAGCGGTGTCAAAGGCCAAACAGAGGGCGTATAAGGACTTGTATGCTCGGTTGGAAAGTAAGGAGGGAGAAAATGATTTATACAGGTTGGCACAGCAGAGAAATAGAGATGGGAAGGACATGCAGCAAGTTAGAGTGATTAAAGACAGAGAGGGAAATGTTTTGACTGATGACAGAAGTGTGCTGGGAAGATGGAAAGAGTACTTTGAGGAGCTGATGAATGAGGAAAATGAGAGAGAGAAAAAAAAGAGTAGAAGAGGTGACTGTTGAGGACCAGGAAGTAGCAAAGATTAGTAAGGGTGAAGTGAGGAGGCCATTGAAGAGGATGAAGACTGGAAAGGCAGTTGGTCCTGATGGCATACTGGTGGAGGTATGGAAGTGTCTAGGAGAGGTAGCAGTAGATTTCCTGACAAGAACATTCAACAAGGTCTTAGAGAGTGAGAGGATGCCGGAGGAATGGAGGAGAAGTGTGATGGTACCCATTTTTAAGAACAAGGGAGACGTGCAGAGTTGTGGCAACTACAGAGGGATAAAGTTGATGAGCCATACGATGAGGTTATGGGAAAGAATAGTGGAAGCTAGACTAAGGGCAGCGGTCAGCATTTGTGAACAACAATTTGGTTTCATGCCAAGAAAGAGAACCACAGATGCAGTGTTTGCCTGTTAATGTTAATAGATGATAATGTTAATAGAGAAGTACAGAGAAGGTCAGAAGGAGCTGCATTGTGCCTTTGTGGATCTGGAGAAAGCATATGACAGGGTGCTGAGAGAGGAACTTTGGTGTTGCATGAGGAAGTCTGGAGTGGCAGAGAAGTATGTTAGAGTGGTGCAGGACATGTATAAGAGATGTAAGACTGTGGTGAGGCGTGCTGTCGGTGTGACAGAAGAGTTCAAGGTGGCGGTAGGACTACATCAAGGGTCAGCTCTGAGCCCCTTCTTGTTTTCAATGGTGATGGACAGGCTGACAATCGAGGTTAGACAAGAATCTCCATGGACTATGATGTTTGCAGATGACATTGTGATCTGTAGTGAGAGCAGAAAACAAGTGCAGGTAAATCTAGAGAGGTGGAGGTATGCCCTGGAATGGAGGGGAATGAAGGTTAGCCTCAGTAAGACAGAATACATGTGTGTAAACGACAAGGACCCAAGAGGAACGGTGAGGTTATAGGGAGCAGAGATAAGGAAGGTGAAGGATTTTAAGTACTTAGGTTCATCAATCCAGAGCAATGGAGAGTGTGGAAAAGAGGTGAAGAAGCATATGCAGGCAGGTTGAAATGGTTGGAGAAAAGTGTCTGGTGTGATGTGTGATAGGAAGGTATCGGCAAGAATGAAAGGAAAAGTGTACAAGATAGTGTTGAGGTCAATGATGTTGTATGGTTTAGAAACAGTGGCCCTGGGGAAAAGACAGGATTCAGAGATGGAGGTAGCAGAGATGTTGAGGTTCTCTTTGGGAGTAACAAGGATGGATAGGATCAGGAATGAGCACATCAGAGGGACAGCACAGGTAAGCAAGTATTTGTTGTTCAATTGTTGCTCTGAATGCAGAAACTGACACTGTAAATGGTAGATTAAGATTACATTCACAATATGTAACTGGTGGAAAACTGGAAACAAATAAAGGTTATGTTAGTTTATTTTCATGTTTTGATACATGTTAATACTGTAATTGTAGTTGAATGATGGTTGTGAATAACCAGTTCAGACAATGATTACTTTATATATTTGAAGTGCACATTTTGCAGAAAATGAAACTAGAATTCACATATGAATCGAATTGAATTGAATCGAGAGGCAAAAATCGGGATTCTAATCGAATCATCTCATAACTGAATCATCACACCTCTACTGTGTGTGATTTTTTTTTCAGATCAAGCAAACCTAAATATTATACAAAGATAAAACACAAGTAAACACATAATACAGTTTTCAGTGCCAATTGCTTTTATTAATGGGGAAAAACCATGTGAACCTATAAGGGCCAATGTGAATAAGTAATTGTCCCCTAAACCTAATAGCTGGTTGAACCACCTTTTGCAGCAATAACTGCAGTCAAGCATTTGTGATAAGAGGCGATGAGTCTTGCACATCGCTGTGATGGGATTTTGGCCCACTCTTCTCTGCAGAATTGATTAAGATCAATCAGATTGGATGGTTTTTGGGCATGAACAGCCTTTTAAGGTCATGCCACAGCATCTCAATAGTGTTCAGATCGGGACTTTGACTAGGACTCTCCAAAACTCTCATTTTGTTCTTTTTTAGACAGTCAGAAGTGGACTTGCTGGTGTGCTTTGGATCATTGTCTTGCTGCAAAACCGAAGTGCACTTTAGCTTGAAGTCTCGAACTGATGGACGAACATTCTTCACCAGGATTTCTTGGCAGCGAGCAGAATTCATGGTTCCATCAATCGTGACAAGTTGCTCAGGTCCTGAACCAGCAAAGCAGGCACAGATCATCACACTTCCACCACCATATTTCACTGTTGGCACAATGTTCTTTTTATTAAATGCATTGTTCCTTTTGCGCCAGAGGTAACGGATTGCATTTCTCTCAAAAAGTTCAACTTTAGTTTCATCAGTCCAGAGGAAATTTTCCCAAAAGCTTTGGGGATGATCAAGATGATTCTTGGCAAAAGTGAGTCATGCCTTGATATTCTTTTTTGTCAACAGTGGCTTTTGCCTCAGAACTCGTCCATGGATGCCATTTTTGCCTCGTGTTTTTCTGATTCTGATGGTGGAGTCATGAACATTGACTTTACCTGAGGCAGGTGAGGCTTGTAGTTGTTTAGAAGTGGCTTTTGGATCCTTTGTGACTCCTCCGGTTAGTCTGCACCGTGCTCTTGGAGTAATTTTGGTAGGTCGGCAACTCATGTGAAGGGTCACCACAGTGCCGTGCCTTCTCCATTTATGGATAAGTGTTCTGACAGGGGTTTGCTGAAGTCTCAAATATTTACCAATGACTTTGTATCCTTTCCCAGACTGAGACATGTCTATAATCTTCTTTCTTGTTTGCTCTTGAAGCTCACTGGATCGTGGCATGATGATTTGTGTTCAGTATGGCCTACCTCACCTTGTCAGACAGGTTAGGGATCTCCTGATTGGAAATGTCTGGCAGCAATCAGGCCTGGGTGTGGCCATGAAATTGAACTCAGTTTTCCCCAATAATAGGATTAATCACAATTACTTCACCTTTTAACAAGGGGGTAATTACTTTTTCACAGAGGTTCATGTAGGTTTGGACAGGATTTTTCTCTTCACAAAATAAATCACAACAGGAAAACTGCATTTTTTGAATACTTGGGTTATCTTTGTGTAATGCTTAAATTTGTTTGATGATCTGAAAGTGTGACAAAGGTACAAATGTCATGGTCAGTGCTGGCTGGAGACACTCACCTTTCCTCAGTCCATTGCAGGTGCGTGGCGATCGCCGGTAGAGGAGTTTCAGAGCGGAGCGCACCTGGTCCTAATCGGCAATCAGCGGCAGCCAGCTATAAATGGGAGCGGCATGCTTCCCTCCGCTGTCAGAAGATTGATTCCAGTTCCTTGACGATCTCTCTGATCCCTGACCCGCACTTCGTGCACGACCAGTTCCCGCCATTCTGCGTTTTCTAGCGATTTCCAGTTCCAAACATTTAATAAATCGTTGAATCTTCTTACATGGTCTACTGCATCTTTGGGTCCGACGCATATACTCCAGGCATGACAGAATCTTCTGACCTGAACATGGACCCAGCGGAGACCGCTCAGCTCCAGCAAGCCTTGCCCGACCAGGGAGCCCTGTTGTGACGGCACGACTCCACCCTGCACCAAATGGTGGATACCCTTCAGCACATCACCACCAGCTTGGAGCAGCTCGACGGAAGGATGGACGCCGTCGCCGCTCATCTCGCCGTCACGACCCCGCCCCGCACCCTTCACCCTCCGTTTCGGCAGCAGCACCAGTGTTACTCCCCGCGCACCGAGAACCACTCATCCCCACGCCAGCCAGGTATTCGGGCGCGATCGGCTCCTGGGCACAGTTCCTCCACCAGTGCTCTCTCGTTTTCAGCCAGCAGCCGCTTACATACGCCACCGATCAAGCAAGAACCGCTTTCATCATGAGCTTACTTACAGAGCAAGCTTCGTCCTGGGCACTGGCAGTCGCTACCCACACCCCGGAATTATGCTCCCAGGCCGAACGGTTCATGCAAGAAATGAAGAAGGTGTTTGATCATCCGGTGAAAGGTGAAGAGGCGAGCTCCCAGCTCCTCCGTATCCGGCAAGGCACACAGTCGGTGTCAGAATACGCCATCCGATTCCGGATTCTCGCCATCGAGAGCGGCTGGAATGACCCCGCGCTTCGGGGGGGGGGGCCTTCCTGCAAGGGCTTGACGAACGGCTGAAAGATGAGCTCGCGACCCGAGACGAGACAACCACGCTGGAGGGATTAATCGCCTTGTCCACGAGATTGGACAACCGGCTGAGGGAGAGGGATAGATTCCGGAAGTGGACCCCACCTCGAACGCACTCGCCACTTCCTCCCCTGAGGGTCAATGATGACCCAGAGCCCATGCAGGTGAACCACACCCGACTGACGGCTGAAGAGAAGCAACGGCGGCTGGACGACGGCCTCTGCATCTACTGCGCCGGTAAGGGCCATTACCTTGCCCAGTGCTCCGCATGGCAGAGCCCGCCAGCAATGCGAGGATCCTCCACGACCCCCGGGAAGCGCCTACGAATTTAAGGTATGCTACACTCTGCACAACACTCTCATCCGGTAGAGGTATTCATTGACTCAGGTGCTGACGTGAACTTTATCGATCCGGAGATGGTTGAGCTCCACGCGCTCCCCGTGGAGGAACTCGACACCCCCAAGGAGGTGGTGGCCATAGATGGCCGATGCATTGCCCGCGTCACGCACAAGACCAGGCCAGTGAAGCTCACGTTATCGGTAATCACCAAGAATACCTGGAACTATTTGTTCTCCCTGCCTCTCTCTCTCTCCCCTAGTGCTGGGATGGCCCTGGTTGCAGACCCACAATCCCCACACAGACTGGCGCACCCTCACCATACGTGGCTGGAGCAACTACTGTCTGCAGCACGGCCTGATGGCGGCCGTCCCCTCCCAAGCATCACAAACCCTGGTCGACTTGGAGGATCTGGACTTGGCTGGCGTACCTGAGGAATATCACGATCTGCAAGAAGTCTTCAGCAAGGACCGGGCTCGCTCCTTACCCCCGCATCGACCATATGACTGCGCCATCAACCTTTTCCCAGGTGCCACGCTCCCTTCCCAGCAACTCTACAACCTCTCCAAGCCGGAGAACGATGCCATGGAGACCTACATCAACGAGTCGCTGGCTGCAGGTCTCATTCGGCCCTCATCCTCCCCAGTTGGGGCCGGCTTCTTCTTTGTCGAGAAGAAGGACAAGACCCTGAGACCCTGCATCGACTACACAGGGTTGAACTAGATAACTGTGAAAAATAAATACCCACTCCCCCTAATTGATTCAGCCTTCACCCCTCTCCATGATGTCACTGTCTTTTCCAAGCTGGACTTGAGAAATGCCTACCACCTAGTCCGAATTTGGGAGGGGGACGAGTGGAAGACGGCCTTCAACACGCCCTTGGGGCACTTTGAGTACCTAGTCATGCCGTTTGGACTAACCAACGCCCCGGCAGTCTTCCAAGCTCTGGTCAACGACGTGCTTAGGGACATGCTGAACCACTTCATGTACGTTTACCTAGATGACATTCTGATTTTCTCCAAGGACCAAGACAAACATCGCCGCCATATGAGGATGGTACTGAAGAGGCTCCTGGAGAACAGATTATTCGTGAAGGCAGAAAAGTACGAGTTCCATGTTCCCTCAGTCTCGTTCCTAGGGTTCATCGTGGAGAAGGGGCGGATAGGACCTGACCCGGCGAAAGTGAAGGCAGTGGCGGAGTGGCTGACTCCAGGGATGCAGAAACAGCTGCAGAGGTTCCTGGGGTTTGCAAACTTCTACCGCTGGTTTGTGCGGGACTACAGCCGCCTAGCAGCCCCTCTCACACAGTTAACATCACCCAAGACTCCGTTCCAGTGGTCTCCTGGTGCCCAGGCGGTGTTCGACAAGCTGAAGGCGAAATTCATCCACGCCCCTGTACTGATCCACCCAGACCCCATGCTGCAGTTTGTGGTAGAAGTCGACGCCTCGGACTCAGGGGTGGGGGCGATCCTCTCCCAACGGTCCCCCTGCAGCCCAGAAGCTCCACCCATGCACCTTCTCCCGTCGCTTGTTCCCGGCGGAACGGAATTATGATGTTGGGAATCGCGAGCTGCTGGCAGTAGTCTTGGCACTCCAGGAATGGAGGCACTGGCTGGAGGGAGCAGCTCACCCTTTTGTGGTCTGGACCGACCATAAGAATCTGGCTTACCTCCGTACGGCCAAGAGGTTGAACTCCCGCCAGGCGCATTGGTCACTCTACTTGGGGAGGTTCAACTTCATGCTGACCTACCAACCAGGCTCCCGGAACACTAAGCCAGACGCTCTCTCCAGGCAGTTCTCCTCGGGTGAAGACTCAGCCATAGAAACCATTCTGCCCTCCTCCTGCATACTCGGAGCCGCCCAATGGGGGGTAGAATAACTAGTTCGGGATGCTCATCAAGGGGAATCAGAGCCCGTTGGGTGCCCTCAAGGCCGACTATACGTTCCCCTGCCAGCCAGAACCCCAGCACTCCAGTGGGCCCACGCCTCAAAGTTAGTCTGCCACCCCGAAGCCCACCGAACTCTCTTCCTGCTCCGTCAGCGCTTCTGGTGGCCAACGATGGCAGCCGACACTAGGGAGTTTGTGGGAGCTTGCATCACCTGTGCCCAGAGCAAGTCCTCCCATCATGCGCCCACGGGTCTCCTCCAACCCTTACCCGTTCCCCATCGCCCCTGGTCGCACATAGCGGTGGATTTCATCACCGGGTTACCCCCGTCTGAGGGCAACACCGTCATCCTGACAGTAGTGGACCGGTTCTCCAAGGCAGTCCATTTTGTTACCCTACCCAAACTCCCTTTGGCAATGGAAACAGCGGGTCTCCTGATCCAACACGTCTTCTGCCTCCATGGCATTCCCCAGGACATCGTGTCAGGCCGAGGCCCCCAATTCGCATCCAGAGTCTGGAAGGCGTTCTGCGACACCCTGGGAGTCTCCTACAGTCTCACCTGGGTTACCACCCACAGTCGAACGGGCAGGCGGAACGCATTAACCAAAGCCTCGGGTCCTCCCTGCGCTGCGTCGCCTCCCGCCTCCCAGCCTCCTGGGCCACACACCTCCCATAGGTAGAGTACGCACACAATTCACTGATCTGCACCGCCACCGGGATGTCCCCCTTCATGGTGATCAATGGGTTCCAGCCCCCCCGTTTCCCAGCCAGGAGGTCGAGGTGGCCGTCCCATCTATCCAGGCACAATTCCACAGAGCGCGTTGGGTCTGGAAGGAAGCACGGGCTGCCCTGGAGCGAACAGCGGCCCAAAACCGGAGGATGGCTGATCGCCACCAAACCCCGGAACCTCCCTACAAGGTCGGATAACAAGTGTGGCTCTTCTCCCGGGACCTGCCCCTGCAAGTTGAGTCGAAGAAACTATCTCCCCGACACATTGGGCCCTATGCGATTGAAAAAATCATAAACCCCAGTGCCGTCCGACTAAGACTTCCACCCTCACTCAAGGTGCACCCAGTGTTTCATGTCTCCCTAATCACGCCAGTGGTAGAAATTCCCCCCCCGACCCCACCCCCTCCTCCCCGACTGATTGACAGACCTCCCACATACACGGTCAACAAGATCCTCGATGTGCGCAGGCGGAGCCGAGGCTTCCAGTATTTAGTGGACTAGGAGGGGTATGGTCCCGAAGAGCGGTCATGCATTCCTCGCTCCCTAATCCTGGACCCGGACCTGTTAGAGGAGTTCTATCGCCAGTTCCCGGACAAGCCTGGTCGGGCGTCAGCTGGTGCCCCTTAAAGGGGGGGGGGGTACTGTCATGGTCTGTGTTGGTTGGAGACACTCACCTTTCCTCAGTTCATTGCAGGTGCGGGCGAGGGGCGTGGCGATCGCCGGTAGAGGAGTTTCGGAGCGGAGCGCACCTGGTCCTAATCGGTAATCAGCGGCAGCCAGCCATAAATGGGAGCGGCATGCTTCCCTCCGCTGTCAGTAGATTGATTCCAGTGACTCGGTTCCTCGATGATCTCTCTGATCCCTGGCCCGCGTTTCGTGCACAACCAGTTCCTGCCATTCTGCGTTTTCTAGCGATTTCCAGTTCCGAACGTTTAATAAATCGTTGAATCTTCTTACATGGTCTCCTGCATCTTTGGGTCTGACACATATACTCCAGGCATGACAACAAAAAAGTAAAAAATCAGTCAGGGGCAAAAACTTTGCTCATTCCGCCATTTCCATTCATTGTGAAATAACCTCGGCACCCGGCTGCTAATGAGTTAAGAGTGGTGTTTGCGTTCTTGCTTGTCACATGATCTAAAGTGGATCCGGCAAGTCGAGATGGCAGCTGTCATGTTCCTAGATAGGTTGTTTAACCTTTACTGGAATGCGTGGGCTGAAATGTTGTACGATTGCGAAAGTTCATTGAACTATTTGAAATGTTAAGGTTGTTTGTCATGCTCTCGTCATTAGCATTTAATAATTGTTACATTAGTATTAGCAATCCATCTTGAGTGCTGAGAAATTGCTGTATTATTGATAGAAGCAATCTCTTTCATGATTAGCAATGTGGCAATGCTAATAAAGTGTAGAACAAAACATCTCTACTGATTTTTTTAGAATACACAATTTGCCTGAAACACCCTGGACAACTCGCCAGGCCATCGCAGGGTGGAAACACGCTGATGGCTATTCAGCTACTCTTGTCAAAAGTCAGCAATGGTTCTTTTACATCCCTCACAACATAGACAGTGAGAGACATGGTCGGCCTTAGTTAGCTGTACTGAGGGGGACAGTGACAACCTGTGGTGAGTGGGGCTTGAATCCCCAACCTTAGAATCAGTGATCTCGCACCTATACACCAAAGAGAAGATTTATGGATGAGGTGAAGGCGGACATGAAGGTCGTTGGAGTAAGAGTAGAAGATGCAGAGGATAGGGAGAGATGGAGGCAGATCATTTTCTGTGGCGACCCCTGAAGGGAACAGCCGAAAGAAAAAGAAGATCCAGCACCTATACCACTAGGCCTCGACCGATTCATAGATTATTAAAATAATCATTAGTTGCAGCCCTAATTGCAGCTAGTGTTCGAACAATTGAGCCAACTTATCGATAAGAGCTATTTCCAAATTTATTTGCAGTGTTCAAGTTTGCAATTGTATTTCCATCTGTGCCAACAAAACAATCCCAAGGATTTGAATGATATAATAAGATAGAAAGATAGGGGAGATAGAGATAGAAAAATAGGAGCAATAGAAAGGCCGCCTGTGTCTGTTTACGCCACCATCTTGGAAAGAAGAAGCAATCTGCTTTAAATTATAAATAAATTACTTGAGTCAGCACCATAACTCACTCGACTCGACCACTCGACTTGACATTCATTATGTTCTGTTTATATTCTGTTTAGTTTGGGTTTTTAGTGCGTTTCAATTTGTAAATTATTAATTATCCCAAGATAGCAAACCAATCAAATTGTTCCATTCTTTTGTTTTCTTACACTAAAACTAACATACAATGCTGTTAGATACGTAATTCTGATTGATAATAGTATTTATTATTATTATTATTATTATTATTATTATTATTATTAATACAGTGGTACCTCACCTTACGAAATTAATCTGTTCCAGAGCCTTTTTCGTAACCTGGTAAGTAATAAGTAGAACCGCATTTTACATGTAAAACACGTGATTCGTTCCAAGGCCCCCAATACTACCCTTTAAAAATTATAAAAGCATACGTTTTAAAGTACTTACTTCGTGTTGACCACTTCTTCTTGGCAGAATTATAATCTTACAAATGTTTATGCAAGGTTAAAAGCCTGAGCTTGCAATGAGCGCACTCGAATAACTCATAAAATATTTTATTTTATGCCAATGGGAGGCCAGCAGGGTGGGAGGGTCAACAGTCCAGAGCAATGGAAAGTGTGGAAAAGAGGTGAAGAAGCATGTGCAGGCTGGTTGGAATGGTTGGACAAAAGTGCCCGGTATGATGTGTGATAGGAAGGTATAAGGAAAAGTGTACAAGACGGTGTTGAGGCCAGCGATGTTGTATGGTTTAGAAACAGTGGCCCTGTGGAAAAGACAGAAGGCAGAGCTGGAGGTAGCAGAGATGAAAATGTTGAGGTTCTCTTTGGGAGTTATGCGGATGGATAGGATCAGGTATGAGTACATCAGAGGGACAGCACATGTAAGATGCTTTGGAGACAAAGTCAGAGAGGCTAGATTGAGATGGTTTGGACATGAACAGAGGAGGGATAGTGAGTATATTGGTAGTAGGATGCTGATGTTGGAACTACTAGTCAGAAGGCCTACAGGAAGACCAAAGAGAAGATTCATGGAAGTGGTGAAGGAGGACATGAAGGCAGTTGGAATAAGAGTAGAAGATGCAGAGGGTAGGGTGAGATGGACGCAGATCATTTGCTGTGGTGACCCCTGAAGGGAACAGCAAAAAGGAAAAGAAGAAAGAAGTAGAAGGTAGGCAAGTGGGGCAGGATGTTGGGAGATAGCCAATGGGAGGGAGCTGCATCATCCCTCCTAGACAATGGGAGGCCAGCAGGGCAGGATGTTGGGAGATAGCCAATGGGAGGCCAGCGGGGCGGGATGTTGGGACATGGAGGAAACCAACTCGTGCATTGTTTGAATTTTTTTTTTAATTGACCATGTCTTCTTAGCAGAGTTATAATCTTACAAATGTTTATGCAAGGTTAAAAGCCTGAGCTAGCAATGAGCATACTCTAAAAACTCATAAAATATTTTTATTTTATGCCAATGGGAGGCCAGCGGGGCGGGATGTTGGGAGATAGCCAATGGCAGGCAGCTGCGTCATCCCTCCTAGCCAATGGGAGGCCAGCGGGGCAGGATGTTGGGACATGTAGTCAATGGGAAACCAACTTGTGCATTGTTTGCATTTTTTTTTTAATTGACCATGTCTTCTTAGCAGAGTTATAATCTTACAAATGTTTATGCAAGATTAAAAGCCTGAGCTTACAATGAGCACACTCGAAAAACTCATGAAGCAAGCACAAGGGAGCTCAAGGGAGCTGCGTCATCCTTCCTAGTCACTGGGAGGCAAGTGGGGCGGGATGCTGGGAGATAGCCAATGGGAGGGAGCTACATCATCCATCCTAGCCAATGGGAGGCCAGCGGGGCAGGATGTTGAGACATATAGTCAATGGAAGAGCAAGTCGTGCATTGTTTGAATGGCGCATTTTAATGTTTGAATGGCGCGTTTGAATGTTTGAATGGTGCGTTTGGTGTGTTTCGTAAGGAGAACTTGTTTCGTATACAGAGACAAAAAATTAGGAAAATGTTTTCCGTAAACTGGATTTTTCGTTTTCTGGGACTATCATAAGGAGAGGTACCACTGTATTATTATTATTATTATTATTATTATTAACAATGCAGCCGTGAGGGGGGGGCACAAACCAGTGTCTCTCCCTCACGCCGGTCCCAAGCCCGGATAAATGCAGAGGGTTGCGTCAGGAAGGGCATCCGGCGTAAAACAAATGCCAAATAAACTATGCGAATCACAAGAAAGAACCACATACCGGATCGGTCGAGGCCCGGGTTAACAACGACCGCCATCAGTGCCGTCAACCAACAGGGTGCTGATGGAAATTGGACTACTGTTGGTCGAAGACGTCGAAGAAGGAGAGGCGGGAGGCGTGTCCGTTGCCAGAGAGAGAAGAGGAAAGGCATGAGTCTAGGACTGAAAGTAGGGACTTTGAATGTTGGAACTATGACAGGAAAAGGTAGAGAGCTGGCTGACATGATGCAGAGGAGGAAGGTGGACATACTGTGTGTTCAGGAGACCAGGTGGAAAGGTCGCAAGGCTAGAAGCATAGGAGCAGGGTTTAAGCTGTTTTATCACGGTGTGGATGGGAAGAGAAATGGAGTCGGAGTCATCTTGAAGGAGGAGTTTGCCAGGAATGTTCTAGAAGTGAAAAGAGTGTCAGACAGAGTGATGAGTCTCAAGTTAGAAATTAAAGGTGTGATGGTCAATGTTGTTAGTGCTTATGCCCCACAGACAGGATGTGAGCGAGAAGAGAAGGAGAGATTCTGGAGGGAGCTAGCTGAAGTGATGCAGAGTACCCCCAGAGGTGAAAGAGTAGTCATTGGGGCAGACTTCAATGGACATGTTGGTGCAGGAAACAGAGGGGACGAGGAAGTGATGGGTAGGTTTGGTGGTGGAATGAGGAAGTGCAGAAGTGTGTACAAAGGAAGAGATTAGCTAAGAACAAGTGGGACATTGAGAAAACCGAAGAGAGTAAACAGGAGTACAGGGAGACACAGCGTAAGGCAAAGGTAGCAGTGTCAAAGGCCAAACAGAGCGCGTTTGATGACTTGTATGCTCGGTTGGAAAGTAAGGAGGGAGAAAATGATTTATATAGGTTGGCACAGCAGAGAAATAGAGATGGGAAGGACATGCAGCAAGTTAGATTGATAAAGGACAGAGAGGGAAATGTATTGACTGATGACAGAAGTGTGCTGGGAAGATGGAAAGAGTACTTTGAAGAGCTGATGAATGAGGAAAATGAGAGAGAAAAAAGTGTAGAAGAGGTGACTGTTGAGGACCAGGAAGTAGCAAAGATTAGTAAGGGTGAAGTGAGGAGGGCATTGAAGAGGATGAAGAATGGAAAGGCAGTTGGTCCTGATGACATACCGGTGGAGGTATGGAAGTGTCTAGGAGAGGTAGCAGTAGATTTTCTGACAAGAACATTTAACAAGGTCTTAGAGAGTGAGAGCCAGAGGAATGGAAGAGAAGTGTGCTTGTGCCCATTTTTAAGAACAAGGGAGACGTGCAGAGTTGTGGCAACTACAGAGGGATCAAGTTGATGAGCCATACGATGAAGTTATGGGAAAGAATAGTGGAAGCTAGACTAAGGGCAGAAGTCAGCATTTGTGAACAACAGTTTGGTTTCATGCCAAGAAAGAGCACCACAGATGCAGTGTTTGCCTTGAGGATGTTAATGGAGAAGTACAGAGAAGGTCAGAGGGAGCTGCATTGTGCCTTTGTGGATCTGGAGAAAGCATATGACAGGGTGCCGAGAGAAGAACTGTGGTATTGCATGAGGAAGTCTGGAGTGGCAGAGAAGTATGTTAGAGTGGTGCAGGACATGTATGAGAGATGCAAGACTGCATCAAGGGTCAGCTCTCAGCCCCTTCTTGTTTGCTATGGTGATGGACAGGCTGACAGATGAGGTTAGACAAGATTCCCCATGGACTATGATGTTTGCAGATGACATTGTGATCTGTAGTGAGAGCAGAGAACAAGTGCAGGAAAATCTAGAGAGGTGGAGGTATGCCCTGGAAAGGAGGGGAATGAAGATTAGCCTCAGTAAGACAGAATACATGTGCATGAATGACAAGGACCAAAGAGGAACGGTGAGATTACAGGGAGCAGAGATAAGAAAGGTGGAGGATTTTAAGTACTTAGGCTCAACAATCCAGAGCAATGGAGAGTGTGGAAAAGAGGTCAAGAAGCGTGTGCAGGCAGGTTGGAATGGTTGGAGAAAAGTGTCCGGTGTGATAGGAGGGTATCGGCAAAAATGAAAGGAAAAGTGTACAAGACGCTGATGAGGCCAACGATGTTGTATGGCTTAGAAACAGTGGCCCTGGGGAAAAGACAGGAGGCAGAGTTGGAGGTAGCAGAGATGAAAATGTTGAGGTTCTCTTTAGGAGTAACGAGGATGGATAGGATTAGGAATGAGCACATCAGAGGGACAGCACATGTAAGACGTTTTGGAGACAAAGTCAGAGAGGCTAGATTGAGATGGTTTGGACATGTACAGAGGAGGGATAGTGAGTATATTGGTAATAGGATGCTGAGGCTGGAACTACCAGGCAAAAGGCCTAGAGGAAGACCAAAGAGACGATTCATGGATGTGGTGAAGGAGGACATGAAGGTCGTTGGTGTAAGAGAAGAAGATGCAAAGGATAGGGTGAGATGGAGGCAGATGATTCGCTGTGGCGACCCCTGAAGGGAAAAGCCGAAAGGAAAAGAAGAAGAAGAAGATTATTATTATTATTAACAGCCGCTCTAACGGGATTCCTAGGGGTAATACAAATCGCATCCTTCTATTCGTTTTGTAACAATAATAAAAGAGAAACCATAGTTGCCATAGAAACCAGTTTGTATGTGTGTGATCTCCATAGTCGTGACTTAAGTGTGTCAGGTCCACTCCTACACTAACTCATTAAAGTGCAGGAAATTGAGAGAGAGAGAGAGAGAGAGAGAGAGAGAGAGAGAGAAAGCTGAGGGCTTTCCCGTTCAACCTCGCTCTTTACCAAACACTGCCATAATTTTCCCCTAATGACTGGCTGTGATTATGTTCTGTGCATAAAGATAACTAAGGATTATAGCTGTATTATCCGGTTATTAAAGTCCTGCATGGCTGTACATACACAGGCTGCATGTTCGTTAAGGATGAGCCCTATGGTAGGAATAACACACAGGGGCATGGTGTAATAGGAAAATTATTAATAACAAAATGGTGGGATGAAGCGCACTTCCTGTTACCACCGAAAGCTTAGGACTTACACCGCATTCACGCATGAAGCGAAGAGGAACTAAGCAAAGTCACTGAACACCAATGAAATGAGTAACCAGAGGAAAAATTTTCTCAAACAACACAAACTGGGTGGGAGCACAGTGTGTGATTCAAGCAATTACCAATCAGAATTACAGGAAAATTAGATCCAAATTTTCTAAAAAAAAAAAAAAAAAAAAAAAAACCTTGCATATGTCACACATCTTTGCACAGCAAATGTGCTATTGTTATTACAAGCTTCTTCATGAAGAAAAAAAGTGACAAATTTGCACACAAAGGAAGCAACATTGACTGGAAAACATTGCACATGATTCATATGTATGTATCATATGTATTCATGTCAGTAAATATGGAATAATTTGCATATGAATGAATAGCGAGACATCATTCATTCCTATAAACGAGCTGATCTTTGTCTGGTGTGTGAATATAAACTCAAATTAAGTGTAGACAGATGTGCTTAGTTTTACTGCACTAGTTCAGTTTACTAGATCGTACCTGACTTGTTAGTTTAATACCTGTGTACTGTTATTTTTGCCATTATCTTGATTTATATGAACTGACGAATTCAAGTCCTATTCTCGCAATTACAAGCACTCAAGGGAGTCAATCAGCAGTGGGGGGTTGTTTTGTTTGCACGCAAGCTAATGCAAAGTATTAAACAAGGTTTCGCTGAGTGCAACTTGTATGGACAAAAATCTGCCGGACAATGAAAATAGTCATATGTTCATGAGTAACAGGAGTTTAAAAGGCTTGTCTTTTATTTCACTTTACAGATACTAGTAAATCACTGATGCCCCCAAACAGTGAGCTCCCCAAAAACTTTTCCTGTTTAGTTTCATAGATTGAGTCAGGTCCTTTTGATTGGAGTTCGGCAGAAAGCCATATCACATGTCACTCATATCTTTCTGTGTAAATGCGTCTTTAATTTTATGATGTCATGTTTACCTAAGAAAAACACAAAGCAAATGGAAGTTTTCATGTATAAAAAAAAAAAAAAAAAAAAAAAAAAAAAAAAACTAAAATTGTAGTATTATCTCAGACTGTGACAAAGCTCCGGAACTGGAGACTCCTTCAATCTTGTTAAATTTATGGTGGAACGTACTCTGCTATTTAAGTGGTAGTTTTGTTACAAATTATATTCATATTTTAGCTATATGAAAAAACATGAAAGATTTTCACAAATCTGCAGGAACACAAAGACTGAATATTAACAGCTACCGTTTCATTCAAAAAAATAATTTTAGGTTTAATTAGGTGATAAATACAAATAATGCAAAAGTAATTCTTTACAAAACTAAGAATTATAAGTGACAACGTCTTTATATATACACTACAAAAAAAAAAGTTAAGGATATTTGGAAATGTTCTAGATATTTTTGTGAATTGGCCTTAATTTCAGTTTTTTATTGACTAATACCCTTAACCCTTTTTGTGTAGTGTATATTTAACAGCGGCTGACATTTTAGCTCTCTTAAGATACCGGCGGCTAAATTACCTCAGGTCCTTCCTGTCCGTAGCCATGGTGACTTTTAAAATTACAAACCTGTTTTATCGTGTATTTTACATTCTTCTTCATTTTTCAAAGTTAAATGCCGTCACGCTGGTGAAGTATGTGGTGCTGATAAAATCTTTGTCGAACAGTGAAGGCAGAATGTCAGTATTTTTCACCTTTTCCATCGTCTTTCACAGAAACTGTGAGAAACCGGAATCGATTCAATTCCACCGTGTATAAATGACTACACTTCTTCAGAGTCGAATCTTTATTTGAAACGCTTATTTTTAGGGAGTCGAATCTCTTGAGAATCGAATCTCATGATCTACAGTACAGTATTGCGTAGCGTGGGGGTTAGCACATCCGCCTCGCAGCAAGGCTTCCAGGGTTCGATCCCTAGCTCGGGCGTTTCTGTGTGGAGTTCGTATGTTGCATCCCCGTGCTTGCATGGGTTTCCAGCGGGTACTCCTGTTTTCTCCCACAGTCCAAAATAACATACACAATTGGCTGTTCCAGATCTACGCGAGGTGTATGAATGGTTGTGCGAGTGTCAGCCCAGGCGAGTTGTCCAGGGTGTACCCTGCCTTCGCCTGCAGTCGGCAGAGATGGACACCAGCCTCTCCGTGACCCTAATTAGGATTAAGCGGTTCAGAGATAGATTCTTTACATCTGTTGCCGATAAAGAATCGGTCAGAAGAATGGATTTGTTTTTTTCACACTTAATCTTACTCGGGTCCAAGGGGGCAGTGGTGGTCTAGTGGTATAGGGCGCTGGATCGCTCATCCAAAGGTTGTGGGTTCGAGTCCCACTCTCCACAAGGTTGCCCCCCCCAGTGCAGCTAACTGGGTTATCACAGGCGGGCCATGTCGCTCACTGTCTATGGTGAGAGGCATGTAAAAGAACCATTGCTGACTTTCGTAAAGAGTAGGCTGCAAAGTCGTCAGCGTGTTTCTGTCCCTTGCTAAAAAGGGTTGTGACAGGAAGGGCATCCGATGTAAAAACCTCTGCCAAATCAAACGTGCGAATCAGATGATCTTACTAGTGTCCAAGGGAGGCTAGAGCCTGTCTCAGCCAACACTCAGCAAAAGCAGTGTACATCCTGAACAGCTCACCAGACTATCACCAGGCAACACACAGACACACACACAAGCATTCACATTCATGCCAAGGGTCAATTTGTAACAGCCAAATACAGTAGTGTCATGTGCATGTCTTTAGACTGTGGGTAGAAACGAGAGTACCCGGAGGAAACCCGCACAAGCACAGGTAGAGCATGAAGATGGTTCTTTATTAATCTTAATTTTTGTTTTCTTTTTTTATGTTTTTTTTATATACTGTACTGTATACGTTTATTGCTTTATATATTAATGGGTAGTGGTGGCCCAGTAACCCAATGCAGCTAACTGGTTTTTCAAAGGCCGGCCATGTCTCTCACTGTCTGTGGTAAGAGGTTCATGTAAAAGAACCATTGCTGACTTTCATCAAGAGAAGCTGCATAACCTTCAGCATGTTTCTGCCCTCCGCTGAGCTGATGAGCCCGCCAGGGTGTACTCTGGCCTCATTCAATTTCCTGCACTTTAATGCTATCAGCTGACCTGGCAACAGCAGCCCTAATTAGTATTAAGTAGTTTAGAGAATGAATGAAGGAATTGCATACATTTTTTAAAGTTATCAATAATATTTGGAATGTTTTTAAAAAAATTGGTAAAATAATTATATAGGATATCCCAAGAGACCTGAACACAGAAGGGAAGTTCATAGCAATGATGACTTTATTTAAAAGAATAATATCTAATTGTCTGGGGATTGACAACATTTACAAGAATATTTTGGCAAAAGACCAATTAATAAAAATTGTTCCTTTCATTGACAAAAAACTAAACATACAAAGGCCTGAGGCTGGTCTGTTAACTGTATTAAAAATGAGTTCAGCATCTAAAACTATGATGATATTTCAGTAAACAGAATTTAATCTTCTAAATTATATTCAACACTGAATTAAAACTAATTGATCCTTTTATATATATTTCTTATGAAAACAACAAAAAATATTGTATACGTCTAAGTCTAATTTCTTTTGAAACTAGAACTGTGAATAAACTTATTAAAGAATACAACATGAACATGATTTAACTGTTTAAATATCTCTTCTTCAAAACATCAGACCATGATATTTTACTTCAGGCACATTTTCAGGTGGTCAACTATAACTCTAAAGTTTCATCAAAAGCCATCAAGTAGTTTCAGAGGAGTTGCTGTTAAAAATCTTCTATGAACAGACAAATGGATGAACAGGGTGATTCCTATATACCCAGATAGGGGCAAAAAATAGAATTGATTTATACCTCTAACATATCAAAGAAGTTGTTATTGTCTGCTGCTGCTAACACTTTCATAATTAAATAACATTGCTAATATATTTTTTACAATATGTTGCCATTGGCCTGTTGCCATTTATCTGTTGCTTTGTGATCTCCACTATTTGGCAGGGAAGGTTAAATATTCACCAAAATCTATTTGTTTGAGTATTAGCAGGATTATGCAACAACTACTAAACCCATTTTCAACAAACTCAGTAGGGGATGAGGCCTGGGCATAAAAAAGATACCTTAAATTCACGACGTCATCTGTGCGTGGGATCCTGTTGAAAAAATTTGCTCATAAAATATCTTTTAACAAGGGTTATTCGATGTTCATTCGATGGCCACTATGAGAAACATTTCATTATAGCTATGTTATTATAACTTATTTATGCTTAGTGCAGGTACCTTCTAGATTTCTGAAAAATTAACCTGGCAGAAGTCTCTTAAACTCTATTTTTTAATACTTATGTAATGCATCTCATAAAAAATTTCATTACATCAATGTAGGGCGATATAATTACCAACATCAGCATTTTGACTGCAAAAAAAGATGATAAAGTGATGGTGTGTCCCTTTTTAGTGTGCTCCCACCCTCAGATTTAAAAAAAGCAATTTTTTATTATTAATGCGCCAAATGTAATGTTACACAAACTGCTCATTTGTCCTGTTTAAGACATGATATTTTAAAAAAATTAAGACACGCAAAAACAATCATTCTATTTTTATTTTGAATCTACATTATGTTTGGGTTGTGTAGCGTGTTAAATTTATTGCATGATTCCCATGCTGTACCATGACTGAAAATAATCTTTTTTTTTCTTCTGGTTTTACTTAACACATGTTGATTCACACTTCACGCTGCACTCTTCTTTTTTTGCAGACGTGTTCTGGTGGGTTCGGTGTGGATCAGCGGCTCCTGAACCACCGTGGCTGGGTACTTCCTACCCAGGAGCTCCACCTCTACCTTTTGACCAACAGTGGCCAGATCAATGGGGAGGTAACCAAATGCCAGGCTCTGCTGAATAGAGTAACTGTAAGCTCCAGAGGTCGTGTTCCCAACCACCTAGACAGAGAATATTCACAAATTAATTTTACAAGAAACTAATTATTATTAGGGTCATGGAGAGGATAGACCTTATCTCAGCTATCTCTGACTGAAAGCAGGGTGCAACCGAAACAGCCAACACACACACACAACCATTCCTTCCCAATCACACCTTGGGGAAATTTTTAACAGCCAATTAGCCGAATGTGCCTGTCTTTGGCCTGTGGGAGAAAACTGGTGTAAACGGAGAAAACCCACGCAAGCACAGGAAGACCATGCAAACTCCAAACAGAAATTCCCTGTACTCCTACTCAGGACCTTCATGCTGTCGAGCGGATGTGTTGACCACGAAGCCACTGTGTAAATCTTGGTTGACTGTGACAGTCTTGATGTCAAGATGATGATGTTTGCTGTCGACTGGAAAGAACGTCCATAAACTGAGGGATTTTCAAAAGGTTCACCACCGAGCTGTCGGCCTTTGCAACTTTTCTAACCCACATTCAGTAGAACCTCATTACAACCTATTCACACCATGATTCCATCTGCTGTTCACAGTTGTTTTACTGTTCACAATTGTTTTACAGAATTGTTTTACTCATATACTAATATGAGTGAGGATGAATGCACACAGGAGTACAGCGAGGTAGATCAAAAATATTATTTACTGTTTACAAACATATACAAATACAGGGATCCCTCACTTTCCGTGGTTAATTGGAACAGAGATCCCCACGCGACCATCGAAATCCGCGAAGTAGGATCACCCCCCACCCCCGACTGGCATACACAATATGCCCTTGACTATTCGCGGTTTTGCACCCACGGTTTGAGTATTCACTGACTGCCGAGCAACCGGCACGTGATTCAAATTCAGCCAATGGCTGTCCTCCTTTCTCCTGATTGGTTGAGCTGATTTCCCACCACTTTTTCCTCATTGGCACACATGTTGTCAATGAGCCTCTTTTTTGTGTGTGTTTTAATTACCAGTTAAGCTCTATACCACTCAAACGCTATGCGTCTTCTCTGGCTAAGCGATAGAAAACGCTGGATGTCTCTTCTGAAGAAATAAGACTTTCTCCTGAGAAACGACGGTTTTCTATGAACTGTTGAATTAAAATCTTTTTCAATTATTATTCCAGTACAGTACCTAAGTTCATGTTTATGCGTGAGATTTTATGTTCTGTAGCATGTTTAACAAATGATACCAAAAGGAGAAACTTTATTACAGTACTCTTCATGTCCTTTTACATTGAACTTGGAGTGACGTCTCCAAGATGGCGCTGCCCAGAGGGCGATGTCACGGAGTTCTCAGAGTCCAATTGTTTCTTTGTTCGTTTTAATTTGTTTTATTTGTTTGTTCATGTTTTGCACTATGCTCGTCTACGACCGGTCGACTCTACTACAGCTATAAGATCGGAGTATCTTCGGGAGTATATAACTAAGCAGAGCTAACATGCTATTAGCAGAGCTAACATGCTATGGTAGGCAGCTCAATGCAAGCCGCATCCCAGCTAGCAATAAGCCCAGGCGGGAAGGGGCTGAACGATGACTCCGGCACTTGGGATTGCAGGGGATGAAGGCCGTATAGCCGGCTGGTATAATCGCCTTATTGGGTGGACTCTCCTCAAGCCATGTTTCACAGAAACACAGTCCTGTAGATCCCTCTGCCCTGCAATCTGAGCATGAAGCTCATCCATCTTGTTTCGCAGGGACTGAACATTTTCAAGCAGTATGGCCGAAAGTGTTAACCAAGTCTCTGAGAACTCCCCCTGGGCGGTTAGCATGGAGCTCCCATAGCATAGCAGCTCACGATAGAAGTTCTCAGAGTGAAATTGTTTTGTTTGTTCATATTTTTCTCTATGCTCGTCTACGGCCGGTCGACTCGACAACAGCTAGAAGATCGGAGGAGTATCTTCGGGTGTGTATAACTAAGCACGCTCAACTGGGCTTGTTAGCTGGGATGCGGCTAGCAGAGCTAATATGCCATGGTTGGTAGCTTAATGCGAGCCACACCCCAGCGGACAAGAAGCCGAGGCGGGAAGGGGCCGAACCACGACTCCGGCACTTGGGATTGCGGGGGATGAAGGCCATGTAGCCGGCTGGAGCAATCGCCTCATCGAGTGTACTCTCTTAGAGCCATGTTTCACAAAAACACAGTCCTGTAGATCTCTCCGCGCTGCAATCTGAGCATGAAGCTCGTCTATCTTGTTTTGCAAGGACTGAACATTTTCAAGTAGTATGGCCGGAAGTGCTAACCAAGCCTCTGAGAACTCCGCCTGGGCTTAACCGGTAACTGCTAGCTAACCGCTAGCATTGAGCTGCCATAGCATATACATTAAGCTCAAGATAGAAGTTGTTGCGTGCTTAGTTGCCCGAAGCTGTAGTAGGGTCGACTGATCATAGACGAGCATAGTGCAAATCACACACAAACATTCTCAGAATTAACTTAGGTACTGTACTGGAATAATAATTGAAAAATACTTTAAAACGAGTGCTTTACAATGTTTATATTTTATCATCAATAAAAATAAGAGTAAAAATTGAAAAGTTTTTCTTAATCATTACTATATTTTACTACATTAATACTGAGGAATATTTTAATAATGAGTAAGACTGTCTATAGAATGCAGCCGTGAGGGGGGGGCACAAACCAGTGTCTCTCCCTCACGCTGGTCCCAAGTCCGGATAAATGCAGAGGGTTGCGTCAGGAAGGGCATCCGGCGTAAAACAAATGGCGAACTATGCGAATCACAAGAAAGAATGACATACCGGATCGGTCGAGGCCCGGGTTAACAACGACCGCCATCAGTGCCGTCAACCAACAGGGTGCTGATGGAAATTGGACTACTGTTGGTCGAAGACATCGAAGAAGGAGAGGCGGGAGGCGTGTCCGTTGCCAGAGAGAGAAGAGGAAAGGTATGAGTCTAGGACTGAAAGTAGGGACTTTGAACGTTGGAACTATGGCAGGAAAAGGTAGAGAGCTGGCTGACATGATGCAGAGGAGGAAGGTGGACATACTGTGTGTTCAGGAGACCAGGTGGAAAGGGAGCAAGGCTAGAAGCATAGGAGCAGGGTTTAAGCTGTTTTATTATGGTGTGGATGGGAAGAGAAATGGAGTCGGAGTCATCTTGAAGGAGGAGTTTGTCAGGAATGTTCTAGAAGTGAAAAAAGTGTCAGACAGAGTGATGAGTCTCAAGTTAGAAATTGAAGGTGTGATGGTCAATGTTGTTAGTGCTTATGCCCCACAGACAGGATGTGAGCGAGAAGAGAAGGAGAGATTCTGTAGGGAGTTAGATGAAGTGATGCAGAGTACCCCCAGAGGTGAAAGAGTGGTCATTGGGGCAGACTTCAATGGACATGTTGGTGCAGGAAACAGAGGGGACGAGGAAGTGATGGGTAGGTTTGGTATCCAGGACAGGAACGCAGAAGGACAGATGTTGGTAGATTTTGCAAAAAGGATAGAAATGGCTGTGGTGAATACTTTCTTCCAGAAGAGACAGGAGCATAGGGTGACTTATAAAAGCGGAGGTAGGAGCACACAGGTAGACTACATCTTGTGCAGGCGATGTAATTAAAAGGAAGTCAGTGACTGCAAAGTAGTAGCGGGTGAGAGTGTTGCCAAACAGCATAGGATGGTGGTGTGCAGGATGATGCTGATGGTGAGGAAGGTGAAGAAGGCAAAGGCAGAGCAGAAGACAAAGTGGTGGAAGTTGAAAAAGGAAGAGTGTCGGGTTGTCTTCAAGGAGGAGTTGAAACAGGCTTTGGGTGGTCAGGAAGTGCTTCCAGATGACTGGACAACTACAGCTAATGTGATCAGGGAGACAGGTAGGAGAATACTTGGTGTGTCCTCTGGAAGGAAAGTAGATAAGGATACTTGGTGGTGGAATGAGGAAGTGCAGGAGTGTGTACAAAGGAAGAGGTTAGCTAAGAACAAGTGGGACATTGAGAAAACCGAAGAGAGTAAACAGGAGTACAGGGAGACACAGCGTAAGGCAAAGGTAGCAGTGTCAAAGGCCAAACAGAGTGCGTTTGATGACTTGTATGCTCGGTTGGAAAGTAAAGAGGGAGAAAATGATTTATACAGGTTGGCACAGCAGAGAAATAGAGATGGGAAGGACGTGCAGCAAGTTAGATTGATAAAGGACAGAGAGGGAAATGTATTGACTGATGACAGAAATGTGGTGGGAAGATGGAAAGAGTACTTTGAAGAGCTGATGAATGAGGAAAATGAGAGAGAGAAAAAAGAGTAGAAGAGGTGACTGTTGAGGACCAGGAAGTAGCAAAGATTAGTAAGGGTGAAGTGAGGAGGCCATTGAAGAGGATGAAGAATGGAAAGGCAGTTGGCCCTGATGACATACCGGTGGAGGTATGGAAGTGTCTAGGAGAGGTAGCAGTAGATTTTCTGACAAGAACATTTAACAAGGTCTTAGAGAGTGAGAGGATGCCAGAGGAATGGAGGAGAAGTGTGCTGGTGCCCATTTTTAAGAACAAGGGAGACGTGCAGAGTTGTGGCAACTACAGAGGGATAAAGTTGATGAGCCATACGATGAAGTTATGGTAAAGAATACTGGAAGCTAGACTAAGGGCTGAGGTCAGCATTTGTGAACAACAGTTTGGTGTCATGCCAAGAAAGAGCATCACAGATGCAGTGTTTGCCTTGAGGGTGTTATTGGAGAAGTACAGAGAAGGTCAGAGGGAGCTGCATTATGCCTTTGTGGATCTGGAGAAAGCATATGACAGGGTGCCGAGATAAAAACTGTGGTATTGCATGAGGAAGTCTGGAGTGGCAGAGAAGTATGTTAGAGAGGTGCAGGACATGTATGAGAGATGTAAGACATTGGTGACGTGTGCTGTCGGTGTGACACAAGAGTTCAAGTTGGAGGTGGGACTGCATCAAGGGTCAGCTCTCAGCCCCTTCTTGTTTGCTATGGTGATGGACAGGCTGACAGACGAGGTTAGACAAGATTCCCCATGGACTATGATGTTTGCAGATGACATTGTGATCTGGAGTGAGAGCAGAGAACAAGTGCAGGAAAATCTAGAGAGGTGGAAGTATGCCCTGGAAAGGAGGGGAATGAAGATTAGCCTCAGTAAGACAGAATACATGTGCATGAATGACAAGGACCCAAGAGGAACGGTGAGATTACAGGGAGCAGAGATAAGAAAGGTGGAGGATTTTAAGTACTTAGGCTCAACAATCCAGAGCAATGGAGAGTGTGGAAAAGAGGTGAAGAAGCGTGTGCAGGCAGGTTGGAATGGTAGGAGAAAAGTGTCCGGTGTGATGTGTGATAGGAGGGTATCGGCAAGAATGAAAGGAAAAGTGTACAAGACGGTGTTGAGGCCAACGATGTTGTATGGTTTAGAAACAGTGGCCCTGGGGAAAAGACAAGAGGCAGAGCTTGAGGTAGCAGAGATGAAAATGTTGAGGTTCTCTTTGGGAGTAACGAGGATGGATAGTATTAGGAATGAGCACATCAGAGGGACAGCACATGTAAGACGTTTTGGAAACAAAGTCAGAGAGGCTAGATTGAGATGGTTTGGACATGTACAGAGGAGGGATAGTGAGTATATTGAATATATATATAGGATGCTGAGGCTGGAACTACCAGGCAAAAGGTCTAGAGGAAGACCAAAGAGACGATTCATGGATGTGGTGAAGGAGGACATGAAGGTCGTTGGTGTAAGAGAAGAAGATGCAAAGGATAGGGTGAGATGGAGGCAGATGATTCGCTGTGGCGACCCCTGAAGGGAAAAGCCGAAAGGAAAAGAAATAAGACTGTCTATAGAATGTGTTTAAGAAGCATATTTTAATGCATGTAATAAATACATAGTATTTTACTTCTGTCTGCTCATTCGCGCATGTGACGTGTTACATGGGGTTTTACTTCCGGGTACAGAACTCACAGATTATCTCGATTCGCGGGAGGGCTCGGAATCGAACCCCTGCGAATGTCGAGGGCCTACTGTATGTACATGTATATGTGTATATATCATCAATAAATACATATCCAATGCTATAAATGCTTATCATAACAATTAAACATTGAAAAAAATAACATAAGATGTAAATAAAATATAACTACAGACGCTCTCAAACTTGCGAACATTTGTTTTGCAAACATCCGGGGACACCAACAAAGCTGTCCAAGGTCAAAAGTGAAAGTGAAATGAAATTGAAGAACAAGTAGAAATACAAATGGAATAAAATCTACAGAAATATCGATCATAAATATAAGTATGAAATATGATTAAACATTATCCTGAGGTACACTTAATACTAGGCTCCGGCAGAAAGGGGCATGGCTGCGCAAACGCGCGCACACACAGATGCAACAATGTATCCAGTTTCGATGGGAGATTTTGGGTTGTTTTGTGTTGGTTTAGTTTTTTTTTTTGCATAATTGGCCTCGTTTTTGTGACATTTTCCTTAACTTTTCCACCTATTCTTCCTTAATTTTCTCATTTTTTAATTCAATGAATATTTATTTATTTTTTAAAAACCACGATGCACTGAAGCTGCATGAATCGAAGCACGAAGTAGCGAGGGATCCCTGTACAGTATATTGTTAATCATAAAAATTCTCGCTTTTAGTGATCCATTCATTCATTTTCCTCTCTAACATACTGAAATATTACCGTCTGTTTTATTTTACCTTTCCATCATGCCAGATGGTCTCGTTGCCCTCGGGGTCCACGACGTCTGTATCCACAGTGAGATACGCCAACTTCCTTGTTAGTCCTTGGGCCTTGATTTCCTGTAGCGCCTTCTTTCCGATAAAATCTGCAGACTGGCGCACCATATACGTATATACACACACACACACACACACACACACACACACACACACACACACACACGATTTTAGATTTTAATAGCTTTAAAGATCTTCTTAAAATATGCTCTAATAATTATCAAATACCAGTATATATTTTAAAACTAGCTACCTTGTTAAGTTTGATGAAGTACTCCAGACCAGCCTCGAGAGGGTTTGTGTCACAGTTCATCTACACAAACACACACACACAATAATCATGGTCTGAACATCACTTTATTGTAATAGTTTAAATTTTCTGCATAATAAATACATCATTATACATTTGTGTGTGTGTGTGTGTGTGTGTGTGTGTGTGTGCATGCGTTTGATTAAGACCTCAGCGCCCCAGCCTCGGAACCCCTTTTCCAGCCTGAGGGAGGCCATGGCGTAAGTGCCGAAGTTATCAATGCCCTCTTCTTTTCCAGCCTCCATGATGGCCTGGTATACTTCTGCTATCTTTGGCATGTCCACATACAGCTCCCAACCCAGTTCCCCTTAAGAAAACACACAAGTGAATGCTTGCTCGGTACATGCACTGCAACTATCCTGGAAAACCCAATTTTTATTCATATCTTTTTACCCACTTTACTACCAAAATCCCGCCTCCTTAATTTTAAAAGTTAAATTATAACAGAAAACTGGAAACCGTGCATAATAATATGGATTGAATTTAAATAAAAATTTGGTCATTGTTTTTAAAAGGTAAAGCTGCGGTTTAAAGTTGGGATTGGTGATCTGGAAGCTAGCAAAATTTGAAACCATCATCTCTTCACGGTTCCATCTTAACCCCACCACTTTAGGAGGTCCTTCAATGTCTTCTGCCCTGCCCGTACACCTAGAAGCTCGACTATAAATGCTGGTTTGTGCATGGTCGGCTGACACACAGGCAGGGAAACACGGAAGTATTTGATTGGATATTTTCCACCAAGCCGTGAGGCAGTGCTGGGTTGCATTTTTACAAGGTTTTACAGATGACTCGTTTTAGATCTCTTCTCTTCTTTTGCTTTCGGCTTTTCCCTTCAGGGGTCGCCACAGCGAATCATCTGCCTCCATCTCACCCTATCCTTTGCATCTTCTTCTCTTACACCAACGACCTTCATGTCCTCCTTCACCACATCCATGAATCGTCTCTTTGGTCTTCCTCTAGGCCTTTTGCCTGGTAGTTCCAGCCTCAGCATCCTATTACCAATATACTCACTATCCCTCCTCTGTACATGTCCAAACCATCTCAATCTAGCCTCTCTGACTTTGTCTCCAAAACCTCTTACATGTGCAGTCCCTCTGATGTGCTCATTCCTAATCCTATCCATCCTCGTTACTCCCAAAGTGAACCTCAACATTTTCATCTATGCTACCTCCAGCTCTGCCTCCTGTCTTTTCCCCAGGGCCACTGTTTCTAAGCCATACAACATCGTTGGCCTCATCAGCGTCTTGTACACTTTTCCTTTCATTTTTGCCGATACCCTCCTATCACACCGGACACTTTTCTCCAACCATTCCAACCTGCCTGCACACGCTTCTTCACCTCTTTTCCACACTCTCCATTGCTCTGGATTGTTGAGCCTAAGTACTTAAAATCCTCCACCTTTCTTATCTCTGCTCCCTGTAACCTCACCGTTCCTCTTGGGTCCTTGTCATTCATGCACATGTATTCTGTCTTACTGAGGCTAATCTTCATTCCCCTCTTTCCAGGGCATACCTCCACCTCTCGAGATTTTCCTGCACTTGTTCTCTGCTCTCACTACAGATCACAATGTCATCTGCAAACATCATAGTCCATGGGGAATCTTGTCCAACCTCATCTGTCAGCCTGTCCATCACCATAGCAAACAAGAAGGGGCTGAGAGCTGACCCTTGATGCAGTCCCACCTCCACCTTGAACTCTTGTGTCACACCGACAGCACACCTCACCACTGTCTTACATCTCTCATACATGTCCTGCACCACTCTATCATACTTCTCTGCCACTCCAGACTTCCTCATGCAATACCACAGTTCTTCTCTCGGCACCCTGTCATATGCTTTCTCCAGATCCACAAAGGCATAATGCAGCTCCTTCTGACCTTCTCTGTACTTCTCTATTAACATCCTCAAGGCAAACACTGCATCTGTGGTGCTCTTTCTTGGCATGAAACCAAACTGTTGTTCACAAATGCTGACCTCTGCCCTTAGTCTAGCTTCCACTATTCTTTCCCATAACTTCATCGTATGGCTCATCAACTTGATCCCTCTGTCGTTGTCACAACTCTGCACGTCTCCCTTGTTCTTAAAAATGGGCACCAGCACACTTCTCCATTCCTCTGGCATCCTCTCACTCTCTAAGACCTTGTTAAATGTTCTTGTCAGAAAATCTACTGCTACCTCTCCTAGACACTTCCATACCTCCACCGGTATGTCATCAGGGCCAACTGCCTTTCCATTCTTCATCCTCTTCAATGCCCTCCTCACTGCACCCTTACTAATCTTTGCTACTTCCTGGTCCTCAACAGTCACCTCTTCTACTCTTTTTTCTATCTCATTTTCCTCATTCATCAGCTCTTCAAAGTACTCCTTCCATCTTCCCAGCACACTTCTGTCATCAGTCAATACATTTCCCTCTCTGTCCTTTATCAATCTAACTTGCTGCACGTCCTTCCCATCTCTATTTCTCTGCTGTGCCAATCTGTATAAATCATTTTCTCCCTCTTTACTTTCCAACTGAGCATTCATCAAACGCGCTCTGTTTGGCCTTTGACACTGCTATCTTTGCCTTACGCTGTGTCTCCCTGTACTCCTGTTTACTCTCTTCGGTTTTCTCAATGTCCCACTTGTTCTTAGCTAACCTCTTCCTTTGTACACACTCCTGCACTTCCTCATTCCACCACCAAGTCACCTTATCTACTTTCTTTCCAGATGACACAACAAGTATTCTCCTACCTGTCTCCCTGATCACATTAGCTGTGGTTGTCCAGTCATCTGGAAGCACTTCCTGACCACCCAAAGCCTGTTTCAACTCCTCCTTGAAGACAACCCGACACTTTTCTTTTTTTTAACTTCCACCACTTTGTCTTCTGCTCTGCCTTTGCCTTCTTCACCTTCCTCACCATCAGCATCATCCTGCACACCACCATCCTATGCTGTTTGGCAACACTCTCACCCGCTACTACTTTGCAGTCACTGACTTCCTTTAAATTACATCGCCTGCACAAGATGTAGTCTACCTGTGTGCTCCTACCTCCACTTTTATAAGTCACCCTATGCTCCTCTCTCTTCTGGAAGAAAGTATTCACCACAGCCATTTCCATCCTTTTTGCAAAATCTACCAACATCTGTCCTTCTGCGTTCTTGTCCTGGATACCAAACCTACCCATCACTTCCTCGTCCCCGCTGTTTCCTGCACCAACATGTCCATTGAAGTCTGCCCCAATGACCACTCTTTCACCTCTGGGGGTACTCTGCATCACTTCATCTAACTCCCTACAGAATCTCTCCTTCTCTTCTCGCTCACATCCTGTCTGTGGGGCATAAGCACTAACAACATTGACCATCACACCTTCAATTTCTAACTTGAGACTCATCACTCTGTCTGACACTCTTTTCACTTCTAGAACATTCCTGACAAACTCCTCCTTCAAGATGACGCCGACTCCATTTCTCTTCCCATCCACACCATGCTAAAACAGCTTAAACCCTGCTCCTATGCTTCTAGCCTTGTTACCTTTCCACCTGGTCTCCTGAACACACAGTATGTCCACCTTCCTCCTCTGCATCATGTCAGCCTGCTCTCTACCTTTTCCTGCCATAGTTCCAACGTTCAAAGTCCCTACTTTCAGTCCTAGACTCATGCCTTTCCTCTTCTCTCTCTGGCAACGGACACGCCTCCCGCCTCTCCTTCGACCAACAGTAGTCCAATTTCCATCAGCACCCTGTTGATTGACGGCACTGATGGCGGTCGTTGTTAACCCGGGCCTCGACCGATCCGGTATGTCATTCTTTCTTGTGATTCGCATAGTTTATTTGCCATTTGTTTTACACCGGATGCCCTTCCTGACGCAACCCTCTGCATTTATCCGGGCTTGGGACCGGCATGAGGGAGAGACACTGGTTTGTGCCCCCCCCCCCTCACGGCTGCATTTCATTTTAGATTTCTTAAGTTATTGATTACTGTCAGGGCTTAAAGACCATGTCAAGTGATATAGGAGTTTGTATATACAGTTAAAAATGTACCAGCCTTAGCTTTAACTTAACACTACTATGTAAACTTAAATGCCGATGTGATCATGATTGCCATTCCTATGTCCTACCTGTGTATGATATCCGTATAGCCCGCAGCGGGACTCCAGCCATCTCGATGGACTTGCAGTGGAGGAATTTAAAAGCTCCATCGCTCAGGTCTTCATTTGTCAATTTCTGCAGGACTTTGCGAGAGTTCGGGCCCGTCACTCCCAGCACCCCAATCTCATTTGTCACATTACTGATGTCAACATCATAGCCACCAGCATCTACTTCCATCTCTATCCATCTGATTATGCAGAAGAAGACTTATGAACTTTATCATTTATTTATTGAAAAATATTATAGCACATGAAATCTTATTGACAAAAAATAATTTAGGAAGTGCTTTTTTAAGAAAATATCATTGCGGTGGTTACAGTGACACGGTCTAATGCACAATTTTAATCTGGCCCTCCGCCTCGCAATTTTAATTTGGTCCTTATTTTTTTATTCCCAAGTAAGAATTAGAATTAATATTATCTGATTACACATCCAAGTTACCGTATTCGACGTAATAAGCACGCTGCTCCTATACCCCCCCCCCCCCCCATAAGTTTGATCTTACGTCTAATAACCGCCCATGTGTACTGGGAGCAAAATGGTAGATCAAACTTATCAATTTTATTCGATCAGTCTCTGTAACAGTAAAATGAGGCGTTCATTGCATGTAAAAGTGAGTTTACACAGTATTTCAAGACCCCATGCCACTGGGGAATGTCGATAATGTTCATCAGTAACCACACATTTGATCGTTCTGCCATGCTTAAAAAAACAGAAAAATATTTTGCTGTGTTCTCTTGATAAATGTCCAACAACTGATGAACCATTAGAAACTGCTATAGCAAAACTATATGGCCTTAACAGAAAGTGATGAGTATTTTTCACCCGATTCTCCTGCTCACTAACTTCAGACATTCCTGGCTGTGTGCTAAAGTTGATCTTTGTGTTGACTGGTTCAACATGCCATGTGGTTAAGTTGGCATTCATGTTGATTGGCTCGATTTTACATCAGGGAAAACATTTAAAGGAACAGCACCAGGAGGGAAAATTAAAGGGTCTTTTTTTTTTTTTTTTTAAATTATGCTGTTTTCTGTTTATTTTCAACTCTCATGTAAGTACAGTGGTACCTCACCTTACAATAGTCACAACAAATGAAAAATCTAGGCTACAAAAAACATTTTCATAAAATTTTTGTCTCTGGATATGAAACAAGTTCATGTTACGAAAGCACCATCTCAAAAATTCAAACAATGCACGAGCTGCTCTCCCATTGACCATCTCCCAACATCCCGTCCCGCTGGCCTCCCACTGGCTATCTAACAACATCCCGCCCCGCTGGCCTCCCATTGGCCATCTCCAACATCCCGCCCCACTGGCTATCTCCCAACAGCTCATCCCACTGGCCTCCTATAGGCTAGGAGGGATGACGCAGCTCCCTCCCATTGGCTATTATGGAGCTGTATCTCCATAATACCCATGATGCTTTTCGTGTAAAGGACAGAGTTACTGTTGTTTCATGAGTTTTTCGAGTGTGCTCATTGCAACTTTATTTTTAGGCTCAGGCTTTTAACCTTACATAAACATTTGTAAGATTATAACTCTGCTAAGAAGACATGGTCAACACAAAGTAAGTACCGTAAAATGTATGCTTTTATAATTTTTAAAGGATTTAGGGGGTTGTATTGAAGGCCTTGTAAAATGCGGTTCTACTTACGAAAAATCCAGGTTACGAAACCGTCTCTGGAACGAATTGATTTCATAAGGTGATGTACCACTGTAATTTGGTTAATACCACAAAATGAATAACACAAATATCAGTAAAACTCTTTTATTGTTCGGTTATTATTCATGTTTTCCACCTCTCTGGTAATAAGCACTTACCATTCCACTCCGCTGGTAACCATTTTAATAAGCGCCCACCCACTCAAATTTTTTAAGCGTTCTTGGCACTTATCACGTTAAATACAGTATATTGGCTGTGATAGTTTGCCATGAAGCACCAACACTGTGGTGCTGAGGAACAAAGAAGTGACTTGTGAATGAAATTTTAATGAACAAACATACAAACAAAGCTAACTATACAAAATTATTATGGAAATGCTAATATCACGCTAATCTTTAAAACATGCTCAAGTCTTAAACCATTTTGAAAACAATGCTGCTAGTTACTTAAAACAGCTACTGATTGTATATATTTTGGTACCAAGTATGAAGAATGAAAGCTAATACTGATTAATTAATTGGTAAAATTAACTAGCTGTGATAGCTGGTCAGGTATTTATTCTGACACATTAGCAATGTATTTAACTTTTGGTAGCAGTTCCCCTTTTCCAAGTGTTACATCCCTGTTTTGTATCCGTTTTGTTTCCTCTCATCTTTAGGTCCAGCTCAAGATACTGAATCCTGTCCTTATCATATTTAGGGACAACCTTGAACTTGGCCCTGCCTCCTGGTTGGTGATTCATGTAGCGCACTTCTGGTTGTGTTTTAAAAAAAAAAAAAAAAAAAAAAAAAAAAAAAAAAAAAAAAATCATAGCACGAAGTGTTGTCAGTGACAGTGCGTGCCTTTCTGATTGTCATTTTTAGTTCTGTCTTTTTATGTATGACCTGATGCTGGGTTCTGACTCTGTTCATGTTTCTCCCTGAGCTGTTTGTTGAATTTGTATATACAGAGAACCCTTCACTTTCCGCGGTTGATTGGGACCAAGATCCCCCGCGAGGATCAACCCCCCCTGACTGACGTATACGTACATGTATATGTGTATATACAGACGCTCCACGACGTACGTTCATCCGTTTTAAGGATTTTTTTCTTTTTTTTTTCAAATTTTGAGTTTAGACGTACAGGAGGCTCTCGATATTCGCGGGGGCTCGGTTCCGGCCCCTCCCGCGAATGAAGATAATCCAAACCCCATGTGTCATATTACATGCGTGAATGAGCAACCGGAAGTAAAATACTATGTATCTATTGCATGCACTAAAATATGCTTCTTAAACACACACACACACAATTATATATATATATATATATATATATATATATATACACATACATACAGTATGTATGCTGTCATTTTGTATGTATAATGTATTAAGACTTTCTCATGAAGAAACAACAGTTTCCTCTGAAGTGCCTGAAGATAATCAGCTGAACTGTTGTAAAACTGTAGTATTAAAGTCTTTTTCAATTATTATTCCAGTACAATGCCGAAGTTGATGTTTATGATAAATGTTTAGAAGCCACGGAGCAGCTCAGCCACGCCCCCTCAGCCAGAGCAGACAGTTAGTTAGAGAATACAGCAGTCAAAATCAAAGTCCCCCAAAAAGATCATGAAATGTAATAAATTGGATGAAAACAAAACGATAAACATGCTACACCACAGTACATAAAATCACACACACACAAAAATTCTAAAAATTAACGTAGGTACTGTACTGGAATAATGATTGAAAAAGACTTTAATACCAGATGGCTTTCAGATGTTTATTTCTCTTCAGGCACTTCAGAGGAAACTGTCGTTTCTTCAGGAGAAAGTCTCAGAAGCAACATCCATCATTACCTTTTCTAGCGCTTAGCCAGAGAAGACCCACAGCGTTTGAGTGTCATCACAGAGCCTAACTGGTAATTAAAACACATGAAAAAAAGAGGCTCATTGAAAACTTGTGCACGAATGAGGAAAAAGCATCATCTCAACCAATCAGCAGGAAGGAGGACAGCCATTGGCTGAATTTGAGTGACGTGTCAGGCAGCCCGTGAACACTCAAACCGTGAGTGCAAAACCATGAATAGTCATGGGCCTACTGTACCTACGTAGAACGCTGACGTAATGACGCAATGATGCTGCGTCCATTGTTTAGAAACGACAGACTATTCAAAGTTGAATACTATTCACTCAAAAAATTAGCATATTTCATCTGACCAATAAAAAAAGTGCTTTTAATACAAAAAAAGTCAACCTTCAAATAATTATGTTCAGTTATGCACTCAATACTTGGTCGGGAATCCTTTTGCAGAAAGGACTGTTTCAATGCGGTGTGGCGTGGAGGCAATCAGCCTGTGGCACTGCTGAGGTGTTATGGAGGCCCAGGATGCTTCGATAGCAGCCTTAAGTTCATCCACAGTGTTGGGTCTGGTGTCTCTCAACTTTCTCTTCACAATATCCCACATATTCTCTATGGGGTTCAGGTCAGGAGAGTTGGCAGGCCAATTGAGCACAGTAATACCATGGTCAGTAAACCATTTACCAGTGGTTTTGACACTGTGAGCAGGTGCCAGGTCGTGCTGAAAAATGAAAAGCAGCTGATATGGCACCCCAGACCATCACTGACTGTGGGTACTTGACACTGGACTTCAGGCATTTTGACATTTCCTTCTCCCCAGTCTTCCTCCACACTCTGGCACCTTGATTTCCAAATGACATGCAAATTTTGTTTTCGTCCAAAAAAAGTACTTTGGCCCACTGAGCAACAGTCCAGTGCCTCTTCTCTGTAGCCCAGGTCAGGCGCTTCTGCCGCTGTTTCTGGTTCAAAAGTGGCTTGACCTGGGGAATGCGGCACCTATAACCCAGTCCACTGCTTCCACAAGTCCCCCAAGGTCTGGAATCGGCCCTTCTCCACACTCTTCCTCAGGGTCCCATCACCTCTTCTGGTTGTGCAGCGTTTTCTGCCCCACTTTTTCCTTCCCACAGACGTCCCATTGAGGTGCCTTGATACAGCACTCTGGGAACAGCCTATTCGCGCAGAGATTTCTTTCTGTGTCTTACCCTCTTGCTTGAGGGTGTCTGTGATGGCCTTCTGGACAGCAGTCAGATTGGCAGTTGTACCCACGATTGCGGCTTTGAGTAATGAACCAGGCTGGGAGTTTTTAAAAGCCTCAGGAATCTTTTGCAGATGTTTAGAGTTAATTGGTTGATTCAGATGATTAGGTTAATAGCTCGTTTAGACTACCTTTTCATGATATGCTAATTTTTTGGGATGGGAATTTTGGGTTTTCATGAGCTGTATGCCAAAATCATCAGTATTAAAACAATAAAAGACCTGAAATATTTCAGTTGATGCGCAATGAATCTAAAATATATGAAAGTTTAATTTTTATCAGTACATTACAGAAAATAATGAACTTTATCACAATCTGCTAATTTTTTGAGAAGGACTAGTGTGTGTATATACACACATATATATATATATATATATATATATATATATATATATATATATATATATACATATATATACATATATATACATATATATATATATATATATATACACACATATATACACATATATATATATATATATATACACACACACACACACACACACACACACAGTCTGTATTTTGTAAACAATGAATGCAGCGTTATTGCGTCATTACGTCAGCGTACTACGTAGGTACGTCTAAACTCAAAATTGCCTTTTTTTGAGAAAAAAAAAAAAAAAACACGTAAAATAAAAAAAAAAAAACGTAAAACGGATGAACGCAAGTCGGGGAGCATCTGTACGCGCTGACAGCCCCATCATTAGTAGGAAGTCACATTTATTTTCCCCCATCTTTTCCCTGATTTTGGGTTAGCTACTGAGTGAGGGAAAGCCATTATGCTTTTTGTTTGTTTGGTTCTTCTCGGCGTAGGAAAGTAATTGTGCTCATTTGAAGGTCATATGGGTATTGTTTATTATTTTGGCCTGGCTGGCTTCTGAAAAAAAATTTGAAAAACAATATAAATAAATAAGAAACCTCAACAGAACAGCAGCTGTATTTCTTTTGTTTACCCATATGTTACGGCTCAACCTAGACCAGGTAGTAACACAAACCAGTTTATTTCTGCAACATAATATTTGCCATCTTGCAATTAAGTCAAAATTATGTTACACAGTTTTAAAACTCGGGCAATGATAGCCTGGTGGAAAAGGTGCTGGATCACTGATCCCCAGGTTGTGGGTTCAAGCCCCAACTATCAACGGGTTGTCAATGTTCTCGTAGTGCAGCTAACTGGGTTATCAAAGGTCGGCCATGTCTCTCATTTTCTGTGGTGGGAGGCATGTAAAAGAACCATTGCTGACTTTTGCCAAGAGGACCTGTATAGTCATCAGCGTGTTTCGGCCCTTCAATGGCCTGACAAGCTGTTCAGGGTGTAGTCTGCACTCACCCAGAGTCAGCTGAGATGGGCGCCAGTCTCCCTGCAACCCAAATTATAATTAAGTGGTTCATAAAATGAATGAATGAGTTTTAAAAGTCCTAAATCTGTGAACTACACTACACTTGTATTTTAATTAGTATGAATCTGACCACAAGGGGGTAGCATAAACATTAATATATAGAACTGACCAACTATTTGTTCAACAGGACATGAGGATTTCTGGAACAAAACTTCAGTTATACTAGTGCTTCTCAATTATTTTATGTGACGGCCACTCTAGGAAGAAAAAAAAAAAACATTTCACGCCACGCGCATGACTATAAAAAGTGTTATTTGCCTATAAAGTTGTTATTATTACAACTCTGCATAACATTGTGTCTTTATTAAAATTAAAGTCACAGTGTTGTCAATGTCCCCCCCAGTGCAGCTAACTGGGTTATCAGAGGCGGGTCATGTCTCGCACTGTCTATGGTGAGAGGCATGTAAGAGAACCATTGCTGACTTTAGTAAAGAGTAGGCTGCAAAGCCGTCAACGTGATTCTGTCCCTTGCTAAAGGGTTGTGACAGAAGGGCATCCGACGTAAAAACCCATTCTAAATCAAATGTGCAAATTAGATGATTCGATGTGGCGACTCTCGAGAACGGGAAAAAGCCGAAAAGAAAAGAAGAGAAGAGTAAAGCCGAGTGCTACATGGGCTTTGTCATATTTCCTCCCCATATCACCCCACACATCCCAACCCACTGTATGAGACGCACTGGGCAATACTGAGGTCCAATGCAGAATATTGTATTTGCAAACTAATTTGAGTCTATAACTATAATTACCAAGCCTTTTATTTATTTTTTTATTAAAGAATACCAGTACTGAAGTGGGCGGTGGTAGCCCGGTGGTGCAGTGCTGGATCACTGATCCTAAGGTCGGGGGTTCAAGCTGCACTGTCATCACTGCTGTCCTCCTAGTACAGTTAACTGGGTTATCAAAGGCTGATCATGTCTCTCAACGTCTATAAAAGAACCATCTCTGACTTTCGTCAAGAGGAGCTACAGCGTCATCAGCATGTTTCTGCCCTGAGATGACCTGGCGAGCTGTATAGAGTGCACTTTGCCCTCGCCCAGAGTCAGCTGAAATGGGCACCAGCCGAACTGCGACCCTAATTAGGATTCAGCGGTTCAGAAAATGAATGAATGAAAAAGTATCGAAATGATGAAGGGCGGCACGTCCACATCATAATGAGAAGGTCATGGGTTCGAGTCCAGTGCTTGCTTAGGTTTCCTCAGGTACCCTGTTTTTTTCCTACAGTCCAAGCACATGCATGTTCGGTTAACTGGATGTTCGATGTTGCCCTTAGATATAGATGTGAGTGAAAATAGTTGTGTGTGTAATTTGCCCCTCAGACCAAAGGTTGCTTACAGAAAGAAGCAAAACAGGAAGTTAAGCAATACTTTTAGCTGCTAAACTGAACTTATGTCTCATCGTTTACTTTATTAAAAAAAAAAATTCTCAGCAGTTCCTTTCACCCAGAAAACAGCACCACCAATTTATTTTTTTAAGCACACTCAAAACCTCAAAAACCCACCTCAGACAAGGTAAAAAAAACATAGAAGGCTATGATTGGCTTCTAGATCCTGTGAAAGTGGGTCTGTCTTGAAATAGTTCTACTGTCTAAAGATTATTGGAACTGAAAGGCCACTGCTCTACAGACATTTGTTGACAGTATTAGAGCCCTCACCCATTCGTGGTTCACTTTATTCATAATGTTTTTAAATTAGTGCAGTGCTTCTCGATTATTTTCTGTGATACCCCCTCTAGGAAGTGTAGTTAAAAAAAAAAATAATAATAATAATAACCACACTTCATGCCCCCCCCAGCGCCCCGCGCATGATTATAAATAGTATTATTTGTCTATAAATTTGATATGAATATACCTCTGCATAACATTAAACATAAAAAGCATTAAATCATTAAAAAAACACTTAATTCTAGTACAGCATATACACACATGCAATTTAGTTGTATTCAGTGTTAATATGTGGCACACACACACACACACACACACACACAGTCGGCCCCCTACTTAAGAAACCCCTTGGGTACGAAAACGCCGGGTTACGAAAAACATTTTCCGAAGTTTTCGTTCCCTGGATACGAAAACAACCTCCTCTTACGAAAAGTGCCAAACGCACCATTCAAAATTCAAACGCGCTAATGAAAATTTCACACGATGAGCGAGTTGCTCTCTCATTGGCTGTCTCCCAACATCCCACACCGCTGGCCTCCCATTGGCCAGGAGAGTGCTGAATCTCCATAGTACTGCACCCATAAAGCTTGATTGTCACACACGTGAAGGAGAGTTGAACAGGACTGTTGCTTGTTTTGAAATCATTACAGCGTCATATTTCGTTATCGCCGAAACCCCTCTAAAATCGCGACGATATTGAAGCAGAAGTAGACCTTAAAGTGGAAATACAGTGACGGAGGTGATTATTTCGGCACGATATTGTGAAACAAGACCTGCGATCTCGCAAGGAAGCAAGTTAATATTAAATCGGGACAGCTGATCTTTCAAACAGGTACAGATGCTCCCCGACTTACGTTCATCCGTTTTTTGTGTTTTTTTTTCAGAAAAAAAAAAGTTAAATTTTGAGTTTAGATGTACCTACGTAGTCTACGTAGTACGCTGACGTAATGACGCAATGACGCTGCGTCCATTGTTTACAAACTACAGACTGAACGTGCCCCTCCTTCCTAGTTCACTTATATATATATATATATATATGGGGCATTGGTGGTCTAGTGGTGTTGGGTGCTGGATCGCTGATCCAAAGGTTGGGGGTTTGAGTCCCACTCTCCACAAGGTTGTCACTGTCCCCCCCCAGTGCAGCTAACTGGGTTATCAAAGGCGGGCCATGTCTCTCACTGTCTATGGTATATATATATCTCAGTTATATAGCCTGTTACCCTTGTGTTTGACGTCGTCTCTGTGATCTTTGTGTTTACACTGTTTTTGCGAACTTTTGGAACCCTAAGCAAATATGGTTGGTCAGAAGCGTAAGCTCGGATCGGCACAATCTAATGCATACAATTACGCAAAGAGAGTTGTAAAATGAATGAAAACCTGAATCCACGAATTACAGAACAATTACAGATATTATCTTTTAGAAGAATCCCAAGAGTATATACTTATTTTTATATTAATATTCATTAGGATTTGTACTTGTTCTTTGAATGTTTGGTTGATTGATTGATTAACTGTTTGGGTTTTTATACCTGAGCCTAGCAGCTCATCAGGCCGGTGCTTATCCCCGGTTTCCATAGGTGAAGCAATCAGGAGTTGAACTTCTCCTGAATGGGACGCTAGTCCATTGCAGGTTACCTTCCCAGTATATTTTTACTGGTACCCATTGACACTGCTGGGTGAACAGAGGCACACTTGTGGTTGAGACCTTGCCCAGGGGTCTTAGCACAGTGAGGGTCTCAGTGGGATTTGAACTCACAACTTCCTGATCATGAGCCCAACACTCTAACCACTACACCACCGGCTCCAACTGTTCTTTGAATGTATCTCTTGAATAAAGTTTACTTACTTACTTACACAAAAGCAAGAACTCTCCACTTTGCTGGGATTCACATTAGTGCAGGCTGTGTTCTAAACGAGTTCAACGGCACCCTCGTACACTTGAAAGACCGGAAGTCTGTATAACCCACAGAAAGTTTCGATACTTACTTTCGATATTGAGCGCCTCACATATTGTAAGCGTTGATTGGCAGTTTTAAGCTTCATGTAAAGTCTGTCTTCCTTTTGGCTTTTTCCCTCTTACTCGGGAGTCGCCACAGCGAATCATCTGATTCGCATGTTTGATTTGGCAGAGGTTTTTTACGTCGGATGCCCTTCCTGTCACTCTTTACGAAAGTCAGGAATGGTTCTTTTACATGCCTCTCACCATAGACAGCGAGAGACATGGCCCGCCTTTGATAACCCAGTTAGCTGCACTGGGGGGGGACAGTGACAACCTTGTGGAGAGTGGGACTCAAACCCCCAACCTTTGGATCGGCGATCCAGTGCCCTATACCACTAGACCACCACTGCCCCACTTAAGCTTCATGTAAAGTGACTCGGTATAAATAAGTGATTTATTTGAAATTAATGTTGATGGCATCCGACGTAAAAAAAATCCAATGCCAAATCAAATGTGTAAATCAGATGATTCGCTGTGGCGACTCTCGAGAACGGGAAAAAGCCGAAAGAAAAGAAGATTTGAAATTAATGTTGATATTATTTTACAATGTTATATTTATAATAATTGGTTTAGGGGTGTTTTATGAGATACGGTAATGGTATTTATGGATGTATAGGACAGTATGAGCGTCATACGTCACTGTAACAACTTACGTTTACTTTCAACTTACGTTCGGCTGTCCAGAACCAATTAAAAACGTAAGCCGGGGAGCGTCTGTACTATAATTCTGCTTTAAATACAACATCCCGTCCATTTAAACATTTAAATAGAATTGTTCCTTCAGCTGCGTGTTGGAGGAGCCCGCATTCGGCAAAACACACCATAGAAACTGTGTGTGTGTGTGTGTGTGTGTGTGTGTGTGTGAGAGAGAGAGAGAGAGAGAGAGAGAGAGAGACTGCCTACAGAGTCAGTCAGAGATGAAAGGAGGCTTAACGTTTGAGTTTTTAGTTTATTTTTTTTAGTTGTTTAATTCAGTAAATGTTTAATAAATGTGGCGCGCTTCGCCGAATGTGAGCAAAACACAGCTCATCTGGACTTCCGATCCCTCAAGGAATCAAGTTGAGTTTGGACCTCCGATCTGTCAAGCAGCGAATGCACTTTGAATTTCCCATCTTAAAATGCTCCGGCATCCTGCGTGTGGGCGGAGCCCGCATTCATCGGCGCACGCCAGAATACACAAATGTATTGTATAATGTGTATTGTGTGTGTGTGTGTGTGTGTGTGTGGTGTGTGTGTGTGTGTGAGAGAGAGAGAGACAGTGTTGTGTGTGTGTATGTGCATCAATAAAAAATGTTTAATAAAGTTTAATAAATATGTTAATAAAATGGTTTAATAAATAATTTTCTTTTACTTTTAACACATATTTCATGCACCTTTCAGAGAAAATTGGTGTACTTTTATCATTTTTAAAGGGTTTATGGGGTAGTCTTGTGAGCCTTGGAACGAATCAATCAGCATTTTGCATGTAAAATGCGCCTCTACTTACGAAACTTCCACGTTACGAAAAAGGCGCTGGAACAGATTAATTTCGGAAGTAGGAGGCCGACTGTATGTGTTAAAAGAAAAAAAAAATTTTTATTAAACCATTTAAACATTTTATGAACATATTAAACCATTTTATTAACATTTATTAATTAAACCATGATTAAACATTTTTATTAATGCAGACACAACACCGTTTCTCTCCATCTGTCTCTCTCCCTCTCTCTCTCTCTCTCTCACACACACACACACACACACACACACAAAACTCTCTCTTTCTCTGTCGTGTTTTGCCGAATGCGGGCTCTGCCCACACGCAGCCCGGAGCTGACAGAGAAATTGTATTTAAATGTTTAAATGGACAGGATGTTGTATTTAAAGCGGAAGGGGCAATGGTGGTGTAGTGGTTAGGGCGCAGGATCGCTGATCCCAAGGTTGGGAGTTTGAGTCCCCACATGGTTGGCACTGTCCCCCCAGTGCAGCTAACTGGGTTATCAAAGGCTTGCAATGTCTCTCACGGTCTATGGTGAGAGGCATGTAAAAGAACAACTGCTGACTTTCGTAAAGTGTAGGCTGCAAAGCCGTCAGCGTGCTTCCGTCCCTTGCTAAAAGGGTTGTGACAGGAAGGGAATCCGACGTAAAAAACAACTATGCCAAATCAAATGTGCGAATCAGATGATTCACTGTGGCGACCCCTGGGAAAAAGGGAAAAAGACGAAAGAAAAAAGAAAGTTGTATTTAAAGCAGGATTACAGTACGTGTTTGAAAGATCAGAGGTCCTGATTCAATATTAACTTGCTTCCGTGCGAGATCGGAAGTCTTGTCCCATGGAGCACTGTTTTCATGCTCCTTCTGCTTCAATATTGTTCCAAAATAATTGCCTCCGTCACTGTATTTCCGCTTTTCTGTATTTTCCGGGTCCATGATCATCATCTTTTCTTATTTTCCTTTCGGCTGTTCCCTTCAGGGGTCGCCACAGCAAATCATCCGCCTCCATCTCACCCTGTCCTATTCACTTTCTTCTCTTACTCCAATGACCTTCATGTCTTCCTTCACCACATCCATAAATCTCTTCTTTGGTCTTCCTCTAGGCCTTCTGCCTGGTAGTTCCAACCTCAGCATCCTACTGCCAATATACTCACTATCCCTCCTCTGTACATGTCCAAACCATCTCAATCTAGCCTCTCTGACTTTGTCTCCAAAGTGTCTTACATGGGCTGTCCCTCTGATGTACTCATTTCTGATCCTATCCATCCTCGTTACTCCCAGAGAGAACCTCAACACTTTCATCTCTGCTACCTCCAGCTCTCCCTTCTGCCTTTTCCTCAGCACCACTGTTTCTAAGCCATACAACATCGCTGGCCTTACAACACTCTTGTACACTTTTCCTTTCATTCTTTCTGCTACTCTCCTATCACACATCACACCGGACACTTTTCTCCAGCCATTCCAGCCTGCCTGCACACGCTTCTTCACCTCTTTTCCACACTCTCCATTGCTCTGGATTGTTGAGCCTAAGTACTTAAAATCCTCCGCTCCCTGTAACATCACCGGTCCTCCTGGGTCCTTCTCATTCACACACATGTATTCTGTCTTACTGAGGCTAAACTTCATTCCTCTCCTTTCCAGAGCATACCTCCACTGCTCTCACTGCAGATCACAATGTCATCTGCAAACATCATAGTCCATGGAGATTCTTGCCTAATCTCGTCTGTCAGCCTGTCCATCACCATAGAAAACAAGAAGGGGCTCAGAGCTGATCCTTGATGCAGTCCCACCTCCACCTTGAATCCGTCGGTCACGCCGACAGCACACCTCGCCACTGTCTTACATCTCTCATACATGTCCTGCACCACTCTAACATACTTCTCTGCCACTCCAGACTTCCTCATGCAATACCACAGTTCTTCTCTCGGCACCCAGTCATATGCTTTTTCCAGATCCACAAAAGTACAATACAGCTCCCTCTGGTCTTCTCTGTACTTCTCTATTAACATCCTCAAGGCAAACGCTGCATCTGTGGTTCTCTTTCTCGCCATGAAACCAAACATTTGTTCACAAATGCTGACCTCTGCCCTTAGTCTAGCTTGCCCTATTCTTTTCCATAACTTCATCGTATGGCTCATCACCTTTATCCCTCTGTCGTTGCCGCAACTCTGCACGTCTCCCTTGTTCTTAAAAATGGGCACCAGCACACTTCTCCATTCCTCCGGCATCTGCTCACTCTCTCGGACCTTGTTGAATGTTATTGTCAGAAAATCTACTGCTACCTCTCCTAGACACTTCCATACCTCCACAGGCATATCATCAGGACCAACTGCCTTTCCATTCTTCACCCTCTTCAGTGCCCTCCTCACTTCACCCTTACGAATCTTTGCTACATCCTGCTCTTCAATGGTCACCTCTTCTACTCTTTTTTCTCTCTCTCATTTTCCTCATTCATCAGCTCTTCAAAGTACTCTTTCCATCTTCCCACCACATTTCTGTCATCAGTCAATATATTTCCCTCTCTGTCCTTTATCACTCTAACTTGCTGCACGTCTTTCCCATCTCTATTTCTCTGCTGTGCTAACCTGTATAAATCATTTTCTCCCTCCTTACTCTCCAACCTATCATACAAGTCATCATACGCCCTCTGTTTGGCCTTAGCCACTGCTACTTTCGCCTTACATTGTGTCTCCCTGTACTCCTGTTTACTCTCTTCAGTCCTCGCAATGTCCCACTTCTTCTTAGCTAACCTCTTCTTTTGTATACACTCCTGCACTTCCTCATTCCACCACCAAGTCTCCTTATCTACTTTCCTTCCAGAGGACACACCAAGTACTCTCATACCTGTGTCCCTGATCACATTTGCTGTGGTTGTCCAGTCATCTGGAAGCACTTCCTGACCACCCAAAGCCTGTTTCAACTCCTCCTTGAAGACAACACGACACGCTTCCTTTTTAAACTTTCACCACTTTGTCTTCTGCTTTGCCTTTGCCTTTTTCACCTTCCTCACCATCAGCGTCATCCTGCACACCACCATCCTATGCTGTTTGGCAACACTCTCACCCACTACTACTTTGCAGTCACTGACTTCCTTTAAATTACATCGCCTGCACAAGATGTAGTCTACCTGTGTGCTCCTACCTCCGCCTTTATAAGTCACCTTATGCTCCTGTTTCTTCTTGAAGAAAGTATTCACCACAGCCATTATCCATCATTTTTGCAAAATTGATCCACATCTGTCCTTCTTTGTTCCTGTTCTGGATACAAAACCTGCCCATCACTTCCTCATCCCCTCTGTTGCCTGCACCAACGTGTCCATTGACGTCTGCATCAATGACCACTCTTTCACCTCTGGGGGTACTCTGCATCACTTCATCTAACTCACTCCAGAAGCTCTCCTTCTCTTCTAGCTCACATCCTGTCTGTGGGGCATAAGCACTAACAACATTAAACATCACACCTTCAATTTCTAACTTGAGACTCATCACTCTGTCTGACACTCTTTTCACTTCTAGAACATTCCTGACAAACCCCTCCCTCAAGATGACTCCTACTCCATTTCTATTCCCATCCACACCATGATGAAACAGCTCAAACCCTGCTCCTAAGATTCGAGCCTTGCTACCGTTCCACCTGGTCTCCTGAACACACAGTATGTCCACCTTCCTCCTCTGCATCATGTCAGCCAGCTCTCTATCTTTTCCTTGCATAGTTCCAACATTCAAAGTCCCTACTCTCGGTCCTAGACTCATGCCTTTCCTCTTCTCTCTCTGCCTACGGACACACCTCCTGCCTCTCCTTCTTCGACCAACAGTAGTCCAATTTCCATCAGCACCCTGTTGGTTGACAGCACTGATGGCGGTCGTTGTTAACCCGGGCCTTGACCAATCCGGTATGGGGGTAATACTTCTGATATGCATCATAAAAGTTTGGCATTGGTTTTACGTCGGATGCCCTTCCTGACACAACCCTCTGCATTTATCCGTGCTTAACTCTCCTCTCTCACGCTTGTGACAAATAGGAAGTATGGGTACAGGAAGTATGGGTACAGTTCAGCTGCCTCCTGGCCAATGGGAGGCCAGCAGGGCGGGATGTTGGGAGACAGCCAATGAGAGAGCAACTCACGCATTCTTTGAGAATTTGTGAATGGCGCGCTTGAATTTTTGAATGGCATGTTTGGCGCTTTTCGTCAAAAGAGGTTATTTTCATAAAAACAGAACGAAAATTTAGGGGCAGTGGTGGTCTAGTGGTATAGGGCGCTGGATCGCTGATCCAAAGGTTGGGGGTTCGAGTCCCACTCTCCACAAGGTTGTCACTGTCCCCCTGGTGCAGCTAACTGGGTTATCAAAGGCGGGCCATGTCGCTCACTGTCTATGATGAGAGGCATGTAAAAGAACCATTGCTGACTTTCGTAAAGAGTAGGCTGCAAAGTCGTCAGCGTGTTTCTGTCCCTTGCTAAAAAGGGTTGTGACAGGAAGGGCATCTGACGTAAAAACCTCTGCCAAATCAAAAACATGCGAATCAAATGATTAGCTGTGGCGACTCCCTAGTAAAAGGGAAAAAGCTGAAAGGAAGACCGACAAACAGACAGTTTTTCGTAACTTGGATTTTTCGTATTCAGAGGCTTTTGTAAGTAGAGGGCGGACTGTGTGTGTGTGTGTGTGTGTATATATATATATATATATAAATACAACTCCGTTGAAAAAGAAGACCAACAATTTGAAAGTATAACAAGACTCTAAATTAATTTTAAATGACATTGTCATACCAAAGTTATGTCATATGAGTACAGAAAGGATTGGTTCTCTGCTGAACGCCACAGTGACATGTGGCATTGAAAATAGATGTATAGCTTTAAATTCTGTCCGTCTTCCTTTCGGCTTTTTCCCTTTTACTCGGGAGTCGCCACAGCGAATCATTTTGATTCGCACGTTTAATTTGGCAGAGGTTTTTACGTCGGATGCCCTTCCTGTCACAACCCTTTTTTAGCAAGGGATATAAACATGCTGACGACTTTGCAGCCTACTCTTTACGAAAGTCAGCAATGGTTTTCTTACATGCCTCTCACCATAGACAGTGAGAGACATGGCCCGCCTTTGATAACCCAGTTAGCCGCACTGGGGGGACAGTGACAACCTTGTGGAGAGTGGGACTCGAACCGCCAACCTTTGGGTCAGCGATCCAGCGCTCTATACCACTAGACCACCACTGCCCCAGATGTATAGCTTTAAATGCGCAAGATTTATTCATCTGTTTTTGTTTTATTTGATGGCTTTTTTTGTATTTTTATTTAAATGACAGTGAAATTATGTATTTGTTATTCTGTTAAGAAAGGCCACCTGATTTATCTGAGAGCCAGATACAGTCATCAAAAGAGTCACATCTGGCTCGCGAGCCATAGGTTCCCGACCCCTGTAGTACAGTATGGAAACAAAGCATGATCCCCAGGGTCATAAGCACTCCCCCAAGCATCACACCACGCCCCCCCAAGGGGTGTGTGCCCCCCTACTTGAGAAGCACTGAATTAGTTTCAGTCCCGGCAAAGTATACATATGCGTCATCACGACATGACTGGCACATGATTCAAATTTAGCCAATGGCTGAGAGCTTTTGTTTCTCCTTCCTGCTGATTAGTTGCTGATGTGTATGCCTGTTTTTTCTCCTTCGGGCACATGTTATCAACATGATTGCTTGAATTGTGAATTCAAGGTTTTTTTTAGTGTGTTTTTAATTATTATTTAAGCCCTGTGATGCCACTCAAACTCATCTTCTCTAGCTTCTGGTAAGGAGCCTAAGCACTTTATTCATTAATAAATATTATCACAGTACAATATTAAAAAGTTTGTATTTAATCCTTACTACATTTTAGTACGTTATTACTTTATTAATGAGTAAGACTCTCTAGAATGTATTTAAAAAGCATATTTTAGCATGTAGTAGTGGATTTATATTGCGCTTTATCCATACTGAATATTATGCTCAAAGCGCACTGGGGATTGTTCAGTTAATGATGATGACTCTTTATTGTGAAAGTACATTGCTTACATGAAATTTGGTTTTTGTGCTCTGTGCACCTGTTGCCACTGTGCAGTACCAGCTATTGCGTTGTTCTATCCTGCTGAGCGCCAAGCAGGAAGCAACAACTGACAAATATTAACGTCTTATAGTATGACTTATGGTATGACGCGGCCGGATTCGAACTCCGACCTTCCAGAGGATAAAGCGGACTCTACCAACTGAGCCAAGTCCCCGGTATGTAATATTATACCTAGTGTTTTAAAACCGCATCAATAATACGCTGATTTCTGAGATTCGCGAGTGGGGGCGGAACGTAACTCCCCCGAATAACGGGGGCTTTCTGCATTTGTTAAATATTTAAAAGACTGTTCATCTACAGAATACTGAAAACCTTCAGTCACTGTACCTACAGATAGCATTAAAAGTTTTTGGACTCTGAAATTCATCTCATTTCTCTTTAAAAATAAAAAATATATTTAAAAAAAACACAACACATAGTTAGGTTTTCAGAAAATTCTGATGAGAATCCGGAGTTTGTTGGTTTTATCCGGACTTACCTGCTGGAAGACATTTGAAGGTATTAGATATTAGCAGACAGCACTTATGAGAGACCAAACCTCAGATCATGCAGTTCAGACCCTGAGCCAGTGATAAGCAGGAACTCTCCAGGTGCCAGCTGGGTAATGGTGACTTCAGCAAAGACCCGTCCCTTCGGTGTCAGCATGTGACTGATGTTCGTTAGTCCCACCTGTACAGCAGTAACGTGCAGTGATGTCATCACCACATCAGAATATTATGTATTCCAACCACAAAGAACAGCATTTAAAACTACAGCAACATCGGGAACATATTCAAAGCATAAATATATTAGATACGAAGATAATTAAACATTACAAATGATATAGTAACATATCACCTTCAATGTCATAATTCTTAATAGTTTAAAGCAAAAAAATTTGCTCCCAAGTGCATATGCCTATAACGCAGCGATCGCAAGTTCTGTCTGTCTGTCTTCCTTTCGGCTTTTTCCCTTTTACTCGGGAGTCACCACAGAATCATCTTGATCCGCACATTTGATTTGGCAAAGGTTTTTACGTCGGATGCCCTTCCTGTCACAACCCTTTTTAGCAAGGGACAGAAACACGCTGACGACTTTGCAGCCTACTCTTTACGAAAGTCAGCAATGGTTCTTTTACATGCCTCTCACCATAGACAGTGACAGACATGGCCCGCCTTTGATAACCCAGTTAGCTGCACTGGGGGGGGGGGGGACAGTGACAACTTTGTGGAGAGTGGGACTCGAACCCCCAACCTTTGGATCAGCGATCCAGCGCCCTATACCACTAGACCACCACTGCAGGGTTAATGCCACAGCCGTCTGTGACAGGAAGATCGAGCTCTCTCAGAAGGGAGGGATGGCATACGCTCACTTCCCTGTCACTCACATTGATTGCCAGCCCATCACGGGCATCTGCGAGCTCATTCCTATGAGGGGGCAGCTCGCTCTTTCTCTCGAAGTGTCTCAGACTGCCACAAACACGCATGCGCAGCAGTTCAAAAACAGGCGGGGGGTTAGCATTGTATGTCACGGAAGGGGTGTGTGCATGCCTTTGCCTCTTACTGGTCAGTGGTGGTCGTGTGCTAGAGAAGGCAAAACCTGATGGGTGAGAATTGGACACGAAATTAGGATTAAGGAGAAAATGGGAAAAAATCCAAAAAAAAAAATTCACTGTAGCGCTTTGCTAGACTTTGGCTCCATCTTTATTTGCTTTGATGCAAATTAAACAAATAAATTAAGCAAAACTTTGGCTGATTTAACCCTTTAAAACCCAAAATATTTTTTGCAGTTAAAAAAAATGATCACTCAATTTTCCTAATTAAAAAGGCTTAAGGAAACACCTCAAACACATTTATTTCAACAAAATTATAATAACACTAATAATAATAACATAATACCATAATAATAACAAATAACACTCAAATTCATGAAGAATACAATCCTTCACACTCAAGGTCACCTTATTGCTGACTGAGGTACGTGGGACCAAGTTGTATTGCATCAGGCAACGCCACAACAAGTATATAACACTTGAGCAGCACTGAGTATAATACGTGTAGTTGATATTAGCATTTTTTGGAAGAGAACCATATGGTCCTGTTGGCGTTAAAGGGTTAAATAAATTATACAGTTATACCTACTTTTGATTGTATTAACAAGCCAAGTGTGCTGTTTACAGATGTTCTGTCACTTACCTTGCGAGTGAGAGAGCAAGAGATATCGCGAGAGAGAGACAGCATGAGAGAGAGCAAGACAGCATAAGAGAGAGAGAAAGTGAGAGTGACAGAGCAAGAGAACAGCATGTGAGAGAGCGAGCGCGAGAGAGAGAGAGCACGAGTCAGAGAGACAGCGTGTGTGAGAGTGAGAGAAACAGCATGTGAGAGAGCGAGCGCGAGAGAGAGAGAGCACGAGTCAGAGAGACAGCGTGTGTGAGAGTGAGAGAAAGCGAAAAAGAGGGAGATGGACAGCGCAAGAGAGAGAGAGAGAGAGAGAGAGAGAGAGAGAGAGCGAGAGAGTTAGACAAGAGATGTTGGCTCACTGAATCCAACACAGAACTGTTCACTTAACACAGAAATACAAAAATTTTGTTCTATTAATCTAATGCATGGATGAATGGCTCACACTGTAAATTCATCTTAGTCCTGTGTTATTTTTATGCTCGTGCTGCTATAATTCATTGTGAACAAATCGAAAAAAGTAAGCGTTTATTTTTTTGTGAAGTTGACATTCTGATCGTTGCTCAGGCTTTGTGCAGTAAGCCAAGTTGTTTATTACTTTACAAAATTTGCTGTTTCCATTCTGCTGAATGACACAGTTTATGTAGCTGATTTAAGTGCAGATCCTCTCACTCAACCGTGTGCACATGCACATAGGGGGTGTGGCTTTCGGCTTTTGGATATAAATAAATAAATAAAATATTGCCACCCATGTTAGTAATATAGCATAATGTGGAAACGCCCAAAGATCCCATGATTAAGAACTTCAGATCGTGCAACATCATATCTAACTTTCTGCCTCTCACCTTTGGTATCGTATTTGCAAACAGTCTGTCCAGAATCCTATGTGCATCCTTCCCCTTAACCATGAATTTGCCAAAAGGTGAAAGGTCAATAACACCCACTTTCTCCATTACGAGCTTGCACTCACGGCCGACTGGTCCGAACCAGTTTGTTCTTCTGAAACTGGGCCTTCACAGGTTGAAAAAAATTAACTCAGACACATGTTTATTTGATATATCAAAGAGAACCGCTGTAGTTTTCACGTTGGTGTGTAAGGGTGGATGATATACTTGTAGCCCACATCATCTCCTGGCTTATAGAAGTAATGTGGCTGCTCCCAGCCTGCATGGAATCCCATGGAGCATTTATCTTTCAGCTTCTCAAACAGCCCACTGACTCTGTTAGTGGGGCGACCAGCAAAGCGCTCCTCTTTGGGGTAACCCACTGAGAGAGAGAGAGAGAGAGAGAGAGAGAGAGAGAGAGAGAGAGAGAGAGAGAGAGGGAGAAATCCACTAAACTTTTGTGGTTATAGGTTTATTTTCTTTTGCCAGCCTTGCTTGGGGTGGGCTAGGGGACGTCACAATCGACTCTCCATCCCTTTTTTAGAGATGATCCCAATCAAATTCTGGACTCGGGAATTTTTTTAAAAGATTCTTTAACATTAAATGATAGGCCAATTTTTGGAAGTGTCATATTACTGCTAATCAGCAGGGGGTGCTGTGCACTTTGCCATTTTTTTCAGCTTGGGTAAATTATTTAAACTTACCCACGTTGTTAAACCCATATGACTCTCTGGCCTTAGCACACATGAATGGCAAGGTGGTCCACTTGCCATAGCGGTTTGGGTCGCATTCAATCAGATCATAAGGAGGCTCGCCGTTCATAATCCAGTCACTGAGAAACTTTCCCACTCCACCAGCGTGAATGATGCCATACCTATGGGTAATTATTTACAAACACATATATTAGGTTGTGGGATTCAATCAATGGGATTACATTGATTGTTTTCCAATTACAGGTTTTTAAACATCGATCCATGATGCTACGCTACTCAAAGCTTGATTAGCGTCTTTACAATCTGCAGCTTGTGGTTGTTGTAGTTTCTTCGGGCCTAGTCTGCATCATCAGCAGGTATCTCAGGGTCTTTAGCATTTCGCCCCAAAACCTGTACGCTTCACCTGAGTGGGGCAGTAAAGACAAAAGACTGTCTTCACCTGCAGGCTGGCTTCTGGTTGATTGTTGAGGTCTTCTAACGTGCATCTACACACTACTCTCCTGGCTTGTAATTGACTGTGGTCCAACTCTCTCTCCTCTTGATCCACAGCCACCTTGAGCATGTCTCTGCTGAAGCAGCTATGGTCTTTATCGCCTTCTTTGTGGCGGTAGGGGTAAGACCTATCTTGTGCAGGAAGTTTCTTGTAGATATTGCAACAAAACCCCTGCATCCAACCTCTATTGGCATCAGGCTTGCTTTCCACCCTTTCATACAAGCTTCATCTACCAAGTCCTGGTATTTTGCCGCTTTCAGTTCGTGTGAGGTGTCAAGTCTATCCTCCCAGGGAACTGTAAGCTCTATTATGTGGATGGCTTTCGTTTCTCAGGATAGTAGCAGCATATCTGGGCGCACCTGAGTAACTGCTTTATCTTCTGGAAATTTCAACTTCCTCTGCACATCCACAAGAAGCTGCCAGTCGGAGGCTGAAGACAGGACTGAGCTTCTAGTTGCAGGCTTGCTAGGCTTGGTCTTCATCTCTCCTTCTTTCAGGAACTGGATGGGATTTCCTGTATCCTGGATACTTTGATGGTCGACTTCCACTCAGGACATGCTGAGAGGATGTGATTCAGGGAGCAGTTGTTTCCTTTACACAGAGAGCATGAGGCGTCCTCCTCTTTTCCCCAAATCCGCAAGTTAGAAGGCGTAGGAAGAAGGTCTGACACAGCACGTAGTAGGAAGCTGAGCTGTCCTTGATCAGTATTCCACAGTTCCTTCCATGTGAACAGAAATGTACCAAAGTGTTTTATATTCTCTTATACCACAGATATTTGGCAACATTTACATATTTTAATTTTTTTTTTGAAAACGTGATGATTCCCTGTTTATTGCACTTACAGAAACAAAACTCTCAATCTCCCCATGTTCTCCGTTCTCTCATTGGACATTAACAAGGAATAAAATGGAGGTAACTCAGATAAATCAAAACATTCTGTCCTGAAGGTTTTCTCATGGCAGAAAACAAATTAAAAGTTACATCTGGTTGTTCCAAATTTTCCCTAGGTATGAGTGTGAATGGTTGTGTTGGCATTGCTCTTTGATGGACTGATGAACTGTTCAAAGTGTGTCTCACCTTGACCTAGAGTCAGCTGAGATAGGCTCCAGTCACACAATGACCCTAGGTGGATTAAGTAGTTCATCAAATGAACCATGTTGAATGAAACAATTTTCAGCGTCAAGCAGATAGTATTCTAAAGATTTACTTGTTTACAAACATTTTGCACACGGTCAAATGTTACACAGTATGATTTTACCCAAGGCCAATGGCTGTCCAGTAGTTACGGAGTCCTTGATGTGGTCCCAACATGGGCAGCAGGTCTGGGGTGTATGTAATCGGTCCAGACACGATGTTGATGATATCAGCATTCTTGAGGACAGGAACCATCTCCATGGCCATTTCAACATTCTCCATGATGCGGTCCAGGTCTGATTCAAACAACTCTTTCCCAAAACCTAGTCAGAAGCACAACAAGCTGGTGTTTATCACAAACCCCAGATAGTGAAATAAGGATATCAAATCACCACAATAATAAAAAGAATAATTATTTAATAAAGTACAGAGTGAATGCTCCTTGGTACCTGGTGGGACTTTGTCTCGGACCCAGGAGTCCTGTAGCTTCATCTTCTCCTGTTTTTCATAGGGACCGAACAGCAGACCGTCTCTCTCCTGGCGCATGTAGTATGAACCCTCCAGATCCCGAATTACAGCCAGTTCCTTTTTCAGAGCTTTCACTTCGGGAATTGTTGCCGTTACCATGTACTGGTGATGGACAGGAATGGTGGGATGCTCCAGACCAACCAGCTGGCCCAGTTCGCGTGCCCAGAAACCTGTGAACCAACAAAATTTTGGACATCAATGAAGAATTACAAGTCATTAGTAGAAAATTAGTTTTGCCTGAATTCTTTCCGATTTCTAAATTAATATTTACAAGATTTACATATTCTTCCTTCAACATTAAATATAAACCTCGGACCAGGCGAATGAGGCATAACCCTGGATCAATAATCACTATTCCACTGTCAAGATAAAGCTGCCTCTTCTGGGCTTCTTCGATGCTGGAAGCCTGGGGAATCTGGCCTAAATATTATCCATGAGACAGGTGAGGCCACCTGGTGTTAAGGTGGTGTCAAGGTGGAAGGTGGGGCTTTTATTATTTCAATCACTGAGTTCTTTCAACATTAATTCATCATTTTGGCGAAACAGTGGAAATGATTCAGCTAAACGTTTGTCAAAAGCAAAACGGTTCTATCCAAACCTAGTTAGCTGCCATGGTAAAGATTGTTTACATAGTGTAATAACAGAAAATTTATATACAGTGATACCTCACCTTAAAAAATTAATCCGTTCCAGAGCCTTTTTCATGACCTGGATTTTTCGTAAGTAGAACCGCATTTTACATGTAAAACACAGGATATACTTATACACACAAACAAAAACACACACAGACACACACACACACACACACACATACACAGGGACCCCTCGCTATTTCGCGCTTCAATTCATGTGGCTTCAGTGCATCAGGGGTTTTCTTTTTTTAAATATTTAATGAATTAAAAAAATAAGGAAATTAAGAAAGAATATGGGGAAAAGTTAAGGAAAATGCCGCAAAAACAAGGTCAATTATGCAAAAAAAAAAAAAACCCCAAACAAACACAGAACAAAAAACAGCTCAAAACCTCCCTATCAAAACTACAGTCGGCCCCCAACTTAAATTATAATACACTTAAATTAATCCGTTACAGAGTCCCTTTCGTAACCGTGTGTGTGTGTGTGTTTTCGTAAGTAGGGGTCGCAACTTACATGTTAAATGCCTAATTCGTTCCAAGGCTCCAGTCTTTGGACTGGATAAAGCCCATAAACCCTTTAAAAATTATAAAAGTACACCGATTTTGTATGAAATATGTGTTAAAAGTAAAAGAAAATTATTTATTAAACTATTTAAAATTTTTATTAACATGTTAAACCATTTTATTAACATATTTATTAATTAAACCATTATTAAACATTTTTTATTAACACACACACACACACACACACACACACACACACATCTCTCTCTCTTTTTTCTCGCTCGATCTGTCTCTCGTGCGCTGCAGGCCACGCCCACAAGACCTGAATTCAAAGAGCATTCCCTGCTTGACCATTTACTGAATTAAAACAACTGAAAAAACGAAACTAAAACCTAAAGCGTTATTTCCTCTCTCTCCCCCTCTCGCTCGCTCTCTCAGCGCACAGCAGACCACACCCACAAGACATGAATTCAAAGCGCATTCCTTGCTTGACAAATTCAACTTTAATTTGACTCCTTAAGGGATTGGAATTCCAGATGAGCGCAAATGCGCCCACATTTATTCAACATTTACTGAATTAAAACAACTTAAAAAAGTAAACTAAAAAGTAAAGAGTGAAGCTTCCTCCTATCTGGGAGGCCAGCGGGGCGGGATGTTGAGAGACAGCCAATGAGAGAGCAACTCGCGCGTCGTGTGAAATTTTGATTGGTGCGTTTGAATTTCTTTTCGTAAGAGGGGGGTGTTTCGCATCACGGAGAGGGAAACTCGGGAAAATGTTTTTCGTAACACGGGGATTTCGTACACAGGGGTCTTCGTAAGTTCGGAACCGACTGTACTTACATTTTTGTGAGGTGAGCAACTGAGTGCATGCACATGCATCTGTGTGTCTGTATGTGTGTGTATTTAAATTTTATTGACATCTTATGCATCATTTTGAATGTTTAATTGTTATTATAAGCATTTAACATGTATTTATTGATATTATATACACATATACATGTACGTATACATCAGTCAGGGTGGGTTAAAAAGTTGATCCTACTTCACAGAATTGGGTGATCGCTGGGTGTCTCGGACCAAAGGAAGGTGAGGGTTCCCTGTATATGTATATATACACTTTGTATATGTATGTATATATATATATATATATATATATATATATATATATATATATATATATAGAGGATTTTCTGAGTAGATCCTTCCGTAGGAGAGTGCTCAATACTTTTTGGTAGAGCAAATAAACAAAAATAAATTTTTATAGAATTTTATAGAATTTTATAGAATTATAGAAGAATATTATAGAAGAATCGTGTGTGTGTGTGTATTCTTCTATAATCACCTGAAGAGAGAGGATGGTTTCACCACCCCTCGAAACAGATCTGTAGTGATAAATGGAGTTTCAATAGAAAGTCTTTGTCCTGTCCTTTTATTTTTGTGTATATATATATATATATATATGTGTGTGTGTGTGAACAGAATCGGTGAAAAAGGACAGCCTTGGCGGACTCCAACTCCCACTGGAAACGAATTCAACCTGCTGTTACCAATACGGACCACTCTGGCTCCAGTGATACAGCGACCGAATAGCTCGTAGCAACGGGTCCGAAACGCTGTACTCTCGGAGCACGCCCCACAAGATCGTTCGAGGGACATGGTCGAAAGCCTTCTCCAAATCCACAAAGTACATGTGGACAGATTGGGCAAACTCCCATACCCCCTCCAGAATCCCGTGGAGCGTGTAGAGTTGGTCAAGAGTGCTACGGCCAGGACGAAAACCATATTGTTCCTCCTGAATCCAAGGGTCGACTATCGGTCAGATCCTCCTCTCTAGAACCCCTGCATAGACCACGCGATGTTGCAGAGACGTGTCAACCAAGACAGTCCTACAACATCCAGAGCCCTGAGATATTCCGGGCGGATCTTGTCCAACCCCGGAGCTCGACCACCGAGGAGCTTTTTGACAACCTCAGTACCCTCCACTCCAGTGATGGGCGGACCCTCACCCGAAACCCACAGGGTCTTCCTCTTCCACGGAGGGTGCGTTGGTGGGATTGAGGAGGTCCTCAAAAGTATTCCCTCCACCTCTCAACGACATCCCCAGTCAAGGTAAGCAGCTCCCCACCTCCACTGTAAACAGTGTTTGTGAAGAACTGCTTCCCCCTCCTGAGGCGTCGGATGGTGGTTCAGAACCTTTTTGAGGCCAACCGATAATCACTCTCAAGGCCCTCACCGAACTCCTCCCACGCCCGAGATTTTGCATCTGCGACAGCCTCGGCTGCAGCACGTTTGGCCTGCCGATACCCGTTTGCGGCCTTGGGAGTCCCACAGGCTAATAAAATCCGATAGGCCTCCTTCTTCAGCTGGACAGCCCCCTTCACCGCAGGTGTCCACCACCGGGTTCGGGGATTACCGCCACGACAAGCACCGACGACCTTACGGCCACAGGATGCCGCCTCAGCAATGGAGGCACAAAACATGGCCCATTCAGATTCCACGTCCCCCGCCTCCTCCAGGACGTGGTTGTAGCTCTGCCGGAGGTGGGAGTTAAAGGCCTCTTGGACAGGGGACTCCGCCAAATGTTCCCAGCAGACCCTGATTACACGCTTGGGCCTGCCAGGTCTGGAAGGCAACCTCCCCCACCACCGAAGCCAACTCACCACCAGGTAGTGATCGGTAGACAGCTCAGCTCCTCTCTTCACCCGAGTGTCCAGAACATATGGTCGCAAGTCCAATGACACGAGTACAAAGTCAATCATCGAATCACGACCTAGGGTGTCCTGGTGCCAAGTGCACTTATGGGCACACTTATGTTCGAACATAGTGTTCGTGATAGACAAACTATGACGAGCACAGAAGTCCAACAACGAAACACCATTTGGATTCAGACTGGAGAGGCCGTACCTACCGATCACACCCTTCCAGGTCACAGTATCGTTGCCCACATGGGTGTTGAAGTCTCCCAAGACAACTCGTGAGTCTCCCGAGGGAGCGTTCTCCAACGCCCCCCCAAAGACCCCAAAAAGGGTTGGTACTCTGAACTGTCATTTGGTGCAGAAGCACAAATAACAGTCAGGACCCGTCCCCCCGCCCGAAGACGGAGGGAAGCTACCCTTTCGTTAACCGGGGAGAACCCCAACATTTGGGCACCGAGACGGGGGGCAACAAGAATACCCACACCGGCTCGCCACCTCTCCCCATGAGCAACTCCAGAATAGAAGAAGATCCAGCCTCTCTCGAGCATACATATATATATGTATACACACACACATACACACACACATATATATATATATATATATATATATATATATATATATATATATATATATATATATACACACACACACACACACACACACACACACACACACACACACACACACACATATATATATATATATATATACTGCACATATATATATATATATATATAGTGGAGCCTCCTCAGTACTCGAACTTAATCCATTCCAGACAGCTGTTCGGATTCCGATTTGTTCAGATTCCCGATCCGCATTTCCCATTACAAATACAGTCGGCCCTCAAATTACGAAGACCCCTGTGTACGAAATCCCCGGATTCCGAAAAACATTTTCCTGAGTTTCCGTCCCCGAGATACAACCCCCTCTTGCGAAAAGAAATTCAAAATTCAAACATGCCAATCAAAGTTTCACACTTTGTTTGAAGTTTCTCTCATTGGCTGTCTCTCAACATCCCACACCGCTGGCCTCCCAGATAGAGACAGAAGGAAGCTTTACTCTTTAGTTTTTAGTCTTTTAAGTTGTTTTAATCCAGTAAATGTTTAATAAATGTGGGCGCGTTTGAGCTCATCTGGAATGCATATCCCTCAAGGAATCAAATTAAAGTTGAGTTTGTCAAGCAAGGAATGCGCTTTGAATTCATGTGCGCGTGCGAGGGAGAGAGAGAGGGAGAGAGAGGGAATAACGCTTTAGTTTTTAGTTTAGTTTTTTAAGTTGTTTTAATTCAGTAAAAGGTCAAGCAGTGAATGCCCTTTGAATTCCACGTCTTGTGGGCGTGGCCCGCAACGCGAGAATAAACATGTGCATTGTAATGCATCTGTGTGTGTGTGTGTGTGTGAGAGAGAGTGAGAGAGATAGAGAGAGAGAGAGAGAGAGACAGGTGTGTGTGTGTGTGTGTGTGTGTGTGTGTGTGTGTGTGTGTGTGTGTGAATAAAAAATGTTTAATTATGGTTTAATTAATAAATATGTTCATAAAATGATTTAATATGTTAATAAAATGTTTAAATGGTTTATTTAAAAAATATATTTTACTCTTAACACATATTTCATACATAATTGGTGTACCTTTATCATTTCTAAAGAGTTTATGGGGTTTATCCAGTCCAAAGACTGGAGCCTTGGAACGAATTAGGCGCTTAACATGTAAGATGCGACCCCTACTTACAAAATCCCCGCTATACGAAAAGGGCTCTGGAACGGATTAATTTCGTAAATTGGGGGTCAACTGGACAGCAGGCCCTTGATTCTTCACGGTTTTGCACTTGCACCCTTGACTCTTCGCGGATTTCCGAGCAACTGTCACGTCATTCAAATTCAGCCAATGGCTGTCCTCCTTCCTTCTGATTGGTTGAGATGATGCATACGCCCCTTTTTCCTCATTTGCGCACAAGTTGTCAGTGAGCCTTTTTTTTTAGTGTTTTAATTACCAGTTAAGCTCGATGATGACACTCAAATGCTGGCTAAGCACCAGAAAAAGGTAATTAAGTTGGGTGTCTCTTCTGAAGAAATAGGATTTTCTCCTGAAGAAAGGACAGTTTCCTTTGAAGTGCCTGAAGAGAAATAACCATATGAACTGTTGTAAAGCTGTAGTATTAAAATCTTTTTCAATTATTATTCCAGTACAGTACCTAAAGTTAATGTTTCGAATGTTTGAGTGCGTTTGTTTTCTTCCCTTTCCGGCTGAGGGGCGTGGCTGAGCTGCTCAGGCTTAATGCAATTCACACCTGAATGAAGTCCTCTCATCTCCTCCCTATGAACACAAACCACACGCTCACCTCAATTAGAGCGCGCTGCTTAAGTCCTTCGTGTTTGAATGTGAGGCATTTGTCGCAAGTGGCACACGAAGCTTGTAAGACGAAATGCGACTTATCCGGACTTCCAAGCTTTCAAGTGAGCAAGTGTTTCTGCCTTCTTTTCAAAACCTTATGGAAGTGGCTCATGACCTCATCGTTAAAGGTGTTCACAGCGCTGCTTGTGCTTTAGGTTAGCTTTAGCTCTTTAGCTTAGCTTACATACATCCTCATCAGCTTCGTTTAGGCGGTTATGCCTATAAGCCGATCTGTGGGTTTTCTGTTCAGTAGTCTAAATCGTATTTGTCGCTGGAGGTAGGATATGGCGTTAGTGATTAGATAGCTTTAGTGCTACCTTTAGCTTTATTGCTTGTGATAAGTACACAGTACTATATCAACAACTTCCGGACTTCCCCCGTACAGCTTTAAGGGTGATACATAGTATCAACAACTTTCAGACTTCCCCAGAACATACATAGTATCAACAACTTGCGGAAGTTGCGCACTTTTCCTCCCTCTCCGTCTCGTTTTTTCTCATGCATTTCTTGAGTTCGACTTCCGGTTTTTGTTTGGTTTCCCGGATGGAAGAAATAAATGATTTTTTGTTCAGATTCCAATTTGTTCGAACTCTAGAGCATTCAGATTCCGAGGCTCCACTGTATATACTAGTCCTTCTCAAAAACTGAGCATATTGTGATGAAGTTCATTATTTTCTGTAATGTACTGATAAAAATTAAACTTTCATATATTTTAGATTCATTGCACACAATCTGAAATATTTCAGGTCTTTTATTATTTTAATACTGATGATTTTGGCATACAGCTCATGAAAACCCCAAATTCCTATCACAAAAAATTAGCATATTTCATCCGACCAATTTAAAAAAAGGGGTTTTAATACAAAAAAGTCAACCTTCAAATAATTATGTTCAGTTATGTACTCAATACTTGGTCAGGAATCCTTTTGCAGAAATGACTGCTTCAATGCGGCCTGGCATGGAGGCAATCAGCCTGTGGCACTGCTGAGGTGTTATGGAGGCCCAGGATGCTTCGATAGCAGCCTTAAGCTCATCCACAGTGTTGGGTCTGGTGTCTCTCAACTTTCTCTTCACAATATCCTACAGATTTTCTATGGGGTTCAGGTCAGGAGAGTTGGCAGGCCAATTGAGCACAGTAATACCATGGTCAGTAAACCATTTACCAGTGGTTTTGGCATTGTGAGCAGGTGCCAGGTCGTGCTGAAAAATGAAATCTTCATCTCTATAAAGCTTTTCAGCAGATGGAAGCATGAAGTGCTCCAAAATCTCCTGATAGCTAGCTGCATTGACCCTGCCCTTGATTACAACACAGTGGACCAACACCAGCAGCTGACATGGCACCCCAGACCATCACTGACTGTGGGTAGTTGACACTGGACTTCAGGCATTTTTGCATTTCCTTCTCCCCAGTCTTCCTCCAGACTCTGGCACCTTGATTTCCGAATCACATGCAAAATTTGCTTTCATCCGAAAAAAGTACTTTGGAGCACTGAGCAACAGTCCAGTGCTGCTTCTCTGCAGCCCAGGTCAGGCGCTTCTGCTGCTGTTTTTGGTTCAAAAGTGGCTTGACCTGGGGAATGCGGCACCTGTAGCCCAGTCCACTGCTTCCACAGGTCCCCCAAGGTCTGGAATCGGACCTTCTCCACAATCTTCCTCAGGGTCCTGTCACCTCTTCTGGTTGTGCAGCGTTTTCTGCCACACTTTTTCCTTCCCACAGACGTCCCACTGAGGTGGCTTGATACAGCACTCTGGGAACAGCCTATTCAGTCTGTTTCTTTTGTGTCTTACCCTCTTGCTTGAGGGTGTCAATGGTGGCCTTCTGTACAGCGGTCAGGTCGGCAGTCTTACCCATGACATATATATACACACACACACACACACACAGAGTCTCCCTTGAATAATGCAGCCGTGAGGGAGGGGCACAAGCCAGTGTCTCTCCCTCACGCCGGTCCCAAGCCCGGATAAATGCAGAGGGTTGCGTCAGGAAGGGAATCCGGCGTAAAACAAATGCCAAATAAAACATGCGAGTCATGTCAAAAAAATTCATACCGGATCGGTCGAGGCCCGGGTTAACAACGACCGCCATCAGTGCTGCTAACCAACAGGGTGCTGGTGGAAATTGGACTACTGTTGATCGAAGACATCGAAGAGGGAGAGGCAGGAGGCGTGTCCGTAGGCAGAGAGAGAAGAGGAAAGGCAGGAGTCTAGGACTGAAAGTCGGGACTTTGAATGTTGGAACTATGGCAGGAATAGGTAGAGAGCTGGCTGACATGATGCAGAGGAGGAAGGTGGACATACTGTGTGTTCAGGAGACCAGGTGGAAAGGGAGCAAGGCAAGAAGCTTAGGAGCAGGGTTTAAGCTGTTTTTTCATGGTGTGGAAGGGAAGAGAAATGGAGTAGGAGTCATCTTGAAGGAGGAGTTTGTCAGGAATGTTCTAGAAGTGAAAAGAGTGTCAGACAGAGTGATGAGTCTCAAGTTAGAAATTGAAGGTGTGATGTTTAATGTTGTTAGTGCTTATGCCCCACAGACAGGATGTGAGCTAGAAGAGAAGCAGAGATTCTGGAGTGAGTTAGATGAAGTGATGCAGAGTATCCCCAAAGATGAAAGAGTGGTCATTGGGGCAGACTTCAATGGACATGTTGGTGCAGGCAACAAAGGGAACGAGGAAGTGATGGGCAGGTTTGGAATCCAGGACAGGAACAGGAACGCAGAAGAACAGATGTTGGTAGATTTTGCAAAAAGGATGGAAATGGCTGTGGTGAATACTTTCTTCCAGAAGAGAGAGGAGCATAGGGTGACTTATAAAAGCGGAGGTAGGAGCACACAGGTAGACTACACCTTGTGTAGGCGATGTAATTTGAAGGAGGTCAGTGACTGCAAAGTAGTGGCAGGTGAGAGTGTTGCCAAACAGCATAGGATGGTGGTGTGCAGGATGATGCTGATGGTGAGGAAGGTGAAGAAGGCAAAGGCAGAGCAGAAGACAAAGTGGTGGGAGCTGAAAAAGCAGGAGTGTCGTGTTGTGTTCAAATAGGAGTTGAAAATGGCTTTGGATGGTCAGGAAGTGCTTCCAGATGAGTGGACAACTACAGCTAATATGATCAGAGAGACAGGTAGGAGTATACTTGGTGTGTCATCTGGAAGGAGAGGAGATAAGGAGACTAAGTGGTGGACTGAGGAAGTGCAGGAGTGGGTACAAAGGAAGAGGTTAGGTAAGAAGAAGTGGGAGATAGAGAGGACCGAAGAAAGTAAACAGGAGTACAGGGAGACACAGCGTAAGGCGAAGGTAGCGGTGTCAAAGGTCAAACAGAGGGCGTATGATGACTTGTATGCTCGGTTGGAATGTAAAGACGGAGAAAATGATTTATACAGGTTGGCACAGCAGAGAAATAGAGATGGGAAGGACGTGCAGCAAGTTAGAGTGATTAAGGACAGAGAGGGAAATGTATTGACTGATGTCAGAAGTGTGCTGGGAAGATGGAAAAAGTACTTTGAAGAGCTGATGAATGAGGAAAATGAGAGAGAGAAAAAAAAAAAAAAAAAAAAAAGAGTAGAAGAGGTGACTGTCGAGTACCAGGAAGTATCAAAGATTACTAAGGATGAAGTGAGAAGGGCATTGAAGAGGATGAAGAATGGAAAGGCAGTTGGTCCTGATGATATACCTGTGGAGGTATGGAAGAGTCTAGGAGAGGTAGCAGTAGATTTCCCGATAAGAACATTCAACAGGGTCTGAGAGAGTGAACTGCCAGAGGAATGGAGGAGAAGTGTGCTTGTGCTCATTTTTAAGAACAAGGAAGATGTGCAGAGTTGTGGCAACTACAGAGGGATAAAGTTGATGAGCCATACGATGAAGTTATGGTAAAGAATAGTGGAAGCAAGCCTAAGGGCAGAGGTCAGCATTTGTGAACAACAGTTTGGTTTCATGCCAAGAAAGAGCACTACAGATGCAGTGTTTGCCTTGAGGATGTTAATAGAGAAGTACAGAGAAGGTCAGACGGAGCTTCATTGTGCCTTTCTGGATCTGGAGAAAGCATATTACAGGGTGCCGAGAGAGGAACTGTGGTATTGCATGAAGAAGTTCGTAGTAGCAGAGAAGTATGTTAGAGAGGTGCAGGACATGTATGAGAGATGTAAGACAGTGGTGAGGTGTGCTGTCGGTGTGACAGAGGAGTTCAAGGTGGAGGTAGGACTGCATCAAGGGTGAGCTCCGGGCCCCTTCTTGTTTGCTATGGTAATGGACAGGCTGACAGACAAGGTCAGACAAGATTCCCCATGGATTATGATGTTTGCAGATGACATTGTGATCTGTAGTGAGAGCAGAAAACAAGTGCAGGAAAATCTAGAGAGGTGGAGGGATGCCCTAGAAAGGAGAGGAATGAAGATTAGCCGCAGTAAAACAGAATACATGTGTGTGAACGACAAGGACCCAAGAGGAACGGTGAGGTTACAGGGAGCAGATATAAGGAAGGTGGAGGATTTTAAGTACTTAGGCTCAACAATCCAGCACAATGGAGAGTGTGGAAAAGAGGTGAAGAAGTGTGTGCAGGCTGGTTGGAATGGTTGGAGAAAAGTGTCCGGTGTGAAGTGTGATAGGAGGGTATCGACAAAAATGAAAGGACAAGTGTACAAGACGGTGTTGAGGCCAGCGATGTTGTATGGTTTAGAAACAGTGGCCCTGGGGAAAAGACAGGAGGCAGAGCTGGAGGTAGCAGAGATGAAAATGTTGAGGTTCTCTCTGGGAGTAACGAGGATGGATAGGATTAGGAATGAGCACATCAGAGGGACAGTACATGTAAGAGGTTTTGGAGACAAAGTCAGAGAGGCTAGATTGAGATGGTTTGGACATGTACAGAGGAGGGACAGTGAATATATTGGTAGTAGAATGCTGAGGTTGGAACTACCAGGCAGAAAGCCTAGAGGAATACCAAAGAGACGATTCATGGACGTGGTGAAGGAGGACATGAAGGCAGTTGGTGTAAATGAAAAAGATGCAGAGGATAGGGTGAGATGGAGGCAGATGATTCGCTGTGGTGATCCCTGAAGGGAAAAGCTGAAAGGAAAAGAAGAAGTCGTCTCCCTTGAATATCGCGGATAATGTAGACCAGACCTGGCCACGATATTCAAAAAACTGTGAAGTAGCAACGCCCCGCCCCCGCCCCAATTTCAACCATCTGGTCTCATTTCTATATGTTTTTGCATCTACACAATATAAAGAAGTGTTTAATAAAACGTTACATAGTTATATGCATATGTAAATACTGTAATGTATTCATATTTAAATATAATTTATATACAAATACTTTAACTACTGTACTCACCTCTGACAATAGCTCTTCTCCGGGTGCAGGACGTTCACAAACACTATACAGTAAGATCACAAAAAATCCCGCAGGAATGTGCGAGGCAACAGCGTCACGCGTCTAAGCCAATCAGCGTGCGAGATTGAGTTGAGTGGGCGGTCCCTGCCTGAACCTGGGGAGGAGGGTCACTTCAGTCTGTCGTTTGGAAAGAATGGACGCAGCCTGCCTTGGGTCCCTGTGTTCCGCTTGCTTACATGCGAGTTTCAGCACGAATTTTGAATTTTTTATGAATATATTTTTTAAATTTTATTTTTTATTAAAATACCACGATGCACCAAAACCGCGATGCTCAAATCGCAAAGTGGTAAGGGATGACTGTAAACATACAGTCGGCCCCCAATTTACGAAATTAATCCGTTTCAGAGCCATTTTCGTATTGCCGGGATCTCGTAAGTAGGGGTCGCATCTTACATGTTAAACGCTTAATTTGTTCCAATTCTCCAGTCCTTGGACTGGATAAACCCGATAAACCCTTTAAAAATGATAAAAGTACACCAATTTTGAATGAAATGTGTGTAAAATTAAAAGAAAATTATTTATTAAACCATTTTATTAACATATTAAACTATTTTATTAACATATTTATTAATTAAACCATTATTAAACATTTTTATTAACACACACACACACACACACACACACACACACACGCTCTCTCTCTCCTTCCTTCTCTCTCCCCTTCTCTCTCTCTCCTTCTCTCTCTCTCCCCTTCTCTCTCTCGCGCACTGCGGGCCACGCCCACAAGACGTAGAATTCAAAATGCCATATGAGCTCAAATGCACCCAAATTTATGAAAGATTTACTGAATTAAACAACTTAATAAACTAAAAACTAAAGCTTTATTCCTTCTCTCTCTCTCTCTCTCTCGTGCACGCACTGCAAGCCACACCCACAAGACGTGAATTCAAAGCGCATGCCCTGCTTGATCATTTACTGAATTAAAACAACTTCAAAAACTAAACTAAAGAGTTATTCCTTCTCTCTCTCTCTCTCTCTCTCTCTTTCTCTGTGTCTCTCTCGTTCGCTCACTGCGGGCCACGCCCACAAGACATGAATTCAAAGCGCATTCCCTGCTTGACAAACTCAACTTGAATTTGATTCCTTGAGGGATCGGAATTCCAGATGAGCTCAAATGCACCCACATTTATTAAACATTTACTGAATTAAAACAACTTAAAAAACTAAACAAAAAGTAAAGAGTGAAGCTTCCTTCTGTCTCTATCTGGGAGGCCAGCGGAGCGGGATGTTGAGAGACAGCCAATGAGAGTGCAACTCGCACACGTCATGTGAAATTTTGATTGGCGCGTTTGAATTTTGAATTTCTTTTCATAAGAGGGGGTTGTTTCGTATCTCGGGGACGGAAACTCAAGAAAATGTTTTTCGTAATCCAGGGATTTCGTACACAGAGGTCTTCGTAATTTGAGGGCCGACTGTATACAGATCCTTCTCAAAAAATTAGCATATTGTGATAAAGTTCATTATTTTCTGTAATGTACTGATAAACATTAGACTTTCATATATTTTAGATTCATTACACACAACTGAAACAATTCAAGCCTTTTATTGTTTTAATATTGATAATTTGGGCAAAAAAGTAAAGAAAAACCAAAAATCCCTATCTCAAAAAATTAGCATATTTCACCAGACCAATAAAAAAAGGGTTTTTAATCTAAAAAAGTCACTTTATGCACTCACTACTTGGTCGGGAATCCTTTTGCAGAAATGACTGCTTCGATGCGGCCTGGCATGGAGGCAATCAGCCTGTGGCACTGCTGAGGTGTTATGGAGGCACAGGATGCTTCGATAGCAGCCTTAAGCTCATCCACAGTGTTGGGTCTGGTGTCTCTCAACTTTCTCTTCGCAATATCCTACAGATTCTCTGTGGTGTTCAGGTCAGGAGAGTTGGCAGGCCAATTGAGCACAGTAATACCATGGTCATTAAACCCTTTACCAGTGGTTTTGGCACAGTGAGCAGGTGCCAGGTCGTGCTGAAAAATAAAATCATCTCCATAAAGCTTTTCAGCAGATGGAAGCATGAAGTGCTCCAAAATCTCCAGATAGCTAGCTGCATTGACCCTGTGCTTGATTACAACACGGTGGACCAACACCAGCAGCTGACATGGCACCCCAGACCATCACTGACTGTGGGTACTTGACACTGGACTTCAGGCATTTTTGCATTTCCTTCTCCCCAGTCTTCCTCCAGACTCTGGCACCCTGATTTCCAAATGACATGCAAAATTTGCTTTCATCCGAAAAAAAGTGCTTTCTTCTGCCGCTGTTTCGGGTTCAAAAGTGGATTGACCTGGGGAATGCGGCACCTATAGCCCATTTCCTGCACACGCCTGTACAAGGTGGCTCTAAATGTTTCTACTCCAGACTCAGTCCACTGCTTCCACAAGTCCCCCAAGGTCTGGAATCGGCCCTTCTCCACAATCTTCCTCAGGGTCCGGTCACCTCTTCTGGTTGTGCAGCGTTTTCTGCCCCACTTTTTCCTTCCCACAGATGTCCCACTGAGGTGCCTTGATACAGCACTCTGGGAACAGCCTATTCGCTCACAGATTTCTTTCTGTGTCTTACCCTCTTGATTGAGGGTGTCAATGATGGCCTTCTGGACAGCAGTCAGGTCGGCAGTCTTACCCATGATTGTGGTTTTGAGTAATGAAACAGGCTGGGAGTTTTTAAAAAGCCTCAGGAATCTTTTGCAGGTGTTTAGAGTTAATTTGTTGATTCAGATGATTAGGTTAATAGCTTGTTTAGAGTACCTTTTCATGATATGCTAATTTGTTGAGATAGGAATTTTGGGTTTTCATGAGCTGTATGCCAAAATCATCAGTATTAAAACAATAAAAGACCTGAAATATTTCAGTTGGTGTGCAATGAATCTAAAATATATGAAAGTTTAATTTTTATCAGTACATTACAGAAAATAATGAACTTTATCCCAAAATGCTAATTTTTTGAAGGACTAGTATACACACACACACACACACACACACAGACACACACACAAACATATATATATATTATGTGTGTGTACATACAGTGATCCCTCACTACTTCGAGCGTCAGTTTCTGTGGCTTCAGTGCATCGCGGGAGTTCTCTTTGGGAGTAGCGAGGATGGATAGGATCAGGAATGAGTACATCAGAGGGGCAGCCCATGTAAGATGCTTTGGAGACAAAGCAAGAGAGGCTAGATTGACATGGTTTGGACATGTACAGAGGAGGGATAGTGTAGATTGGTCTATTGGATAGATTGGTAGTAGGATGCTGAGGTTGGAACTACCAGGCAGAAGGCCTAGAGCAGGGGTCGGCAACCTTTGCCATTCAAAGAGCCATTTGGACCCGTTTTCCACATTAAAGAAAACACTGGGAGCCACAAATCCTTTTTTGACATTTTAAATCAAATCACACTGCATATAATGTTTTTCCCCTTTTTCCTTCATGTTAATATAAAATAACAATATGTTACATTGATTTAAACGACTGCAGAGACCATTAAATTACAATTCTGTTTGCAACAAAAACATTTAGATTAAAAAAAAATTGCCAGCCTCCCCGCGACCCGAATTAGAATTAAGCGGTTCAGAAAATGAATGAATGTGTTCGAATGCTTCTTGTGTTTTTATAAAGAAAAAGAATATCCATCCCACGAAGCGCGGGACGGGCTGCAGCCAGATGTGTAACGGGTTGGGTTGCCAACCTCACCAATCACGCCCTTCGTGGGATCTTCTTTTCTTTATTCGTTATATTAATGTTGTTTTGTCATAGTTTTAATTTACAAAAATGACACCAACACGGAAAAGTATTTGAAGACTTATTTTAAGAAGGAGCCTGCTCAACATTCTTTTAAATAAATATTAATGCTTAATGCTGCACTGACCGACCCATTCTCAGAGTGGATACTGAACCACGGTGAGGACAGTTATTTAATCTGGAGATTGCTGTGTATAAACAAATCTCATCCACATCTCTTCCTTCAGCTGTGATTTCTGTTCCTGAATTACAAACCCCGGTGGCAGAAAAAATCTCTCTCACCGCACTGCTGCTTGCCATGAGCTCTTTTAGGGCTTTTTATATTTATTTGGTGTGGGCGGGGTGATTTTGTGTGTGTTCTTGTGTTCTTGTGGACACACACAAAATCACCCGCCCACACCAAATAAATATCCGCCCACATCTGTGACTCTTAATTTTCATCTATGTCATTTTCAACCCGAAAGAGCATTGGAAGGGTACCCAGATCATTCAGGTGAAAAAAAACCTAGATTGGACATCACTGTTTCAATTCTGAAGTGGGGCCATCTTGGTGGGATCACATGACTGTTTAAGACTTAAAGCAAGGTGGCTCACGAAGATGGCTCCAATTCAGAATTGAAATAGTAATGTCCACTCTAGGTTTTTTTTTCTTTTCTTTTGATGATCAGTGATTGGTGGGAACAGGTGGAAGGTGTGGCTATTGTTTGGTTGAAGTGAAAACCTGCACCCACACCGGCCCTTTGCTGTGTGAGTAACTAAGCACTTTGTGGTGCACCAGTCAGCCACCGTAAAGCACAACTTTATTTTGAAAAGCCATGGAGCCGCACCAGAAAGGTGAAAGAGCCGCACGCGGCTCCGGAGCCGCGGGTTGCCGACCCCTGGCCTAGAGGAAGACCAAAGAGAAGATTCATGGATGTGGTGAAGGAGGACATGAAAGTAGTTGGAGTAAGAATAGAAGATGCAGAGGATAGGGTGAGATGGAGGCAGATGGTTCGCTGCGGCGACCCCTGAAGGGAAAAGCCAAAAGGAAAAGAAGAATAAGGAAACTCAGGAAAAATAGGGAAAATGTTAAGGAAAATGCCACAAAACAAGGCCAATTATGCAAAAAACACCCAAATAAACAAAACCAAGAAAACAACCCAATCCCCCCCAACAAAACTACTTACATTTTCATGAGGTGCACATCTGAGCATGCGAGTGTGTGTATTTATATTTTATTTACATCTTATGCATTATTTTTGAATGCTTAATCGTTATTACAGACAGTCTAGTCGGATGTCGACCTTCCATCCAAATACACTCATGCCAAACAAAAACAGATGAATGTATCTCGGGCATTTAAATCTATACATCTATTTTCAATTCCACGTCACTGTGGCACGCAGCGGAGAGCCAATCCTTTCTGTACTCCAGTCTGTGGGCGGGTTCGATACCTTCAAACTCTAATTTTATCGGATTATGACAACAGCAGCAGATTGTGCGTGTTGTTTTTGAGTAAAGAGATTAATTTCCCTCGTTTTGATCAGCTTATTTGCACGAAGCCAAGCACTGCTGGCAAGCAAACACAAATGGACAGACATGGAATAACTTCAACCCGCAGACCAGCTGATTGCCAAAACGTGGGACGCGCTTCCTGTCACAAAAACACTGCAGCATGCGAGTCCAATAAAATTAGAGTCTTAAGGTATCGGACCCGCCCGCACATAGAAAGGATTGGCTCTCCACTTCGTGCCAGTGACGTGGCATTGAAAGTAGATGAATAGATTCGCTCTGAGCAGTTAGAAAGTGAAGCTGCATCATCTCCTGCTTAGCCTTTTAAGATGCTGGCGCTGCCGGACGCAACACTTGCACTGCACTGCCATGCATCATGCTTCACAACTTTTGCGGTCGTAAAGTCGATCAGACGTAACTCGCATAGGTCGTAAGTTGACGACTCACTTTATAAGCATTTATAGCATTGAATGTGTACAGTGGGGCCAATAACTATTGGGCAATGTAAAAATGTGCAAGTTCACCCATTTAAAAAGATAAGAGAGGTTTGTAATTTTCATCATAGCTACACATCAAGCTTGAGAGACAGAATATAAAAATAAAATCCAGGAAATCACATTGTATGATTTTTAAACAATTTATTTGTGAAAATGGGAGGCCAATAACTATTGGGCAGCTAGAAAACAAACATTATTTCGGGCCCCCCACTCGTTAACAGTATGAATGACACCTGCTTGAACTGATTAGATGCATAAGAGACACCTTCAAACCTGCACACACCTTCAAACTGTCAGACCACAGTCTTCACCATGACCAAGACCGGAGAGCTTCCCAAAGACACCAGAGATAAAATTGTACAACTGCAAAAAGCTGGGATGAGTCAAACTGCAATTGGTAAACAACTTTGTGAGAAAAGATCAACAGTTGGAAACATTATTAGCAAATGGAAGAAGTATAACATCACTGAAAACCACCCTAGGAGTGGCGCTCCATGCAAGAGCTCACCTCATGGGGTTCAAAGGATCCTGAGAACAGTGAGTAATCAGCCCAGAACTACACGGCAGGAACTGGTCAATGATATGAAGACGGCAGGAACCATCATCACAAAGATGACAATAACTAACACACTACATCGTCATGAGATAAAATCCTGCATTGCCCAAAAGGTTCCCCTACTAAACAAAAAACATGTAAAGGCCCGTCTGAAATATGCTAAAGACCATCTGGATGATCCAGAGGAGGATTGGGAGAATGTGATGTGGTCAGATGAGACCAAAATTGAAAATTTTGGTTTAAACAGCACTCACTGTGTTTGGAGGAAGAAGAATGTTGAGTTGCATCAAACAAATAAATTGTTTAAAAATCATACAATGTGATTTCTTGAATGTTTTTTTACATTCTGTCTCTCAAGCTTGATATGTAGCTATGATGAAAATTACAAACCGATCTTATCTTTTTAAATGGGTGAACTTGCACATTTTTACGGTGCCCAATACTTATTGGCCCCACTGTATTCACTTATATTATATACTCATATACATGTACGTCAGTCGGGGGGAAATCCTATAATTCTTCTATAATCACCTGAAGAAAGAGGATGGTTTCACCACCCCTCGAAACAGATCTGTAGTGATAAATGGAGTTTCAATCGAAAGTCTTTGTCCTGTCCTTTTATTTTTGTTATTTGCTCTACCAAAAAGTATTGAGCACTCTCCTATGGAAGGATCTACTCAGAAAATCCTCTATATTTTATTTATATATATATATATATATATATATATATATATATATATATATATATACAGTGATACCTCAGCTCACGAACATAATTGGTTCCCAGAAAGTGTGTGTAAGGCGAAAAGTTTGTCTTCCGAACGTTTATTTCCCATGAGAAACCATTAAAATGAGAATAATCCGTTCCCAGGTCCCCATAAAACATAATTTTCTACTAAATAAGCCTTAAAACTACACAAAAATATACCTTATTTTATGTATAATAAATGTGCTATTGTATTGTAATTAAAGAAATAAACTGTACTGTATAATAAAGTCGTTTTATTTACCTTTGTGATGGTAGTTGATGGCTTGATGGAATGGAGTGGGAGGAGGAGGAGGAGGAGGAGGAGGGAGGGGGGGACTTACTGTTTGGAAGGAGTGTTTGGAAACGCCTACTGTTTGGAAACACCCTTAGCCACACACGCACCCTTAATAGCTTCCTTGTTCTTAAGGATGGGAGCAATTGTAGACTTAGCGTACTGGTACTGGGACGCTAAGTCACACAAACGCACACCTCGTTCGTGTTTTTCAATGATCTCCGCCTGTGGTGGGGTCTTTTTTCGGTCCCATAATAGCAAAAGTACACTCAATATGGTCCAAAATGTCTATCAAACACAAACCACTTCCGCACTCAAAGAAAGGGAGTGACGAACTGTGACGCCGTGAGCGTGCGTCAGCTTCTCATGGCCGCCACCGTGGCGTTGTTCGACCGCATGGTTTGGTTCGTCCGCCAAAAACTAGTTCGTCAGCAGAGACTATATGCTCGCAAATTTAATGTTCTTGAGGCGAAAAGTTCGTGAGCTTAAGCATTCGTCAGCGGAGGTTTTACTGTGTATACATATATATATATATATATATATATATATATATATATATATATATATATATATATATATATATATATATATATATATATATATACACACAGTGCAAGTTAAGCCAACTTTCTGATAGCATCAACCTCGTTTCCACAAGTTAAGGATTTTGGAGTTGGCACTTGTCATGTCTGACCATTTTCCTATACATTGTTCCTTGAATATCGAGAAACTTGGTATGAATTGTACTGAACATGATACACCGGAACTATATTTCCCAACACATTCCCAATCTGGTCCCCACCCAACCAGAGAATGGACCAAATATATCTGGGATAAAGAGCAATGTGACTTATTTATTTCTAATTTTCATGGACTATTCAATCATTTTCACAGCAAATCGTTTCAGTATATAGACACGAATATCGAAGATTCACTAAAGGTTTTTACAAAACTGTACCACCAGGCTGCCAACCACAAAAAAAGGATATTTTCAGGTTACCGTGACATTAATGTGAAATCACAGCCCCCATGGTGGGACCATGAACTGGATCACTTGAAGCAAATAAAATATAAAGCACTCCGGGATCAGAGAGATAATGGCTCAGATATAACAGTGTATAAATCATGACTTAAATCTTTCAAAACAAACTTCAATTCTAAACAAAGAGACTACTATACTGCACAGAAAGAAAAACCAGTGTCTACAAGAGATAACCCGAAGGAATTCTGGAAAACACTAAAGCACACTGGCTCTATTCAAATTTGTGACTTCTCTAAAGATATTAGTTGTGAAGACTGGTTTGCTCACTTTTCTCACCTCCTTGGAGAAAATTTTGATAATACATACATACATGATATGAACCCAGAAACTATACAACAGGATGAAGAGCCGGAAACCCGGAATAGTGACTTTACTGAAAATGAAGTTTTGTACCACATTGATAAACTTTCCAATAATAAGTCACCAGGACCAGATGGAATTGCAATTGAATTTATTAAGGCTTCAAAGAATTATGTCAGCAAATATTTAAAAGTGCTGTTCAATAAGATTTTCTATGCAGGCACTTTTCCAGCTTTATGGGGGAAAAGCATTATTTGTCCTCTTTATAGGTGTGAAAGGGAATCCCAGTAATTATAGAGGCATATCTCTCATTGACTCAGTTTGTAAGATTTTTACTTCTATTCTCAATAGCAGGTTAAAGGTTTGGTGTGAGAATAAAAATATTATTCATGAATCTCAGGCAAATTTTAAAGCTAACTACTCTACTATTGATCACATATTTTCACTCCAGGCCATGGTGCAGAAATATTCATGTAAGAAGAAAGGGAGGTTTTATTGTCTATTTATAGATTTCTCCAAGGCCTTTGATACAGTTAATCATATCAGTTTATTGTGGAGTTTGCAGAAAGTTGGTATTTGTGGCAGATTTTATAACATTCTCAAATCAATGTATAGCAATCTATCAGCTTGTGTTAGATCATCCCATGGTCTCTCTCTCAATATTTTGATTGTAGCATAGGCACAAGACAAGGGTGAATCCTTAGTCCCCAATTGTTCATAATTTTTATAAATCAACTCGTAGAGTGTATGGAACAGTTTGGTGGTCGAGGTTTATATATTTCTCCTGATGTTAGTAATTTGTATGCTCTAATATTTGCGGATGATGTGTCATCAGTCTCGGATAGTGCTCTCCAGCTGCAGAAGAAAATTTATGGTTTAGAAAAATGTCAACTCACTGGAATGATAAAGTGAATATTGCAAAGACAAAGCTTATGGTTTTTAGGAATAGTGGTCCTCTGAGATCTTATGAAAAATGGTTTTTGTGTGGTCAGAGGCTCGAGGTTGTTTCTAATTATAGGTATTTGGGAATTGTGTTCACACCTAGGCTAGTTTGGACTAAGGCTCAGACTACTCTAGCCTCTCAAGCTAACAAAGCTCTTATGGCTATCCATAGATATCAAAAGAGAGTAGGGGTTTTGGCTTTTGTAGATCTTTTTAAAATATTCGATGCTATGGTTAAACCCATATTATGTTATGGTTCAGAAATTTGGGGTACCACTTATTGTAAAATTATTGAGCAAATACAAATAAAAATTTGTCAATATTTCTTGAAAGTTGGCAAAAATTGTTGTAATAATGTGGTTTTAGGTGAATGTGGCAGGTTCCCACTACAAATTACTTATATGACAAGGGCCGTTAAATTTTGGTGTAGACTTTTAAGACTTCCAAGTTCTAGATTACCTCACCAGTTCTATTTAATGCTGAAGGCATTAGATGAGTCTGGACGCACAACATGGGCATCGTATATTAAAAATATCTTGTTCAGACTGGGGTTTGGCTTCACTTGGGTATCACAAGATATTGGTGATGTTGATATTTTTATTTCAGTTTTTAAGCAGAGGTCATCTGATAATCTCTTCCAAAATTGGCATTCATCATTACAAAACACATCCAAGTCCTCTAGTTATTTACTGTTCAAGTCCCTTCTAAATGTTGAAACATAGATTAACTCAGATATAGCACCTTATTTGAGAATCTATTAAGCAAATTTTCGATGTGGTACTTTCAAACTTTGCACTGAGACTGGTAGATATAAAAATGTTCCTTATAATTTAAGATTTTGTCCTTTATGTGAGAAAAACAATATATATGAAATTGAAGATGAAATACATGTAATACTTTATTGCAAAGGCTACACGGGTATAAGAAATACATTATTAAGTAAATATTTGAAGTACCCCTTATCACAACACAGTTTTATTAATATGTCATCAACTGATGTTAATGCAATCCATAACCTATGCTTATTTCTTATCCATGTTCAGAAAATCAGAAATTCAACTGGTCTACAACAATAGTTCATGCTTTAATTTATTCATTTTGTCTGTATTTTGGGCTAATGGCCTTTTATTGAATAAAATGTCTGTCTGTCTGTATACACAGTGGTACCTCACTTTATAAAATTAATCCGTTCCCGCGCTGTTTTCGTAACCTACATTTTTCATCAATTGAACCGCTTTTTACATGTAAAACGCATGATTCATTCCAAGGCTCCCAATACTACCCCATAAACCCTTTAAAAAATTATAAAAGCATACCTTTTAAGACCTCCTTCTGCTTCAATATCGTACTAATGGTAGACGGGTTTGGCCATATTCCTTTGCAATATCACTCAACCGCATGCCACGAGCACGTTTCTTCTTTTCACTCGCACCGGGAATCACTTCACCGGGAATAGGCGTGTTTCTTTATCTTTTTTCAAATTTTCTTTTTCTTTCTTCGGTCCTGCATTTGGGAAACCTACTTTTATGATGCTTTTGTTTTTCTGTGCATTTTTACTTTCACTTTTTGGATCGGCGTCAGGAAATTCATTCACCAACGGCTCTGAGCAGCGCAAGTCTTACACACGTGAGACCCTCCTCGGCCTGCGCGCCCCCACCCTCCTTCACGCGGAAAAGCCCGTTGTTCCTGTGGAAATACGGAGGAAAAGAAGAGGCTGCAGAGGGGGACGAAAGACACGGAGAACATGTGTTCCCTCTGTCATCATGGGAAATGTCCGAGCGATCGCCAACTAGACCGAGGAGCTGGCGGCGCTGACCCGGCAGCAGAGGCAGTACCGGGACTGCAGCCTCATGTGTTTCTCAGAGACGTGGCTGAATGAACTCACACCGGACTCTGTGGTTTCTCTTAACGGATTCACACTCGTGCGTGCAGATCGGAGTGTAACGGAGAGCGGAAAGAAGAAAGGAGGGGGTGTGGCGGTCTACGTGAATGAACGCTGGTGCCACCTGGCCAACGTGCACGTGAAGGAGCAGCTATGCACGCGGGATCTGGAGCTGCTCGCGGTGAGCACGCGGCCATATTATCTACCGAGGGAGTTTTCACATGTGATTGTGTTTTGCGTGTACATTCCGCACTTCACTTGACTGCTACAGCCCGACAGACACATCCCCCTCCCTCTGCAGCCCACCCCAGCCCCCCCTCTTCCTCACATCAGACCAGGTGAGGAGACAGCTGAGGCGACTAAATCAGAGGAAATCTGAAGGACCAGATGGCATCAGTCCCAGGCTGCTGAGGACCTGCGCAGACCAGCTCTGTGAGGTACTATGCTACCTGTACAACCTGAGCCTCAGCCTGGAGAAGGTTCCCATCCTGTGGAAGACCTCCTGTGTGGTTCCGGTTCCCAAAACAGCGTAAGCAAAGGAACCAGCCCACTCCAGACCTGTCGCCCTGACCTCCCTCCTTATAAAGACCATAGAAAGGCTCCTCCTTGTACACCTCCGCTCTATGGTGAGCCCCACCCTAGATCCGCTGCAGTTTGCCTACAGGCCCAACATCGGGGTAGAAGACGCAGTCATCTACCTTCTGCAGCGGGCACTCACCCACCTGGAGATCGCTGGCAGCGCTGTGAGGGTCATGTTCTTTGACTTCTCCAGCGCCTTCAACACCATCAGGCTAGCGCTTCTGCGGGGGAAGCTGGAGGACATGGGAGTGGATGAGCATCTTGCTGCCTGGATTATCGACTACCTTACTAACCGTCCACAGTACGTGCGGCTGCGTGGCTGTAAGTCAAAGGTGGCAGTCTGCAGCACAGGGGCACCGCAGGGCACCGTCCGCTCACCCTTCCTTTTCAACATTTATACCTCGGACTTCAGCGATAGCACAGACAGCTGCCACCTCCAGAAGTTCTCAGACGACTCCGCCATCGTGGGCCGTGTGTCAAAGGGGAACGAGCTGGAGTACCGGTCAGTCATCGTTGACTTCGTGGACTGGTGTAAGCGCAACCACTTGTGCTTGAACACTAGGAAGACGAAGGAGATGGTGGTCGACTTCAGAAGAAGCACACTAACACACACACACACACACACACACTCACTAGTGAACGTCCAGGGACAGGACATTGAGATAGTGAACAGTTTCAAATACTTGAGCGTTCACCTTAACAATAAACTGGACTGGTCCCACAACACCAATGCCCTGTACAAGAAGGGCCAGAGTCGCCTCCACCTTCTAAGGAGACTCAGGTCCTTCGGAGTATGCAGACCTCTGCTCAGGACATTTTATGACTCTGTGGTAGCCTCTGCAATCTTCTACGCTGCCATCTGCTGGGCCCCGGGCAGCACAGAGCGGGACAGATAGAGACTGAACAAGCTGGTCAGGAGGGCCAGCTTTGTCCTCGGCTGCCCACTGGACTCTGTGGAGGAGGTGAGTGAGAGGAGGATGGTAGCAAAGCTCACATCCATCATGGTCAATAGCTCTCTCCCACTGCACCAGACTGTAGAGAAGCTGAGTAGCTCCTTCAGTGGACGACTGAGACATCCTCAGTGCAGGAAGGAGCGCTACCGCAGGTCGTTCATTCCCACCGCTGTCAGACTGTACAACGCTACTTTGTAACGGTCTGTGAAAATACCGGTTATGTGCAATAAAAACCCCGCGCACTTTAATCAGCCACATCTACCCCACTTGACTGTGAACCATATCAACCCATCTACTCTGCCCTCAGATACATATACACTTAAATATAGGCCCGTCTACAAAGTCGTTCCCTTCTTTTCTTTTATTTTTTATTAATTTATACTATTTATGTATCTATTTATTTATTTACTTATATAATATATATGTATGTGTGTATGTTTGTATTTGTATCTATTTTTGCACCCCCTACTGATGGTACCTCAAGAGCCTGTAACAGTGAATTTCTCCATTGTGAGATTAATTAAGCTGTATCTTACGCGTGCGTAACAATGGGTCAAAGGCACACGAAAAGCATCATGGGTACTATGGAGATGCAGCTTCTTAAGAGCTAATGGGAGGGAGCTGCGTCATGGGTATTATGGAGATGCAGCTATCTCCTAGCCAATGGGAGGCCAGCGGGCCGGGACGTTGTCACATCGCCAATGGGAAAGCATTCAAAAATTATTCAAAAATTGTTTGAATTTTTGAGATTGCGCATTTCGTAACGTTAATTTGTTTCGTATCCAGAGACAGAAATTTGAGGTAAATGCGTTTTGTAACATGAATTTTTCATTTGTTGGGTCTTTCGTAAGGTGAGGTACCACAGTAATTGTTTGGCTTGCTATGATGGAGATTTTATGCAGGTAATTGAACACCTTGCTTGCTTGCTGTCATACACATTTCAGTTAAGCCATGATGTGGGTCGCTGGTATCATTTCTGTCCCTGTGAATATGAGAATAATAGGCAATATGCTTGGTTTTAGTACAGTAACTGAAATGCAAAGAGGTTTTTGGCTAAATTCCCCCCGCCACAATGAAAATGTCCTCCCACCCCTCTTTTTTTGCTGTTAAAGGGAAAAATAAGGCTTCTGAAGTGCTGTGTTGCTTTGAGTTCTGACAGGCTGAATAATTTGATGCTAAAATTTTCTCCTTAAGCCCAGCTTTTCAAAAAAAAAATCTCGATTTCTTATCATAACATGCGACACGGGTTATTTTGTTGTTGTTTGTTTTTTACAGAGAAATTAAGTGACTGTCAAAACCCAAAAGCTTAAATAACAAGGACCTTTTTAAAGTACTTGTTTCAGTTTTCTGCCACATTTGAGATAAGCAGACATTTACATGCACACTTAACATGAATTAAACTTTGAACGAGTGTCGAAAGAGCACCAGCCTTGCAATTCCAAAAATCGTTTAAAAATACAAATAATTCACCCTTTTAATATTATAGAACTAATAAATTGCTTTTTTAATGGCAAGACATTTTTGTAGATATAAAATAAATTATTTAATTCCTCTTACTGCATATAGATAATATTAATATACTGATTTTTTTAATGAAACACCACAATTCTTAGAAATTATCAGCAAACAGTGTTCCTTTGAGAATCGTGTAACTGTTATATCACTATTAATGTACTTCATAATGCAGAGCTGATGACTTTCGCAAACAACACACATATTTGCTTTTTATGAGGTTACCAGGAGAACTTCTGATACTAAACCATCACTTATCAACTCATCAATGCAGACAGAGTTCTGTCTTTCATAAAATCACTATGTGTAAAGAAAGCTTCCAAAAGCTGTAGAACTTGAGGAGATAGTTGAGCTTTTAACTGCCACGCCAATACTCCAGGCTTTGCTTCTGGCTGAATGATTATCTCTGGTTATATCACGCTCCAGTGTGACCTGAGGTAACCTTCTCCATAAGAAGGTCTGGTTCTCTCTCTTCCTCCCTCCCTCTCACATGCGTGCACTGTGAGTAGATTGCAGGGCATCGGGAGGTGTGTAGAGTGTGTGTGACCACACCAAAGTTGGCACTCAGTGAACGGACACCACCATTTACTGCCGTCTGTTCAAATAAATCTTTCACAGTGCTTAAAGGTTTACAGACACGCTTAAGAGAAAACAACGAGAGCCATGTTTTAAATGGCTTCATGATATGCATGCAGATCTCGGTGTTTGCTCCAGATCTTTAGAGTATTTACCATTAAAAATGGTAAACCATGTTGAACATGTTGAACTACCGTTCTGATGGTCCACATATCACTTCAAACAGATGCTCTGTATTCTGCTTTTATTTTTACAGAAGACGTCTACTTTTAAAACCGGCTACACTCAAACCCTTCTAAATTCTCAAACTGGTCATTCATTTTCTAAATCAGACCACTATACAATTGTTTGGATGTCAGTCAATACATCAATAAGTTAATCAGAGAGTAGATCAGTAAGCACAGGAAGTCAGTAATTCAGTAAAACAGTACAATTTATACAGTACTTAATTTATTGAGTCACTTATTCAGTAAGTAGGCAAATAGAAGTAGTAAGTAATTTTGTAAGTCAGTCATTATTCAAGTCGCTCGTTCAGAAATAAGTCAGTACTCAAGTCAGTAAGTAGAGACATCAGTATTTCTGTAGGTCAGTCATTACTCAAGTCAGTAATTCAGAACTCAGTAATACAGTAAATCAGTGCTCAAGTCAGTAAGTCAGTAGCTCAGTAAATAAAATCAGTACTTGTCAGTAGGTAGGGAAGTCGGTAATTATTATACAAGTCAGTAGTTCAGCAAGTAAGTCTGCACTCAAGTCAGTAAGTAGGGCAGTCAGTAATACACTAGGTAAGTCAGTAATTGAGCAAATAATTCAGCAAGTAGGAAACTTGATATTACTACAGACACTCCCCGACTTACGTTCATCCGTTTTTTCGATTTTACATTTCTTTTTTTTTTCCAAAAAAAAAAAAAAAAAAAAAAAAAAGTCAAATTTTGAGTTTAGACCTACCTACGTAGCACGCTGACATAATGACGCTGCATTCATTGTTTACAAACTACAGACTGTGTGGATGTATATATATCAGTTATAGAGCGTGTGATATATATCAGTTATATAACCCTTGTGTTAAGACGTTGTCTCTCTGATCTATGTTTACACTGTTTTGTGGACTTTTGTAACCCCAAGCAAATATGGTTGGTCAGAAGCATAAGCCTACTAGTATGGGTGCAAGTCTCATACACAGAGATGAATTAACTATCTGCTCGGATCGGCGCGATCTACCATGCATGCTCAGATTAAGAAAAGAGAGTAGTAAAATGAATGAAAATCCAAATCCAGGAAAGAGCTCTCCGCTCTGCTGGCTCCACATCAGTGCAGGCTGTGTTCTAAACCAGTTCAACGGCACCCTTGTGCACTTGAAAGACCGGAAGTCCATATAACCCACAGCAAGCACACTCCTTTCGGTATTGAGCGCTTCACGTATTGTAAGCGTGATTGGCTGTTTTAAGCTTAATGTAAAGTGATTCGGTATAAATAAGTGACTTATTTGAAATTAATGTTGATATTATTTGATATATTTGATATTATTTTACAATGTTATATTTATAATAATTGATTTAGGGTTGTTTTATGAGATACAGTAATGGTATTTATGGATGTATAGTACAGTATGAGCGTCATACGTCACACATACATCACTGTAACGACTTACGTTCACTTTCAACTTATGTTCGACCGTCCGGAACCAATTAAAAACGTAAGTCGGGGAGCGTCTGTATAAGCAAGTCAGTAATCAAGCCATAGTGTAAATCAATAAGAGGAAGTGATTCAAGAAGCAAGTCAGCACAACACTAAGTAGGAGGTCAGCAATTCAGTAAGCAAGCCAAACAACAAATCAGCTCATCAGTCAATATGCAAGTGAATACATGAGTCAGTAAGTCTGGAGAGCAGTATGAAGGTGACACAAGTCAGTAATTCGGTACACAGGCCATTTGGCAAGTCAGTACTAAAGCCAGTAAATACCTATGCAAGTCTGTAAAACAAGCAGGCAACAAGGAGACAATACATGTCAGTAAAGGTCAGTCAATAGGTCAGTACTGAAGTCAGTAAGTATATATAGACGTTAGTAAATCAGGATGTCAGTAATAGGTGATATGTTACTACAAATCAGTCAGAAGCTCAGTACGTACTTAAGTTTATAAGTCAGTAATTCTGGAAGGGGGAGTGTTTTTTTAAACTACAGGTTAAACTTACCCACCCACACACCCACCCACACACTCCTTGACAGAATGCATGTCCATTCTTCATCACTTGATATGAAGCAGTATTTTTTGTAATTTAATTATAAGTTATTTCCACCCATCAAGCATTACTTCCCCTTCTCACAACATTAAAGACCAGTAAGGGTGAAGCTTCCAATGAGGCATATGATTCCAGCTGACTGCATTTTTATTTTATTTCTTAAAACTACTGCACGTGCATATCCAGGGGTGGCCAACACACTTGGAGAACACCGTCATCTGCCCAATCATATACATGAGCTCAGAGACGCCCATGATTGACGAGTGTCTCATGTGTGAGCCACCCCTCCCTTAGAGCTTTGCTATTGAGCTGCATGCATTAACCAATGCTGTTGTGTAAACAGGGTGAAGAAATCAAAATGACTGACAGAATCGTAAGCGAGACCCTGGCATTCAGAAATATGAGCTTACTCTCGTCTTCAGTTTTAGTCCAAGTGGATAAAATTAGAAAGCGAGGTGAAGAACTAGGGCTTTTGAGGAACACACGGAGTGTCAGAAATAAAAAGCATTATGGGATCCAGAATGTAAGTTCACTGAGGACAAATAATAATGGGACCATTTATGCATGGTAATTGTGAAAAAAGTCTCTCTTTATTTTTCCAAGTTGAAACATGTTATCTGGCGTCACTTCATCAACTAGGAGTGTGCCAAAACAAGCAGAACAGCCTTACACGCTGGCATTTCTTACTCTGTCTGTCACTGATTCAGGCTTGACTAGTTGGCGAAATCTGATTGGCTGAGATGGAAGGCGGCAACATGAAACCTTGATCCTGCTTGTAAAACAGGTCAGAGAAGCCAATTCAGAGCAGATGTGCTCTTACTATGAAACCACAGAAACAATAATACACAAACATAACATGCTGGTGAGGTCATACGGCAACTGTACTAAACTGAGAAGTAACTGAATTAATTATGTGCTGTTCAGTGCTGGGGATCTTTCTTTACACGTGGATGGTTGAAATGGAAAGATTAAACTGTTGTCATTTGAAATTATGCTGATCTTCGAAGCAAACTCACCTGTGGCGTTGACGATGCGGTTGGCGCGAATGTTCCCGTGAGGTGTCTGGACATCCCATCTGCCATCGGATGTAGTGGTGAGGCCGGTCACAGGGGCGGGATTGTATATCTGGGCACCATACATTCGAGCTCCAGCAGCAAGAGCCATGGTGAGAGAGTACGGATCGATGTGTCCATCACCAGGTGTGTAAAGACCTGCCAACACCTGGGGAACAGCAATGATACTGATGTTCAAATTGATAGAGAGTGAAAAATATATTTGCATACACTACATGGGAATGATGAGAGCTGATTGGTCTGTTATTGTGACAAATTTTATATAAAAACCACTATTTCATGCGAATAATGTTTCAATCTAAACAATAGACACTCAGCTTGTGACAGTCAGTTTGAGCAAGCAATGTTAGCATTGCCACACTTTATAATAAAAAATCTTTTCCTTTCTGCTTTTTTCCCTTTCTCAGGAGTCACCACAGCGAATCATCCGATTCGCACATTTGATTTGGCATAGCTTTTTTGTCGGGTGCCCTTCCTGTCACAACCCTTTAGCAAGGAACAGAAACACACTGATGGCTTTGCAGCTACTCTTTACGAAAATCAGCAATGGTTCTTTTACATGCCTCTCACCATAGACATACCTGTCAACCCTAGGCCGTTGGCGATCTTACAAATGGCTACTTATGCCCTTACAAAATAGCAACTAATCTTACGCGTCTTATTATCGCGTGCAATATGAAACAAAAATTAAACTCTATTTTTAATATAATATGAATTTATTGGTAATGTTGTAACATATAACCTGGTGCAATCAAATAAAAGAGTAATATCTTCAGCTGCATGATTAAGAAAATTTAACAGTGATCTTTATTATAACTATATGTAGCACTTTTGGCACTTTCAATCATTTCTTTTGATGGCTTCACTTCATGGCACTTGAGCTCGCAATTAAGTTTGACTTGAAGGTAATTTGTAAGTGTGTCCACTCCAAGAGATTTCCTGTACTCCGTGTTGATCTTTCGGACATGTGAAAATGCACGTTCACTGTCTGCATTGCTGTGTGGTAGACAAAGGAGACTTGAAAACAATACCTTCAGCTGTTCCATCCATATTGTTATCACGTTTGTATCAACTGTATCCACTGCGAGTCACGAAAACTAACTGGGAATGATGGCGGAAGTGAAAGTGCGGTCACGTGGTCGGAAAGAGCAGACGATAGCAGACGATAAACGCAACGAGCGATTCTCGCGAGAAAACGGCTACAGACCAATTCAGCGTATCGTCTCTTTACCGAAACGGTGACACAAAAAACGGAGTTTAAAAAAAAAAAAGACGAAATGATCGAAAAACGTACAGATTTCGGACGTACGGCGTACACATTTAAAAACCAGTGCTCACTTGTACAAATTACGCCAAAACCGTACAACTTGACAGGTATGCATAGACAGTGAGAGACATGACTCGCCTTTGATAACCCAGTTAGCTGCACTGCGTGGGACAGTGACAATCCTGTGGAGACTCGAACCCCCAACCTTAGGATCAGCGATCCTGAGCCCTATCCACTAGACCCAACTTAATAAACCAGAAAAATCTCACTTTAGTTTGTTTTTTTCTGGTGTTTCTGTGTATTATATACTAAAACACCTTAACATTTCCGTGTAGCATCCACTAAACCTTTAGCTGCACATCGCTTACTTTTGCTCAGCATGCACACAGCTTACCTCACCCGACTGTTGTCATTGTTATGTACAACATAAATGTATAAAAATAAACTAGAAATTCTCATTTTATTTTGTTTTTTCAATGTTTCTGTATATTATATACTTGAACAGATTTTAAACTCATCCTATTACACTGCTGTGAATCTGCTTGCAGACATAATCTCATCTCATTTGCGTCACTCATTATTTTACATGTAAAAATAAAGATTGGCATTTTATTCTACATGCTTCAGACTTTTACACAGTACTATATTTATGCATATTAATATATGATTGCATGTGTGTATTCTATAAATCTGAAGCTTTTTCCAGCGACAGGACACTGAATTCATGAAGCGAACACTTGAGATCGCTTCTCGCTCACCTTGTCCATGTTGAGAAGAGGGAAGAGTTCCTGGACTTTCTCAGGTTCAATGAGGTACTGTTCCGTGGGGTGCCAGTGAGTACGAGTCATCTGGTACTTCATCTCATCCACTCGGGCTGGAGTTGATGCGATCCTGACACTACCTGGCTGATGGAGGCCCACTGCCTGGAACAATACTCAACATGATTGTTATGTCATTACTGCTCACTCTGACTCACTCACTCATACCCCAAACCGTTTCATCCTATTATGGTCACGAGGAGGCTGGAGCAAATCTCAGCCAAAACTGTGCAAAGGCAGGATACACTCACAGTGTAAGGAACAGCTTGCCAGACCATTGGAGGATCAACATACACACATACCTCCATCCACACCCTCCACTTTATGATAATTTGGAATAGCCATTCGCCTAGTATGCATGTCTTCGGACTGCAGGAGGAAACCGGAGTACCCAGAAGAAACTTACGCAATCACAGGGAGTACATGCACATGCCACTCAGAAACGAAACCCAGAACCCTCCTGCTGTTAGGCAATATGCTCACCACTATATCACCACTATATGTACCGCCATCATTACTGCTGCAATTCTTTAAATCAAACTCATTTGGTTATCTCGTCTTGTTATTGAGAACAAAGACAAACAAACTAAATGGGTTAAGTAATAAAAGACTTACTTTTGGTCACCCAAGAATTGATTCAACTGACAACTGGAGCAACAAGGTTAGAATTAAAATATATTTTTTACTTGCTGTAGTAGAATGGTGGTACTGGGACTTGAACCCCCAATCTTTGGATCATTAACGCAAAGCCTTGACCACTGTGCCACCATTGCTCCACTTGGATGTAGCAGAAAATCAGCCCCCCAACCCCAAAACACACACACACATCTTGGTAGATGTTTTGGTTTATTCAATGTTCTGCTTAACCACTACAGTGCAAGGATTTTAACCAAAATTGATGGGACTACTAGCCACCCGAGCCCAAAGGACCACTTGATTTTGAAATGTCTGGGTCAAAGGTGAAGGTTAGAATAAAGATAATGTTGTGGAGATGTAGTGCTCATAAGTTCAAAACAACTGCCGATAGACATCCTGTTGCTATGGAACACTGCTTTGGCTGCTCTGGGTAGGCAGTAAGAGATAATTAGCAAGTAATTAATTGCTTTAAGACAGGCACAAAGGAGTATATACCGAATTTACACCCACTGGGATTACTCAGATGGCCGTTAGCTCATCATGATTATGTCATCCACAACAACCCAGCAATTTGGTGTCCAACATTTGGCTGTCATACACATCCCTTCATTTAGAAGTTGTTCCTTAATATCGTACCTGGCCTGTCTCTGTCTCCAGCTGCTCATATAGCTTAATGCTGTAATAATGAATCTTCTTTACATTGATCCCTGGATGATAATATGTGGTCAGTCCAGCCTGCAAACAGAAACACCATCACTATGATCATCATCCCGTCAGTAATATCACCCTGAAAAAAGTCCAAAACGAACATCTGCCGTATTCGCCAGTCATTCTGCAAAAATTCTAGTCAAGTAGTCGCCATGTCCGCCATCCATTCTCCAATAAACATTTGTGGAATCTTTGAAGAACATGTCTTTTCAGAAAATGGTCTACAAACGGTCAATGACTGATCTCTGATGAACGGTTCGCAAATGTTCTTTACGGTCATCAACTATTCTTCAATTATTCACCTCAAACAGGAATATAGCGACCTGTTAAAGAATACTTGGAGAAAACCCAGCGAACAGTTCACGAGCTTAGCATATACTAGTCCTTCTCAAAAAATTAGCATATTGTGATGTTCATTATTTTCTGTAATGTACTGATAAACATTAGACTTGCATATATTTTAGATTCATTACACACAACTGAAGTAGTTCAAGCCTTTTATTGTTTTAATATTGATAATTTTGAAAAAAAGTAAAGAAAAAAAACAAAAATCCCCATCTCCAAAAATTAGCATATTTCATCTGACCAATTAAAAAAAGGGGTTTTAATATAAAAAAGTCAACCTTCAAATAATCATGTTCAGCTATAAACTCAATACTTGGTCAGGAATCCTTTTGCAGAAATGACTGCTTCAATGCGGCGTGGTATGGAGGCAATCAGCCTGTGGCACTGCTGAGGTGTTATGGAGGCCCAGGATGCTTCGATAGCTGCCTGAAGCTCATCCAGTGTTGGGTCTGGTGCCTCTCAACTTACTCTTCACAATATTCCACAGATTCTCTATGGGGTTCAGGTCAGGAGAGTTGGCAGGCCAATTGAGCACAGTAATGCCATGGTTTACTGACTAGACATTTTTTGCATTTTCTTTTCCCCAGTCTTCCTCTAGACTCTGGCACCTTGATTTCCGAATCACATGCAAAATTTGCTTTCATCCGAAAAAAGTACTTTGGACCACTGAGCAAAAGTTCAGTGCTGCTTCTCTGTAGCCCAGGTCAGGCGCTTCTGCCGCTGTTTCTGGTTCAAAAGTGGCTTGACCTGGGAAATGCGGCACCTGTAGCCCAGTCCACTGCTTCCACAGCTCCCCAAGGTCTGGAATCGGCCCTTCTCCACAATCTTCCTCCGGGTCCGGTCACCTCTTCTGGTTGTGCAGCGTTTTCAGCCACACTTTTTCCTTCCCACAGACGTCCCACTGAGGTGCCTTGATACAGCACTCTGGGAACAGCCTATTCGCTCACAGATTTCTTTCTGTGTCTTACCCTCTTGCTTGAGGGTGTCAATGATAGCCTTCTGGACAGCAGTCAGGTCAGCAGTCTTACCCATGATTGCGGTTTTGAGTGATGAACCAGGCTGGGAGTTTTTAAAAGCCTCAGGAATCTTTTTACAGGTGTTTAGAGTTAATTCATTGATTCAGATTAGGTCAATAGCTCGTTTAGAGTACCTTTTCATGATATGCTAATTTTTTGACATATGAATTTTGGGTTTTCATGAGCTGTATGCCAAAATCATCAGTATTAAAACAATAAAAGACCTGAAATATTTCAGTTGGTGTGTAGTGAATCTAAAATACAGTAAAACCTCCGCTGACGAACGCTTCAGCTCACGAACTTTTCGCCTCAAGAACATTAAATTTGCGAGCATATAGTCTCTGCTGACAAACTAGTTTTCGGCGGACGAATCAAACCACGCGGTCGAACAGCGCCACGGTGGCGGCCACGAGAAGCTGACGCACGCTCACGGCGTCACAGTTCGTCACCCCCTTTCTTTGAGTGCGGAAGTGGTTTGTGTTTGATAGACATTTTGGACCATATTGAGTGTACTTTTGCTATTATGGGACCGAAAAAAGACCCCACCACAGGCGGAGATCATTGAAAAACACGAACGAGGTGTGCGTTTGTGTGACTTAGCGTCCCAGTACCAGTACGCTAAGTCTACAATTGCTCCCATCCTTAAGAACAAGGAAGCTATTAAGGGTGCGTGTGTGGCTAAGGGTGTTTCCAAACAGTAGGCGTTTCCAAACACTCCTTCCAAACAGTAAGTCCCTCCCCTCCCTCCTCCTCCCACTCCATTCCATCAAGCCATCAACTACCATCACAAAAGTAAATAAAACGACTTTATTATACAGTACAGTTTATTTCTTTAATTACAATACAATAGCACATTTATTATACATAAAATAAGGTATATTTTTGTGTAGTCTTAAGGCTTATTTAGTAGAAAATTATGTTTTATGGGGACCTGGGAACGGATTATTCTCATTTTAATGGTTTCTTATGGGAAATAAATGTTCGGAAGACGAACTTTTCGCCTTACACACACTTTCTGGGAACCAATTATGTTCGTGAGCTGAGGTATCACTGTATATGAAAGTTTAATTTTTATCAGTACATTACAGAAAATAATGAACTTTATCACAATATGCTAATTTTTTGAGAAGGACTAGTATTTGGTGAACGTCGCTGCTCAAGTGACCATCACATGACCATGATGCTATATGAAGGTGACTCGAGGGGATTTGGAAAACAATCAGAACAACTGGTAGAGTTGCCAAAATATCGCTGACTGTACACAAGGACGCACCTACTGTTCGTGAACTCAGATACTCAGAAATCACCAAAAAGTCGATAAAAAGTCACCAAAAAAAAAAAATCTCCAGTTAATATTTGAATAATTATCGAATACAGTCAGCCCCCAATTTACGAAATTAATCCGTTCCAGAGCCCTTTTCGTATTGCGGGGATTTCGTAAGAAGGGGTCGCATCTTACATGTTAAATGCCTAATTCGTTCCAAGTCTCCAGTCCTTGGACTGGATAAACCCCATAAACCCTTTAAAAATGATAAAAGTACAGCGCTTTTGTATGAAATATGTGTTAAAAGTAAAAGAAAATTATTTATTAAACCATTTTATTAACATATTTATTAATTAAACCATTATTAAACATTTTTATTAACACACACACCTCTCTCTCGCTCTCTCCCTCTCTCGCGCGTGCTGCAGGCCACGCCCACAAGACGTGGAATTCAAAGCGCATTCCCTGCTTGACAAACTCAACTTTAATTTGATTCCTTGATGAATCGGGATCGGGTTATTAAACATTTACTGAATTAGAACAACTTAAAAAACTAAAGCGTTATTCCCCCCCTCTCTCTCTCTCTCTCTGTCTGTGTCTGTCGCACGGGCGCGCGTGCTGCGGGCCACGCCCACAAGACGTGAATTCAAAGAGCATTCCCTGCTTGACCATTTACTGAATTAAAACAACTTAAAAACTAAACTAAAAACTAAAGCGTTATTCCTTCTCTCTGTCTCGTGCGCGCACTGCGTCCACACCCACAAGACGTAAATTCAAAGAGCATTCCCTGCTTGACAAACTCAACTTTAATTTGATTCCTTGAGGGATCGGAATTCCAGATGAACCCACATTTATTCAACATTTACTGAATTAAACGACTTAAAAAAACTAAACTAAAAACTAAAGAGTGAAGCTTCCGTCTGTCTCTATCTGGGAGGCCAGCGGGGCAGGATGCTGAGAGACAGCCAATGAGAGAGCGTCCTGTGAAATTTTGATTGGCGCATTTGAATTTTGAATTTCTTTTCGTAAGAGAGGGTTGTTTCGTATTTCGGGGACTGAAACTCAAGAAAATGTTTTTCGTAATCCGGGGATTTCGTACAAAGGGGTCTTCGTAAATTGGGGGCCGACTGTACTTGGTGAACAGTTCAAAGACAGAAAAAAGTAACAAACCGCTAGTCTCCTCTTTCGCCAAATATTTATAGCTTAGTGAGAATCTCACCTAAGTTTGTCCAAAAAATGAACTCCGTTCCAATGGCTCACTAAAAATTATACAGATTTTTTTCATGATTGAGAGAATTTATTGTTTAAAGGCAGTAAATACAGACTAGTGAGGAGCACAATTCATGTACTAAACAGAAGAAGTCTTTTGTTAAACCTACGGCGTGCCATGTGGATCCAGCAGTCAGCTCGGACTTCTCCAGAAGCACCACATCCTTCTGTCCAGCTTTGGCCAGGTGGTAGGCCAAACTCACACCTACACATCCTCCTCCGATGACCAGAGTCTCGGCTGTATCCTTCAACCTCTTTCCCAGAGCTCCTACACCTTCATCGCTAAAGGAAAGAAAAGCCGATAGGACTGAAAATAAAACAGAATATTGTAGAATAAAATAGAGTATAGAGATATAATTTGGGGTGGACAAAGGCATTGTTGCGCAGTCAAATAAAAATATTTGTACAGATTGATCAGCGATGCAATGCAATGATTTTAAGAAAATCCTGGTGACTCTTCTGCAGTGATTTATGTATCACCACACTGGCTCCAAAATATATTCTTGACATATTGGCATGGGTTCCGTCTGCCTGTCCATTACGCTTTACTTTCTGACATTTACTTGCCGCGTGCTGAAACTTGGGCTCTCAAACTTGGTATGCTGGTTCACTAGTGCAAGGATGAAATTTTGTGTGAGTGACCTTGACCTACTTTACAAAGTCACGAAGGCAAAACTGTATACAGTAAAACCTCCGCTGATGAACGCTTAAGCTCACGAACTTTTCGCCTCAAGAACATTAAATTTGCGAGCATATAGTCTCTCTGCTGACGAATTAGTTTTCGGCGGACGAATCAAACCACGCGGTCGAACAGCGCCACGGTGGCGGCCACGAGAAGCTGACGCACGCTCATGGCGTCACAGTTCGTCACCCCCTTTCTTTGAGTGCGGAAGTGGTTTGTGTTTGCTAGACATTTTGGACCATATTGAGTGTACTTTTGCTATTATGGGACCGAAAAAGACCCCACCACAGGCGGAGATCATTGAAAAACACGAACGAGGTGTGCGTTTGTGTGACTCGGCGTCCCAGTACCAGTACGCTAAGTCTACAATTGCTCCCATCCTTAAGAATAAGGAAGCTATTAAGGGTGTGTGTGTGGCTAAGGGTGTTTCCAAACAGTAGGCGTTTCCAAACTCTCCTTCCAAACAGTAAGTCCCTCCCTCTCTCCTCCTCCCACTCCATTCCATCAAGCCATCAACGACCATCACAAAGGTAAATAAAACGACTTTATTATACAGTACAGTTTATTTCTTTAATTACAATACAATAGCACATTTATTATACATAAAATAAGGTATATTTTTGTGTAGTTTTAAGGCTTATTTAGTAGAAAATTATGTTTTATGGGGACCTGGGAACGGATTATTCTCATTTTAATGGTTTCTTATGGGAAATACATGTTCGGAAGACGAAGTTTTCACCTTACACACACTTTCTGGGAACCAATTATGTTCGTGAGCAGAGGTATCATTGTATTAGGTTCCAAGACATGTACTTGCTGAGCCGAAGCTGGGGATTTCAAACTTGCTATGCTTGTACTATATTGGTATATTATGAAATTAATTCCCCCAGTGCAGCTAACTAGGTTATCAAAGGCCAGCCATGTCTCTCACTGTCTACAGTGTGAGGCGTGTAAAGGAACCACTGACTTTTGTAAAGAGTAGGCTGCATAGCCATCAGCGTGTTTCTGCCCTGCAATGGCCTAGCGAGCCATTCGGGTGTACTCTGCCCTTGACCAGAGTTGGCTGAGATGGGTGCCAGCCACCCTGCGGCCCTAATTAGGATTAAGCGATTCAGAAAATGAATGAATGAAATTAAATTCGCATAGCACCTTTTACAATTGATAAAACAGCTTTACACAGTCTGTCTGTCTTCCTTGAGGGGCAGTGGTGGTCTAGTGGATAGGGCACAGGATTGCTGATCCTAAGGTTGGGGGTTCGAGCCCCTACGGGGTTGTCACTGTCCCCCCAGTGCACCTAACTGGGTTATCAAAGGCGGGCCATGTCTCTCACTGTCTATGGTGAGAGGCAGTGTAAAATAACCATTGCTGACTTTCGTAAAGAGTAAGTCGTCAGTGTGTTTCTGTCCCTTGCTAAAAGGGTTGTGACAGGAAGGGCATCCGACGTAAAAACCTCTGCCAAATCAAACGTGCGAATCTGATGATTCGCTGTGGCGACTCCCGAGTAAAAGGGAAAAAGCCGAAAGGAAGACAGACTTTACACAGTAAAGGTAGGAATTTATAAATCACAAAGAAGTTTAAACATTTTCAGCAACCCCAGACATCCCTAATGAGAAAGCCCATGGTGATGGTGGCAAGAAAAAACTTCCTCAGTTGACGCAAGCAAGAAACCTTGAGAGGAAACAAGTCCAAAAGGGAATCCATCTTCATTTAGGTGAAACCATAAGGATGCGAATCATATATGATGAACTTAATTACAGTGAAAGTGTAGTCTGGTTGGGTATAACAACTGAAAGTCCTAAATAATTGTGGGGGTGAACGAATTTATATCACCAGTAGTTAAAATCATCTTCACAATCTGTGAGTGCACATCCAATTCCATATACATCTTCATCAGCATGAAGGAGGGGCTTCCAAGATGAGACCTCCAGCCAGCATCAGCACACCAGGATACAGGATTCAGAAGGCAAAAGGATCAAGGTCAACTGCATCCCAAAAGCAGCATGTGCACCTCAGCAAAAACAGAGAGAGGGAGGTGGGGGATCGAGAGAGAGGACAAGGAGCAATAAAAAGAGAGAGAGAGAGATAGTTTGGTATACTTATAACGGTGTAATGTTAACAGAATAATTTACCATATTATTGCCGAGTGCAAGCAGGGACTCCGGCAAGACTGGCTATGGTCGCATAACTAAAAGAGAAAGAACCAGAAGGAAGGCAGACATGAGGGCACCCTGTGACATTGGGGCAACCAGCCACCCCACTGTCAACGAACCTGGGTGAGCATGTAGAGTGGGGGAACGACAGCATCCCAACATCACAGTTTAACAGAACTATCTATGCCGGAGACCCCCAGATCTGCTCCTTTACCTAACAAAAGCCTATTAACAAAATGTAACACAAGACAAGTAAGTTTTCAGCCTCGCCTTAAAAACAGAGACTGTGTCTGAGTCCTGAACATTAAATGGAAGGCTTTCCTTTACTTGTTTTCTATGCTGATGGAAAGGCTGACAGACGAGGTTAGACAAGAATCTCCATGGACTATGATGTTTGCAGATGACATTGTAATCTGTAGTGAGAGCAGAGAACAAGTGGAAAAAAATCTGGAGAGGTGGAGGTATGCCCTGGAAAGGAGGGGAATGAAGGTTAGCTTCAGTAAGACAGAATACATGTGTGAACGAGAAGGACCCAAGAGGAATGGTGAGGTTATAGGGGGCAGAGATAAAGAAGGTGGAGGATTTTAAGTACTTAGGCTCGACAATCCAGAGCAATGGAGAGTGTGGAAAAGAGGTTAAGAAGCATGTGCAGGCAGGTTGGAATGTATGGAGAAAAGTGTCCGGTGTGATGTGTGATAGGAGAGTATCGGCAAGAATAAATGGGAAAAGTGTACAAGACGGTGATGAGGCCAGCGATGTTGTATGGTTTAGAAACAGTGGCCCTGGGGAAAAGACAGGAGGCAGAGCTGGAAGTAGCAGAGATGAAAATGTTGAGGTTCTCTTTGGGAGTAATGACGATGGATAGGATCAGAACTGAGTACATCAGAAGGACAGCGCATGTAAGAAGTTTTGGAGACAAAGTCAGAGAGGCTAGATTGACATGGTTTTGACATGTACAGAGGAGGGATAGTGAATATATTGGTAGTAGGATGCTAAGGTTTACAACTACCAGACAGAAGGCCCAGAGGAAGACAAAAGAGAAGATTTATGGATGTGGTGAAGGAGGACATGAAGGTAGTTGGAGTAAGAGTAGAAGATACAGAGGATAGGGTGAGATGGAGGCAGATCATTTGCTGTGGCGACCCTGAAGTGAACAGCCGAAAGGAAAAGAAGAAGATGATTCCTTTACTGTGAGGCTTTGTAAGACAAAGCTCTGCCCCCTGTAGTAGTCTTCGCTATTGGAGTTATCACTAAGCATCCAACACCCTTAGATCTAAGGGGGTGTGCCAGGTCATAAATGACTAGAAGTTCGCCAAGATTAGTTAAAAGTGGTATTTTATATTCTATGTGAAGGTTAACTGGGATAGAATAAGATTTTCTTTTTGGGGAGATTTCTTGAGCGGTACAAGATGAGCAGGTACTGGTACTCAAGCCTAGAGTGCCCACTTACAATTGTGAGTGTAAAAATACCAAACATGTGAAATGTTGGTCATTATTATGACGAACAGAATTGTGTAATAATTTCACGTGTCTCTCTGGAGTATAAGTCGCACCTTCAGCCAAAGTATGAAAAAAGTACGACTTCTAGTCCAGAAAATAAGATATACTAGTCCTTCTCAAAAAATTTGCATATTGTGATAAAGTTCATTATTTTTTGTAATGTACTGATAAAAATTAAACTTTCATATATTTTAGATTCATTGCACACCATCTGAAATATTACAGGTCTTTTATTGTTTTAATACTGATGATTTTGGCAGACAGCTCATGAAAACCCAAAATTCCTATCTCAAAAAATTAGCATATTTCATCGGACCAATTAAAAAAAAAAAAAAAAAAGTGTTTTGAATACAAAAAAAGTCAACATTCAAATAATTATGTTCAGTTATGCACTCAATACTTGGTCAGGAATCCTTTTGCAGAAATGACTGCTTCAATGCGGCCATTTGCATTTTGGATTTTTATTGTTGGAACTATGCAAGGAAAAGGTAGAAGCTGGCTGACACGATGCAGAGGAGGAAGGTGGACATACTGTGTGTTCAGGAGATCAGGTGGAAAGGTAGCAAGGCTAGAAGCTTAGGAGCAGGGTTTAAGCTGTTTTTTCATGGTATGGATGGGAAGAGAAATGGAGTAGGAGTCATCTTGAAGGAGGGGTTTGTCAGGAATGTTCTAGAAGTGAAAAGAGTGTCAGACAGAGTGATGAGTCTCAAGTTAGAAATTGAAGGCATGATGCTCAATGTTGTTAGTGCTTATGCCCCACAGGCAGGATGTGAGCTAGAAGAGAAGGAGAGATTCTGGAGTGAGTTAAATGAAGTGATGCAGAGTACCCCCAGAGGTGAAAGAGTGGTCATTGGGGCAGACTTCAATGGACATGTTGGTGCAGGAAACAGAGGAGACGAGGAAGTGATGGGAAGGTTTGGTATCCAGGACAGGAACACAGAAGGACAGATGTTGATCGATTTTGCAAAAAGGATGGAAATGGCTGTGGTGAATGCTTTCTTCAAGAAGAAACAGGAGCATAGGGTGACTTATGAAAGCGGAGGTAAGAGCACACAGGTAGACTACATCTTGTGTAGGCGATGTAATTTGAAGGAAGTCAGTGACTGCAAAGTAGTAGTGGGTGAGAGTGTTTCCAAACAGCATAGGATGGTGGTGTGCAGGATGACGCTGATGGTGAGAAAGGTGAAAAAGGCAAAGACAGAGCAGAAGACAAAGTGGTGGAAGCTGAAAAAGGAAGAGTGTCGTGTTGTCTTCAAGGAAGAGTTGAAACAGGCTTTGGGTAGTCAGGAAGTGCTTCCAGATGATTGGACAACCACAGCCAATGTGATCAGGGAGACCGGTAGGAGAGTACTTGGTGTGTTCTCTGGAAGGAAAGTAGATAAGGAAACTTGGTGGTGGAATGAGGAAGTGCAGGAGTGTGTACAAAAGAGGAGGTCAGCTAAGACGAAGTGGGACACAGAGAGGACCGAAGAGAGTAAACAGGAGTACAGGGAGACACAGCGTAAGGTGAAGGTAGCGGTGTCAAAGGCCAAACAGAGGGCGTGTGATGACTTGTATGATAGGTTGGACAGTAAGGAGGGAGAAAATGATTTATACGGGTTAGCACAGCAGAGAAATAGAGATGGGAAAGACGTGCAGCAAGTTGGAGTGATAAAGGACAGAGAGGGAAATGTATTGACTGATGACAGAAGTGTGCTGGGAAAATGGAAAGAGTATTTTGAAGAGCTGATGAATGAGGAAAATGAGAGAGAGAAAAAAAAGAGTAGAAGGGGTGACTGTTGAGGACCAGGAAGTAGCAAAGATTAGTAAGGGAGAAGTGAGGAGGGCATTGAAGAGGATGAAGAGTGGAAGGGCAGTTGGCCCTGATGACATACCAGTTGAGGTATGGAAGTGTTTAGGGGAGGTAGCAGTAGATTTTCTGACAAGAATATTCAACAAGGTCTTAGAAAGTGAGCAGATGCCGGAGGAATGGAGGAGAAGTGTGCTTGTGCCCATTTTTAAGAACAATGGAGATGTACAGAGTTGTGGCAACTACAAAGGGATCAAGTTGATGAGCCATACGATGAAGTTATGGGAAAGAATAGTGGAAGCAAGACTAAGGGCAGAGGTCAGCATTTGTGAACAACAGTTTGGTTTCATGCCAAGAAAGAGCATCACAGATGCAGTGTTTGCTTTGAGGATGTTAATAGAGAAGTACAGAGAAGGTCAGGAGGAGCTGCATTGTGCCTTTGTGGATCTGGAGAAAGCATATGACAGGGTGCCGAGAGAAGAACTGTGGTATTGTATGAGGAAGTCTGGAGTGGCAGAGAAGTATGTTAGAGTGGTGCAGGACATGTATGAGAGATGTAAGACAGTGGTGAGGTGTGCTGTCGGTGTGACAGAAGAGTTCAAGGTGGAGGTGGGACTGCATCAAGGATCAGCTCTGAGCCCCTTCTTGTTTGCGATGGTGATGGACAGGCTGACAGATGAGGTTCGACAAGAATCTCCATGGACTATGATGCTTGCAGATGACATCGTGATCTACAGTGAGAGCAGAGAACAAGTGAAGGAAAATCTAGAGAGGTGGAGGTATGCCCTGGAAAGGAGGGGAATGAAGGTTAGTCTCAGTAAGACAGAATACATGTGTGTGAACGACAAGGACCCAAGAGGAACGGTGAGGTTACAGGGAGCAGAGATAAAGAAGGTGGAGGATTTTAAGTACTTAGGCTCAACAATCCAGAGCAATGGAAAGTGTGGAAAAGAGGTGAAGAAGCGCGTGCAGGCAGGTTGGAACGTATGGAGAAAAGTGTCCGGTGTGATGTGTGATAGGAGAGTATCGGCAAGAATGAAGGGAAGTGTACAAGACGGTGATGAGGCCAGCGATGTTGTATGGTTTAGAGACAGTGGCCCTGGGGAAAAGACAGGTGGCAAAGCTGGAGGTAGCAGAGATGAAAATGTTGAGGTTCTCTTTGGGAGTAACGAGGATGGATAGGATCAGAAACGAGTACATCAGAGGGACAGCACATCTAAGACGTTTTGGAGACAGTCAAAGAGGCTAGATTGTGATGGTTTGGACATGTACAGAGGAGGGATAGTGAGTATATTGGTAGTAGGATGCTGAGGTTGGAACTACCAGGCAGAAGGCCCAGAGGAAGACCAAAGAGAAGATTTATGGATGTGGTGAAGGCAGACATGAAGGTCGTTGGAGTAAGAGTAGAAGATGCAGAGGATAGGGAGAGATGGAGGCAGATCATTTGCTGTGGCAACCCCTGAAGGGAACAGCCGAAAGAAAAAGAAGACTGCTTCAATGAGGCGTGGCATGGAGGCAATCAGCCTGTGGCACTGCTGAGGTGTTACGGAGGCCCAGGATGCTTCGATAGCGGCCTTAAGCTCATCCACAGTGTTGGGTCTGGTGTCTCTCAACTTTCTCGTCACAATATCCCACAGATTCTCTATGGTGTTCAGGTCAGGAGAGTTGGCAGGCCAATTGAGTACAGTAATACCATGGTCAGTAAACCATTTACCAGTGGTTTTGGCACTGTGAGCAGGTGCCAGGTCATGCTGAAAAACGAAATCTTCATTTCCATAAAGTGTTCCAGCAGATAGAAACATGAAGTGCTCCAAAATCTCCTGATCGCTAGCTGCATTGACCCTGCCCTCGATAAAACACAGTAGACCAACACCAGCAGCTGACTTGGGACGCCAGACCATCACTGACTGTGGGTACTTGACACTGGACTTCAGGCATTTTGGCATCTCCTTCTCCCCAGTCTTCCTCCAGACTCTGGCACCTTGATTTCCAAATGACATGCAAAATTTGCTTTCATTCGAAAAAAGTACTTTGGACCACTGAGCAACAGTCTAGTGCTGCTTCTCTGTAGCCCAGGTCAGGCGCTTCTGCCGCCATTTCTGATTCAAAAGTGGCTTGACCTGGGGAATCCGACACCTGTAGCCCAGTCCACTGCTTCCACAGGTCCCCCAAGGTCTGGAATCAACCCTTCTCCACAATCTTCCTCAGGGTCCAGTCACCCCTTCTGGTTGTGTAGCATTTTCTGCCACACTTTTTCCTTCCCACAGACGTCCCACTGTGGTGCCTTGATACAGCACTCTGGGAACAGCCTATTCGCTCAGAGATTTCTTTGTGTATTACCCTCTTGCTTGAGGGTGTCAATGATGGCCTTCTGGACAGCAGTCAGGTCGGCAGTCTTACCCATGATTGCGGATTTGAGTAATGAACCAGGCTGGGAGTTTTTAAAAGCATCTGGTTTAGAGTACCTTTTCATGATTATGCTAATTTTTTGAGGTAGGAATTTTGGGTTTTCATGAGCTGTATGCCAAAATCATCAATATTAAAACAATAAATGAATCTAAAATATATGAAAGTTTAATTTTTATCAGTACATAAAATAATGAACTTTATCACAATATGCTAATTTTTTGAGAAGGACTAGTAAAGTTATATATAATATTATACAACTAAATTTGACTTAGCCTAGAGACAAGTTGTTTTTCGACTTAAGTCGTCTCTCCTGGAACCAATTAACGACGTAAGCTGAGGTATACCTGTATCATCACAAATAATATTAAAGGGAGAATGTATAAGGATCCCTCACTACTTTGTGTTTCAATTTATGTGGCTTCAGTGCATCGCGGGTTTTTTTTTTTAAATCCCTTGCACTTCGAGATTTGAGCATCGCAGTCTTGGTACATCACGGTATTTTAATAAAAAATAAAAAAATTTTAAAATGTTCATAAAAAATTCAAAATTCACGCTGAAACTCACATGTAAGCAAGCGGAAGGAAGGAACCCAAGGCAGGCTGTGTCCATTGTTTACAAACGACAGACTGAAGTGCCCCTCATCCCCAGTTCATGCAGGGACCGCCCACTCAACTCAATCTCGCAAGCTGATTGGCTTAGACGCTGTTACCTCGCACATTCTGTGGGATTTTTTGTGATCTTGTAGTGTTTGTGAACGTCCTGCACCGCGGAGAAGAGCTATTGTCAGAGGTGAGTACAGTACTTAAAGTATTCATATATAAATTCCATTTAAATATTAATACATTACAGTATTTATATACACTTCTTGATATTGTATAGACACAAAAACATAGAAATGAGACAACATGGTAGAAATGAGAGGGGCGTTCCTACTTCACGGTTTTTCGAATATCGTGGCCAGGTCTGGTCTAAATTATCCGTGATATTCAAGGGATGACTGTATTCATCAAATTAAAAAAATAAGGAAATTAAGGAAGAATAGGGGGAAAAGTTAAGGATAATATGGCAAAACAAGGCCAATTATGCAAAAAAAAACCACCCCACAAAACTACTGACATTATGTGAGGTGCACATCTGAGCACACGTGTGCGCGTCTGTATGTGTGTATATTTATATGTTGTTTACATATTATGCATTATTTTTGAATGTTTGTTATTATAAGCATTTACAGACGCTCTCCGACTTACGTTCATCCGTTTTATGTTTTTTTCGATTTTACTTTTTTTGTTCAAAAAAAAAAAAAAAAAAAGTCATTTTGAGTACGAGACGGACCTACATTGTACGCTGATGTAATGACGCAATGACGCTGCGTCCGCGTCCACTGTTTACAAACGACAGACTGAACATGCCCTGCTGCTTCCCAGGTCACTGCGTGTTACCCTTGTGCTAAGACGTCATCTCTGTGATCTTTGTGTTTACACTGTTTTGCAGACTTTTGTAACCCTAAGCAAGCCTACTAGCATGGGTGCTAGTTTGACGGCATATGCTGGAATTTCCGGTTTTCCCAAGACTGAATTAACTATCTGCTCGGATCGGCGCAATCTACCATGCATACTCAGTTAAACAAAGACAGTTGTAAAATTAATGAAAACCCGAATCCAAAAAAGAAAGAGAACTCTCCGCTCTGCTGGTGATTTACATCAGTGCATTCAACGAGCACCCTTGCTCACTTGAAAGACCGGAAGTCCGTATAACCCCCACTTTGTCTCAAGCACAAGCAAGTGAACTATTCGGTGGAGCGCCTCACATATTGTAAGCGATGATTGGCTGTTTTAAGCTTCATGTAAACTGACCATCCGTCAACCATCGGAACCATTTACATACATAGAGCACGTTAAAGGTTATATTTGATACTGTATTTAATATTGACTAAAATTTATCTATTTGAAATTATTTTGCTTGAATTTCATTTATTTGAAATTAATGTTGATATTTTAAAATGTTATGTTTATAATAATTGATTTAGGGGTGTTTTATGAGATACGATAATGGTATTTATGGATGTATAGTACAGTATGAACGTCATACGTCACTGGTACAAACAGTAACATTTACATCGGCCGTCCGGAACCAAATATAAACGTAAGTTGGGGAGCGTCTGTATAGCGTTGAATATGTATTTATTGATATTATATACACATATAGATGTACGTATACATCAGTCGGCGGCATGGGGGGGTTTGATCCTACTTCGCGGAATTCGGCAGTCGCAGGGTGGTCTCGGTCCCAATTAACCGCGGAAAGTGAGGGATCCCTGCATAGAGAAAAAAAAAACCGGTGTCCATTAAATATTCATTAGTCAATTAGATATATACATATGCGTTATCTTCCATCTTATGAATTATACTCCCAAGCTCACAGGCTGGGAGGAAATTAGTATCTCTAATTTCCAAGTTTTGCATCTTGTCTTGGTTCTGTGTCTTTACAATAACACTCAAGATCTTGCACCATGATTTTCTTTTTCTGTTGTCTGTGGTGACAGCCGTCAGTTTTATTATGACGGTAATGCTGGACTGTAGGGAGAGGTCAGATCATACCTGCTACTGGTCATACATGCTATTGGTAAAATGTAACCCAGTACAACCTGCCGCATAGGTGGATGAGACTCGTAAGCCCAGTAAGGCAACTCATCTAGGAGAAGGAAAACTCCAACCTCAAACCTCCACTGCCTTGTGGTTTACCTGAAACAGGGAAAGGCTTTGGGAGTAAACCACAAGGAAAAATCCGGAGTTGGAGTCCCTAAGGCAACCTCAGCTCTGGTAACTCCTGCGATACCGGTGGTGCCAAATTGTACCAACTTCCGCTGTTCCTTTGTCTCCATTACCAGTGTGAAGAGGGGGGACATACTGCATGGGCTACAGCCTGTCCTCCACATCATCATGCCCTAGCTTGCGCCCTGGAGAGGTAACAATCCACAAAGCAGCAGTTACCGCTATAAGCTATAATACTCAATTGGCATAGAATATGGTGCCAGGGGTTGCTTCTGATGGTGGGAGAGATCCTGGGATCTCACTGGATAGCTACTGCCCGCCTTAAGCTGGGCAGCCCCCAGTCAAATTGGTGCTGTCCCGCCACAGTTTGCCTTTCTCATTGAGTGCATGAGGGTTAGGATAAAACCGACAAGCAGACTGCAAGTACTGCACCAGGCAAAAAATCAAAACAAAAAAGGTGCATAGTCTTAAAACTGGGAAGCTGGAACATCTGAACTATGATATCCAGGCTCTCTGACAACCTTCAAGAACTCAATTATGCAAGAAAAACAACCATCATGGACCCTCAAGGAGAAAGTCTTCACTTTCTTCTGGCAAGGGAAGAGTGCAGATTGCTGCAGAGAGCACAAAGTTGGCTTTGCTGTCAGAAACACCATGCTGCAGATGGTTAAACTGGGCGACCAAGGATCGAAACGCCTGATGGGACTACGCCTCGACCTTTTTGATGGCCCAGTCACTCTTGTCAGCACCTATGCTCCTACTCTGACATCGAAAACAGAATCAAAGGACAATTTTATACCAACTTTAGTGATGTCATCAAGAACATACCCCTCAAGGAACATCTCATCATTCTTGGTGACTTCAAAGCATAAGTGAGTGCTGACAATGACCCGTGGCTTTCATACCTTGGAGCTTTGAAGTTGGTAAGATCAATGAGAATGGACAGTGCCTCGTGGAGTTCTGCTCTTACCACAGCTTCTGCATGACCAACACATACTTTAACATGAAGCCACAATACAAGGTGTCATGGTGCCATCCCCACTCAAAACATTGGCTCCAGATGGACAAGATCTTAAGCCGACAAGCCAACATCAAGCTAGTGCTCCTTACTCGCACTTACCACAGTGCTGACTGTGACCCTGATCACTCACTCATCTGCTGCAAGATCAGGTTACAACTTAAAAAGCTCCACAGCTCCAAGCAGACAGGCAAACCTCACATAAACGTCACCAATATGCAGCTCCCAGAGAAAGTAGAAGCATTTGCCAAAATATTCCAAAATGCTCTGATTGAAGAACACCAGAACTCCTCTGCCTCTGAGAAAAGGGATCATCTTAGGGAGGCCATTCAGAAAGCAACCTTTGGGAAGATGATCCCCAAAAACAATGACTGGTTTGAGGCCAACTCCAGTATCATGATCCTTGTCATTGACACAGAGCATGCCGTCTTCACCCAGTGAGAGGTCCTTACAAGCACTCAGAGCTGCTAGAAGTAAGGTGCAGCAGAATGCAAGGCGTTGTGCAAACGAATACAGTCGTAGGCATCCGAGTCTCGGGAGACTATGGGCTTGCACGCTGGACTTGAAGACATCGTCTGGTGTGGCTGGACAGGCCAATGCGGGAGTGACAGTCTCTCTCACATCCAGGACAGGTGAATGAAGTTGCTTGTCTGTATAGCTGGGTTGGAGCTTTTCTTCTTTGTCTCTTCTCCTCTGACTGTTGAGCAAGGGTCCCCTCAAAGTTTGACAGCCGCTCTTTCACTGACTGTCTCCAGACTGGTTGGTCAGAAGCAGTGGCCTCCCAGTTGTTTATGTTGAATCCGAGTGCTTTCAGGTCTCTCTTACAGACGTCCTTGAAGCGGAGTTTTGGTCTACCTGTGGGGCGGGATCCTTGTGTCAGCTCACCATAGAGGAGATCCTTAGGAATTCTACCGTCCTGCATGCGCACAACGTGGCCAAGCCAACGCAGACGTCTCTGCTTCAGCAGACTGTACATGCTGGGGATTGCAGCTCTGTTCAGTACATTAGTGTTTGTGACCTTGTCCTGCCAGGTGATACCTAAGATACGGCGGAGACAGCGCATGTGGAAGGTGCTAAGCCTGTGCTCCTGTTTAGCTCTCATTGTCCATGCCTCGCTCCCATAGAGGAGTGTGCTCACTACACAGGCCTTGTACACCTGGACTTTTGTGTGCTCGGTCAACTTGGTGTTTGTCCAAACTCTCTTGTTGAGTCTAGCCATTGTGGTAGCGGCCTTGCCGATGCGTCTGTCTATTTCTGTGTCCAGAGAGAGAGAGTCAGAGATGGTAGAGCCCAAGTACACAAAGTCGTGGACAACTTCAAGTGTCTGATCAGAGAGTCCGATGTCAGTTGGAGAGCCTGTGTCCTGCGCCCCATGACTTGCGTTTTCTTCTGGCTGATTGTCAACCCAAAGGCCTCGCATGCCTGGCTGAAGCGGTCCATGAGCAGTTGAAGCTCCTCTGCTGTGTGGGTCGTAATTGCAGCATCATCTGCGAAAAGGAAATCACAGAGGCATTTTTGCTGAACTTTGGATTTGGCCTTGAGTCTGGAGAGGTTATAGAGCTTGCTGTCTGATCTTGTTCTGATATAGATACCCTCTGTGGTTGATCCAAAAGCATGCTTCAGTAGAACGGCAAAGAATATTCCAAATAGTGTCGGGGCAAGTACGCAGCTTTGTTTTACGCCGCTCTTGATCTTGAAACTTTCTGATGCTGATCCATCGAAGACTACAGTGCCATTCATATCATCGTGGAAGGATTTGATGATGCTCGGCAGCTTGGGCGGACACCCTATTTTTGGCAGGATCTTGAAGAGGCCGTCTCTACTGACTGTATCAAAGGCCTTTGTCAGGTCAATGAAGGCTATGAAGAGTGGCAGTCTTTGCTCTCTGCATTTCTCCTGCAGCTGTCTTAGGGAGAAGACCATGTCAATGGTGGACCTATTGGCGCGGAAGCCACACTGGGATTCGGGGTAGATTCTATTTGCAGTGATCTGGAGTCTCTTCAGTGCAACTCTTGCAAACAGCTTGCCAACAATGCTCAAGAGAGAGATGCCACGGTAATTGTTACAGTCACTCCTGTCACCTTTGTTCTTATATAACGTGACGATGTTTGCATCTCTCATGTCTTGTGGTACTTCCCCTTCCCTCCAGCACAAGCAGAGGAGATTATGGAGTTCCTCAGCCAAAACACCTTTACAGCATCTCAACACTTCCGCTGGGATAGCATCTTTCCCCGGAGCTTTGCCAGTGGCAAGGGAGTCAAGGGCGTCATGCAGTTCTTTAAGTGTAGGTTCGCTGTCAAGGTCCTCCGGCACAGGCAAACACTCAACAGCATTGAGGGCTTCTTCTGAGACAATATTCTCTCTGGTGTATAGCATGGAATAATGTTCAATCCACCGTTCCATCTGTTTTGCACGGTCCTTGATGATTTCACCATTGGAGGATTTCAGAGGAGCTGTTTTTTTCGTTGTTGGTCCTAAAGCCTGCTTTATGCCATCATACATCCCCTTGATATTGCCTGTGTCCGCTGCAAGTTGAATCTTGGAGCACAACTGGAGCCAGTAGTCATTGGCACTCCGTCTAGCAATCTGTTGGACTTTGCTGCGGACTTCCCGCAGGGTCAGCAGGTTCTGTTCGCTTGGGCTGGTTTTGTAGGCAGACATCACAGCCCTTTTTGTTTCGACAGCGGGTCTGATGTCCTCAGCATAGGCTTCAAACCAGTCTGCTGACCTGTTTGTTTGCTTTCCGAACACCACCATTGCTGAGCTGTATAGAGCATCACTCAGGTATTCCCACCTTTCTTCGGCATTGTTACTTTGTGGGCTATGCAAGCATTTTTCCAGGGCTGCAGTAAACTCTTCTACCCTGACTGGGTTTCGGGTGTTGCTGGTGTTAATGCGGAGTCTGCCAGGTTTCTTTGTGCGGCAGATTCTTCTGGCCTGCAGTTTCACCTTGCTGCACACCAACGAGTGGTCCGTATCACAGTCTGCGCTATGATAGCTGCGGGTGAGTTTGACGCTAGGTAGATTGGGACGCCTGATGAGGATCAGATCTAATTGGTGCCAGTGCTTGGACCTGGGATGTCTCCAGGAGACTCGATGTTGAGGTTTTGTGTTGAAAAAAACTGTTGGTAATGCAGAGGTCGTGATGACAGCAAAGTTCGAGCAGGCGCTGTCCATTTTCATTCATGCGTCCAACACCAAAATGACCCAGACAGTTAGGCCAGGTCGTGTAATCCGCTCCGACTCTGGCATTGAAGTCGCCAAGAATAAATAGAGAATGTGTGTCAGGGGTGTTACTAATGACAGAGCTGAGGTCGTCGTAAAATTTGTCTTTCACTTCTGTGGAAGATGTGAGGGTTGGGGCATAAGCACTAATGAGAGTGACTGGTCCGGCAGTGGTGTGGAGCTCTAGGGACAAGATTCTCTCGGTTCCCTCTGTCGGTGGGATGATGGATCCCAACAGGTTGTTCTTGACTGCAAAGCCAACGCCGTGTTCCCTAATCTCATCTGTTGGCCTCCCTTGCCAAAAGAAGGTGAAATCCTTTTCTCTTATTGAGCCTGAACCATGGAGTCTGGTTTCTTGGAGGGCAACAATGTCCATCTGTAGCCTACTTAGCTCCCAATCGATGATAGCTGTTTTTCTGGTGTCACTAATGTCTTGGAGATTGTCTGAGAGACCCGGAGTCATTGTTCGGACATTCCATGTGCCCAACTTCAGGGCAGCAAACTTCTTTACCTTTCTCATTGTCTTTTTCTTTTTGTTTTTGTTGCTTGGTGCAGTTAACGATCCGCTTGTTGGTTTTCACCCTAAACCCCACGCACCCAGTGAGGTTAACGGAGCGTGGCGGGGCAGCACCTTACTGGCTGGGGGCTGCCCAGCTTAAGGCAGGCGGTAGCTGCCTAATGAGGCGCAATGGCCTCTCCTACCGTCAGAAGCAACCCCTGGCGTCCAGCTCTACGCCAATTGAACTGAGGACTTATAACCGGTAGACTGCTGCTTCCCGTGTTTTGTCTACGCAATGTAGCGAAGCTGGAGTGTCCTCTCCAGTGTGCAAGGGCCTGGGTAGATAGTTATGGAGAACGAACTGTTACCCAGGCAGTACCTCCCCCCTCTCCACGTCGCTGGAATGGTCCAATGGAAAGGCAGATGCCAGTACACATGGTTCCCTCGCCGTCGCAGGAGTTGCCGGAACGGGCTGAGTACAGCGTCGAACCGCCTTAAGGACTCCGGCTCCGGATTTTCTGTCAGGGTTTACTCCCTTGGCCTTCTTTTCTCCCGAGATTCCTACAAGGCAGTAGCGCTATTTGCCCATAGCTGGGGGTTAGGTTCGTGAGGCACCAGGGCATATCCACTTGCCAGTGGGCCTGCATGCCTCACGTCTGGGGTCCAAACCTCCTCCGAGTCCTTGCCAGTTCTGCCTGAGTCCGTGAGGTACTCAGTTGCCCAGGTGACGGCACGAGGAGCCACTGGCAGAGGTCTTGTGGCGGAGAGGCTGTGTACTGGCAGGGGAAGACTTACGCACTCGGCTCCCCTTTTTGCATAAATGCTAGCCAGCGATATTAGCTGAAAGCGAGAAGTGACAAGCACTACTCTACTCTACAACTTGACACACTAGACACTTCACACCACCTCAGTCACCCAGACGAATACAGTAGGCCCTCGATATTCGCGGGGGTTCGGTTCCAGCCCCTCCCACGAATGAAGATAATCCACGAGTTCTGTTGACATGTCCAAGATGGCGCTGCCTAGAGGGCAACGTCGCAGAGTTCTCAGAGTCAAATTATTTCTTTGTTCGTTTTAATTTGTTGTTTTGTTTGTTCATATTTTGCACTATGCTCACCTATGACCGGTCGACCCTACTACAGCTACGAGATCGGAGTCTTGGGGCAACGCTAAGCACAAGCTAAGCATGCTATCCTGAGCTAATATGCTATGGTAGCTCAATGCTAGCCGCACCCCGGCTAACAACAAGCCCAGGCGGGAAGGGGTTGAACGACTAGTCCGGCACTTGGGATCGCAGGGGATGAAGGCCATGTAGCCGGCTGGTGCAATCGCCTCGTCGGGTGTACTCTCCTCGAGCCATGTTTCAGAGACACACAGCATAGAGCAGTCCTGTAGATACCGCTGCGCTGCAATTTGAGCATGAAGCACGTCCATCTTGTTTCGCAGGGACTGAACATTTTCAAGCAGTATGACCGGAAGTGCTAACCAAACGCCAGAGACTCCGAGAACTCCGCCTGGGCTTATTGTTAGCCGGGGTGCGGCTAGCATTGCGCTACCATAGCATATTAGCTCATGATAGGAGTTGTTCCGTGCTTAGTCGCCCGAAGCTGAAGCTGCTCATAGCTGTAGTAGGGTCGAACGGTCGAACATAGACAAGCGTAGTGTAAAACATGAACAAATAAAACAACAAATAAAACAAATTAAAACGAACAAAGAAACAATTTGACTCTGAGAACTCCGTGACGTTGCCCTCTAGGCAGTGCCATCTTGGAGACGTCACTCCAACTTCAAATGTAAAAGGACATGAAGCATAATAAAGTTTATCCTTTCGGTATCGTTTGTTAAACATGCTACAGAACATAAAATCTCACACACAAACATTCTAATAATTAACTTCGGTAATGTACTGGAACACTAATTGAAAAAAATTATAATAAGCTGTCATTTCTTCAGGAGAAAGTCTTACTTCTTCAGAAGAGACATCCAGCGTTTTCTGTCGCTTAGCCAGACAAAACACAACAGTGTTTGAGTAATATAGATTGAGAATTGATTGAGTATTGAGATACATAGAGCTTAACTGGTAATTAAAACACACTAAAAAAAAGAGGCTCATTGAAAACTTGTGCGCGAATGAGGACAAACATCATCTCATCCAATCAGCAGGAAGGAGGACAGCCATTGGCTGAATTTGAGTGACGTGTCAGTTGTTTGGCAGTCCGCGAATACTCAAACCATGAGTGCAAAACCGCGAATAGTCAAGGGCCTACAGTACTGACAACAGCTGAACAACTCCATCCAGTCTGCAACTGCTTCTGGCAACATCAGGAGGAATGTATGATGGCATCAAGACAGCTCTAAGTCCAACACAGAGCAAAGCAGCCCCCGTTAAGGCCATAAGTGGGGATCTGATCACAGACAAGGGCAAACAGATGGACAAGTGGGTAGAGCACTACTCAGAGCTCTACTCCAGAGAGAACATGGTCGTCAACTCAGCCCTTGATACCATCGAACCTCTGCCAATCATGGAGGATCTAGATGCTGAATCAACTCATGATGAACTTCGCAAAGCAACTGACAGCTTGGTCTGTGGCAAAGCACCTGGTACTGATGGCATTCCCCCTGACTTCATTAAGCACTGCAAAGACACCATCCTACAGCCTCTTTACACTGTCCTTTGCCAATGTTGGAGAGAGGAAGCTGTGCCAGAAGATATGAGAAATGCCAAGATCGTCCCCTTTACAGCATTCTCCCAAAAATTGGTTGTCTGCCAAAACGCCATAGCCTCATCAGGTCTTTTCACGACGATATGACGGCAACCATCCAGTATGAGGACAACATGTCCAATCCCTTTGACATCAAGAGTAGAGTCAAGCAAGGATGCATTCTTGCTCTTACCCTTTTTGGCATTTTCTTTGCCATGCTCCTCAAACATGCATTTGGAACTGCAACAGAAGGGATGGACCTGAGAACTAGATGGACAGTCGCCTTTTCAGTCTGGCTTGACTGAAAGCAAAGACCAAAGTACGCAAAGCAATTATCCGGGACATGCTCTTTGCTGACAATACCGCCATCAGTTCACACACAGAGCAAGAACTTTAGTTCCTTATGGACAGATTCTCCTAGGCCTGCAAGGATTTTGGCCTGACCATCAGCCTGAAAAAGACCAATGTGCTGAGTCAGGGCATGGAAATTCCACCAACTTATCCTTATTGAGGACCATAAACTCGGTACACCAATTCACTTACCTGGGTTCCACTATCAGCAACAACCTGTCCCTCGATGTCAAGATCAACAAGCACGATGGCAAGGCTGCTACTACCTTTGGACGGCTCACCACTCACTTCTGGGAGAATCCAAAGTTGACAATTCCAACTAAAATGGCAATGCCTGCATTGTCAGCACTTTTCTCTACGGCAGCGAAACATGGGCAAGTACTCTAAACAGGAGCGCAAACTCAACCGTTTCCACATGCACTGCCTCCAACGCATTCTTGGCATTCAATGGAGTGACAAGAGGCCCAATACCCAGATTCTTGAAATGCGAAGCATGCTTTGATGGCTTGGCCATGTGCGCTGGATGTGGCTGGTGAGACCAATGCAGGAGTGGCAATCTTGGCCACATTGGCTGCAGGTGTGGTCAATGTGCAGCCAATGTGGTCAAGATTGCCACTCCCGCATTGGTCTCACCAGCCACATCCAGCTCTGTCGCTGAGGCAAAACCAGACTTTCTCTAGGCTGGTGCGATTTCTATAGGTGACATCGACTGATGAGGCCCAAGCAAAAGCTGGACTGTCCTCTCACTTCACATTGTCCATGTTTACTAACATCATCACGTCCATGACAGAGGTCACTGACATTCATGCACAGGAGTAAACCAATGGTTTTAGAAAGCTTTCATGACCGCTTCTATTTTATTTTCAAGAGATGGCACTGCATGTCATGTTTAGTTAATATAATCGGTACCTGAATGGGCCCATTTAATGATCAAGGTGTTTGAACATACTGTAGGCTTCATTATGATAATCTGGTGCATAGAGATACTGCTACAGTAGAGTGAGCAGTGCTGTCTTATGGATAAATGTGTTCATAGAATAATAATGATTTCACAAAAAAATGTCTGCAGCATGTGCAATATCACAATTACTAATGTATTTATGTATATTTTATATTATAATTATCATTATTATTGTTGTTGTTGTTGTTGTTGTAAATGTGCTTTCAAAGTAAAACTTTTTCATATTTTTTCCGCTTTTTAAATATTCCATCACCCTTGCAGAACACACACACACACACACACACAAAATCCAAGGGATTATTTTTACCTTTTCTCTACAGCTTTTTTCTGCAGTGTGCAGCTTAAACTCCGCACCGTGATTCCCCTCAACTCCCTTGAGAAGTTGAAATCTCTTCTTAATTGTGCATGAACTGTATTTAAAAGTCTTGACATGTTGCTCAGGTCAGTGTATTATGTGCTCACTTCCTCTGCCTCTGCAACACGCGCACAGCTCAGACTCGCGCCTACCTCGTCCCTTCCGAGAATGCTGCGGGTTATTCCGCGCATGCGTACTGGCACCCCTAAATTATAGCCACTCAAAACTCCTAACTCACTGTCAACATTAACCAAGTTTATTAACTAATTTCCAAGCATAAGAAATCATTGTGTATTTTCTGTATTCAGCTGAGTCTCAAGGACACACACATACACGTATACTGTGTGTGTGTGTGTGTATATATATATATATTTTTTTTTTTTTCTTTTAAATAAAATCCTCCCACATTTTCAAAGTCAGCGATGAAAAGATTATTAGCTTATATGTATAGAACCGACTTGAAGAACTCGATGTGTGGTTTCAGAAAAATGGAGCGAGGGTACATTCACAGCTTAAAAATCATTGGGTGTGATGATGGAACTTATTTCCGGATCGGTGATCTTGTTGCATGCTGATGTAAGGGTAGTGGCTTGTTTGCTTGTTCTCGCTCACCCCTTGTGATTTTTTTCCCCTTTAGTGCTACTTTTAATAACGAATGTATATTAATCCACCGAAAATGCTTGAAGCCTGTAAAGTTGCTATTCAACAGGTGATCTCCATCATGGCCTGTCAAGCCATGGCAGCCTTCAGAAATCACTTCCAAAAGTGTACAGGCAACATATAGAGAATTTTCATTATTGTAACTTAGGGTTTTTCCCATATTAATGTCAAGACAACTTCAGGCCATTTATAGCTATTATAATGTAAGTGATTAAACAAACGATGTTCTACAACATATAAATGTAGGTATATACAGTAAATGGATGATAAACATGTTTGATGATTGCTTAACAAACAAAACAAAAGTTGTGATTATTGAATCAATGGCAAATTGTTGTGGTTAAAAAGTGATAGAAAAAAGATGGCGCTGCAGTGCTCAACACATCCGCCTCTCAGTAGTAAAGGTGTTCTGTTTTCGATTACTGGACTCAGGCCTTTCTGTATGGAGTTTGCATGTTCTCCCAGTGTTTGTGTGGGTTTTCTCTAGTGACTCCAGTTTACTTCGACAGTCCAAAACATGCACAGTAGGCCAACTGGCTGTTCCAAATCACCCTTAGGTGTGAGTGTGAATGTGAGTGTGTTTAGTTGTGAGTGTGTGTGTTGGCTTTGCAATTACCTGGCAAGTTGTTCAGGGTGTACCCTGCCTTCGAGTCAGTTTAAATAGGTGGCAGCCTCTCTGTCACCCTATTTAGGATTAAGTAACTTAGAAAATTAATAAATTAATGAATGCACACTGAATTGTTTTATTCTACCAATTGACATAATGTTCTTAAAACCTCAATAATATTATTTCACTTATCTTTTCAGTTCAGTTCATTTTCTGTAACCGCTTAAACCTAATTAGCGTTACGGGGAGGCTGGCGACCATCCCAGCCAACTCCGGGCGAGGGCAGAATACACACTGGATAGCTCTCCAGGCCATCGCAGGGCAACCTATGTTTTAAACAAATAATAATAATAATAATAATAGTGTGCATGGATATATACTGATGCCTGCTCTGGTACAAACAGTGAATGCATGCGCAGTACCTATAGTGTAGCTAAGCATAGGTGCAAATTATTATATAGCATACAATATATATGACATATTTTATTTACTTATATTGAGAATGCATATACTGTACAGTATGTATATATATATATTTTTTTTTTTTTTTTTTCGCCTTTTTCCCTTTCTCAGGAGTCGCCAGAGCAAATCATCTGGTTTGCACATTTGCTTTGGCGTAGGTTTTTTACGTCGGATGCCCTTCCTGTCACAACCCTTTAGCAAGGGACAGAAACACGCTGACGGCTTTGCAGCTACTCTTTACGAAAGCCAGCAATGGTTCTTTTACATGCCTCTCACCATAGACAGTGAGAGACATGGCCCACCTTTGATAACCCAGTTAGCTGCACTGGGGGGACAATGACAACCCTGTGGGGACTCGAACCCCCAACCTTAGGATCAGCGATCCTGTGCCCTATCCACTAGACCACCACTGCCCCAATGTGTGTGTGTATGTATGTGTGTGTGTGTGTGTGTGTATATATATATATATATATATATATATATATATATATATATATATATATATACACACACACACACACACACACATATATATATATATATATATATATATATATATATATATATATATATATATATATACACATACTGTCTATGGAATCATCCTGAAAAATTCATGTTCATTCCATCTGTCAGAAGAAACTGATTCCATTGCTATGCTTCTTGTGTTAAACTGTCTGCTGCTGGATGCAACTAGAGACGTATGACTAGAAAGGTTTCAAGACCAGTTGGCATATAAGATCCAGTTTAAACAGGTCAGTACAGGACAGATTCCCTGACAACTGGTGCCGGAGCAGGAATAGGGGGGGCTTGGATCTTATCATGTACTCCTTATCGTGTTCAATGTACTTAACCCCTGCACAGAATTATTTTATGAAACATTCAGGTTTCTGTTTAATGTGGTAAAGCACTTGAATGTTGGATTACATGTATGAACAAGGGAAAGAATTTATATACATATATCTTTGGCAATTATTGTGTCGTAAGGAAACCCTATGTTTGCTTTGCAATGCACTGTACTGTGAAACGGTGTGTGTGTGTGTGTGTGTGTGTGTGTGTGTGTGTGTGTGTGTGTGTGTGTGTGTGTGTGTGTGTGTCTACATAAACAGCTGTGTACCTTCAACTGAAGATAACCAGCAACCATGTTTTATTTGCAAAGTGAGGTAGAAGCCTGAGTTAATATTTCTACAGGGTATGTTGTGTACTGTTTATGGATCAGAGCTCAAACAGCCAAAGAGAAAAATTGAACAAATCCAGGAAATAAGCACCTGATTATTGACTTTGTTATACTTTATTATAATTCATTCATTAATTTTCTAAGAAGCGTACTCCGAAGTAGGGTCATGGGGAGGCTGGTACCAATCTCAGCTGACTCAGAACGAAGGTGGGTTACACTCTGAACAGCTCGTCAGGCCATCGCACAGCCGACATATACAACACTGAAACTTACACCCAGGAGTGATTTTAAATAGCTAATTAGCCTAATGTGCATGTTTCCGGACTGTGGGAGGAAACTGGAGTGCCTGGATTAAACCCATCCAAGTACTGTACTGGGACACCATGAAAATGCCACATAGAAATGCCAGAGGAGAATCGAGTCAAACCCAGGACCTTCTTGCTGTGAGGTGAACATGCTAATCACTTCACAACCATTACACCCATACACACACACACACACACACACACACACACATATATATATACATATATATATATATATATATATATGTACATCTTCTCTTTCGGCTTTTTCCCTTTTACTCAGGAGTTGTCACAGCGAATCATCTGATTCGCACATTTGATTTGGCATAGGTTTTTATGTTGGATGCCCTTCCTGTTGCAACCCTTTTTAGCAAGGGACAGAAACACCCTGACGACTTTGCAGCCTACTCTTTACGAAAGTCAGCAATGGTTCTTTTACATGCCTCACACCATAGACAGTGAGAGACATGGCCCGCCTTTGATAACCCAGTTAGCTGCACTGGGGGGACAGTGACAACCTTGTGGAAAGTGGGACCATTGCTGACTTTCGTAAAGAGTAGGCTGAAAAGCCGTTGGCGTGTTTCTGTCCCTTGCTAAATGGTTGTGACAGGAAGGGAATCCGACATAAAAACCTCTGCCAAATCAAACGTGCGAATCAGATGATTCGCTGTGGCGACTCCCGAGTAAAAAAAAAAAAGGGAAAAAGCCGAAAGGAAGACAGACAGCAATGGTTTTTTTACATGCCTCTCACCACAGACAGTGAGAGACATGGCCCGCCTTTGATAACCCAGTTAGGTGCACTCGGGGGGACAGTGACAACCCTGTGGGGACTCGAACCCCCAACCTCAGGATCAGTGATCCTGCTCCCTATCCACTAGACCACCACCGCCCTATATATATATATATATATATATATATATGTGTGCACAAAAATAAAAGGACAGGACAAAGACTTTCTATTGAAACTCCATTTATCACTACAGATCTGTTTCGAGGGGTGGTGAAACCATCCTCTCTCTTCAGGTGATTATAGAAGAATCTTAGAAGAATTCTTAGGAGGAGACCAAGTCAGAGAAGCTAGATTGAGATGGGTTGGACATATACAGAGGAGGGAATGTAAGTATATTGGTAGTAGGATGCTGAGGTTGGAACTACCAGGCAGAAGGCCGAGAGGAAGACAAAAGAGAAGATTTATGGATGTGGTGAAGGAAGACATGAAGGTAGTTGGAGTAAGAGTAGAAGATGCAGAGGATAGGGTGAGATGGAGGCAGATGATTCGCTGTGGCGACCCCTGAAGGGAACAGCCGAAAGGAAAAGAAGAAGAAGATCCTTACAGCTGTGAAAGTGTACAGGACAAACCATGACATTCTGATCTGTTCTGTGAAATGTTTGTTTTTCTCCGGAGCACCACATATGGAAAAGTTTTGACCTGTGATTCATGCCAAGTGTGAGCACATCCATGATCAGTCAGTCAGTTGCAAGAATCAATTGAGAATTTGCTCGAGTGAATTTAATCAGTTGCTGCACCATGTACACAAAAAGGTGCACACAATTTAACTTTTCTTTTTTACTTTGTATTGGAATATCTCTGGCTTGTCAGTGCCATTTTATCTATTATGCAAGTAGGGGAGCTGGACTAAGCCACTATGATGATCTTTGGACATCCTGAACATCAGACTGTAGGTCATAAAATCACTACAAAAATGAGTAGAATGTTGGATTTGTGCAACCTTGAAGTGGAACTAATCAGTGTTTCTGTTGTAGCTTTCCAAAACAAGCAAACAAAATAAATAAATAAGTCAACAGAGATAAAACTGAATGTCTTGATTCGATCTCATGCTCTGCTTGCTCTGCACTTATTCTGCACACGATCCTATAGACAACCTGTCAATTCACAGATTCATATTAAAGTCCAATGAGAAACTCATTTGTTTCATCAATTTATTTTCTGAACTGCTTAATCCTATTTAGAGTCTAAAGGAGGCTGGCGTCCATCTCAGTCGACTCTGGGTGAGGGCGGGGTACACGCTGGACAGCTTGCCAGGCCAATGCAGAGTCCAATGAGAAACTCATTTTATTAACCCCTTAATTTCTTTAGGGTTGCAGGGAGACTGACACCTATCTCAGCCCACTCTGGGCGAAGGCAGGTTAGATCCTTGGCAGCTCACCAATCCGTTGCACTACAAACACACCCACAATCATTCACAGTCAGATCAACACCTTGGGGCACTTTGGAACAGCCAATTATCCTGACATGCATGTCTTTGGACTATGGGAGGAATCTAATGTACCCAAAAGAAACTGACGTAACTACAGGGAGAACATGCAAACTCCACACACAAAAGTCCTTGTCGACCACGGGATTGAACCCACAACCTTTAGATAGCGAGCCAATCAAATCACACAATCGCGTAATATATACTGTACATCAATGAAAATCCCTGTTAAAAATTGTTAATAATTATTTTCATAAACATGTACAGGGCAGCTTGTCCGACTCCCAACAAGAATGTCCTCGGTTTGAGACCTGGGCGATTCTTCTTCGTCTTTTTCTTTCGGCTGTTCCCTTCAGGTGTCGCCACAGCAAATGATCTGCGTCCATCTCTCCGTATCCTCTGCATCTTCTACTCTTACTCCAACGACCTTCATGTCCGCCTTCACCACATCCATAAATCTTCTCTTTGGTCTTCCTCTGGGCCTTCTGCCTGGTAGTTCCAACCTCAGCATCCTACTACCAATATACTCACTATCCCTCCTCTGTACATGTCCAAACCATCTCGATCTAGCCTCTCTGACTTTGTCTCCAAAACATCTAACATGTGCTGTCCCTCTGATGTACTCATAGACCTGGGCGTTTCTGTGTGGAGTTTATGTGTTCTGCCTGTATGTTTCCTCCAAATTTCCAAAGTGTTCAGAGGTTTTAATGTGAGTGTGAATGTTTGTGTGTGCATGTTGGTCTTGCGTTGGACTTGGCGAGCTGTTCAGGGTGCCACCTGCCTCTGTCCAGAGTTGGCTAAGATCGTCATTAGCCTCCATGCAACCATCAGAGTGCTAAGTGGTTCAGTAAATGACTGGCTGAATAAATGAATACTATATATATATCCTTATTCCCCCGAGTGATTTCTTTCGGCTGTCCTTTTTTTCCCCCAGGGGTCGCCACAGATATACGTATCCTTATCCCCCCATCATCGTTAAAGTATATGCTCGATCTGTTTTGTTTATTTATTTATTTTGCTTCTAAGGTTTTTAGTCTCTTTGCACTATTTTTCAACTCGTTATACGTCATTATCATAGAAAAAAGTAAAAAAAAATTATAAAGAAAAGAGCAAAAGAAAGAAAAGGTTAAATAGAGAAGGAAAGGGAGGCGGGGACGTGGTTGCATCATTCGTTCAGGACAAGAGGTCGGAAGCACCACATCCTTTAACCCAGGGGTGCCAAACTCAGGCCACATTAAGCTGCAGGTTTTTGTTTCAACCAACGCAGTTCACTGCCTGAAGACTCAGACCAGTTGATTGAATGAGCCAAGTCAGGGTGCTGCTGTTTGGTTGAAACAAAAACCTGCAGCCACATGGCCCTTTGTGGCATATGAGTTCGACACCGCTGCTTTAAGTCTTCCTCCAGCTCCACCCTCAGCTCCACCCCCAGCTCCACCTCCAGCTCCACCCCAGCGCCTGCTCGGAGGGATATAAAACCCTCGCTACTCTTCAAAAGTTCTCTGCTTTCACCAGAGTTAGATCGGCTCCGAACTTCTCTTCACATCTGTCTGCAAGGACCAAATATCTACAAGACTAATGGCACCCGTCGGCTCAAAGAAGGTAAGTCCGAATGCTGCAGAACTTTTTTTAAACAAACCGACGTCTACAAAACATTCCGGAATCAATCTTTGGGCGTGCGCGCGCGCGTGTGCGTGTGTGTGTTGCAGGGCATTCTTGAGCGCCTGAACGCAGGTGAGATTGTGATCGGAGACGGAGGCTTCGTCATCGCCCTGGAGAAGAGAGGTTATGTGAAAGCCGGACCCTGGACTCCTGAAGCCACAGCTGAGCACCCCGAAGCAGGTGAGTGAATTCTTACCTTTCTTCCAGTGTGTCTTTACTACAGAAAGCACAAAGACGTCACGTGGTGTCGTTAACGGTTATGCCCTTGGGTCATTTGGAGAGACCCTGAGCAAGAAGGTGGCGTTTGCGCCGTAACCAATTCCCAGGAATTGACCTTCTGAAACATTAAACACCGCTCCGAGTTGATCCAACACCTGATACAGGACCGATCTGTACAGATATCGCATCCATGATATCCCGACTAAAACGTCTCGGCCAACTCTGGGTGAGGGCAGGGTCCATCATGGACGGCTCGCCAGGCCATCGCAGGGCAGACGCACGCTGTTGGCTACCCATGGTTCTGCTCCATGCCTCTCAACAGACCGTGAGGGCCATGGCCAGCCTTTGATAGCTCTGTTAGCTGCACTTGGGGGGGAACAGGGACAACCTGGTGATGGACCCAACCTCACGTTCAAAAGGCAGGGTTTTTTTTTTTTTTTTTCTTTAGAGCAATGAAATATTAAGGGCATCTATTGAATACTAATGCATATCCACAATATTGTCACTTGTGAGCTCATAGATTTATTTGTCGTTTTTGTTTTTAAGGGTTCTGCTACAATTAAGTTTATTTCAGCAGAATCCTAAGAGTGTATACTTGAATATTAATATTCATTAGGATTTGTTCTTTATATGCACCTCTTGACTAAAGTTTACTTACTACGCACATGCTAATGGTGGTTATCTCTGAGCACATTTTTGGTTTTAATGCACCTGAAGCATTATATCAAAGACATCATGTTGCATATTTCAATATCTAAAAGCAAACAATTACTGTCGCCACCCTGAACAGAGTTTAATGTTAAAGCTCTAATTAGAAGCAACAAGTGACTGAGATTAATGGAACACCATCAAGATCTCCAATCTGGCCCATGTTCTCATGGTGTTCAAATCCATGAAAGTATTGAGCTTGCAAGTTTCCAACATTTCAAACCCCCCCCAGCTGAAAATCAGAAGTTGTGAGGTTACTAATTGGTTGAAGTGAGCACATGCCCCTTCCATTTAAAATGGGAGCAGACTGATGAAATGTCCATAAAATGACTGCTAAAACTAAACCAGTGATGCATACTTGTGCATTATGATGGGACCTGGATGTTATGATGGACCCACACACTTACTCTACAGACCATAATCCTACAACGTTGAGAATTGGTGGAAATGCAGCATTTTCATCACACCTTACAAGCACAATAGACACGCATATGTAGGACACCATGATACCGGGTCTGATTTTTAAATAGTGCTTCCATTTGGTTTTATCGCATCTGTGTATGCAGATGTTTTAAATGGAGGGGAAAACGGACTTTTTTTTTTTTTTTTTCCTTGTGTGGATTCAATACTTGTGTGCAATAATGGAACATTTGACAGGTTTGATTCGTGCAAGGCTGCCTGCTCCAACTCTGCAGCTGTTGAGAATTCTCTCTCTCTCTCTCTCCCCCATCTTAGTGCGACAGCTGCACAGAGAATTCCTAAGGGCAGGTGCAAATGTCATGCAAACTTTTACCTTCTATGCCAGTGACGACAAGCTTGAGAACAGGGGCAACACTGTTGGCTTCACGGTAATCTTACAGTTTTAACTGTACATTTCTGATAAAGTTCTACCTTTTTGGCATGATTTAAATGAAATAAAATTGGCTTCATATAGGAGCACTAGCAAAGCGGTTCTTTTTGGCATCTCGTACTACATTGCGCACACACTGGAGTGTATTCTTTTTGTGTACTGGAACACCAGACTCAAGATCAGTAGAAATGGGATGGATGGCTCAGTGATCAGTCAACGAGAATTGAAATAGGACATTCCATGTGTGAGCTTGTACTTGGGCTTTTGCTGTAATGACACTGTGTGGGTCTCCCCCCCCCCCCCCTCCTTGCAGGGGGCACAAGTCAATGAGGCTGCTTGTGACCTGGCCAGGGAGGTTGCCAATGAGGGTGACGCCTTGGTAGCCGGCGGAGTCTCTCAGACTCCCTCCTACCTGAGCTGCAAATGTGAGGCGGATGTGAAGGCCATCTTCAAGAAGCAGTTGGATGTCTTCATAAAGAAGAATGTGGACTTCCTGATTGCCGAGGTGAAGCAGTCATGTCGCGTGTTTCTGTAGTAGTGCTAGACGGATTTTTATCATTAGCACATTGTGTGTCAATGTTCCTATAAACAGTGAACTGGATATAAATTGGTTTATATTTAGAAAGCAAGTGTTTATCTACATGAGTTTATCTGTGCTCTGTTCTGTTGTAGTATTTTGAGCATGTAGAGGAAGCAGAGTGGGCTGTTCAGGTCCTGAAGACCACTGGGAAACCTGTTGCTGCGAGCTTGTGCATAGGGCCAATGGGAGACATGCATGGGGTCAGCCCTGGAGACTGTGCTATCCGTCTAGTGAAGGCTGGTATGTGGCTTTTAATTTGTTTGTTTTTAAGTGGGGTGTGGTACAAGTAATGCCAAGTGTTGATCTGTCTTCATGTGGTCTTGCTTTATTTATTAAAAAGGAGGGGGGGCAGTGGTGGCCTGGTGGTAGACTGCTGGATTACTTATCTGAAAGTTGAGGGACCAAGCTGATGTGTCTACCCCCACTGTGATGCTAACTGGGTTTTCAAAGGCCAGCCATGCCTTTCTGTGGTGAGGGGCATGTAAAGGAACCAGCGTAATTTGTAAATGGAAGGCCATTGAGTCACTGTCGGTGTGTTTCTGCCCTGTGATGACCTGGTGAGCTGTTCAGGGTTTACTTTACCCTTGTCTAGAGGTGGCGGAGATGGGCACCAGCCTCCCCACGACCCTAATAAGGATTAAGCAGTTCAGAAAATGGATGAATGAAGAAATCACCATTTTTCATGTGGTGTGAAATGTTCACCAGAGACTCACGAGAGGGAGACATTTCATTATAACTATGCGAAGTTATTGAAAAGCAACAGTTTTGGTGAAACTTTCCAGGTTAATTGATGCAACTGTGGCTAATAATTTAGTTCCATCTCCTATTTTTTTTTTTTTTTGGTAACTCTGTTTAAGCTATTAACTTGGAGTAAATTACCATCTCTAATTATGAAGGCAATGTGACACTCCCTGCTACTTTCTCTTAATGTCCATTCAGCTTGCCCTCATAACTTTCATGCCTTCAGGTGCTGAAATTGTCGGTGTGAACTGTCACTTTGACCCAAAGACCTGCGTTGAGACTGTGTCCATGATGAAAGCGGCGGTGGAGAAAGCCGGACTCAAAGCTCACTACATGGTGCAACCTCTGGCCTTCCACACGCCTGACTGCAACTGCCAAGGCTTCATTGACCTGCCAGAGTTCCCATTCGGTAACTGTTTACTCAATCGCTAAAAAAGGACATGTAGCTCCCCCCCCCACCTTCCCCTTGGCATAGTTACCTCCTGGTGCAGGCCAGCTCTTTGCATCAGACCAGCAATGTCCACTGAACCTGAAGTGGGGAACCCCCCAAAAAAAAAAAAAAAAAAAAAAAACAGATGTGAGCAGGTATAGAACTGTGTGCTGGCATCTCTTTTAATTGTCTCAAGCGTTTTAGTATATACTAGATGGAAAGGCAAAAAAAGCTTTATAATGGTGATTGTGCAGTGTGCTCCAAGTGACCATGATGCATTGTCATTTTAATTTGTGCATTATCCACTCTGAATATTTTTCATCCCGGACCAATCGGATCACATTTTTGTCCGAACAAACCTTATACACTATTCAAACTCTGGGGTAATTTCTGAATTAATGTCAAGTTAATGACCTGGAAGCAGGGTGCTGGAATACTGATCCTAAAGTAGGGTGTTCAAGCCCAACTGTCACCAGGTTTTCACTGCTGTCCAGCATCTGAGTCACGAGAATGGGACAGCTCACTCTCCCCACAAGATTTTTTCATCACCCAAAATGTCACTCACTGACTAGATCTGCTTCATTTGTTTGGACAGCTCTGCCTGACTCGTGTCACATCCAGGAGGAAAACGACTGCTAACCATTGATTCAGTCCTCACTAGTAATCCATGGTGTTAAAAAAACTAGTGCTTTTTTTATGTCAAAAGCCTTTTTATTGCTTTAAAATATTGCATAATCATTATGCTGTAAGGATGACCACATTCTCTACATTTTTACTTTGTCTTAAGGATATGTAGCGATTATCCACCTTCACACAACTTAACTGACCCCCCCCCCCTTGCCATGTTTGTTGCCTCAGCAGTGTGCACACACTGCATCATTCCCAAAAAAAAATCAGACTTGTATTCTATTATAAATCACTTTGAACCCTGCTTCCTTATCTGTTCTACAGCCCTGGAGCCCCGAGTGGCAACCCGTTGGGACATTCAACAATATGCCAGGGACGCTTATAACGCAGGTATCCGCTTCATTGGTGGTTGCTGTGGGTTTGAGCCCTATCATATCCGTGCTATCGCTGAAGAACTGGCTCCGGAGCGTGGAGGTCTCCTGCCTGAGGGCTCACAAAAGCATGGCCTATGGGGAGCTGGCTTGATGATGCATACCAAACCTTGGGTCCGTGCCAGGTGAGTTCAAATTACACTGCTTGCGTATTTTAAAATATTCATTAGCATGGAGGGAAAAATTAATTTTCAGGGTGTTCCACAAGGACAAGTGTTATATGGATTTGATCACAAAACTCACATTTCAGTACAAGTTTGATAAAACTTGTACAACACTCTGGAGTGTGCTGTGGTGGGGAAACTGATCAACAGGGTGATGTAATGTGACTTGGACATGGTGCTTTTCCTTCTCATTGATTTTTGAACAAAATAAAAAAACCAAGAACCCCTCCCAGCATGTTGAGGGTGTGTGTGTGCAACAATGCTTGTGATATTATAATGTTCAAGGCTCTTCTTGCCACAGCTATCTACGACCCGGGGTGGGGGGGGGTCCATGGGAGCTGATTGGCCGAGCTCTCATGGGAGGAACGGCATATGCTCGCCAATCACGGGTGTCTGAGCTCATTCGCACGAACCGTCCCCAAATACATGTGCACTGCAGTTCAAAAGAGGTAGGAGGGTGGCGAGCATCGAATGTCATGTAACGTGTATGCATTCGCCCCTCCCGTGTTGGTGGTGGTCATGTGACAGGGAAGTAAATGTGATAATTAGGGGGAAAAATTGGTGGTGGGTCAAATTCAACTATTTGGTAATTCTCGGCATCTTTTCCTTTTGGGCTTTTCCCTTCAGGGGTCGCCACAGCAACTCATCTGCCTCCATCTCACCCTATCCTTTGCATCTTCTCTTACCCCAACGACCTTCATGTCCTCCTTCACCACATCCATGAATTATCTCCTTGGTCTTCCTCTAGGCCTTCTGCCTGGTAGTTCCAGCCTCAGCATTCTACTACCAATATACTTACTGTCCCTCTGTACATGTCCAAACCATCTCAATCTAGCCTCTCTGACTTTGTCTCCAAAACATCTAACATGTGCTGTCCCTCTGATGTGCTCATTCCTGATCCTATCTATCCTCGTTACTCCACCGTTTCTAAATCATACCTCGTTGGCCTCAACACCGTCTTGTACACTTTCATTTTTGCTGATACCCTCCTGTCACACCGGGTACTTTTCTCCAACTATTCCAACCTGCCTGCACACACGTCACCTCTTTTCCACACTCTCCATTGCTCTGGATTGTTGAGTCTAAGTAATCCTCCACCTTCCTTATCTCTGCTCCCTGTAACCTCACCATTCCTCTTGGTTCCTTGTCATTCATGCACATGTATTCTGTCTTACTGAGGCTAACCTTCATGCCCCTCCTTTCCAGGGCATACCTCCACCTCTCTGGATTTTCCTGCACTTGTTCTCTGCTCTCACTGCAGATCACAATGTCCTCTGCAAACATTATAGTCCATGAGGAATCTTGTCTAACCTCATCTGTCAGCCTGTCCATCACCATAGCAAACAAGAAGGGGCTGAGAGCTGACCCTTGATGCTGTCACACCACAGCACACCTCACCACTGTCTTGCATCTCTCATACATGTCCTACACCACTCTCATACTTCTCTGCCACTCCAGACTTCCTCATGCAATACCACAGTTCCCCTCAGCACCCTGTCATATGCTTTCTCCAGATCCACAAAGGCACAATGCAGCTCCTTATAACCACCTCTGTACTTCTCTAACATCCTCAAGGCAAACACTGGATCTGTGGTGCTCTTTCTTGGCATGAAACCAAACTGTTGTTCACAAATGCTGACCTCTGCCCTTAGTCTAGCTTCCACTATGCTTTCCCATAAATTCATTGTATGGCTCAACTTTATCCCTCTGTAGTTGCCACAACTCTGCACGTCTCCCTTATTCTTAAAAATGGGCACCATCACACTTCTCCATTCCTCTGGCATCCTCTCACTCTCTAAGATCTTGAATGTTCTTGTCAGGAAATCTACTGCTACCTCTCCTAGACCCTTCCATACCTCCACCGATATGTCATCAGGACCAACTGCCTTTCCATTCTTCATCCTCTTCAATGCCCTCCTGCATCTTCTCTTATACCAGCTACCTTCATGTCCTGCTTCACTACATCCATGAATCATCTCTTTGGTCTTCCTCTAGGCCTTCTGCCTGGTAGTTCCAGCCTCAGCATCCTACTACCAATATACTCACTATCCCTCCTCTGTACATGCCCAAACCATCTCAATCTAGCCTCTCTGACTTTGTCTCCAAAATGTCTTACATGTGCTGTCCCTCTGAGCTCAATCTGAATCCTATCCATCCTTGTTACTCCCAAAGAGAACCTCAACATTTTCATCTCTGCTACCTTCAGCTCTGCTTCCTGTCTTTTCCCCAGGGGCACTGTTTCTAAACCATACAACATCACTGGTCTTACCATCGTCTTGTACACTTTTCTTTTCATTCTTGCCAATACCCTCCTATCACACTGGACACTTTTCTCTGCCTGCACACACTTCACCTCTTTTCCACACTCTCCACTTCTCTGGATTGTTGAGTCTAAGTACTTAATCCTCCACCTTCCTTATCTCTTCTCCCTGCAACCTCACCGTTCCTCTTGGGTCCTTGTCATTCACACATGTATTCTGTTTTACTGAGGCTAATCTTCATTCCCCTCCTTTCCAGGGATACCTACTCTAACTTGCTGCATGTCCATCCCATAGCTATCTCTGCTGTGCCAACCTGTATAAATTTCTCGCTTTACTTTCCAACCGAGCATACAAGTTATCACACGCGCGCGCACTTAGCTAACCTCTTCCTTTGTACACATCCTGCACTTCCTGATTCCACCACCAAGTCTCTTTATCTACTTCCCTTCCAGAGGATACACCAAGTACACTCCTACCTGTCTCCCTGATCACATTAGCTGTAGTTGTCCAGTCAGGAAGTGCTTCCAGATGACCACCCAAAACCTGTTTCAGCTCCTCCTTGAAGACAACCCAATCCTCTTCCTTTTTTCAGCTTCCACCACTTTGTCTTCTGCTCTACCTTTTGCCTTCACCATCAGCGTCATCCTGCACACCACCATCCTATGCTGTTTGGCAACACTCTCACCCGTTACTACTCTGTAGTAACTGACTTCCTTCAAACTGCATCATCTACACAAGATGTAGTCTACCTGTGTGCTCCTCTCTTCTGGAAGAAAGTATTCACCACAGCCATTTCCATCCTTTTTTGCAAAATCTACCAACATCTGTCCTGGATACCAAACCTGCCCATCACTTCCTCGTCCCCTCTGTTGCCTGCACCAATGACCACTCTTTCATCTCTGAGGGTACTTTGCATCACTTCATCTAACTCACTCCAGAATCTCTCCTTCTCTTCTAGCTCACATCCTGCCTGTGGGGCATAAGCACTAACAACATTGAACATCACACCTTCAATTTCTAACTTGAGACTCATCACTCTGTCTGACACTCTTTTCACTTGTAGAACATTCCTGACAAACTCCTCCTTCAAGATGACTCCGACTCCATTTCTCTTCCCATCCACGCCATGAAAAACGGCTTAAACCCTGCTTCTAGCCTTGCTACCTTCCCACCTGGTCTCCTGAACACACAGTATGTCCACCTTCCTCCTCTGCATCATGTCAGCCAGCTCTCTCTTTTTCCCCTTGAAGTTCCAGCATTCAAAGTCCCAGACTCATGCCTTTCCTCTTCTCTCTCCGCCTATGGACACACCTCCCGCCTCTCCTTCTTCGACCAACAGTAGTCCAATTTCTACCGGCACCCTGATGGTGGTTGTTAACCCGGGCCTTGACCGATCCGGTATGTCTTTCTTTCTTGTGATTCGCATAGTTGGCATTTGTTTTACACCAGATGCCCTTCCTGACACAACTCTCTGCATTTATCTGGGCTTGGGACTGGCGTGAGGGGGGGGGGGAGACTGGTTTGTCGCTGCCCCCCCACAGCTGCATTTGGTATTTCTCTGCATCATAACCTTATTTTGTGTATAATTGCATACACCCACCCACCGCGTGTATGTACACATTTTTATATATTATAATTAAAAATAGCCAGATGTGTATGCTACTCCTGGTCAAATCTCACGATTGTGTGATAGTTCAAAAAAAATTTTTTTTAAAAGGTTTTGAATTTATTGGCATGTCCCCCCCCCCCCCCCCCCCCCCCATTCAGAGCTCGTCGGGAATACTGGGAGAAGCTGAAGCCTGCCTCTGGTCGCCCTCTCTGTTCATCCATGTCTACCCCGGACAGCTGGGGCATTACCAAAGGTGACCCAGCATTGATGCAGCAGAAGGAAGCCACCACTCAGGATCAGTTGCGCCAGCTGTTCACCAAGTCCTCCACCAAGTGATCTAATAAAGAAATGAAAGAAAAGCTTGCATTCACTTGCAATACCAAAGTGTTAAATGGAGGGGGGGGTGAAATCCTTTTCTATCCTTTTTATACTTTGTGGTTTTCATCTTGGCTCCCCCCCACGCTGTGAAAGCAGTGTTCAGACTGGTGAAATGAGCCACACTGAGCAGACACAATCCATCCATTTGGAAATGTTTGAAAATTCCAGGCTTAGGAACACTTCAGTTTTCATGTCCCAGGTTTTTGGCATTTTGTTAATGTAATGCTTGATTTAAAAAAAAACAAAAAAAAAACTCATCTTTCTCTCATGGTCTGAATTGTAAATTCAATATACAGTAAAGCACCCCCCCCCTTCTAGTTTGTAATTTCTGTACCAACTTCCAACAGTGCTGATTAAAGAACAAGAATGAAGGTAATTCCTGATGAATAGCCATATCTATTGGGGGTGTATATAATTAAAAAAAAAACTAAAAAGGTCTGTCATGTAAACGAAATATCAAGTTAAAACACTATCAGGGTTTACCAGAGCCAGCAGGCACTTGTCTAAATCAATGTCAAATTGTCCCATATCGCAATGTTTAAGAGCCTTTAGTAATGATCCTGATTCTGGGATTTTTTTATTATTAAATGGAGTCTTCCTTTTCCGAATCACTGCCGCTAAATATTTATGGAAAGTTGCACATACTGTAACCTTTTACTTCTAGCAAACAAAAGCAGATACCTTTGAGTTAACTCTAAATATATATTTAATTAATTTTCCAAAAAGTCTGTGCAAAGGGGAAGCTACACCTCACTCCGGTTTGGCAGTCTTTCACAGGGCCAATAATCACACCTTGGGGCAGCTTAGAAAAAACAAGGTGGTGGCAAGGCAGACAGACTTACCACTACGCCACCATGTGTCAGTGATATGGAAACAAATAATACATGGAAACAAAGCAATGATAACTTTTTAATTTGAGCTTCTACAACAACCTTTGTTCTGTGTAAATACATGTATAATATTACACCTAATTCTATTGAAATATTTCAAAACATCAGAAGGTAAAACTGAACAGATATTTAGCATGATTGAAAAGCATAGCTATTCATGTTGATGAAATGTCCTTGTTAAAATGACCTGGCAGACTGTCCAGGGTATATCTCGCCCAGAGCTAGTTGAGATGATCTCCGACCTCCCCAAGACCTTAATTTGGAAATTAGGATGAAGAGATTTAGATTGAATAAATCAAATGTCCCAGGCAAGTAATCACTACCCCAAGTGGATTTTATTTTTATTATACAGTCAACTACTTCCGGTTTTAGGCTCTTAACAGACATCAAGGGCTGCTTTTCATGTGTTGAAAGGAACAACGTCAGGTAGAATTTTGTAATGAAACATCCTTGAATTAAAAACATTTGAAGGAATAAAACTTTTTTAAAACATAACTTATTCTAAAAGGGTCAGACTGTATATCTGACTGCGTATAATAAATTGGGGTATAACATTTTTTTTTCTCTGTGGAAAATTCAGGAATTAAAAAGGTGTATGGTTTCAATGAGAGATTTCCTTTAAGCTTTTCCCCTTTATCAGGGGTTGCCACAGCGAATGATTCGCACATTTGATTTGGCATAGGTTTTTACGTCGGATGCCCTTCCTGACACAACCCTTTAGCAAGGGACAGAAACATGCTCACCACTTTGCAGCTACTCTTTACAAAAGTCAGCAATGGTTCTTTTACATGAACCTCTCACCATAGACAGTGAGAGACATGGCCCGCCTTTGATAACCCAGTTAGCTGCACTGGGGGAACAATATAATACACAAAATATTTCAAATATTATATAATAAACGAATACCCTGTTCGCAGAATTAAGCAAAATGTTTTTCTACCAGAAATTGCTTTCTTCCATAAGGAAGACTCGGTTTGATTTTGGAGCAAAGTCTTGATCCAGGAATTTCCTAAAGTATACTGTACTTGAATATTAGAAGACAGGAAATTTAGAGTGGTGCAGGACATGTATGAGAGATGTAAGACAAGTGGTGAGGTGTGCTATCGGTCATGCCGACGAATTCAAGGTGGAGGTGGGACTGCATCAAGGATCAGCTCTGAGCCCCTTCTTGTTTTCGATGGTGATGGACAGGCTGGTAGACGAGGTTAGGCAAGAATCTCCATGGACTATGATGTTTGCAGATGACATTGTGATCTGTAGTGAGAGCAGAGAACAAGTGGAGGAAAATCTAGAGAGGTGGCGGTATGCCCTGGAAAGGAGAGGAATGAAGGTTAGCCTCAGAAAATCAGAATACAGGTGTGTGAATGAGAAGGACCCAGGAGGAACGGTGATCTTACAGGGAGCAGAGATAAGGAAGGTGGAGGATTTTAAGTACTTAGGCTCAATAATTCAGAGCAATGTAGTGTGTCAGAAAGACGTGAAGAAGCGTGTGCAGGCAAGCTGGAATGGTTGGAGAAAAGTGTCTGGTGTGATGTGCGATAGGAGAGTATCAGCAAGAATGAAAGGAAAAGTGTACAAGATGGTGGTAAGGCCAGCTATGTTGTATTGTATGACAGAAACAGTGGCGCTGAGGAAAAGGCAGGAGGCAGAGCTGGAGGTAGCAGAGATGAAAATGTTGAGGTTCTCTCTGGGAATAACGAGGATGGATAGGATCAGAAATGAGTACATCAGAGGGACAGCACATGTAAGATGTTTTGGAGACAAAGCCAGAGAGGCTAGATTGAGATGGTTTGGACATGTACAGAGGAGGGATAGTGAGTATATTGGTAGTAGGATTCTGAAGTTGGAACTACCAGGCAGAAGGCCTCAAGGAAGACCAAAGAAGAGATTTATGGATGTGGTGAAGGAAGACATGAAGGTCGTTGGAGTAAGAGAAGAAGATGCAGAGGACAGGGTGAGATGGAGGGGGATGATTTGCTATGGCAACCCCTGAAGGGAACAGCCGAAAGGAAAAGAAGAACTGAAATTTGCTTGAAAGTGTCATATCACAGTAGGCCCAGTAGAGGGTGCTGTGTATTGTCTTTTTCAATTTGGTGGAGGCTTGCACCTTCCAAATGTTTCTAGTTTAAAATTGGTTCACTTGAGGGAGTTTTGGGCTTAACAGTGGTTTGTGCTTTCTGAGTAATGTTGTTACAACTACTACTAGTAAGTGTGGTTATTATTATTTTTTATCATTCATTCATTTATTGAACCGCTTAATCCTAATTAAGGTTGCAGGGAAGTTGGTTCCCATCTCAGCCGACCCTGAGCGAGGGCAGAGTACACCCTGGAAAGCTCGACAGGCCATCACAGTGCAGAAACACACTGACAGCTATGTAGCCACTCTTGATGAAAGTCAGTAATGGTTATTTTACATGAACCTCTCACAGTGAGAGACATGGCCTGCCTTTGATAACCCAGTTAGCTGAACTGGGGGAACAGTGACAACCTGTTTAGAGGTACGTCTGGATCTCAGGTTGGACAAGAAAATTACGCCAATTACTACTACTACTACTACTACTACTACTACTACTACTTCAGGAAACCCATTCAGTGAATTAATCTCAAGATGCCAGTCCCTGTTTTTTTTTTATTGTTTTTAACTGAAAATCAATTATAATAACTCAAAGATATTTGTACCACATTTCCCTGCATTCTCTCCATAGTAAAATATATATATATAAAATTATGTATATGAAATGACCCCTGAAAGAGCCGAAAGGAAATCTCATGATATAAGGTACGATATTTTTCATGCCTTAGCTGCTCATGCGGGTCCTGTATTGCGTCATCACGCACAGTACGTGTGCCACGTGCCTGTTGTTTATGTCCTCCACTTCCAGTTCGTCACCACACAGACAGACTTGCTTCATGTGCCTTTAGTTAGAAAACAGACTACAGTATTGCAGAGAAAAGGACTGCTGCAGTTGCTGCTGGTGCGCCCACACACAACACACACACACAACACACACACACACACACACACACACACACACACAGTATGAGCAACATTAATACTGTTCTAATTATTACCAGTCGTTGATAAAATAAAAAAAAAAAAAATCCTGGTTTATGACGTCACGGCGAACCTATTAAGCTGTGTGTTTGACGGAGGTGGACAGGAAGTAGCTTTTCGAGCAAACCGCCTTGATCCCGCCCTTCGCTTTCCGCTCGGGTGTCTGACGTCATAACAGGACCCTCATGCGCTGTGCGCTTGTAAACAGATCCTCCCACGTGATCGTGTGAGCAGCGCGCGAGCCCGGTCCGATTCCGCTGCATTGTCCTCTGCCTGCGGGACACAAAAGGAGAAAAAAGGAGAAGGAGGAGGAAATAAAAAACAAACAAATAAAAAACACTCACAGCAAAGACAGGAGTCTTTAAAACCCCGAAAACAAACAGGTAGTAGAGAGAACAGGTGGAGAGGAAGAGGAGGAGGATGAAGAGAGACGGGCTTCAGTACTGTACGGGCCGGAATCAGAAGTACGCGCGAGATGTTGATTTTAATCCGCGGATGCTGTGTAGTTCACACGTTAACGGTAAATAATAAAGCGCGGATACACGTCAACACGTCAGGCATCCAGTCGGTCTCTTTTTGTTTGGGTTATTTTATTCGTTTATATTTTTTAAAAACCGGTTTGTTTTTGTTCTAAATTGAGAGTGTTTTGCTTGTTAGCCGGATAGCTAACCGTCAGATGTCATTCACAATGGAGGAGACTCTAGAGTCCGGTTGGGTTTCGGTAAGGCCGAACGTCTTCGAGGAGAAAGAGAAGCACAAATTCGTTTTCATTGTGGCCTGGAACGACATCGAGGACAAGTTTGCGGTCACGTGCCACAACCGGACAGTGCAGAAGCGCAGCGTGGCGGCTCGCGACTCGCTGACGGAGGACGTGGCCGAGCGCGTGCTGCCGCTCCAAGACAAACGTCCCGTGATTCCGAAGAGCTCTAGAGACAAAGCTGGGGATAAATCCAAAGCTGTAACAAGCAGAACCACCGCCTCCACACTTGGTGCTGGTATCGAGGTTGTCGAACCCGTATCCATCATTGACAATGCACGTTCTCCGGATGACATGGATGACCCGGACACCGGGCTCCCTACTGTCATGATCATCGGCGAGGACTCAAGCTGGGCCGGCCTCTTCTCCTTCCAGGATTTGCGCGCTGTTCACGCGCAACTGTGTGCGGTCAACTCGGACCTCGAGCCGTGCCTTCCGCCTTTCCCCGAGCACGAGCAGCAGTCGGCCGTTCTGTGGTCGGTTCTGTTCGGCGGACCAGAGGTGACACGGCGGGATATGGAGGCCCTGTGTTATCAGCTACAGGTGTACTTGGGCCATGCGCTGGACACGTGCGGTTGGAAGATCCTGTCTCAGGTGCTTTTCGCTGATGGAGATGACTCGGAGGAGTATTACGAGAGTCTCAGTGAGCTGCGGCAAAAGGGCTATGAGGATGCACTACAGAGGCAAAAAAAGCGTCTGCACGAGGTGAGAGACACTTTTTTTTTGGGTGGGTGGGGTGTTGCAAAAATTAAGTTGGTCCATTGATGACAGGAGGTATGGGAGACTACGAGGGAAACATGATGGATTCACTCACCCAGAACAAATATGAAAATATTTGTGTTGGCACTAATTAAATTTGTGGATTTCATAGCGTTTGTCACAATATTTTAGGTATTTTTTGTAAAATTTGCTGGCATAAGTCTAGTGAATATACTGGTAATAGGATGCTGAGGTTGGAACTACCAGGCAGAAGGCCTAGAGAAAGACCAAAGAGAAGATTTATGGATGTGGTGAAGGAGGACATGAAAGTACAGTCGGCCCCCTACTTACGAAATTAATCCGTTCCAGAGCCTTTTTCCTAATGCGGGAGTTTTGTAAGTAGGGGCGCATTTTACATGTTAAACGCCTGATTCGTTCCAAGGCTCCCAAGACTACCCCATAAACCCTTTAAAAATGATAAAAGTCCACCAATTTTGTATGAAATATATGTTAAAGTAAAATAAATTTATTTATTAAACCATTTAAACATTTTATTAACATATTAAACCATTTTATTAACATTTATTAATTAAACCATTATTAAAAGGGACAGTGGTGGTCTAGTGGATAGGGCGCAGGATCGCTGATCCTAAGGTTGGGGGTTCGAGTCCCCACAGGGTTGTTACTGTCCCCCCAGTGCAGCTAACTGGGTTATCAAAGGCGGGCCATGTCTCACACTGTCTATGGTGACAGGCATGTAAAAGAACCATTGCTGACTTTCGTAAAAGAGTAGGCTGCAAAGTCGTCAGCGTGTTTCTGTCCCTTGCTAAAAGGGTTGTGACAGGAAGGGCATCCGACGTAAAAACCTATGCCAAATCAAACGTGCGAATGAGATGATTCGCTGTGGTGACTCCCGAGAAAGGGAAAAAGCCAAAAGGAAAAGAGGAATTAAACCATTATTCAACATTTTTTATTAACACACACACACACACACCTGTCTGTCTCTCTCTCTCTCTCTCTCTCTCTCTCTCTCTCACTCACACACACACACAGACACACACACACACACACACACATGCTCACAATACAGTACGCATTAAATGCGTATTGTATTCACATTAAATGTTTATTCTGGCGCTGCGGGCCATGCCCACAAGCAGGACGCCAGACCATTTTAAGACGTGGAATTCAAAGCACATTCCCTGCTTGACACCTGCTTGACAGATCGGAGGACCAAATTCGACTTTAACTTGATTCCTTGAAGGATGCGCCACATTTATTAAACATTTACTGAATTAAACAACTTTAAAAACTAAACTAAAAACAAGAGTTAAGCCTCCTTACATCTCTGACTGACCCTCTCTCTCTCACACACACACACACACACACACACACTCTTCTCTCTCTATCTCTCTCTCTCTCGCATGCGCGTGCGCACACACACACACTCACTCACACACACATGCAACGCGCTACTGAAGGAACAATTCTATTTAAATGTTTAAATGGACAAGATGTTTTATCTAAAGTGGAATTACAGTACCTGTTTGAAAGATCAGAGGCCCTCTTTCAATATTAACTTGCTTCCTTGCGAGATCGGAGGTCTTCTCCCACGGAGCACTTTTAATATCGTGCTGAATTAATCGCCTCCATCACTGTACTTCCGCTTTAAGGTCTCCTTCTGGTTCAATATCGTCCCGATTGTAGAGGGGTTTCGGCGATAACGAAATATAACGCTGCATGATCAATCTTAAAACAAGCCAACAGTCAACTCTCCTTCATGCGTGTGTCAAACAGGAAATATGGGTCACGTTCAGCTTCGTCATACCTCCTAGCCAATGGGAGGCCAGTGGGGCGGGATGTTGGGAGACAGCCAATGAGAGAGCAACTCACGCATCGTGTGAAATTTTGATTGGCACGTTTGAATTTTGAATGGCGCATTTGGCGCTTTTCGTAAGAGGAGGTTGTTTGCGTATCCTGGGGACGAAAACTTCGTAAAATGTTTTTCGTAACCCGGAATTTTCATACCCAGGGGGTTTTGTAAGTAGGGGGCCAAGTGTAGTTGGTGTAAGAGAAGATGCAGAGGATAGGTTGAGATGGAGGCAGATGATTCACTGTGGCGAACCCTGAAGGGAACAACCGAAAGGAAAAGAATCTTGCATAACAAGTCTGTTAGATTATTTACTAAAAAGAATGCAAATCAGAAACATTGTTAGAAAGAACAATTTTTTTTATAGTTGGTCAGTGATCATGAATTTCGACATTCAATCTATATACATAGATGGGCGAAATGATTCATAAAATCCTTCGTAGGTGCATTTACCTGCAGAACATCGAGGTAATTCGGCAAAAGCATTCGTATCCTACACAAACTGCTGAATTGACCAGTAATTCTACTTTTTATCTACTGTGAACTTGACACTGATCATCTCGGGTTTAATTGTATATTTGGTGCAGAGTGCAAGCGAATGCAGTTTTATTTTACATATTTATTATGGCATCAAATTAAGTAGCTTCTTATAGTTTTGCACTCTTGTAGTTAGATGGTCGTTGCTTTACAGTAATATTTTTACAGAAATTATGAAGTTTACATAGCGGTAGCTGGTATGCATGATTAGAACACATTGCAGTCAATGTAAGGCCAGGAGTACTATATACTCACCTTTCGCTACACCAGTGCTTGTCAAATAGTGGGGCGTGGTATGATTGGGGGGGGGGTGTTGAAGTGTGATGCCGATGGAGCGCGTATGACCCTGAGGAACATTCTTTTCTGGAATAGTGTATGAGAATGAAGTGTAATTGCACCTCCACTCCACTAGTGTGCAGTGGCGCTCTCATTGTTGCGCTATGGTATAGTGGTTTTTCGCACGAGAAAACGATATGAAGTGCAGTAAACAACTCCTTAAGAAAAAACACAGAAAAATTTCTAACAGGAACAAAGAGAAAAATGGAGAGAGGCGGAGATATTAAGACAAATAAGTTGAATGAATTTAAACAAGGATGTATTTTTTTAATTGCAGGCACATTGGTGCACTTTAAAAACAAAAAAGAACAAAATATAGTTAAACTTACAATAAAAAAACTTCATTAACATTGTTTTTTAATCTGTATCAGAAATGATTTAGTATTAATAAAAATACAATGTTATGCAGAGGTATACTAATACAGTAGACCCTTGACATTCGCGGGGGTTTGGTTCCGGGCCCTCCCGCGAATCAAGATAATCTGCAAGCTCTGTACCCAGAAGTAAAACTACATGTATCACGTCACATGCGCAAATGAGCAAACGGAAAGAAAATACTGTGTATCTATTACATGCACTAAAATATGCTTCTTAAACACGTTCTATAGACAGTCTTACTCCTTAATACAGTATTAATGTAATAAACTGTAGTAAAGATTAAGAAAAACTTTTCAATTTTTACTGCTATATTTATTGATGATAAAATATAAAATTATACAGCATATCCTGTTGTAAAGCACTAGTATTAAAGTCTTTTTCCATTATTATTCCAGTACAGTATCTAAGTTAATGTTTGTGCGTGAGATTTTATGTTCTGTAGCATGTTTAACAAAGGATACCAAAAGGATAAACTTTATTACGCTTCAAGTGCTTTTACATTGAACTTGGAGTGACGTCTTGGAGTAACGTCTCAGTAAAGAGTAAAGTTCTCAGAGTCAAATTGTTTCTTTGTTCGTTTTAATTTGTTTGATTTGTTGTTTTGTTTGTTCATGTTTTTCACTATGGTCGTCTATGACCGGTCGACCCTACTACAGCTGTAAAATCGGAGTGTCTTCGGGTGTGTATAACTAAGCACGCTCGACTGGGCTTCTTGTTCGCCGGGATACGGCTAGCACTAGCTCAGTAGCTAATATGCACACCGGCTAACAAGAAACCCAGGCAGAGTTCTCAGAGTCTCCAGCGCTTGGTTAGCCGGTCATACTGCTTGAAAATGTTCAGTCTCTGCGAAACAAGATGGACTAGCTTCATGCTCAGATTACAGCGCAGAGGATCTGCTGTGTTTCTGTGAAACATGGCTCGAGGAGCGTACACCCGACGAGGCGATTGCACCAGCCAGCTACACGGCCTTCATCCCCCGCAATCCCAAGTGCCGGAGTCGTTGTTCGGCCCCTTCCCGCCTGGGCTTCTTGTTAGCTGGGTGCAACTAGCATTGAGCTACCATAGCATATTAGCTCCGTGCTAGCCGCACCTCGGCTAACAAGAAGCCCAGTTGAGCTTGCTAAGTTATACTCGCCCGAAGATACGCCGATCTTATTGCTGTAGTAGAGTCGACCGGTCGTGGATGAGCATAGTGCAAAACCTGAACAAACAAAACAAATTAAAACGAACAAAGAAACAATTTGACTCTGAGAACTCCACGAAGTCGCCCTCTGGGCAGCGCCATCTTGGAGACATCACTCCAAGTTCAATGTAAAAGGACATGAAGAGTACTGTAATAAAGTTTATCCTTTTGGTATTGTTTGTTAAACATGATACAGAACATAAAATCTCACGCATAAACATAAACTTGGGTACTGTACTGGAATAATAATTGAAAAAGATTTTTTTAATACAACAGTGCAGCGAAAACCGTCGTTTCTCAGGAGAAAGTCTTATTTCTTCAGAAGAGACATCCAGCGTTTTCTATTGCTTAGCTAGAGAAGACGCATAGCGTTTGAGTGGTATCATAGAGCTTAACTGGTAATTAAAACACACATTAAAAAGAGGCTCATTGACAACTTGTGTGCGAATGAGGAAAAAGGGGCGGTTCCAGTAACCATCTCCCTGTACAGTAAGTCTTTGGGGATGCAGCCGTCATCCATTTGGGTGACACGGCCAAGCCATCGCAAGCGTCTCTGGGTCAGGATGGCAAACATACTGGGCACATCTGCTCTGGCCAGGACATCAATGTTGGAGACATGGTACTGCCAACTGATGCCCAGTAGTCTGCGAAGGCAGCGTTGGTGGAACGCATTCAGCCGGCGTTCCTGGCAGTAGTAGAGGGTCCATGCTTTACTGCCATAAAGGAGAGTACTCAGTACGCAGGCATTGTAGACCCTTATCTTGGTGTTGATGGTTAGCATGGAGTTATCCCAGACTCGCTTTGCCAGACGGGCCATCACTGTCGATGCCTTGCCGATACGGACGTTCAGTTTGGCGTCTAGAGAGAGGTTGCTGGAGATGATCGATCCGAGGTAGGTGAACTTTTCCACCACCTCAAGGGTGTGGTCGCCTATGTTGATACTAGGAGCACTGCTGACATCCTGGCCCATGACTTCTTATTAAGGCTGATGGTGAGGCGAAACTCAAAGCAGCCATCAGCAAAGCAGTTGAAGAGACGCTGGAGTACTTCCTTGGTGTGGACAACAAGACCAGTATCATCAGCAAAGAGCAGCTCCCTGATGAGAATGCTCCGCACCTTGGTCTTTGCTCTGAGGTGTGCCAGGATAAAGAGGTCTCTGTCACTCCTGGCATGAAGGAAGATGCCGTCTTCAGAGTTCCAGAAGGCGTACCACAGGAGCAGGGAGAAAAAGATGCCAAAAAGGGTTGGAGCGAGGACACAGCCTTGCTTCACACAGTTCTTGATCGGAAAAGGGTCTGAGGATGATTCATCAAACTGGACAATGCCGTTCATGTCCTGGTGGAACGACTTGATCATGCTCAAAAGCTTGGGGGGGGGCATCCAATTCGCTGGAAGAGGGCAAACAGGCCATCCCTGCTGACCAAGTCATAAGCCTTGGTCAGGTCGATGAAGGCCAAATAGAGGGGTTGTGTCTGCTCCCGGCATTTCTCTTGCAGTCCCTCACAGAGAAGACCATATTTATTTATGGTTGACTTGGCTGCCCTGAATCCACACTCCTTTGGATACACACGTTCGGCAAGTAGTTGGAGCCTGTTGAGGACGACATGGGCAAAGGCTTAGGAGTGAGATGCCACGATAGTTGTTGCAATCACTTCGCTCCCCCTTCTTATTTTAGAGGGTGATGATTTTGGCATCACGCATGTCTTGGGGAACAGCCCCTCCCTCCCAGCACTGCAGTAGGAGCTCATGGAGGTGTTTCAAGAGCTCGCTTTCCTTTGCAGTTTTCACGATTTTCAGGCTGGATGTTGTCACTGCCTGGAGCCTTGCCGCTTGAGATGGAGTTTATTGCCTTGCTGAGCTCCTCGATGGTGGGTGGAGCATCAAGCTCATCCATAACAGACAGTGGAGGGATGTTCTCAAGGGCTGTGTGTTTTAAATGGTGATTTTGCTTGAGTAGAGCTCTTGGTAGTACTCAGCCCATCTCTCCATTTGTTTGCCACGATCCTTGATGACGTCGCCTTCAGCTGATTTGAGTGGAGCGCTCTTTATGGCGCTGGGACCGAAAGCCGCCTTCATGCCTTCGTATATTTTGTGCTCGTTTCCAAGATCTGCAGAAAGCTGTATGTCCTGGCAGAGGTTAAGCCAGTAGTTGTTGGCAGAACGCCTTGCAATCTTTTGTGCATTATTTCTTGCAGTGCAGCAAGTGTTCACACAGAGGGCTCCTTTTTGTGAGTGATTAGGGCTGCACGTTTGGTGGTGATGGCAGGTTCCATTTCTGCCTCTCCTACTTCAAACCAATGCGCACTCATCCCCACCTTCTGAGATGCCCAGTCGACAGATCCCCCTTCTCGGCCTAGCTGATAGTGTCCAATGGAAGAGGCGAGCCGATACAGTTGGTACAAACTTGGCTACTGGAGTTTCCGGAGGTGCTGCTACGTGGGGCCCAACCGCCTTCGAGGCTCCACTCTGGATTTTCTGTAGGGGGTGTCTCCCTTAGCCTTTGTCATTCCCGTGATGACCACAAGGCGGTGGTGCTATTTGCCCATAGCTGGGGGTTGTAAGTCAGAGTTGTCCTTCTCTTAGCCTTTACCTCAAGGGCTTTATCTACAAGGCAGCAGATGGTTGACTAGTGAGTACCAGGACATGTCCACATGCCAATGGGCCTGCATATTGCACCTCTGGGGGTCCACCTGCTTCGAGATCCCGCACATATTTAGCCTGGGGCCGTAAAGAGCCCAGTTACCAGAGTGTGCTGTGAGGAGGCAATGTGACAGTCTTGACTCAGCAGAAGCTTTGTACCATCAGGAAGGACTTGTGCACTTGGAATTCTTTTCACTCAATGAGCTAGATGGCGGCTGCAGATGAAGTTGGAAGCGAGAAGTCTAAGCAAATACACTACAGCTGTTCTACAGCTCTAGGCGCTGTACTAAGTCCTGTGCAATGCATCCCAACCCCTAATAACTTTATAGACAATACTATTTATCGTCGCACGCGGGGTGGAGGGGGGTGTGTGAAATATTTTTTCTCGCTAGAGGGGGCGCCACAGAAAATAATTGAGAAGCACTGCGCAACGTAATCGTGCACACTTCATTCATTTTGATCACAAGACAGCTTCACGTACATGAATGGCACAAGCACGATTGGGATGTCATGTGATGTCACACTGTCAGTCGATGCATACAGCGCTGAATAAAACAAGGCGGAAAGTGTTAAAAGTAGTTACCAGCAACGCCAAGTCTATAAGCGCCAGCAATGTGGGAATAGCCTGATCAGATGTAACAAATGTCAAAAAGAACACTGGATATTCCATAAGTCAGTTCTATTGTGTGAAATATTTTATTACTGCAAGAAAATACAGTTTAAATGTATTCTATACAGTAGGCCCTTGACTATTCAATGCATTATACAAACTACTGTAATATATCTTAGTCTGTTCTATTTAATGCATTTATAGAACAGTACAGCAATATTTTTTATCAATATATCGATACCAATAATAGGTTTTCAATGACACCCCTACTGATAATATTGGGTCACCAATTTATTGGTCGGGCTCTAACAGCTGCATTGACGTGTGGATTATCAATACTTGGCATTCTACGAACATAGCTCATGGTTAGGTCATGTTGAATGGTAGTACAGTGATACCTCTGCTCACGAACATAATTGGTTCCCAGAAAGTGTGTGTAAGGCGAAAAGTTCGTCTTCCGAACATTTATTTCCCATAAGAAACCATTAAAATGAGAATAATCCGTTCCCAGGTCCCCATAAAACATAATTTTGTACTAAATAAGCCTTAAAACTACACAAAAATATACCTTATTTTATGTATAATAAATGCGCTATTGTATTGTAATTAAAGAAATAAACTGTACTGTATAATAAAGTCGTTTTATTTACCTTTGTGATGGTAGTTGATGGCTTGATGGAATGGAGTGGGAGGAGGAGGGCGGGAGGGACTTACTGTTTGGAAGGAGAGTTTGGAAACACCCTTAGCCACACACGCACCCTTAATAGCTTCCTTGTTCTTAAGGATGGGAGCAATGGTAGACTTAGCGTACTGGTACTGGGACGCTGAGTCACACAAACGCACACCTCGTTCGTGTTTTTCAATGATCTCCGCCTGTGGTGGGGTCTTTTTCGGTCCCATAATAGCAAAAGTATACTCAATATGGTCCAAAATGTCTAGCAAACACAAACCACTTCCGCATTCAAAGAAAGGGGGTGACGAACTGTGACGCCATGAGCGTGCGTCAGCTTCTCGTGGCCGCCACCGTGGCGCTGTTCGACCGCGTGGTTTGATTTCGTCCGCCGAAAACTAGTTCGTCAGCAGGGACTATATGCTCGCAAATTTAATGTTCTTGAGGCGAAAAGTTCGTGAGCTTAAGTGTTCGTCAGCGGAGGTTTTACTGTACTAATATCCCAAACATATTTCATTATTTGTGACATCACTAAATGCACAAGATACTGTGGCAGTAATGAGAGAGCATGAGTCACAATACATTACTTTCCTTTCATTCAGTCCCGATTCTAAAACCAATCTCACAGTCGGGATGTTAATGTCCACAACCAGTGGGTCCTGGACTGTTTTTGGCAGTGAGAGCTTTGGGATTTTATGTTTAGGATAATGTGAAACCTGTACCATTGTGTTCACTTTGGTGTCACAGCACCTGCTATGGAACACAAATGGTTAAAATTTGAAAAAAGAAACAGGTGGAATTGATTTTTGGTTGGTTCTTCATTTTTTAACAACTTGTTTTATCAGTCTTTCAATGTCAACAATCATAGTTCAGTGTCATAAAACTTAGCTTGATTTAGAGCTCTGTGTCCAAGAGAGTAAAATAGTTCAAGAGGTGCAAAATGTTGTTTATATGTTTGTTAACCCACAGCTGAACTGACCTCAGGCTAAAAAGTAAAATGTTTTTTGTAAATCTGATGACTGTCAAGAAACATAGGACCTCAGTGGTGCTACACACTTTCTGAGCATCTTTGTCCTTTTTCTCTTACTAAGTAGAGTAAAGCAGTCTGATGCCTCGGGCAATGATAAGTTCACAACATCATCGACTGTAGGAAGACGTGTGAGTGAAGGCCGTGAGCTTTAGTGCAAATCTTTCTCTCTCTGTCTCTCATAGAAGTACACGGGTTCTGGATGGGTTCCTGGTTTACATTTTTGAAACCTTGCAAGAATCATGGCCTCGATGTTTAAAAAAAATGTGTTATTTTACTTCAATGTGCTGACAAGATACAGACGCTCCCCAACTTACAGTAGGCCATTGACTATTTGCGGTTTTGCAACCACGGTTTGAGTATTTATGGACTGCCGAGCAGCACGTGCACGTGCACGTGATTCAAATTCAGCCAATGGCTGTCCTCCTTCCTGCTGATTGGTTGAGATGATGTAACGCCCCATTTTCCTCATTCGCACACAAGTTGTCAATGAGACTTTTATTTAGTGTGTTTTAATTACCAGTTAAGTTCTATGATGTCACTCAAATGCCTGCTAAGCACCAGAAAAAGGTAATGAGGTGGATGTCTCTTCTGAAGAAATAAGACTTTCTCCGGAAGAAACGACAGTTTCCTCTGAAGTGCCTGAAGAGGAATAATCGTCTGAACTGTTGTAAAACACTCCACTATTAAAGTCTTTTTTTTAATTATTATTCCAGTACATGACCTAAGGTAATGTTTAAAATGTTTGTGTGTTATATTTTATTTACTGTGGTGTAGCATGTTTCGCATTTTGTTTTGTTTATCCAATTTATTACATTTCTTGTTCTTTTATATCCTTTCTGTTATGGTCTGTGTTTTGGCGGACTTTGATTTTGGCGCTGTGCCTCTCACTAACTGTTTACTTCCTGAGGGATGTGGCTGAGTTGCTCGGGAGCACACACCTGAATTCACTATTCTCATTTACTCCCAATAAACAAAAGTATGCTCACCTCTGCACCAGAGGATTAACTCACATCAACATCACCGCTTCTTTGGTTTGTAACGCCTCTTACTCTATCACTGTACTCCGGCTCCGGCTGGGGGGCGTGGCTGAGCTGCTCGGACTTAATGCAATTAATACCTGAATTCAGTCATCTCATGCCTATTGCAATATGTTCCTCTAGTGGGCATTTTTGAAAACCACAGTGCTGTATGTTTAGAAAGAGAATGCATTGAAAGATGTTTTTATGCATATGCTGTATAATGTTTATATTTTATTATCAATAAATATAACAGTAAAAGTTGAAAAGTTTTTCTTAGTCATTACTACATTTTACTAAATTAATACTGTATTAATGAGTAATATTATCCGTAGAATGTGTTTAAGAAGCATATTTTAGAGCATGTAATAGATACATAGTATTTTACTTCCGGGTACAGAACTCGCGATTTATCTCGATTCGCGTGCGGGCCCGGAACCGAACCCCCACGAATGTCGAGGGCCTACTGTACATCTGAAAATGATTTTAATAATTGTTGCATGAAATAAAGAAAAAAACTCAAATAATAATTCATGCGCTCACTGTACATTCTTTTTTACATTTTCTAATTTTTATTATGTGAATAAACTTTTACAAAGTTGTACATAAAAGCACACATCATTGACTAATAAGAACAACTTAAAAACCAGTATAATAATCATCATAAACATTATCGTTTACTGTTGAGGAACTGACATATTGTTGTAAGCTTTTCCACATGGTGACTGTACGGTTACTAAAAAAAGTATTTTCTAACATACAATCTTGACCTTTTAACTTGCATCATATGGAAATGGTCCCTAAGGCCACACTGTATTCCCTCATCTCAAAGAAAGCACTACTGTCAATATTCTCAAAACCATTCAAAAATTTGAAAACTTCAATGAGCTCTCCTCTGATGCGTCTATTGTCTAACGTAGTTAGTCCAAGTTCCCTCAATCTGTCTTCATAATCCAAATTCTCAATCCCAGGGACCATCTTAGTAGCCCTCCTCTGGACTTTTTCCAAAATGTCCCTGTCCCTCTGCAAGAACGGGGACCATACCTGAATACAATACTCTAAGTGTGGTATGACATAGCTTTTATACAATACTAAAAAAAGACTCTTTGGTCATATAATTGAAGGACCTTTTAATGAGTCCTAAAACTCTATTAGCTTTTGCAGCTGCATTGCTAATGTGCTTTGAAAATGACAATTTGTTTGTAAATAATATACCTAAGACTTTTTCCTCTAACAGTTTCAATTTTTTTCTCCATTCATGTTGTAATCCTAACAGGGATTTCTCGCCCCAAAGTGCATAACCTTACATTTTTTGCTATTAAAGCAAAGTAACCACTCTTTGGACCATCAATCTAATTTTTCAAAATAATTTTGAACACAATCATAGTCTACCAAGGAAAGTATTGGATAAAAGAATGTTTGTATCGTCAGCAAAGATTTTACTTTTTGCTGTCAGTATACCAGGCAAATCATTAGCAAAGACGAAAAATAAGACAGGTCCGAAGACCGAGCCTTGAGGGACAGCAGTTGTTACTCTCAATAACGATGACTTGCTACCAGAGACACACACACATTGTTTCCTGCCTCTAAGAAAGTCTTTAATCCAGTAACTAAGTTTTCCTACTATGCCATACTTATTAAGCTTATAAATCAGTCTAATGCCTAGAACTGAGTCGAAAGCTTTACGGTACTCTAAATACAAGTGTCAAATGGTAAACCCTCATCGTATAACCTTGTCCATTCATCTAGGGTAGACAACAAGTTGGTAAGACATGACCTTCCCTTATGGAAGCCATGCTGTTCATCGCAAAATATACTATTATTCTCGAGAAATTGAACAATTTTCTCTTTAACTATTTTCTCTAAGAGTTTACACACTTGAGACGTAAGACTAACAGGTCTATAGTTCGCTGATAAACATTTGTCACCTTTTTTTAAAAATTGGAGTTACATTTGGCTATCTTCCACAATGTGGGCAACAACCCGCTATCAAGTGATTGTCTGAAAATGCTATACGGAGGTAGGCACAATTCATTTGCAAGTTCCATTAACACCCTAGGGTATACATCATCATGGCCCATAGCCTTAGGATTAATATTCAATAGTAGTAACTTTTTGACATCCTCAAGGGCAAAGTGAACATCAAAACTAGTATCACTTGGTATACGCAGAAAATTGAAAGTCTCAGGAGCATCTCTGTCAAAAACACAGTGTACGAAATCATTAAAATAGATCAATTCCTTGTCATCCTCTTTTACATATACAGACTGAAAGAATTTGTTCAATTTATCTGCTGTCTCGAGGTCGTTACTTGTTGCAAGTCCATCTCTACCTTTTACTCGTAGTACTGAGGATCTATTCTTAATTTTACTGTTTATGTACATATAGAATGCTTTAGAGGTTTTGCGTGTTTTCTTACACAGATTCTTCTCATACTCTGTTTTAATCCTCCTCAAACTTTTGGCTATTCTATTTCTTACTTTAACATAGGCTTGATACCTGGTAAAAGAACATGTTTCTTTATACCTTAACCATGCATATTTCCTCCGACTACTCTTCTAGCTTTTACATTGAACCATGGTGAGTTGATTCTTTTCCATTCGTAATCTTTCTCAGGTACACATTTATGAACCGCTTCAGATAGTGGTTTTTTTTTTGTTGTTTTTTTTTTTAAATAATTCCAAGAAATTTCTACATTACTACAATCAGTGACAGTGAAATTTACGTTTGACACCATCTCTCTCAACTTATTATAATCTGCTTTTTGATAATCATACCGAAACAACTAATTTACAGAAATTCTTTCCATGCTTACTTGGTAGTTCCAAACTAAAACACAGTGGTCCTCTTTATATAGAGGACTCCTTATTTCAATATTTGATACATTGGACTCGCTAGAGGATATAACTAAATCTAGACAGTTTGGGGTATCATGCCCCCTTTGTGTGGTAGGTTCATATACTAGTCCTTCTCAAAAAATTAGCATATTGTGATAAAGTTCATTATTTTCTGTAATGTACTGATAAAAATTAAACTTTCATATATTTTAGATTCATTGCACACCAACTGAAATATTTCAGGTCTTTTATAGTTTGGCCATGTTCCTTTGTGATATCACTTGAGCCTGTTCTTCTCACTTGTATCGGAAATCACACACGTGTGTGTGTGTGTGTGTGTGTGTGTGTGTGTGTGTGTGTGTGTGTGCGTGCGCGTGTGTGCGCATGTGTTAACCATGCCTTCTTAGCAGAGTTATAATCTTACAAATGTTATGGAAGGTTAAAAGCCTGAAGCAAGAAATAATGCGTAAAACAACAGTAACTCTGGTCTCTACACAAAAAGCATCATGGTGGATTCAGCTCCATAATAGGCAATGGGAGGTAGCTGCGTCATCCCTCCTAGCCAATCGATTCCTGTCCAAGATGGCGTCAGGTGGACCTGTCCAAGATGGCGCTCGAGTGAAGGCGACATGAACGACAGCTCAGTTGTTGGCCAATGGGAGGCCAGCGGGGCAGGATGTTTGAATGTCCTTGATGGGAGAGCATTGTTTGAATGTTTGAATGGTGCATTTTAATGTTTGAATGGTGTGTTTGAATTTTTAAGATGGCGCTTTTGTAATGTGAACTTGTTTTGTATACAGAGACAAAAATTTTACTAATTTTTTACTAAAAATTTTACTTCATAACCTGCATTTTTTGTTTGGTGAGACTTTCATAAAGTGAGGTACCACTGTAGTTTTGTTGGGGGGGGCTTAGTTTGTTTGGAGTTTTTTGGTTAATTGGCCTTGTTTGTGGCATTTTCCTGAAGCTTTTCCTTATTTTTCCTTAATTTCCTTATTTTTTAATTTTTAGATTAATATTTTTGAAATATTATTTCCGCATGCAAAACAACACAATTTGTCTATTTCAGTGGTTCATATTTCATTCAACAAAGTTCTTAAAAAATTAAACTGACATAACATGAGTAGTGCAGAGAAACACGTCAATATGTCAATTTAAAAAGTACATTTTTGAAAAATGGGTTCTATAAATGCTAATTGAGTAGTTTTGAACCCTCTAAAACAGTAAGAGTTACAGTATTCCAAGTGTTGTATCTCAAAAACCGCACTCGTTACTTCCATAAAACTTACATGTTGTTATTCCCAATGCAGCAATGTGAGATTTATAGTAGAAACTGCATTGTGTCGATTTATTATACAGACGCGCCCCGACTAATGTTCATCCGTTTTACGGGTTTTGTTTTTTTTTTCAAAAAAAGAAAAAAAAAGTCAAATTTTGAGTTTAGACGTACCTGCGTAGTACGCTGACATAATGATGCAATGACGCTGCGTCCATTGTTTACAAATGACAGACTGAACGTGCCCCTCCCTCTTCCGAGTTCAGTTTTATATATATATATATATATATATATATATATATATATATATATATGTGTGTATATATATAATATCTTCTCCTTTCGTGTATATATATATATATATATATATATATATATATATATATATATATATATATATATATATATATATATATATATATATAATAATATCTTCTCCTTTCGTGTATATATATATATGTTATTATTATTATTATATATAATATGGGGCAGTGATGGGCTAGTGGTATAAGGCGCTGGATCGCTGATCCAAAGGTTGGGGGTTCAAGTCCCACTCTCCACAAGGTTGTCACTGTCCCCCCCAGTGCAGCTAACTGGGTTATCAAAGGCGGGCCATGTCTTTCACTGTCTATGGTGAGAGGCATGTAAAAGAACCATTGCTGACTTTCATAAAGAGTAGGCTGCAAAGCTGTCAGCGTGTTTCTGCCCCTTGCTAAAAAAGGGTTGTGGCAGGAAGGGCATCCAACGTAAAAACCTTTGCCAAATCAAACGTGCGAGTCAGATGATTCGCTGTGGTGACTCCCGAGTAAAAGGGAAAAAGCCGAAAGGAAGACAGACAGACGTATATATTATATATAATGCAGTCGTGAGGGAGGGGCACCAGCCAGTGTCTCTCCCTCACGTCGGTTCCAAGCCCGGATAAATGCAGAGGGTTGCATTAGGAAGGGCATCCGGTGTAAAACAAATGCCAAATAAAATATGCGAGTCACAACAAAGAATTTCATACCGGATCGGTCGAGGCCCGGGTTAACAACGACCGCCATCATTGCTGTTAACCAACAGGGTGCCGGTGGAAATTGGACTACTGTTGGTCGAAGACGTCGAAGGAGGAGAGGCGGGAGGCGTGTCCGTAGGCAGAGAGAAGAGGAAAGGCATGAGTCTAGGACTTAAAGTAGGGACTTTGAATGTTGGAACTATGACAGGAAAAGGTAGAAGCTGGCTGACACGATGCAGAGGAGGAAGGTGGACATACTGTGTTCAGGAGACCAGGTGGAAAGGTAGCAGGGCTAGAAGCTTAGGAGCAGGGTTTAAGCTGTTTTTTCATGGTGTGGATGGGAAGAGAAATGGAGTAGGAGTCATCTTGAAGGAGGAGTTTGTCAGGAATGTTCTAGAAGTGAAAAGAGTGTCAGACAGAGTGATGAGTCTCAAGTTAGAAATTGAAGGTGTGATGGTCAATGTTGTTAGTGCTTATGCCCCACAGGCAGGATGTGAGCTAGAAGAGAAGGAGAGATTCTGGAGTGAGTTAGATGAAGTGATGCAGAGTACCCCCAGAGGTGAAAGAGTGGTCATTGGTGCAGACTTCAATGGGCATGTTGGTGCAGGAAACAGAGGGGACGGGGACGTGATGGACAGGTTTGGTATTCAGGACAAGAACGCAGAAGGACAGATGTTAGTAGATTTTTCAAAAAGGATGGAAATGGCTGTGGTAAATACTTTCTTCCAGAAGAGAGAAAAGCATAGGGTGACTTATAAAAGCGGAGGTAGGAGCACACAGGTAGACTACATCTTGTGTAGGCGATGTAATTTGAAGGAAGTCAGTGACTGCAAAGTAGTAGTGGGTGAGAGTGTTGCCAAACAGCATAGGATGGTGGTTTGCAGGATGACGCTGTTGGTGAGGAAGGTGAAGAAGGCAAAGGCAGAGCAGAAGACAAAGTGGTGGAAGCTGAAAAAGGAAGAGTGTCGGGTTGTCTTCAAGGAGGAGTTAAAACAGGCTTTGGGTGGTCAGGAAGTGCTTCCAGGTGACTAGACAACTACAGCCAATGTGATCAGGGAGACAGGTAGGAGAATACTTGGTGTGTCATCTGGAAGGAGAGGAGATAAGGAAACTTGGTGGTGGAATAAGGAAGTGCAGGAGTGTGTACAAAAGAGGAGGTCAGCTAAGAAGAAGTGGGACACAGAGAGGACCGAAGAGAGTAAACAGGAGTACAGGGAGACACAGCGTAAGGTGAAGGTAGCGGTATCAAAGGCCAAACAAAGGATGTATGATGATTTGTATGCTCGGTTGGAAAGTAAAGAGGGAGAAAATGATTTATACAGGTTGGCACAGAAGAGAAATAGAGATGAGAAGGACGTGCAGCAAGTTAGAATGATTAAGGACAGAGAGGGAAATGTATTGACTGATGACCGAAGTGTGCTGGGAAGATGGAAAGAGTACTTTGAAGATCTGATGAATGAGGAAAACGAGAGAGGAAAAAAGAGTAGAAGAGGTGACTTTGGAGGACCAGGAAGTAGCAAACATTAGTCAGGGTGACGTGAGGAGGGCATTGAAGTTGATGAAGAATGGAAAGGCAGTAACTGTAAAAGTAAAGTTGCGGTAACTGCAGAGGGATAAAGTTGATGAGCCATACAATGAACTTATGGGAAAGAATAGCACCACAGATGCAGTGTTTGCCTCGAGGATGTTAATAGAGAAGTACAGAGAAGGTCAGAAGGAGCTGCATTGTGCCTTTGTGGATCTGGAGAAAGCATATGACAGGCTGCCGAGAGAGGAACTGTGGTATTGCATGAGGAAGTCTGGAGTGGCAGAGAAGTATGTTAGAGTGGTGCAGGACATGTATGAGAGATGTAATACAGTGGTGAGGTGTGCTGTCAGTGTGACAGACGAGTTCACTATGGAGGTGGGAGTGTATCAAGGGTCAGCTCTGAGCCCCTTCTTGTTTGCTACGGTGATGTCCAACCTCGTCTGTTAGGCTGTCCAAGATTCCCCATGGACTATGATGTTTGCAGATGACATTGTGATCTGCAGTGAGAGCAGAGAACAAGTGCAGGAAACTCTAGAGAGGTGGAGGTATGCCCTGGAAAGGAGAGGAATGAAGGTTAGCCTCAGTAAAACAGAATACATGTGCATGAATGACAAGGACCCAAGAGGAATGGTGAGGTTACAGGGAGCAGAGATAAGGAAGGTGGAGGATTTTAAGAACTTGGGTTCAACAATCTAGAGTAATGGAGAGTGTGGAAAAGAGGTGAAGAAGTGTGTGCAGGCTGGTTGGAATGGTTGGAGAAAAGTGTCCGGTCTGATAGGAAGGTATCGGCAAGAATGAAAGGAAAAGTGTACAAGACTGTGATGAGGCCAGCAATGTTTTATGGCTTAGAAACAGTGGCCCTGGGGAAAAGACAGGAGGCAGAGCTGGAGGTCGCAGAGATGAAAATGTTGAGGTTCTCTCTGGGAGTAACGAGGATGGATAGGATCAGGATTGAGCTCCTCAGAGGGACAGCACATGTAAGACGTTTTGGAGACAGTCAAAGAGGCTAGATTGAGATGGTTTGGACATGTACAGAGGAGGGATAGTGAGTATATTGGAAGTAGGGTGCTGAGGCTGGAACAACCAGGCAGAAGGCCTAGAGGAAGACCAAAGAGATGATTCATGGACATGGTGAAGGAGGACATGAAGGCAGTTGGTGTAAAAGAAGAAAATGCAGAGGATAGGGTGAGATGGAGACAGATAATTCGCTGTGACGGCCCCTGAAGGGAACAGCCGAAAGGAAAAGAAGATACATTATTAGGCTGTTGCGAACAAATGTTGATTTCAATGTAACTTTTTATGGTTTGAGTGAATTAAAGGTTGAATGTTAATATGTAGTTGTGTTGTGCAGGCTGCGGGGCGGGTACAGGCTCAGAATTAGAAACTCACTGCGGGGCGGGCTGCGGGCTGAAAGTATTTTGTCTGGGGTGGGCTGTGGGCCAGGTTAGGATTTCACTAGTTGGGCAGGGTGGGCTGACCTACAAGGGTAAATGTGTGGGGCGGGCTGCGGGCCACAATTCTAATTTGCAGGGCTGGCCGGCCTTGTGACCTTGGCCGCGCAGGGCTCTAATACACACACAGGGCAGTGGTGGTCTGGTGCTAAAGGGTGTTGGATCGCTGATCCAAAGGTTGGGGGTTCGAGTCCCACTCTTCACAAGGTTGTCACTGTCCCCCAAGTGCAGCTAACTGGGTTATCAAAGGCCGACCATGTCTCTCACTGTCTATGGTGTGAGGCATGTAAAAGAACCATTGCTGACTTTCGACAAGAGTAGGCTGCAAAGCCGTCGGCGTGTTTCCGCCCTGCAATGGCCTGGCGAGCTGTCCAGGGTGTACTCTGCCCTCGCCTGAAGTTGGCTGGGATGGGCACCAGCCTCCCCGCGACCCTAATTAGGATTAAGCGGTTACAGAAAATGAAATGAAATGAAATGAAATGCTCTCTCGAAAGACAGTTAAAAAAACACTTCCTTTCATCTCTGACTGACTCTATACGCAGTCTCTCTCTTTCTCACACATACACACACACTGTCACTCTCTATCTCTATATTCACCACCGTCACTGTATTTCCGCTTTAAGGTCTCCTTCTGCTTCAATATCGTCCCGATTGTAGAGGGGTTTCGGCGATAACGAAATATAACGCTGCAATGATTAATTTATAAACAAGCCAACAGTCCTGTTCAACACTCCACACGTGTGACAAACAGGAAGTTATGGGTACAGGAAGTTATGGGTACAGGAAGTATGGATACAGGAAGTATGGGTACAGGTCAACTCCCTCCTGGCCAATGGGAGGCCAGCAGGGCGGGATGTTGGGAGACAGCCAGTGAGAGAGCAACTTGCGCATTGTTTGAATTTTGAATGGAGCGTTTGAATTTTTGAATGGCGCGTTTGGGGCTTTTCGTAAAAAGAGGTTGTTTTTGTAAAAAGGGGATGAATATTTAGGAAAATGTTTTTCGTAACCTGGATTTTTCATAAGTAGAGGGCCGACTGTATAAGAAAACTACATAACAAAACTCTCTGATCTCTTTATACAAGTAAGCTTCATCAACTCTGCCATTCATGCCTTCATCAACTCATCATTATCATCTTAATCTACATCCTGCTCAGCAGATAAGATCACATCATCTTCACAAACACCACTCATCACACTTTTATTTACTCTTCATCGACATCAAAATCAAAATCTTCATCACGGCTGGCATAGTCATCATCAGTTTGTTCATAGGTAAAAGGAATGAAACAGTATTTTTCATGTCTTGACAAATTTTCATATGAAACTAAACAACCCACGATCCAGCATGTCCAATCCAGACAAGATTACACACAAACCAAACAATCAAAAAAATTACATAATTGAATTTTGCATGCAGAGAAAAATACTCACTGGTAAAATAATCTTCAAGAACACTAAGCATTCTGGCATCTTCAAAGCCCAATTCTCGTGTTGAATTTAACATCTATACTCATGCTGGTAGAACCCCCAGTGCAGCTAGTTAGCTTATCAAAGTTAGTTAGGTTATCAAAGGCGGGCCATGTCTCTCACTGGTGAGAGGCATGTAAAAGAACCATTGCTGACTTTCGTAAAGAGTAGGCTGCAAAGTTGTCAGCGTGTTTCTGTCCCTTGCTAAAGGGTTGTGTCAGGAAGGGCATCCGACGTAAAAACCTCTGCCAAATCAAACGTGCCAATCATTCGCTGTAACGACCCCTGATAAAGGGAAAAGCCGAAAGGAAATCTCTCTCACTAATGTTGGTAGACATCACAGATGACATTTCACTCTCCTTTTCCAGAAATTATGTGTGTTCACAATCTTATAAATAAACTTAATGACTGTTATTGAAGAGAAAGGCGGAGATAGTATCCCACATGGAGTAAACTAGAGTCAGGAAGTAAACCGGACGTTAACGTGTGACGGGCACTGAGCATGTGCAAGCCCGAGCTGACCAATCAGTGTTCTCATTTCAGATCTTCCTTAGCAACTACCCTGCATTGTTTATGAGCATGTCGTCTTCATAACCTTTATTTTATTCGCTGAAACGGCATTTTAATATCAAAACAGTATCCAAAATGGAGAGAGTACTTCACGACCGTTCTTCCGGTGATGGATTATAGTGTCTTGTACCGAACTCGGTGAATCATTGTAATGAAAACCAGTAAGTTTGCTAATGTTTTTATCTAGTTTTATGAGGGTACTCACCAGAAAAATGGGAAAAAAAGAAATTTTAGTGAGTTCTAGTCGATTTCACTTGAGCAAGTGATAGTTGAATACTTGTTTTAATAGTTTATTGAAGAAATCCGAATTTCGATAAAATGGACCACTTTTATTTTTCTGGCCTTTATCTCAAAAATGGTCTGTGCGACCAGTGCCTACTTTCAGTGGAGCGCCTCACATTTTATTCTCCATAAATATCACGGTAAAAAAAATTAATTTTTCGTAATCATTATTACATTTTACTACATTAATACAGTATTAATGAGTAAGACTGTCTATAGAATGTGTTTAAGAAGCATATTTTAGCGCATGTAATAGATGCATAGTATTTTACTTCTGGTTGATCATTCGTGCATGTAATATGATCTATAGGGTTTTACTTCCGGGTACAGAACTCGCGGATTATCTTCATTCACGGGAGGGGCCGGAACCAATCCACCGTGAATAATGGGGGCCTACTGTATTATTGTCTGTCTCTCTCTGCCTTTCGGCTTTTTCCCTTTTACTCGGGAGTCGCCACAGCGAATCATCTGATTCGCATGTTTGATTTGGCAGAGGTTTTCACGTCGGATGCCCTTCCTTTCACAACCCTTTTAGCAAGGGACAGAAACACGCTGACGACTTTGCAGCCTACTCTTTACAAAAGTCAGCAGTGGTAATTTTACATGCCTCTCACCATAGACAGTGAGAGACATGACCCACCTTTGATAACCCAGTTAGCTGCACTGGGGGGGACAGTGACAACCTTGTGGAGAGTTGGACTCGAACCCCCAACCTTTGGATCAGCAATCCATCGCCCGATACCACTAGACCACCATTGCCCCTGTCCTACTGTATTATTATGTTTTAAATTTTAGTACATTAATGTATGTATTGTATATTAATGTTTCATAAATATACTCATTTTCAAATAATGTACAATTGTATTGATGAAAGTAGACATTCATCTGAACACATTAATCGACTTTAAACTATTTCTTATGGGAAATATTGATTCACTCTTCGAACAAATCGGTAATCAAACACATTTTTGGAATGAATTGTGTTCGACTCCCGAGGTTCCACTGTAACTGTATGTGTTAGGAAGAACAATGAAGTACTGTTGTGTTAGGAAAGATTGGCTCTATTAAGTTAGACACTAAAACTTGCAAAAATACCAATTTGTTTTTTTTTTTTGTTGCCGGTACCCATTAAAAGATGTTAGGTCAAGTGTAGGTGGCACAGTGGTGCAGAAGTTAGCATGGCCATCTTACATCAAGAAGGCCATGGGTTCAATTCTCAGGCTTGGGCATTTCTGTGTGGAGTTTGCCTCTTCTTCCCATGCATGCTTGGGTCTCCTTCGGGCACTCTGGTCTCCTTCTACAGTTCAAAACTGTGCACAGTAGACTAATTGGCTATTTAGAATTGCCTCTTGGTGTGAGTGTGAGTGTATGTTGGCCCTGCGATAGCCAGGTGAAAGAGCACGAGGGTGTAACCCACCTTCATCCAGAGTTGGCTGACCTGGGCGCCAGCCTCTCCACAACCCTAACTGGGATTAAGCGGTTCAGAAAATGAATGAATGAACAGATGGATCACCAAGCCTGCAACCTAGTGGAAGAGTTGAGTAAGACATGTGGTACTCAGAACACGAATGTGTGGTCAGTCAAGAAGTATATTTCTGGTCTGAGGAGGCGCTCTTTCACTGTGTAGCTGTCTTTAGCTCATGTTTGGTTTCCCATTTTATGGAGTTTTGTGGGTGTCGGTAAATGTGAATCAGCTGTGCCATGAATGCACTTTTTCAGCCACTTGGCATTGAATTATCAGCCTGGGGACAGAAAAATTGTTGATTTATCAGATTAGAAGTGTATGAAAAAGTGAATTGTTTTCTTTTGGGAAGCATACAGGAAGTTTTATTTTCTCTCACTCGTATGACTCAACTCCCCTTTTAATTATCACTGTAGATCAGAGCTGGCTTTTTTTTAAATTGATGTATCAGGTATTTTACAGAACAAAAAAAGATACAAAGCATTTACTCAATATGCCAATAAAACAAAATATTTTTGGAAGTGACAGCTTTTGTTCATTTATGTGCTTTTAAACTTTACATTCAGTTCCAGATCTGGTCTCCCGAGATACACTGCATGTATGAATGAATGAATCAGATCACACTGAGCCGCATTCCAAACAAGGCTGCTGCTTATAAAATTCAATAACCGATCAGTATGCATGCCTCCGCTTTTCATGTCATGTTGCATTTTTGTCCATGGAGTATAAAATGCCACTTATGGTACTTTACTTGTTGTGAACAAGGCCTCGATTCAGAGCGCACAGAGCCTTCAGGTGAGAAGTGACCATACAGGAGAGTCTGAGTCACCGTTAGAGATGCACGCAGATCTGAATACGTATTTGTTTCCCGATTAAAGTTTCTGAGCTGCCATCTGTTGACCTTTATCTCACTGAAACCTGATCTGTTCTGCTGGACTCAGCATTTTGTGCTTGTGCGAAGTGGACCGTTCAGGGGAAAAAATAAAATTATCAGCAAGGGATTTGCTCTATGGGAGAAGAGCTGAGTAGAGTTGAAGTGAGGCGAACCATAACTGGGGTATGAATCTCGGCTTTGATGGAAAGAACACTGAAATATCTGATCACACATCACACCAAAAAATGAGTTGGAATTGAATTGATTGAATCTAATGAATTGAAGTGTCTAGCTTTTTATTACATAAAATAATATTATTTATTTATATAATATTATATAAATAATTGGTAAGAATTAATACATAAATAATTGGCCAAGCCCAGAAATCCCCCAAAATTGACATATCTCACAATTTTATGAACCCTTTAAAAAATTTCCAAACTGAAATTTGATCTGGAAATTTTTTTTCGCTGTCTTCTGAAAAGTTAATGAAAATCTGAGCCTGACTAACACTCAATGAATGATTAGCATAACCTTTTTGTTGACATAGTCTATTAGCAGTTTTTAAAAAATATATCTTTTTCAGTCATTTAAAAACAGCGGCGCTGTGAAATCTGGTAATTCTTCGTCTTCTTTTGCTTTCGGCTTTTCCCTTCAGGGATCGCCACAGCGAATAATCTGCCTCCGTCTCACCCGATCCTTTGAATTTTCTGCTCTAACATGGACTACCTTCATTTTCTCCATCACCACATCCATGAATTATCTCTTTGGTCTTCCTCTAGGCCTTCTGCTTGGTAGTTCTAACCTCAGCATCCTACTACCAATATACTCACTATCCCTCCTCTGTACATGTCCTAACCATCTCAATCTAGCCTCTCAAACTTTGTCTCCAAAACGTCTTACATGTGCTGTCCCTCTGATGAGCTCAATCTTGATCCTATCCATCCTCGTGACTCCCAAAGAGAACCTCAACATTTTCATCTCTGCTACCTCCAGCTCTGCCTCCTGTCTTTTCCCCAGGGCCACTGTTTCTAAACCATAAAACATCGCTGGCCTCAACACCGTCTTGTACACTTTTCCTTTCATTCTTGCCGATACCCTCCTATCACACATCACACCGGACACTTTTCTCCAACCATTCCACCAGCCTGCACACACTTGTTCACCTCTTTTCCACACTCTCCACTGCTCTGGATTGTTGAGCCTAAGTACTTAAAATCCTCCACCTTCCTCATCTCTTCTCCCTGTAACCTCACCGTTCCTCTTGGGTCTTGGTCATTCATGCACATGTATTCTGTCTTACTGAGGCTAACCGTCATTCCCCTCCTTTCCAGGGCATACCTCCACCTCTCTATATTTTCCTGCACTTGTTCTCTGCTCTCACTACAGATCACAATGTCATCTGCAAACATCATAGTCCATGGGGAATCTTGTCTAACCTCATCTGTCAGCCTGTCCATCACCACAGCAAACAAGAAGGGGCTCAGAGCTGATCCGTGATGCAGTCCTACTCCACCTTGAACTCTTCTCTCACACCGACAGCACACCTCACCATTGTCTTACATCTCTCATACATGTCCTGCCCCACTCTAACATACTTCTCTGCCACTCCAGACTTCCTCATGCAATACCACAGTTCCTCTCTCGGCACCCTGTCATATGCTTTCTCCAGATCCACAAAGGCACAATGCAGTTCCCTCTGACCTTCTCTGTACTTCTCTATTAACATCCTCAAGGCAAACTCTGCATCTGTGGTGTGCTTTCTTGGCATGAAACCAAACTGTTGTTCACAAATGCTGACCTCTGCCCTTAGTCTAGCTTCCACTATTCTTTCCCATGACTTCATCGTATGGCTCATCAACTTTATCCCTCTGTAGTTGCCACAACTCTGCTCGTCTCCCTTGTTCTTAAAAATGGGCACCAGCACACTTCTTCTGCATTCCTCTGGCATCCTCTCACTCTCTAAGACCTTGTTGAAAGTTCTTGTCAGGAAATCTACTGCTACCTCTCCTAGGCACTTCCATACCTCCACTGGTATGTCATCAGGACCCACTGCCTTTCCATTCTTCATCCACTTCAATGCCCTCCTCACTTCACCCTTACTAATCTTTGCTACTTCCTGGTCCTCAACAGTCCCCTCTTCTACTCTTTTTTCTCTCTCTCATTTTCCTCATTCATCAGCTCTTCAAAGTACTCTTTCTATCTTCCCAGCACACTTCTGTCATCAGTCAATACATTTCCCTCTCTGTCCTTAATCACTCTAGCTTGTCCTTCCCATCTCTATTTCTCTGCTGGGCCAACCTGTATAAATCATTTTCTCCCTCTTTACTTTCCAACAGAGCACACAAGTCATCATACGCGCTCTGTTTGGCCTTGGACACCGCTACCTTCGCCTTACGCTGTATCTCCCTGTACTCCTGTTTACTCTCTTTGGTCCTCAATGTCCCACTTCTTCTTAGCTAACCTCTTCCTTTGTACACACTCCTGCACTTCCTCATTCCACCATCAAGTCTCCTTATCTACTCTCCTTCCAGATGACCCACCAAGTATTCTACCTGTCTCCCTGATCACATTAGCTGTAGTTGTCCAGTCATCTGGAAGCACTTCCTGACTACCCAAAGCCTGTTTCAACTCCTCCTTGAAGACAACACGACACTCTTCCTTTTTCAGCTTCCACCACTTTGTCTTCTGCTCTGCCTTTGCCTTCTTCACCTTCCTCACCATCAGCGTCATCCTGCACACCACCTTCCTATGCTGTTTGGCAACACTCTCACCCACTACTACTTTGCAGTCACTGACTTCCTTCAAATTACATCGCCTGCACAAGATGTAGTCTACCTGTGTGCTCCTACCTCCGCTTTTATAAGTCACCCTATGCTTTTCTCTCTTCTGGAAGAAAGTATTAACATAGTAAAGTATTAAAGTAGTAACAGCCATTTCCATCCTTTTTGCAAAATCGATCAACATCTGTCCTTCTGTGTTCCTGTCCTGGATACCAAACCTTCCCATCACTTCCTCGTCTCCTCTGTTTCCTGCACGAACATGTCCATTGAGGTCTGCCCCAATGACCACTCTTTCACCTCTGGGGGTACTCTGCATCACTTCATCTAACTCACTCCAGAATCTCTCCTCTTCTAGCTCACATACTGCCTGTGGGGCATAAGCACTAACAACATTGAACATCACGCCTTCAATTTCTAACTTGAGACTCATCACTCTGTCTGACACTCTTTTCACTTCTAAAACATTCCTGACAAACTCCTCCTTCAAGATGACTCCTACTCCATTTCTCTTTGCATCCACACCATGAAAAAACAGCTTAAACCCTGCTCCTAAGCTTCTAGCCTTGCTACCTTTCCACCTGGTCTCCTGAACACACAGTATGTCCACCTTCCTCCTCTGCATCATGTCAGCCAGCTCTCTACCTTTTCCTGCCATAGTTCCAACATTCAAAGTCCCTACTCTCAGTCCTAGACTCATGCCTTTCCTCTTCTCTCTCTGCCTACGGACACGCCTCCCGCCTCTCCTTCTTCGACGTCTTCGACCAACAGTAGTCCAATTTCCACCAGCACCCTGTTGGTTAACAAAACTAATGGTGGTCATTGTTAATCCGGGCTGCGACCGATCCGGTATGACATTCATTGTTTTGACTCACATTTTTTATTTGGCATTTGTTTTAAGCCGGATGCCCTTCCTGGCGCAACCCTCTGCATTTATCCGGGCTTGGGACCGGCGTGAGGGAGAGACTCTGGTCCCCCCCACATGGCGGCGTTCTGGTAATTATTATTTCATTCGAAGTAAAAAAAAAAATCATTCACTCATGTTCTGAACCGCTTAATTCTAATTAGGGTCGCAGGGAGGCTGGTGCTGACTCAGTTCGAGAGCATGGTACACACTTGCCACTCCAGCCCAGTGCAGAAACATGCCAACAGCTGTGCAGCTGCTCTTTACAAAAGTCAGCAATGGTTCTTTTACATGAAACTCTCACCACGGACAGTGAGAGACATGGCCGGCCATTGATAATCCAGTTAACTGCACTGGAAGTACAGCAGTGACAAACCCGGTGGCAGTGGAGCTTGAACCCCCGACCTTAGGATCAGTACTCCAGCACCTTACCACTGGGCCATCAGTGGCCGCTAATGAACTGATAAAATAATAAACAAATACACTTGTAATCGTTAAATTAATTCCAAATTTTGTTTCTTTTGTTTTGTGTTTTTTGCAAACAGACAAATAATTAATTTTGTTTTCTCTGCTGGTTCAGCAAATCGATCTGACATTTTGTTTTTCTGTGCTCACTGTATATGAGCTACTATCCCAGGAGTAGAGGGGCCAATCAGAGTGCTTATCTTAGTGTTTATCTACAACAGTGTTTCCCAACCTTTTTGGGCCAAAGCACACCGTTTACATTAGAAAAATCACGAGGCACACCACGAAACAAAAATGATACTGCCCTCTAACAGAACAGCACTTTTACTACACGCTAAGTGAAATTGGTTAATTTTCCACGGCACACCTGATTATTTCTCACAGCACACTAATGTGCCACGGAACAGGGGTTGGGAAACACTGATCTACAGCACGGTTGAATTCTTGATTAGACAGAAAGTTTATCAGAAAATATATCCGGTACATTGGAAGGAGTCTCCAGTATCAGCATGTTGTAACATTTGTGATGAGGTTCTGAGTGCTTATAGCTGCAGTGACATAAGTGCTAACGTGCTAACTTGTCTCACAGACATAAATATATAAGGACGAGAAGTACTTATTTTTGATAATAAATATTTCACATCACCATGGCATCAGCTGCATTTAGCTACGGTTTGGGTTACATACGCCCCTACCATCAGCACACGTGTTATAGAATTGGACTCGATTTATACAGCTTATTTATTTTTGAGAAGAGCATTAAATATCAGAAGGAGACCCGAGGTGATACACTTCACCATGTTAATAATTCATCCACATCTGACCTCTTCAGTCTGATCAGTTTTTACACGTCATCTCTGTATTTGGGCTCTGTTTTAAAAAGGTGTATTTTTAAATTATTAATTACCTCGGAGTGCTTTATCAATCTTGTGTCATGTGAAGAGTGAAGCTGGTATGGATCCAACACTACAGATATATACAGAATTCCATGTCCCACCCCTGAATAATCACCCCAGCAGGTTGTCTGGATTTTAACGTCGGGTTTAATGGAGAGAAGGATCATGGACAGATCTGCAGAGAAGGAGTGTATATCGTGTGGGTAAAAACAAAAAAGTCAGATCATGAATAGGCGTAGGGGATGTGTGAAGAGAATCAAAGCAATGGTAGGAAGGGTTCACAGCCTGCAGACAGGATGTGACACCATCATGGCCGATTGTGTGTGTGTGCAGTGGTTGCTGAGGGTACCTTGGAAAAGCAGAGGCTTTATTTTCACTACAAACAGCCCGTCATACAAGAGAATACTAAAGGGAATTGGTTCAGGAAGACTATTACAAATGAAAGACATCCAAAATGGCTGCCAGACTCCAGAGGCGATGTGTTAAACACTCGCATTTTAAACACCCTCAGATCCCGGTCCTGCGCAGTCTTGCAGACTTCCCCTGTTTCTGTCTTTTGCACTGAGGAACTTTCCATCAGCTGTCGGTGTCAGTGTGGTGCAGGTCTGCTCGTTAAGAGCTGAGATTTCCCAGACCACCCCAGGAATGGTCTGCAGCACCACAGCGTCCCGAGTCCGATCGGCAGTAAAGTGGTTTGTTATCAAGCGCAGCTGTGACCGACTGATTGCATGAAGTATACCACAGCATTTACTCACCACTGTCGCCAGCCAGATCGGTGTTTAGAATGTTGGAATTGTTGGCACTGATTCTTAAACAGTTTACTCCGATGCCTTTATGATGGAATGCAGGAGTTGGGAAGGGTTTAAGAAATATACAAAACAGACATAAGAAATAACAGACGTATATAATGTCTCTCTCTCAGTTCTACTCCTGCAACTGATAAACTACTTAAATACCGCAGTTTTCTCTTCATTCATTTTGTCCTTTTTAGAACATTTCTGATGTTGAAAAATCTTTCAGCCTGACGGCAGTACTGATTTTCTTCTAAAAAGTCTACCAGCAGAGTTTTATTTGTTGTTGTCTTTTTAATGTTTAAGCAAAGACCCAGGTGGGTGAAGGAATGAATGGAATTTGGATAATAGGAGGTTGTGCAAACGTTCCACAACATTAAACGTCAAAACACGTTGCACTGTAATTCATTAAATGTTTAAATCAGACACTAATTTCTGGAAGTGTTCCTGTGCCCATGCAGTGAGTTACATGACGTCATTCCTGTTTTTAAAGTAGTGCCACTTGAGGGCTAAAAGATCCTAATAAATCTAACAAAGTTTGTAGCTTATTATTCATCCATTTGTTTTCTCAACCACTTAATCATATATAAGGTCGTGGGGAGGCTGACGTACAGCTCGGCCGATTCTGGTCAAAGGTGGGGTATATCCCGTACAGCCTGCCAGACCATCGCAGGGTCAACACACATTGAACTAATCTTACTCACACCTGGGAGGCAATTTGGTACAGCCAATAAGCTTAATGTGCATGGTTTTGGATTGCAAATGGAAACCGGAGTACCCCGGAGACGGGGGAATCAAACCCAGGACCTTCTTGCTGTGAGGCAGATGTGCTGATCACAGCACCACCCGTGCAGCCCGTGATACTTTCAGTGCAGCGAATAGCTACTTTAGCATATTTTTAATACAATTTTTTCATCTGTTCTGCGCTAAATTATTTTTAGATATTGTTTTTTTTAATCTCTTTTAAAGCGCTTTATGATCATATAATGTAGCTGCATTGATGTATGTTCAGTTCATTTTCTGTAACCGCTTCATCCTAATTAGGGTCGCGGGGAGGCTGGTGCCCATCCCAGCCAACTCAGGGCGAGGGCAGAGTACACCCTGGACAGCTCGCCAGGCCATCGCAGGGCGGAAACACGCTGACGGCTTTGCAGCCTACTCTTGTCGAAAGTCAGCAATGGTTCTTTTACATGCCTCACACCATAGACAGTGAGAGACATGGCCGGCCTTTGATAACCCAGTTAGCTGCACTGGGGGGCATTGATGTATGCAGTGAGATAAATGATGAATCCTGCGAATGTTATGGGATGTTACAGAAACATTCTTTTATCTTTGTTAAGAGGTTTCTGGGCAACAAAGACATAAGACTGTACAGCATGCTGGAGTTTTACTTGCTTGACAGGCTGGCTAATGGATTTATGATTCGCCCACCTCTGAGAGAACTACAAAGAAACTGAGTATGTGTGTGTGGGGATGGGGGGGTTAAGAGAGAGAGAGAGAGAGAGAGAGAGAGAGAGAGAGAGAGTGATTGCAGAATTCTGCGTTTTCTTCAGCCTGGATGACAGTATAACTGTTTTAGACTGCTAGGAAATCTCTGTCTGTCTCTCTCTCTCTCTCTCTCTCTCTCTCTCTCTCTCTCTCTCTCCCCCTGCCCACCCTCTTTCTCTTTCTCTCTCTATTCTTCCTCTCTCTCTGTGTCTCACTCCCCACTCTCTCCCTCTCGCTTTCTTTCGCTCTCGCTCACCCCTCCCCCATAGCAGCTGTAGTAGTGGGATCAGCCCTGATTAGCTCCCAGATAAGCAGCTCTTGCAGAGCCACATCTGATTTCACGTTCATCATTTCATTGTGCTCTGGTCTTATTTCATTTCCCGAAAAAAGTGCACCACAGCCCTCAACAAACTCGAGGCTTTTTAATTGGCTGCTGCTACGGCTTGTGAGCGTGGTACGGGAATAGCGATCCAAAAAAGACATCGAAAGCATGGGTGGAAGCAAGGAATGAGTCACATGCATAGTGGTGACGTTCAAGCGGGTCTGGGGCGTTCCAATGATGTGAGAATTTAATAGGAGGTGAATAAGTGACTTTGTGCAATGCTCATGTGAGTGTCAGAAAAACAGGTAACACACACACACATGCTCATTAATAAATAAACAAACAATATAAAGATGTTTAAATTGTAATGTTTTCACCATTACAATAGTTTTAGACAGAATCCAGCAGCGAGTCCTGATCCCATAGTCCAAATCCCTGACTCTTAAGTTTAAACTTGATGCCTGAATATAGTTTACTTCCTCCAGCCTGGATCCTGAAACCTTCTTCTTGAACATAATCAGCTAATTTCCCGAGCCTATTCCTGATTAAAACAAAACAGGATCACAGACTTTCAGAAGAGGGACAGTAGCTTCGGTCGACAATGTGACATCATCACCAAGTCGGCAACACGTGGAAACCAGGTTACAATCATCTGTGGTCAGGAAGGAGACACGATGTGTACATGTGCAAGAGAGCGAACTCGATGCGGTCTGAGTATTAAGCCAGCCTGACACTACGTATTTTAAATCCTCAATGGCACTCAAAATCATTCCGCCATGGTATGTATGAATGTGTTTCTTTCACCTGTCAGTCAAACAGTTTGTGCCAGAGAGGAATAAGCTTTGTTCATAGCTTGCTCATTCGTACCATTGAGGATGTTCCGCGACGTTCCACTTGATTTCTCACCATTGCGGTATTTTTGCAAATTGTTTGTGCTGGGGTGCTCCAAGTTCCTCAACGTCACTCATTGGCCATACAAGTTTGCTCCACATCACGCTAAAACGGTGACCGTGCTTCCGTTTTATGGCACTCCTTATCACGCCTCACAAGTGTGTGTGTGTGTGTGTGTGTGTGTGTGTGTGTGTGTGTGTGTGTGTGTGTGTGTATGTATGTATGTATGTATGTATATATATATATATATATATGTATATATGTGTGTATATATATATATGTATATATGTATATATATATATGTGTGTATATATATATATGTATATATGTATATATATATATGTGTGTATATATATATATATATATATATATATATATATATATATATATATATATATATGTATATATATATATAAATGTGTGTGTGTGTGTGTGTGTGTGTGTATATATATATATATATATATATATATATATATATATATATATTGGTAGCTAGATTTATCCCTCATTCATTCTTATAGTCGTCAAGCTGATGAACTCTGTTGATTTAATGCCATTTTCTCGGCATCTCTAAAGTGTCTTTTTTGTAGGTGCTGCTGCATTACTACTAATCAAAGACTATGACATTGACATATGTAAGCAGCTAGAATCCACACCTGATACTACCAGCAAATCAACTAGATCAAAGAAGAGAAAAGCCAGAACAGTGTGGGTGAGGGAATGGTTGACCAGGAGGCAGCAGTTTGGCCATTATGACTGATTGGTTAATTGATTGGCCGTGGTGTTGAGGAATACAGTGGTTTGAGGGCTCACCCAAACTTAAAGGTGAGCAGCTTAGAGTAGACTATGATTACCTTTGAAGAAACAGTGAGAAACACAGTTCTGTCCACAACTCACTCCCTGGGCCGCCAACAGTTAATGTTGGACAATGCGTAGTGTATAAAAGGAAACATTGAGCAGTCAATGAACACCATGGAGGACACAAGAGCACCATTGAGGATACAGGTGTAATGTTACGCGGCATTGATTACCCGTGACGTGGTGGGCATTTACACGTTCCCTCACTGTTTCCTCACAGTTTCTTTATAGTTTGCGGAAAGGTACGCAAAAGAGTGTGTGACAAAATTAATGATTGAATGAATTAAAATGAATTTTCATTTTTTGTGTCGGCAATGCCCCTCAATGGCACTCATCTCGCTCATAGTTTCCACATTGTTCCCATGATGGCGCTCACAATTCCCGCGAAGGTACTCACCTTGCCGTACCGTGGAGTACCATCAATGTGTACTGGTGTCAGGCTGGCATTGGCTCATCCCTGCTCGTCTTTGTTCCTCTTTCTGCAACAGCTTTTACAAATCCCTGGCTGCAGGAAAACAAGTGTAGGACTGGATACAGGAAGTGATGAAATGGTAGAACAGTACGGCACATTGAGTCTTTTTATTATTCACTGAGAATAGATCACTGATATGTAGTTGAAAAACAAATTAAAACTGTTTATAGAATACAGTTAGCATAGAACCACCTGGAAATTCATGTTTCAAATGTCGTCTCACATTGGAGGTAAAAAAGACATTTGACTGCCACGTCCTGATGTGCTTAGTCTTGTAGTGTCACTGCCCCTCCCCCAGACATTATCATTTCTATTTATTTAATTATTGCTTCAATTTACCCCGATTTTTCTTTCTAATTTACTCGTATACAATTTCCACTCATCAGGTATGGCCTTCCCTTTCACACGACCGTCACCAACCAGGGAAGGGCGAAAGCCTGCACATACCCTCTCTGTGACATGCCATGCTAACTACCTGTCTCTTTTCAAACTGCAGCGCATGTGTATTTTTGGGGCGGTCTCACACACTCCGAGGAAAGCACTATCCACCCCATCATACAAATGAGCTCATGGACACCTGTGATTGGGTGATGATCGCTGTGAATGACAGGTAAATGAGTGTTTGCCGTCCCTCCCTTGGCCAGTTAGCTCCCATGGACTCATAGTCACGGATGGCAGTGGCATTAACCCAGATTCGAACTCGCGATCTTGGGGTTAATAGTCGCACAGCTTGTCGATGCAATACTCAGGAGCCTCCCCCAGATATTAGGCACTTACTGTATATTTCAAGTTACTCTTAATACTTTACAAAATGTCTTAACATGATGTCACACCTCATTTTGACTAACACGTACAACTCCTAAGCTATGGCTCCATTTTTTTGGGTTCTCCATGGGTTTCATTGAGGCTGACAAGCACTCTGGGGCAAAAAAAGGAGGAACAAACCCACTGTAAGTAATGAGGTAAAAGCCAGGCATGTTTGCCTCTATCTGGAGTGACCTTTGACATGGCCAGGCTGCGAGCTCCCTCTCTCCACAGCGACCAGCGTCCAAGGTTAACAGAGGGAGCAGTGTTGGAGCTGAATTAGCCAGTGTTTCCTTTCTGAACGCTAACACCATAGTGTGTGTGTGTGTGTGTGTGTGTGTGTGTATGAGGGGGTGGTGGCGAGCACAACAGAAAAAAAACAGCTAATTGTGTTTCAGTGCATTTTTATTTTGCTTCCCTTTTCACCTTATGATCCAAAGCACCTGACATAACATCTGGAACAACACAGCGGCATCTAACAAGCTGTTTTTTTTGTTGTTTTGATTTAATGTTTAACCACTGTTTATGACTAATCTCTCATGTATTGCACTCCAGTTAGGCGTAGATATGCTGCAGCCTTTAAATCCACTTGCTAAAAAAACCCCCATAAAATACGAATTATACCACTCCAGATGTTTTAGAGAATTTGAATCATATTCAGGATCATAACCGTAACTTCGCTTCACATCACATCATTCCACGTCACAACACCCTACGGATTTTTTGCTCCTCGATGTCAATCTGCTCTGTGTTCTATAGATGTTGCGGCCCATCCTCTTCTTTGTCTTCTTTTCCTTTCGGCTTTTTCCCCTTTTTCAGGGGTCACCACAGCGAATCATCTCATTTGCATGATTGATTTGGCATAGGTTTTTACATCAGATGCCCTTCCTGACACAACCCTTTAGCAAGGGACAGAAACATGCTGACGGCTTTGCAGCTACTCTTTAAAAAAGTCAGCAATGATTCTTTTACAGCCTCTCACCACAGACATGGCCAGCCTTTGATAACCCAGTTAGCTGCACTGGGGTGGGGGGTGCTGCCCATCTGGGATTTATGGAAAGGAGAAAAGAAGACTGGGTGAGAGATTAATAGAAGGAGAGAAAATTGTGGGTGAAGAAACGGGAAAGAATAATGAAGTAATAGGATCGAAGAGAGGCACAAATGAATGAGGGATACTGAATCGACAGATTGAAAGGCCGTTCATTGAGAACCTATTGCTCCATTTTCCTGTGAGCACGTTGGGTCTAAGTGAACCACAACGAAGCTTTTAACGTGAGGGCTGTGCGGCTATGGTACACGAATTATAAATAATGTTGCATTAGTATATTGGCTCTTTAACGAGTTCACTGTATTAATAAAAATGTTCCAAATCAAAATGGCACCAGAAGTAAACAATGTAACACTTTATACAGGTTATACTTTATTTACGTGTCATTACCTTGTCAGTACAGGGATCCCTAGCTACTTCGTGCTTCAATTCATGCGTCTTCAGTTCATCGCAGTTTTTTTTTTTTCCTAAAAATATTAATCGGTTAAAAAAATTCCTACTTCGCGGAATTTGGTGGTTGCGGCGGGATCTCAGTCCCAATTAACTGTAGAAAGTGACGGATCCCCGTACAGGAATTCCTTGCTACTTCGTGCTTTAATTCATACGTTTCAGTACATTGCGGTTTTTTAAAAACAAATAAATAAATACATATTCATCAGGGTAGTGCTGACCTAGTGGTATAAGGTGCTGGATCGCTGGTCCTAAGGTTGGGGATTCAAGGCCCACTGTTTACAAGGTTGTCACTGACCCCCCCCAGTGCAGCTAACTGGGTTATCAAAGGCCGGCCATGTCTCTCACTGTCTATGGTGTGAAGTTCATGTAAAAGAACCATTGCTGAATTTCGTAAAGAGTAGGCTGCAAAGCCGTCAGTGTGTTTCTGTCCCTTGCTAAAGGGTTGTGACAGGAAGGGCTTCCGACGTAAAAACCTATGCCAAATCAAATGTGTGAATCAGATGATTCGCTGTGGCGTCCCCTGAGAAAGGGAAAAAGCCGAAATTCAACTACTTTAACTACTACAACTACTACAAATATAAATAAGAATAAGAAAATTAAGGAACAATAGGGGAAGAAGTTAAGGAAAATGCCATAAAAACCCAAGGCCAATTATGCAAAAAAAATCCCTAAACCAACAAAAAACAACCAAAAATCTCCTATCAAAACTAGTTACATTGTTTTGAAGTGCACATTTTTGTGTGCGCGTGTGTACTGCATGTGCGTCGTCTTCTCATGCAATACCATCTGTACGTGTGGATATTTAGATTTTATTTAAATCTTATGGTTTTATTAAATGTTTATTTGTTATTATAAGCATTTATAGCATTGAATATGTATTTATTGATATTATATACACATATACATGTACGTATACATCAGTTTGTTTGGGAGGGGGGTGATCGTACTTCGCGGATTTTGATGGTTGCGTGGAGATCTCAGTCCCAATTAACTGTGGAAAGTGAGGGATCCCTGTATTAATTTTCTGTTGGTTTCTCTCTTACTTACTGTTGGTCTTTCTCTTGGTTTCTCTGTTTCACCCTCTTTGTTGGTATTTCTTTTGTTTTTTTTCTTTCTGGCTGTCTTTCCCATTCTCTTTTTCTGTTTCATCATCTCTATCTGCCTTTCTCTCTCTGTTTTTGTGTTTCTCCCTTTTTCTCTGTCTGACTTTCTTTCTGATCGTCTTTCCTTCTTTTTCTGTCTGTTGCTTCTGTTGCTGTTTTTGTTTCTTCCTCTCTTTCTTCCCATCTCTCTTTCTGTCCCTCTTCTGTTTCCTCCTTCTGTTTCTCTCTCTCTCCCTCTCTCTCTCTTTCTTTTTTCTCTTTGTTGCTCTTCTCTCTGTCCCACTCCTTCTGTATCTGTCTTTTTCTGTTTTTCTCTGCTGTCTCTTTCTCATTTTTTCCCACTCACTTTAACGCACTCTCTCTCTCTCTCTCTCTCTCTCTCTCTCTCTCTCTCTCTCTCTCTCCCCCCTAGTTGCTGGAGAAACAGAGAGGAATGGAGAGCATGGTGGACCTGCTTCAGCTGTACTCCGAGCAAGACGAGGCGTATGGCGACCTGGTGGAGGCCACCACTGAGCTCTACCACTACTTACTACAGCCCTTCAGAGATATGCGTGAGCTCGCCATGTTGCGCCGTCAACAGATAAAAGTTAGAATCACACACACACACACACACACACACACACACACACACACAGAGTCCATAAAAATTTAAGGATATACAACATTTAAACTTGTTTACAGACAAAAGCAGTTTAATGCATACTCATCAATGATCTACACACGCCCACACACACACACACACACACACACACACACACACACACACACGCAAAAACATGCACGCACACACATGGACACAAACACATACACAACACACACAAACACATAACTATCCCCCCTCTATTCCATTTTAGTTTTAGGTTGTAACATTACAAGATGTGGGAAACATCAAATGGGGCCAACACTTATACGCAGTATGGATTGTGTGGATTGAATTTTAGACTGTATATAGTTCTGGTCATTTAATAGAACCATATTTAATATTTATTAAAGAGAATGAGGTGTTTAACGAGGGACAGGAAGATGAATTTGTAGATTGATTGGACATTAAAATCATCAAAGCATCTCAGGGTGAATTTATTGGAACATGGAGATCACATGGTTATTTTTTCTCCCTCCCACAGTGCAGGCACTTGTTCTCTTCTGTCTTTTTACAGATTACTCTCTTTAATTTCATTTGATCAGGAGATGTTGCATAAACTAAGTGGCCGTGACCTTCTGTTTGCACCGGGTTGCCATAGTGACCTCTAAGTTAATGGACTAATTTTATTAGAAGGGGGATAGGATTGAGAAGGGACAGAGAGGACTAACAGGGACAAGATGCAAGATACACCACCAGAGAAAGAAAGGAAAAACAGAACAAGACAGAGGTGGGTGTGTATGTTGGGGGGTGGAAGACAGAATATGACAAAGGGAAAGAGCCAACAGAGTCAGGATGTGAGGCACATAACTCAAGAAAAAAAGAGAGAACGACAGAGAGGGGCAGAAGTGAGAAAGAGAGAGAGACTAACAGACAGAGAAAAAAGAGAGGAGAGGAGAAGACATTTAATGACTCCTTTATTGTTGTGATTATAAGCATTTGAAAAAGGGATAAAGCCGAAAGGAAATCTCTCTCTCTCTCTTTCTCTCTCATAGCTTTGAATATGTATTTATTGATATTATATACACATACATGTATGTTTACATCAGTCAGGGGGGATTGCGTGTGTATGTATGTGTGTGTAATATATATATAAAAACCAAAACCTCGGTTTCCGATCACAATTCGTTCCAGAAGGCTGTTTGATTTGTTCAAATTCCGAATCTATTTTTCCCATTACAAATGTATATGGTCTTAATCCTTTCCGTCATCTTTTGAACAGAAGTTTACGGTACTGTGACATGTACCATAGGCAATGGTACGCAAATTAAGTTAAAAATGATTGAATACAGTACACTAAAATAAAAACCACAGTACAGTTCAAGCATAAGAACAATAAAGATACCTTTGTGATTTACCTTTGTGTTGGTGAGCAGTTGGCATACGTAAATGTTGGAGAGGGAAAGAGGAGGAGGATGAATTTTTCTGCTTGGAAGGGGAATCCTCTTCCATAACAGCTTAAGGTGAATCTGCCAAAAGTTTTCTTCTCTTGCTACTTGCTTTGGCGTGGATGACTCTTCTTCGGGATGTTCCTTTCTTTTCTTGAAGAAGATTTCTAACATGGCTTGTTTCTGCATTCTTTTCAAAACCTTACAATAGTGGTTCATGAGCTCATCGTTAAAGTTGTTCACATCTCTGTGAGCTTTAGCTTTATCAGGGTGATACAGCTCAACAACTTCCGGACTTTTGGAAAGTGTGGATTTCCCCTCCCTCGCGGTCTCGTTTTTTTCTTGACTTTTCTTGTGCTTGGCGTCTCTTGTTCGTTCAAGAACTGTATATATTATAAACATATATATTATACAGTAGGCCCCCATTTTTTGTGATGGTTCGGTTCTGGCCCTTCCTGTGGATCATGAAAATCCCCGAGTTGTTGATGCGGTTTTCAAACCCCGTGTATGATATTACTTGTGCTAAAATATGCTTCTTAAAATGCGTCTTACTCATTACTACAGTAATAATATAGTAAAAAGTAGTAATAATTTAGCAAAAACTTTAATTTTTACTGTGATAATATTTATTAATGAAAAGGGCACTGAGACTCCTTACCAGAAGCTAGAGAAGATGTAGGGTGTTTGAGTGGCATCATGGGGCTTAAATAATCATTAACAACACACTAAAAATGTGACTTCACAATTCAAGCAATCACGTTGATGACGTGTGTGAAGGAGGGGCAAAAAAAGAGGTGTACACATCATCTGGAACCAATCAGCCGGAAGGAGAAACAAAAGCTCTCAGCCATTGGCTAAATTTGAAACACGTGCCAAGTAACCTCCGGGTTTGCCGCTAATTCGCAAGTATCATCTTCTTTTCCTTTCGGTCTTTTCTCTTTTTCAGGGATTGCCACATCTAATCATCTAATTTGCATGTTTGATTTCGCATAGGTTTTTACATCAGATGTCTTTCCTGACACAACCCATACTTTTCATTAAGTGCCGGTGGCCGACGAAAGCACTGGCTACTATTAGCCTAGTGCCGGTTATATTTTATAATAGTAAATAATAATATTTAATATAATAATAATCTTTAATCAAATCATTTTCATGGCTTTGTTAAGCTATGTACTTGACAACATGATCACAACATGATCAACTCAATCGGTTCACTTCCGATATGCCATGATGCACTATGCTACCTCATTCAAAAGCGTGGCACTTTTTATATACGTGCCGCCATTTGCTTGTGCTCCCGTGTAGATTTAGATCGTGACGGGTCGTACAAACCCAGGTAAAATATAGTCCAAACTGATGCGAGTCGTACCGACAAGCATGGCGCTTGAAGCGAAGTAGATCTAAACAACCAACATTAAATATGTTGTGGAAGCGACTCAAGACCGATGATTCCACGGTTTCGGAAACATCCGTATCTCATGAAAAAGGTAAAGTTTTATGTCATGTCTGAACACAAATTATTTCTTGATTGCACCGAGCGATAATAGTGAAAACTAGCCCCCAACTAAACTAGCCTAATCTTATTCTAATAGCCTAATTTTACTAATCCTAAAATGATATTACATAAACAGTTTTGACAGATGAGGGTAGCAGTTTGATTTACAAATGTTCTATATTAGTAAGGTAACTGTAATCCTTCTTCTACTCTAAAACTTAATGAATACCCTGCAACCCTTTAGCAAGGGGCAAAAACATGCTGAAGGCTATGCTACCCTTTGCGAGAGTCAGCAATGATTCTTTCACATGCCTCTCACCATAGACAGTGAGAGACATGGCCAGCCTTTGATAACCCAGTTAACTGCAATTGAGGGACAGTGACAACCTTGTGGAGAGTGGGACTCGTACCCCCAACCTTAGGATCAGCGATCCAGTGCCCTTTACCACCAGGCAACCACTGCCCTGCTAATCCGCGAGTATAATAATAACAATTTAACTGAAACTAATTATGTCAAAGCAGACAAAGTTATTTGTTTTTTAAAAGATAAAAAAAACTGACCAAAGTGACACTGGACCAAGTAGCACTAATGTCAGAGATTATAAATATTATGAAAAGAATCGACGTCCAAAGAGGACTTTTCAGGAAGGACCAATGACTATACCCACTTTTGAAAGTTTGAGTTAACGCACTACTTTAATAATATTTAAAGCTAACTATGTAGTTCTAATACTGTTTATGTGGAGAGTGAGGTTGATGATACAAGAAAAGGAAGAGACACAGATGATGACAAGGAACAGGACAGAAGCTAAAACTAAAGGAAAATATCTCTAATAATTTGATAATGTAGAATGCTATCTCAAGACAACTTTGATAATTACTTGATGTTACTGATTTTTATGTTAAATTTTGAGAACATAATTAGACTCTAGATCTAGAGCAGTGGTTCTTAACCTTGTTGGCGGTACTGAACCCCACCGGTTTCATAAGCTTATTCACCGAGCCCTCCTTTACTGAAAAATAAAATATGATTTTTTTCAAATTCAAGACATTGGTAAATGTTTTTACTTGGTTAAATGAACCGTGCAGTAACAGCACTGTGTTCAAAGAACAAAACCAATACGTACAATGCATGAACTCCCCCATCACAACTACTTACATTTTAATATGAAGTGCGCATCTGAGTGTGTGCAAGTGCATTGGTGTGTGTGTGTGTGTGTGTGTGCGCGCGTCTGTATGTGTGTGTATTTGTTTTATTTACATTTTATTTTTACTAGTTATTATAAGCATTTATAGTATTGAATATGTATTTATTGATATTATATTCACATATACATGTACGTATACGTCAGTCAGCGGGGGTTGATCTACTTCGCAAATCATGCAGATAGGACGCTGACTAGCATCACGTTCCGCTATATATGTGAATCCATGTTGTACATTTTCATCCGACCACTTTCTTTTTTTGCTCAACATAGTATGGATTAAAACATTAAGAAAGAAATCACACAACGTACCATCATAACAGTCACAAGTCATCTACTGAGCACACCAAATTTCCTGCAGCACAGATTGGCCAAGCAATGTAGCGTGATCACCTGCAGCCAGTGATGGCCAAGCGGGGCATGTCGTCATGAATATGAGTTGGGTGTGTGTCTTGACCTCTGCCGAACCCCTGAGACTGACTCACCGAATCCCTAGGGTTCAATCGAACCCAGGTTAAGAACCACTGATCTAGAGACTCAACCTAGTTCTTGCTTACATCTTTTTGTTTGCATTGTTATTTTTTTGTTCACCGAGTTTTGAATTTGATCAGCAGAATAATAAATAGTTGTATATGATAGAGAATTGGTTTGCATGTATGTTTCTTAGTCAGTCATAATAGCTATTGTACACCAAACATATAGACAGGTGAACAAGTGCATGAAAATAATAATCACAGATTATCACCCAATTAATTATTCCAGAAAAAGTGGGGTCCAGTAAAATTAGGGGTTCTGCAAATTTTTTGTTCTGCCTGCTCCCCTATCCGATGGGAAAATTTCCTAATTCCATGCCCTGTGTATGTATTTTAAAAGCTTGGTTTCTGAAATCCCAATGCAGCCGTGAGGGGGGGGCACAAACCAGTGTCTCTCCCTCACGCCGGTCCCAAGCCCGGATAAATGCAGAGGGTTGTGTCAGGAAGGGCATCCGGCGTAAAACATGCCAAATAAACTATGCGAATCACAAGAAAGAATCACATACCGGATCGGTCGAGGCCTGGGTTAACAACGACCGCCATCAGTGCCGTCAACCAACAGGGTGCTGATGGAAATTGGACTACTGTTGGTCGAAGACGTCGAAGAAGGAGAGGCGGGAGGCGTGTCCGTTGCCAGAGAGAGAAGAGGAAAGGCATGAGTCTAGGACTGAAAGTAGGGACTTTGAACGTTGGAACTATGGCAGGAAAAGGTAGAGAGCTGGCTGACATGATGCAGAGGAGGAAGGTGGACATACTGTGTGTTCAGGAGACCAGGTGGAAAGGTCGCAAGGCTAGAAGCATAGGAGCAGGGTTTAAGCTGTTTTATCACGGTGTGGATGGGAAGAGAAATGGAGTCGGAGTCATCTTGAAGGAGGAGTTTGCCAGGAATGTTCTAGAAGTGAAAAGAGTGTCAGACAGAGTGATGAGTCTCAAGTTAGAAATTAAAGGTGTGATGGTCAATGTTGTTAGTGCTTATGCCCCACAGACAGGATGTGAGCGAGAAGAGAAGGAGAGATTCTGGAGTGAGTTAGATGAAGTGATGCAGAGTACCCCCAGAGGTGAAAGAGTGGTCATTGGGGCAGACTTCAATGGACATGTTGGTGCAGGAAACAGAGGGGACGAGGAAGTGATGGGTAGATTTGGTATCCAGGACAGGAGCATGAAGGACAGATGTTGGTAGATTTTGCAAAAAGGATGGAAATGGCTGTGGTGAATACTTTCTTCCAGAAGAGAGAGGAGCATAGGGTGACTTATAAAAGTGGAGGTAGGAGCACACAGGTAGACTACATCTTGTGCAGGCGATGTAATTTAAAGGAAGTCAGTGACTGCAAAGTAGTAGCGGGTGAGAGTGTTGCCAAACAGCATAGGATGGTGGTGTGCAGGATGATGCTGATGGTGAGGAAGGTGAAGAAGGCAAAGGCAGAGCAGAAGACAAAGTGGTGGAAGTTGAAAAAGGAAGAGTGTCAGGTTGTCTTCAAGGAGGAGTTGAAACAGGCTTTGGGTGGTCAGGAAGTGCTTCCAGATGACTGGACAACTACAGCTAATGTGATCAGGGAGACAGGTAGGAGAATACTTGGTGTGTCATCTGGAAGGAAAGTAGATAAGGAGACTTGGTGGTGGAATGAGGAAGTGCAGGAGTGTGTACAAAGGAAGAGATTAGCTAAGAAGAAGTGGGACATTGAGAAAACCGAAGAGAGTAAACAGGAGTACAGGGAGACACAGCGTAAGGCAAAGGTAGCAGTGTCAAAGGCCAAACAGAGCGTGTTTGATGACTTGTATGCTCGGTTGGAAAATAAGGAGGGAGAAAATGATTTATACAGGTTGGCACAGCAGAGAAATAGAGATGGGAAGGACGTGCAGCAAGTTAGATTGATAAAGGACAGAGAGGGAAATGTATTGACTGATGACAGAAGTGTGCTGGGAAGATGGAAAGAGTACTTTGAAGAGCTGATGAATGAGGAAAATGAGAGAGAAAAAAGAGTAGAAGAGGTGACTGTTGAGGACCAGGAAGTAGCAAAGATTAGTAAGGGTGCAGTGAGGAGGGCATTGAAGAGGATGAAGAATGGAAAGGCAGTTGGTCCTGATGACATACCGGTGGAGATATGGAAGTGTCTAGGAGAGGTAGCAGTAGATTTTCTGACAAGAACATTTAACAAGGTCTTAGAGAGTGAGAGGATGCCAGAGGAATGGAGGAGAAGTGTGCTGGTGCCCATTTTTAAGAACAAGGGAGACGTGCAGAGTTGTGGCAACGACAGAGGGATAAAGTTGATGAGCCATACGATGAAGTTATGGGAAAGAATAGTGGAAGCTAGACTAAGGGCAGAAGTCAGCATTTGTGAACAACAGTTTGGTTTCATGCCAAGAAAGAGCACCACAGATGCAGTGTTTGCCTTGAGGATGTTAATGGAGAAGTACAGAGAAGGTCAGAGGGAGCTGCATTGTGCCTTTGTGGATCTGGAGAAAGCATATGACAGGGTGCCGAGAGAAGAACTGTGGTATTGCATGAGGAAGTCTGGAGTGGCAGAGTGATAGAGTGGTGCAGGACATGTATGAGAGATGTAAGACAGTGGTGAGGTGTGCTGTCGGTGTGACACAAGAGTTCAAGGTGGAGGTGGGACTGCATCAAGGGTCAGCTCTCAGCCCCTTCTTGTTTGCTATGGTGATGGACAGGCTGACAGACAAGGTGAGACAAGATTCCCCATGGACTATGATGTTTGCAGATGACATTGTGATCTGTAGTGAGAGCAGAGAACAAGTGCAGGAAAATCTCGAGAGGTGGAGGTATGCCCTGGAAAGGAGGGGAATGAAGATTAGCCTCAGTAAGACAGAATACATGTGCATGAATGACAAGGACCAAAGAGGAACGGTGAGATTACAGGGAGCAGAGATAAGGAAGGTGGAGGATTTTAAGTACTTAGGCTCAACAATCCAGAGCAATGGAGAGTGTGGAAAAGAGGTCAAGAAGCGTGTGCAGGCAGGTTGGAATGGTTGGAGAAAAGTGTCCGGTGTGATGTGTGATAGGAGGGTATCAGCAAGAATGAAAGGAAAAGTGTACAAGACGGTGTTGAGGCCAGCGATGTTGTATGGTTTAGAAACAGTGGCCCTGGGGAAAAGACAGGAGGCAGAGTTGGAGGTAGCAGAGATGAAAATGTTGAGGTTCTCTTTGGGAGTAACGAGGATGGATAGGATTAGGAATGAGCATATCAGAGGGACAGCACATGTAAGACATTTTGGAGACAAAGTCAGAGAGGCTAGATTGAGATGGTTTGGACATGTACAGAGGAGGGATCGTGAGTATATTGGTAATAGGATGCTGAGGCTGGAACTACCAGGCAAAAGGCCTAGAGGAAGACCAAAGAGACGATTCATGGATGTGGTGAAGGAGGACATGAAGGTCGTTGGTGTAAAAGAAGAAGATGCAAAGGATCGGGTGAGATGGAGGCAGATGATTCGCTGTGGCGACCCCTGAAGGGAAAAGCCGAAAGGAAAAGAAGAAGAAGGAGGTTTCTGAAATACCCCCAGTGCAGCTAACGAGGTGAATAAAGACCGGCCGTGTCTCTCACTGTCTATGGTGTGAGGCATGCAAAAGAACCATTGCTGACTTTCGACAAGAGTAGGCTGCAAAGCTGTCAGCGTGTTTCTGCCCTGCGATAGCCTGGTGAGCTGTCCAGGGTGTACTCTGCCCTCGCCCGGAGTCAGCAGGGATGGGCACCAGCCTCCCCGCGCCCCTGATTAGGATTAAGCCGTTACAGAAAAGGAACTGAAATGGTTTCTGAAATATACTCACTATCCGAGTTCCGACCTAGATCGGTTCCGACCAACCTGTCATAAGTCAGATTGGTTGTAAGTTGGATCCCATTCACCCTGCACTCTCTATGAATTGATGAGGCGTATTTTTCACCTGCAAGTTCTTTCAGCATGCGAAATAAACTTGTAGCCTTACTTTGCACTGTTCGCAACATCACTTTCACATTTCTTTGCATATTTCTTCCAACCACGTGTATAGCAACTTTTCCATCTCTGTAATCAGTCCTTCATGCTGTTTTGTGATGATAGTTGACTTATTGGGGCTGCTGCTTTCACTGCTTCCTCGTCCTTCAAAATTGTAGACACTGTGAAGTGGGAGAGATGGAAATTTCACTTTCACTTTTATCTTCCTCTCCAATGACAGGGCCTTCCTTGCTTTCTTGGTAGAATTGCCATCTGATGAATCGGACTTCCTCTTGGGGGCCATGGTAACGGTGTACAGTAAATGCACACAAAATTGTACTGTAAAAGAGATGTTACTGCGACGGTAACTAGTCACTGAGTGTAGTGGTAGAATGCTGTGAGTGTGAGATGCTTGGATGCTGTGCTGCTACAACCATCTTACACACTGCACTGCCAGACATATACACTAAATTTATAAAAGGCATCTGCTAGACATGCTTGTAACTCACATACGTACGTCGTAACTCGGATAGTGATTGTACAAATTAATAAGAACAGTAGACATATGCATGGCATTCTGCTCCCCATAGGGCGTGTCGATGGTCCAGGATGGAGTCAGCACCTTGTCCTGCTGGATGTCTGTACATTCTTCAGAGGCTTCACTGCAACACACACAAACACTCCTCTCTCACACACACTCTTTCTCTCTTTCTGTTTTTCTGTCTCTCTCCCTCTGCTCAGGGTGAGTCGTTATTGACTGGAAGCCAATTGCATCAACTGATTATGAAGCTCCATTTTTGTTGTTGGAACGCTCACATTTTTATTTTTCTTCCCCTTAGGATTTTACTCAAACTCCTTTTGCCCAAGCTCTAAAAATAAACATGACAGTGCTTTTTTTATTTTTATTTTTGTTCCCTTCATATATTATACCTTCTGAACATTTATCCTGATTCTGATTATCATCAGAAGCAAAAGAAAGGAAACTGATGAAGGGTTGTACTTGAAGCTCATACAACATAATGTGTTTATTCAGCGTAGGAGACCCGCATGTTACCCGGGGAGACTGTAACACAGAGGTCGTTAACCTTGGGGTTGTGACCCAGCATGGGGGTCGGCCGGGATTCAGAGACCGAGAGCATCAAAGCGCCAAAGCAAAGCCTCACTCTCTTCTCTCTCTCTCTCTCTTCCCCTCTCTCTTTCTCTTAACACCCCCCCCCCTCCCCGTTTCTCTCACTTTCTCTGCCTCTGCTTGTCTCTCTGTCTCTTCTAAGTTTCTGTTACCCTGTTTTGGATTTGTAGGTCTACCTCTCTCTTTCTGTTCCCACACTCTCTCTTTCTAGGTCTTTGTCACTATCAATATCTCTCATTTTCTCACTCTATTGCTTTCATTCTCTTTGGTTTATCTGTCTCTCTCACTCCTCATGTCTGTCACCCTCTTTCTTTGTTCGTCTTTGTCTCTCTTTCTGTCACTGTCTGTCTTTCTTTGTAGGTTTGTCTCTTGCTCTCTGTTTGTAAATCTCTCCTCTCTTTCTTTTTCCCAGTCACTGTCTCTCTCTGTCTGTAGTGCTTCCTGACTGTCTTTTTCGTTGACTATCCCTCTGTCTCTTTCTCCTTCATTCTGTTCGTCTGTCTTTTTTGTCTTTCCTCCTATCTTATATTTGTCTCTCCCTTTCTGTATTTCTAAAGGCCACCTAACACCCTGTACTTGCTCAGTCCAGTTGGATTGTTCCAGAATCTGGTATGGATTAGCCAGCCTGCCAGCACTATACTGTAGCATAACCCCGCCTTGTATTTTTATTTATTTTCTTCTGTGCAGGATTTGTTAGCTTATTGCTTAGCAGTGAGGCACGCAGAGCTGTTCTGCAGAAGGAATCCTGCCAGCAGCCAAGCTTTGAACCTTGGTATCACGGCGATTGGTTCACACTCCAGCCTACTCTTTGAGGAGATATTAGAACTGAAATATGGAGGAAAATCCCGATTCCAGTGAGATGAGTTGGATGATTGTGTTATCAAGCTTCTGGTTTGGCGATAGGAGAATATTTGTGATTTATTAAGGATGTATTCACAATATCCAGTTCAGATTGAAGTTATTATAAATGTGTAATTATAGTTGCTGTAGTCACTTTGGGTGTATTTACTTATAAGAGTTATATCCAAAATGTGTCTCACAGCACCGTGTACGAAGTATAGAATTAACTTTTTGTGCTGTAATGTCGACAGTCAGGAAGGAGAGGTGTAAAAACAGTGATGTACAGTTGTCATGACGCTGGTGTATATCTGTGCTCATGATACCAAAAGAAACTAAACTAGTGAAATGTGCTGCTCTGTAGTTTTGCGCAAAGGCACTTCAACAGTTTGGTGCAGAGTGAGTGTAGAAAATTTGGAAATAAAGGTTTATACGAAATAAAGGTTTTTACGTGAAACATAAGTTTTCGTATTCATCCGGGTTTAGTCTGAATGTAGGGTTTTTATTTTTTTAATTAAAAAAATTGAGGGGTGGTGGTGTCGTATCCAATTCCCACCCATCAAGTTTTTGCCTTCCCTATCACACAACCACCACTAATTAAGGAGGGGGGGGTGAAAGAATGCACACACTTTCTCTGTGACATGTAATGCTAGCCACCTGCCTCTTTTCAAACTGCGCCGCATGTGTATTTTGGTTGCCATCTAACACACTCGGAGGGAAAGTGTTGTCCGCCCTCTCATACGAATGAGCTCACAGACGCCCATGACTTCTGTAAGTGACATGAAATTGAGCGTATGTTGTCCCTTCCATGAGGACTCGGTCAGTTATCGCTTATGGACTCCTGGCCATGGACAGCTGTGGCATTAAACCGGATTCAAAATTGTGGTCTCTGGTAGAATCGTCATGCACCTTGTTGCTGTACCACTCAGGAGTGTGTGGATGTAGCTTTATTTACATTTAGGATCTGGAGGCTCAGGGCACTGGAGACTCCTGTAAATGTTTTCAATTCCTGGGAAGGCTGACACCTATTTTAGCTGACTCTAGGGCAGGGTGCATGATGGACAACCATGTACAGTCATCCCTTGAATATCACGGATAATGTAGACCAGACCTGGCCGCGATATTCGAAAAACCGCGAAGTAGGAATGCCCCTCTCATTTCTACCACACGCATATGTCTAAGCCAATCAACTTGCGAGTGGGCGGTCCCTGCGAGTTTCGGCGCGAAAATTGAAATTTTTATGAAAATTTTTGTATTTAAAAATTTTTTGTTAAAATACCGTGATGCACCAAAACCGCGAAGTTCAAATCGCGAAGTGGCAAGGGATGACTGTATACAACCATTCACACTCGCACCCACAGGTTAATTTGGAACAGCCAGTTAGTCTACTGGGCATGTTTTTGGACTGTAGGAGGAAACCAGAGTACCCAGACGAAACCTAGGCAAACAAGAGGAGAATATGCAAACTCCACACACAAACTGATAAAACTACATAAGTAGTCATTTTTATTGTATTTTTTTGTTAAATTTAAGTCCGTGACGTATCTATTTTTTGGATGAAATTGTACACCTATATTAGTGTAGTATAATTACGTACCAGCAACAGAAAAAAATCAAATTGATATTTTTGTAAGTTTTAGTGTCTAACTTAACAGAGTCACTATTTCTAAACACAACAGTACTTCATTTTTGTTCCGAGCACATACAGTTACAAAGATATTGAGGTTTAAGTGAACCTGCAACAGACAACACATGATAGATATATTTTAGAGCTACATCTAATGATTATTTTTATAATTGATGAATCGATTATTTTTTTCTATTAATTGTAAAGAGCACAAAGATTTTTTAATTTCCATTTCTATATTTAAAAATAAACCTTTCAAACTGCCGGTCCAAATGTGAGTAACTCAGTGTATTTTGGGTCATTCGTTATTTCTGTGATTAGTAGTTAATCATACTTCAACATATTCATATAAATAATCTACTTATATATACACACACAGTCGGCCCCCAATTTACGAAGACCCCTTTGTACGAAATCTCCGGATTATGAAAAACATTTACTTGAGTTTCCGTCCCCGAAATATGAAACAACCCCCTCTTACAAAAAGAAATTCAAAATTCAAATGCTCCAATCAAAATTTCACACGACGCACAAGTTGCTCACGCTTTAGTTTTTAAAGCTTCACGCTTTAGTTTTTAGATTTTTTAAGTTGTTTAATTCAGTAAATGTTTAATAAATGTGGGTGAATTTGAGCTTATCTGGCATCCCGATCCCTCAAGGAATCAAATTAAAGTTGAGTTTGTAAAGCAGGGAATGCGCTTTGACTTCACATCTTGTGGGCGTGGCCCGCAGCGCACACACGAGAGAGAGAGAGACAGAGAGGGAGAGAGAGAGGGAATAACGCTTTAGTTTTTAGTTTAGTTTTTTTAACTTGTTTTAATTCAGTAAATGGTCAAGCAGGGAATGCCCTTTGAATTCACGTCTTGTGGGTGTGGCCTGCAGTGCGCACACGACAGAGAGATAGAGAGAGAGAGAGAAGGAATAAGGCTTTAGCTTTTAGTTTTTTAAGTTGTTTTAATTCAGTAAATGGTCAAGCAGGGAATGCTCTTTGAATTCACATCTTGTGGGCGTGGCCCGCAGCGTGCACGAGAGAGAGAGAGAGAGAGAAGGAATAACGCTTTAGTTTTTAGTTTAGTTTTTAAGTTGTTTAATTCAGTAAATGTTTAAGAAATGTGGGTGCATTTGAGCTTATCTGGCATCCCGATCTCTCAAGGAATCAAATTAAAGTTGAGTTTGTCAAGCAGGGAATGCGCTTTGAATTCCACGTCTTGTGGGTGTGGCCTGCAGCACACGCGAGAGAGAAGGAGCTAGAGAGAGAGAGAAAAAGAGAGAGAGAGAGAGAAGTATGTGTGTGTGTGTGTGTGTGTGTGTGTGTGTTAATAAAAATGTTAATAAAATGGTTTAATAAATAATTTTCTTTTACTTTTAACACATATTTCATACAAAATGGTGTACTTTTATAATTTTTAAAGGGGTTATGGGGTTTATCCAGTCCAAGGACTCGAGACTTGGAATGAATTAGGTGTTTAACATGTAAGGTGCGACCCCTACTTACGAAACCCCCACTATGCGAAAAGGGCTCTGGAACGGATTAATTTCGTAAATTGGGGGCCGACTGTATATATAAAACAAGAAATTTCCTTTCGACTTTTTCCCTTTATCAGGGGTCACCACAGTGAATGATTCACATGTTTGATTTGGCATGGGCTTTTACATCAGATGCCCTTCCTGACACAACCCTTTAGCAAGGGACAGAAACACGCTCACCGCTTTGCAGCCAACTCTTTTTACGAAAGTCAGCAATGGTTCTTTTACATGCCTCACACCATAGACAGTGAGAGACATGGCTGGCCTTTGATAACCCAGTTAGCTGCATTGGGAGGACAGTGACAAACTTGTGGAGAGTGGGACTCGAACCCCCAACCTTAGGATCAGCGATCCAGCGCCCTATGCCACCAGGCCACCACTGCCCGATATATACACACACACTCATATATACAGTAGGCCCCGTTATTTGAAGAGGTTCGGTTTCAGCCCCTCCCATGAATCAAGATAATCCGTGAGTTCTCTACCCGGAAGTAAAAACCCTATGTATCATATTAGATGCGCGAACGATCAACCGGAAGTAAAACCCTATGTATCAGTGTATTACATGCACTAAAATATGCTTCTCAAACACATTCTATAGACAGTCTTACTCTGTAATACAGTATTAATGTAGTAAAATGTAGTAATGAAGTACAAACTTTTTAATTTTGTACTATGATAATTATTGATTTTATATATACTAGTCCGTCTCAAAAAATTTGAATATTGAGATAAAGTTCATTATTTTCTGTAATTTACTGATAAAAATTAAACTTTCATATATTCTAGATTCATTGCACACCAACTGAAATATTTCAGGTCTTTTATTGTTTTAATACTGATGATTTTGGCATACAGCTCATGAAAACGCAAAATTCCTATCTCAAAAAATTAGCATATTATGAAAAGGTACTCTAAACTAGCGATGAACCTAATCATCTGAATCAACGAATTAACTCTAAACATCTGCAAAAGATTCCTGAGGCTTTTAAAAACTCTTAGCCTGGTTCATTACTCAAAACCGCAATCATGGGTCAGACTGATTCAGAAGGCCATCATTGACACCCTCAAGCAAGAGGGTAAGACACAGAAAGATATCTCTGAGCGAATAGGCTGTTCCCAGAGTGCTGTATCAAGGCACCTCAGTGGGACGTCTGTGGGAAGGAAAAAGTGTGGCAGAAAACGCTGCACAACCAGAAGAGGTGACTGGACCCTGAGGAAGATTGTGGAGAAGGGCCGATTCCAGACCTTGGGGGACCTGTGGAAGCAGTGGACTGGGCAACAGGTGCCGCATTCCCCAGGTCAAGCCACTTTTGAACCAGAAACAGCGGCAGAAGCGCCTGACCTGGGCTACAGAGAAGCAGCACGGGACTGTTGCTCAGTGGTCCAAAGTACTTTTTTCGGATGAAAGCAACTTTTGCATGTCATTCGGATATCAAGGTGCCAGAGTCTGGAGGAAGACTGGGGAGAAAGAAATGCCAAAATGCCTGAAGTCCAGTGTCAAGTACCCACAGTCAGTGATGGTCTGGGGTGCCATGTCAGCTGCTGGTGTTGGCCCACTGTGTTTTATCAAGGGCAGGGTCAATGCAGCTCGCTGTCAGGAGATTTTGGAGCACTTCATGCTTCCATCTGCTGGAAAGCTTTATCGAGATGAAGATTTTCATTTATCAGCACGACCTGGCACCTGCTCACAGTGCCAAAACCACTGGTAAATGGTTTACAGACCATGGTAGTCAATTGGCCTGCCAACTCTCCTAACCTGAACCCCATAGACAATCTGTGAGATATTGTGAAGAGAAAGTTGAAACACTGTGGATGAGCTTAAGGCTGCTATCGAAGCATCCTGGGCCTCCATAACACCTCAGCAGTGCCACAGGCTGATTGCCTCCATGCCACGCTGCATTGAAGCAGTCAGTTCTGCAAAAGGATTCCCGACCAAGTATTGAGTTTATAGCTGAACATAATTATTTGAAGGTTGACTTTTTTGTATTAAAAACACTTTTTTATTGGTTGGATGAAATATGCTAATTTTTTGAGATTGGAATTTTTGGTTTTTCTTTACTTTTTTGCCAAAATTATCAATATTAAAACAGTAAAAGGCTTGAACTACTTCAGTTGTGTGTAATGAATCTAAAATATATGAAAGTCTAATGTTTATCAGTAAATTACAGAAAATAATGAACTTTATCACAATATGCTAATTTTTTGAGAAGGACTTGACGTAATGACTAGAGCTGTGATGATAAATCGATTCACTGATAAATCGATTCACTAATAAATCGATCTATTTTCGAACAATATTTTTAAATCGATTTATTTTGTGTTTTTATGATTTTTTATCTATTCATGTAAAGCAACAAAGGCTTCACAAAAAGCTATAAAATAACGCTGAAATGACATCTTACAATGGGTGCTGCCATTTTCCTCCGTTGCAATGGAAATCTTGCGAGGAACGAGACTTCGCAAAACCAAAATACCGATTGCCGCTGACTTCGTCAAGCCAGCAGTGGCACACAAAAGCCCAGTTTGGGCTCATTTCTTGCAATCCCGTGACCAGAAACAAGTTTTGTGCAGACTGTGCGAGATGAAATTCCCTTACCACGGCAACACAGCTAATCTGCAGAATCACATTCGTCGTCATCACAAGACAATTGACATCGATGTCAAACCGAAAGTTAACCTACACGGTGAGCCGGTAGCAAAGAGAGAGTTTTTTCAAGTGCAGGAGATGTGATCACAGCACAGAGGGCTGCATTAAAGTGGAAACATGTTGACAGGATGATATTCCTTAAAAAGAGCTTCCAGATTTTGCATATCAAGTTATCAACCAGTATTATTCACAACACATTAACACAGTTTAGTAGTAACAGTTTTACAATCATTTATTGTGAAATTGTTATTGCTAAATTAGTTTAATGTTAATTTAATATGTTTGACTGGTTTGACAAATTAGTGAACTTGGTTATGACTGTTTACTGTTAATGTTCATAGTTTAAACATTAGGAAGAAAACATTACCTTTGTTCAGAGTCCTTAAAGATTAAGGATTGGTTCGTTAATATCTTTGTGCTATTGAGTTGACATTTGAAATATAAATACTCCAGTGTGAATGTGAATTGGATTAAAAATTAACATGTGCATTTGATCTGTGCAAATTCCAAAAGTAAGAACTGAGAAGTAAGTATTTGTTGTTGAATTGTTGCTCTGAATGCAGAAACTGGCACTGTAAATGGTAGTTTAAGATTACATTCACAATATGTAGCTGGTGGAAAACTAGAAACAAATAAAGGTTATGTTTGTTTATTTTCATGTTTTGATATATGTTAATAATTGTGGTTGAATGATGGTATTGAATAACCAGTTTAGACAATGATTATATATTTGAAGTGCACATTTTGCAGAAAATGAAACTAGTATCCACATATGAATCGAATTGAATTGAATTGAATCGAGAGGCAAAAATCGGGATTTGAATCGAATCGTCTCATAACTGAATCTTCACACCTCTAGTAGTGATGTAATGAACTTTCAGCTGGACCCAGAATGCAGGAGGCAGCGTGAGATGGCACAGAGTGGATTTATTATTCAAAGGGGAAGCACTTTAGCAGAGTGCTTTAACCATAGTTCTGATGATGAAGAAAAACACAAACAGCATTAAACACTGAAACCAGGAACCAGAAAGAACACAGGGAAGCAGGGACGTGATGTGAGACAATCTTGTGGCATGCGGTTTGTTTATTGGTAGTAGACATGCTACACTACAGTACATAAAATCACACACACAAACATTGTAAACATGAACTTAGGTACTGTATTGGGATAATAATTGAAAAAGACTTTAATACTACAGTGCCGTGCTTTACAACAGTTCAGATGATTATTCCTCTTCAGGAACTTCAGAGGAAACTTGTTTCTTCAGGAGAAAGTCTTATTTCTTCAGAAGAGACATCCAACGTCATTTCGTTTTTCTGGTGCTTAGCTGGCGTTTGAGTGGCATCATCGAGCTAAACTGGTAATTAAAACACACTAAAAAAAGGCTCGTTGACAACTTGTGTGCGAATGAGAAAAAAGGGGCGTATACATCATCTCAACTAATCAGCAGGAGGGAAGACAGCCATTGGCTGAATTTGAATTACATGACAGTTACTCAGTAATCTGTGAATATGCGGGGGTGCGAGTGCGAGTGCAAAACCGTGAATAGTCAAGGGCCTACTGTATAATAAAATATTAAAATTTGGCACTTGCACATCATTGCATTCAGTTTTTATTCACAATTTGCATACGTCCTAACTTTTTTGGAATCCGGTTTGTAAATGAGGAAGAAATACTAGGTGGAAACGAATCAGATATTATGAGCAATTTACTGTATTTTATTATGAATAGAACCTATTAAACTGTGAAACTATCATTTTAAGGGAAAAATATGTTGATTTTTCAATTTCATGGTGTCAACAAATCTCAAAAAAGTTGGGACAAGGCCATTTTCACCACTGTGACCCTTTCTTCTTACAACAGTCCGCAAATGTCTGGGGACCAAGGAGATAAGTTTCTCAAAGTTTAGAAATTGGAATGCTGTCCCATTCTTGTCTAATTATGGGCCTCTAACTGTTCAAATGTTTTGGGCCTTCTATGTTGCACCTTCTTCTTTATGATGAGCCAAATGTTGTCTATAAGTGAAAGATCCGGACTGCAGGTTGGCCATTTCAATACCCGGATCCTTTTCCTACGCAGCCATGATGCTCTCTTCAGATTCGCGAAATGCATGGAGCAGGGAGAAGAATATGCCAAAGAGTGTCAGGGCCAGGACACACCCCTGTTTCATGCCACCCTTGACTGGGAAAGGGGCCGAGGATGATCCATCATACTGGACTGTGCCAGTCAATGTCATCATGAAATGACTGCATTATCTTCAGGAGCTTGGGAGAACATCAAATCTTGAGCAGAAGGGTGAAGAGGCCAGAACGGCTGACCAAGTCAAATGCCTTATAAAGGCAAGGTACAGAGGACGTCTCTGTTCCCAAAACTTTTCTTGCAGCTGTCCGAGTGAGAACACCATTTCAACACCATGTTTGACCTCATTGCGCGAAAACCACACTGAGATTCACGGTAAACCCTGTCAGCAAGTGTCTGCAGGCGATTAAGGATTGCCCTGGCGAAGGTTTTTTTCACAATGCTGAGAAGGGAGGTACCACAACAATTGTTGCAATCACTGCGGTCACCTTTGTTCTTATAAAGCAAGATGACCTTGCGTTCCACATGTCTTGAGGTATCATTCCCTCTTCCCTGCATTGAAGCAAAAGTTCATGGAGGTGTCTAAGGAGGGAGTTCTCTTTCGTCGCCTTTACAACTTCTGTTGGGATTCCGTCACTGCCTGAAGCTTTCCCACATGCCAGAGAGTCAATGGCTTTAATGAGCTCATTGATGGTGGGAGGCTTTGTCAGTTACAAGGAATACAGTTCCTCACAATGTTCGGCACATCTCTCCATCTGTTTACCACAATCCCTGATGATGTCGCCAGAGATAGACATGAGAGGTGTGGGCTTGGTGACACCTGGACTGAAGGCTTTCTTCACCGCTTATACATTGCATGGGTGTTTTCGCAATCTGCAGAGGTCTGAATGTCAGTGCAAAGCTTCAGCCAGGAATCATTGGCACACCTGCGGGCAACCCTCTTAACATCGTTGCCTCCTTCTCGGTAGGAGGTCAGTGATTTCTCACAGGGCTTCCTCTTGTATTTGAGAAGTGCTGCGCTCTTGACAGCTATGGCAGGTTCCATCTATTTAATCCCAGCCTCGAACCGGTCCTATTTCTTTCTGTTTTTTTTGCCAAAGGTGTCTATGGTAGCTTTGAACACAGAGTCGCGGATGAAGTCCCAGCGTGTGGTAGCGCTGCCTGTGGGGCAATCATCCATGGTCTTGTCGACTGCCTTTGCAAAGCATTCTCGAAGTTCAGGCTTCGCTATTCTGACTGTGTCAATGCGAGCCCAGCTCTGCTGCTTGGAATGGTGTATTTGCTTGGGTCGGAGACGCACCATGCTGCCAACCAGAGAGTTGTTGGTGTCGCAGTCGGCACTGTGGAAACTGCGCATGTGGAGCACACGGTTCAGCAAGGGTCTCTTGGTAATGACAAGGTCCAGCTGATGCCAGTGCTTGGACCTAGGATGTCTCCAGGAAACTCTGTAATGAGGCTTCATGGGAATGGTCTTGGTGATGCAAAGATTATGGTAGGCACAGAGCTCGTGTAACCACTGTCCATTCTCAGTGAGCTTGCCATTGCCAAAATGCCCAATGCAATGTGGCCAGGAGATGTGGTCTGTTCCCACCCTGGCACTGATGTCTCGAGCAGGAACAGGTTATCCTTTGTTGGGACCTCTCAGATCTTTGCATTGAGCTCCTCGTAGAACGAGTCTTTATCCCAATCTCTGTAACAAAGTGTGGGGGCATAGATGCTAAATATGCTTGTTGAGCCAATGGAGGTTGCGAAGAGAAGTGAGAGGATGGACTCAGATCCGTGGGAAGGTGGCTCAACTGAGCCATGTTATGGACTGCGAAACCGACCCCATAGAGTCGCCCTCGTCTGACTCTATGCCTTGCTAGAAGAACGTGTAGTCATTCTTCTTGAGACTGCCATTGGACGCGAGGCGTGCCTCCTGAAGGGCATCGATATCAATGTTCCGCTTAGCCAGTTCATGATCAATGATTGCAATTTTCCTGGCTTCGTCAATTTGATGGAGGTTGTCAGGACATATTGTTCCGATGTTCCAAGTTGCCAGCCTTAGGGCTGGAGATTTTGTTTTTCATTTGTATTTTTGCCTGGTGCTTGGTTTTACAACGAGCCTGTCGATTTTGTCTAAGCCTCACACACCCGATGAAGCCAGCAAGTTGTAACTGCCCAGTAGAGTCAGATGACTCCTCCTACAATTGGGAGCAGCCCCTAGCGCCCAGCTCTATACCAAACGAGCTTAGGCTTATCACAGGTGACTGTTGCTCCCCGCGTTGAGTCTACTCTGGTACAGTGAAGCTGGAGTGACCTCTCCAGGTGCAGGCCTGGGCAAAAAGTACGGAGATCCTGGGGTGCCCAGTACCAGGATCCCCCTCTTAACGTTGCTGGCAGAGTCTGACGGAAAGTCAAGCCAACACCAGTACCAGCGGGGCTGCAGGAGTTGCGAGAAGGTCTTGCAAGGCTCGACCAGCTGCCTACAGGTCTCCACTCCTGGCTTTCTGTTTGGGTTTGCTCCCATAGCCTTTGACCAGCCAAGGTCAACCTGCAAGTCAGCAGGGAACTAGTGGAGGGTGGGGTCGTTCGTTTCCCATGCAGTCTTAAGACATCTGCCCACATAAGAATAATGAAATAAATTGATCAAATATTAAGTTTTCTTTTAGTTGTTAACATAACGGGCGAATGAAACAGCTGATGTCTGCTTCCAATTCATATTTCTGGTAATACTTCAAACTTTATTCCATTGTTCAGCACCCGCTAATTAACCAGTAACTGTTCTAAAATTAATTCAGAACTTATATATATTGAACCAAGTTAGTGTGTTAAAATATCCATACATTTATGTCACCAATTTATATTACTGATTGTCAGGACCAAGTTCATTGAGTGACCATATTCTTGGAAGATGCTCCTTACGTTTGATCCATTTCACAAATTATCCAAGCTATATAAACATTACAAACATTACAGCAGGGGCAGTGGTGGTCTAGTGGTATGGGGTGCTGGATCGCTGATCCTAAGGTTGGGGGTTCGAGTCCCACTCTCCAGAAGGTTGCCACTGTCCCCCCAGTGTAGCTAACTGGGTTATCAAAGGCGGGTCATGTCTCTCACTGTCTATGGTGAGAGACATATAAAAGAACCATTGCTGACTTTCGTAAAAAGAGTAGGCTGCAAAGCCGTCAGCGTGTTTCTGTCCCTTGCTAAAGGGTTGTGTCAGGAAGGGCATCCGACGTAAAAACCTATGCCAAATCAAATGCGCGAATCATTCACTGTGGCGACCCCTGATAAAGGGAAAAAGCCGAAAGGAAATCTCTCATATAAACATTATGGTGCATCAGGAGCTTCATTTAGTTGGTTAGTTTCATAATTTGATGTGAAACTACAGCCTTTTAGCTTCATGTACATATATAATCTTATTAGAGTTTACGTTCTTTGTTCTTGTAATATTCAATTGAAATTAAGACAGTTATTCATTTGTGATTTTTGACTTTTCACACAAAATAACTCTACAAACTATATATGACTGGAAATTGTGGAATTCAAATATTTATTTCTTCATATTAATAATACATTCCTGTGCGACCTCATGAGAGGATTTAAGACAGCTTGTATGTTTGGCGAAAATCACCACCCATTAAAACAACAGCAGCCAAACGATGTGTACAGTGAGAGCATGCATTATTATTTTAGTTTTTTCTTTATTTCATGCAACAAATATTAAAAACATTTTCAGATTTATAGAATCGCTTTGTATTTTCTTGCAGTAATAAAATATTTTACACAATAGAACTGAGTTATGGAAAATCCAGTGTTCTTTTTGATGTTTGCTACGTCGGATCAGGCTATTCCCACATTGCTGATGCTTATGAACCTAGCGTTGCCGGTAACTACTACAATAACCCTGACCTACCTAAACACGCACATCTACTCTTAACTCAAACAGAGACAAGCTGTATGCAAATATGGCCATTTTTTTCAAATATAGACGGTTGGTGCCTCCTGTATAGTGACTATTCCGATCTGTGTAATGCAAATACAGCAGTAGGTGTGTTTGGAGGAGGATAGCTGTGTGTGTGCGTGTGTGTGAGAGGCGAGAGAGTGAATTCAGCAGTTTTTGCATACAGTCAATGGGACTCATAGTAGCACGTGCTAATATGACCGTCTTACTGGTCTCTGTGTCGGAACTCGTGCTTTTAAGAGCTTGTTATTATGTGCGCACACACACACCCAACTGTAAACAGTTCACTTTGCGACCACCTGCTATTTGTGGTTAAACAAAGCTTGTTTTGTCGCCAACATGTACGGCGTGTGAAGTTTTTATTTTGTTTTGAGCTATTCTTCAAGTGTACCAGACACTGACATTTTGTGATGTCATCTTTCCCTCAAGTAAACACATTCATTATTTCCTAAGGTGAAAATGAAACGTGTCTTGTTTTTTTCATGGGTTATTATAAGTATAGCTCGGAAGAGGATGGTGCTTGGGGAAAAATGTTGATGTTCACACTGGCTTATTTATATGCAAAAACTTATAGGACATGGAATAATAGAAGGAGGGCACTATGTAATCTTGACATGAACCAACTAACTCACAGCAAACCTTATTCTGAAGGAAACCTGGAGAAAAAACCTGCAAAATGGGAAACTTTAAATATAAATATATTTAAAGTGGAGCTTCTGAGCGAAACACCATAAGCATGGAAGATGAATTGTATGGTTGTCCTGTACCTGTTATTGGGGCCGGTGGCGTAGTGGTTAGGGTGCTGCGCTCATGATCGGGAGGTTGTAAGTTCAAATCCCACTGAGACCCTCACTGTGATAAGACCCTTGGGCAAGGTCTCAGCCAAAAGTGTGCCTTTGTTCACCCAGCAGTATAAAGGGGTACCAGTAAAAATATACTGGGAACGTAACCTGTGATGGACTAGCGTCCCATCCAGGGGGAGTTGGACTCCTGGTCGCTTCACGCTACGGAAACCGGGGATAAGCACCGGCCTGATGAGCCACAAGGCTCGGGTGTAAACCCAACAGACTTTGCCTTTGCCTGCCTGTACCTGTGCCACAGGAAACTCAGTAATGCTGCCATATTTCTGAGTTGAGGCTGATAGGCTGTTATGTATTGCTAGCATTACAACGGGCACCAATGAGACTCACACAGCACATGAACACACATTCTAACTCGGGCAGACAGACAAACTATCCAGCAAAATAACACTAATCATAAACATGACACGGCATATGAATTCATCAAGCAGATAATTAATACAAGATCGGTGATACAAATGAAGGTGGAAATCAATGAGTGAAAGGAGATTTTATTTATTTATTTTCTTAAAGAAGCCACACTGCTCTTATAACACCAGCCTTGGACACCGATTACTATAGATGTGCGTGTAATATATATACAGTAATCCCCCGCCACTTCGCGTCCCCGGAATATCGCGGGATTTCCCATCGGGAAATTAAAAAATTAAAGATTATTCAAAATTCACGAGCACATTTACATTGAACTACGTGACCCAACATGCTCTGTTCTCCTGCTTGATTTGAGTGTTCTCTGATTGGCTGTGAATCCAGCAAACTGATTGGTCGAGATTATATGTCCCAGCATCTAACACACCTTTCCTCCCTCATTTGTGAATACACATAATTTCTGGAAAAGGAGAGTGACATGTCATCTGTGATGTCTAGCAGCATTAGTATAGATGCTAAATTCGACACGAGAATTGTGATTTGAAGATGCCAGAATGCTTGGCGTTCTTCAAGATTATTTCGCCAGTGAGTATTTTTCTCTGGATGCAAAATTTGATTATGGAATTTTTTTGATTATTTGATTTGTGTGTATTGTCTGGACTGGACATGCTGGATTGTGGGTTGTTTAGTTTTGTACGAAAATTGGTCAAGACCTGAAAAATACTTAAATGTTTCATTCCTTTTACAGATGAACAAACTGATGATGATGCCAGCTGTGTTGATGAAGATTTTGATTTTGATGTTGATGAAGAAGAGGCATCTGTTAATAAAAGTGTGTATGAGTCAGTTTGTTGTGTTTGTGATGATGATGTGATCCTTTCTATTGAGCAGGATATAGATTAAGATAATAATGATGAGGGTAGAGTTGATGAAGCTTACTTATATAAAGAGATTAGAGAGTTTTGTTGTATAGCTTTCTTAATGAGTGTGATTGCTTGAACCTGACAGTGTTTTTTTTTTTTTTCAATCAGTATCATTTTGAAGGCATTTGAACCTTTATATAATGGTCCAAAAGATACATACAGTACTAATCTTATTGGAATAAACCAAAGTGGGAAAAAAAATAGTCTTTTTTTGTTTATTTTTTGGGGAGTTAACACCGTGACTGATGGGTTAAAAAGGGCCTGTCAGATTAAAATGAGGATGCTTTCTCTTATCATCTCTTCCTAAAACTTTAACTAGAAAAGTTTTCCAAAAGTTTACATGGCTGAGGTGCATAAAAATGTTTGGTTGCTAAGAATCTTGGAAGAAGGGCAATCTTTGTGCTCATTTTTCTCTAAAACGTCTTGTGAAATTTTTAAGTTGAAGGTTGACACAAGACATGGTATAGCTCGGTCAGTTTTCAAGGTACAGTCGGCCCTCTACTTACGTAGAATTAATCCGTTCCAGAGCCTTTTTTGAACCCTGGAGTTTTCGTAAGTAGAGGCGCATTTTACATGTAAAATGTGTGATTCGTTCCAAGGCTCCCAAGACTACCTCATAAACCCTTTAAAAATTATAAAAGTACTCTCTCTGTCTCTCTCTCAGACACACACACACACACACACACACACACACACACACACACACGCGAATGCGGGCTCCACCCACAAGCAGCGCACAGTCGACGGAGCTTTTAAGACGGGGTGTTGCATTTAAAGCGGAATTACCTGTTTGAAAGATCTGAGGTCCGGATTCAATATTACCCTGCTTCCTCGAGAGATCAGAGGTCCGGATTCAATTAACTTGCTTCCTTGCGAGATTGGAGGTCTTGTCCCACGGAGCACTCTGCTTTTCACTGTATCTCTGGCGGGCCATGTCTCTCACTGTCTATGGTGAGAGGCATGTAAAAGAACCATTGCTGACTTTCGTAAAGAGTAGGCTGCAAAGTCGTCAGCGTGTTTCTGTCCCTTGCTAAAGGGTTGTGACAGGAAGGGCATCCGACGTAAAAACCTCTGCCAAATCAAATGTGCGAATCAGATGATTCGCTGTGGCGACTCCCGAGTAAAAGGGAAAAAGCTGAAAGGAAGACAGACTCTGCTTTTAATGCCTCCTTCTTTTTTTTTTGCTTTATTGCTTTATTAATGCTTTAATGTTGTTCTGAAATAATCACCTCTGTCACTGTATCTCCGCTTTTAAGGTCTACTTCTGCTTCAATATTGTCCCGATGGTAGAGGGGTTTCGGCCATACTCCTTTGTGATTTCGCTCAACTGTGTCCCACTTCCATGTTTTTTTATTATCTCCTGCTTCACTTCGATTGATAAGGGAGCCCACTTCTTCTTTTCGGTGTCACCGGGAATCACTTTCTTGTGGTCCATGATGGATAACGAAATATAATGCTGCAGTGATCACTCTCAAAACATTCTTCGCCAGGATTTCTTGGTAGCAAGCAGAATTCATCGATCATGACAAGTCACCCAGGTCCTGAAGCAACAAAGCAGGCACAGATCATCACACTTCCACCACCATGTTTCATGGTTGGCACAATGTTCTTTTTATCAAATGTAGTGTTCCTTTTGCGCCAGATGTACCAGGATGCATTTCTCACAAAAAGTTCAACTTTAGTTTCGTCAGTTCAGAGGACATTGTCCCAAAAACTTTGGGGATGATCAAGATGATTCTTGGCAAAAATGAGTCATGCCTTGATATTGTTTTTTGTCAACAGTGGCTTTTGCCTCAGAACTCTTCCATGGATGCCAGTTTTGCTAAGTGTCTTTCTGATGGTGGAGTTATGAACATTGACCTTAACTGAGGCAAGTGAGGCTTGTAGTTGTTTAGAAGTGGTTTTTAGATCCTTTGTGACTTCTCTGGTTAGTCTGCGTCGTGCTCTTGGAGTAATTTTGGTAGGCCGGCCACTCCTGGGAATGGTCACTACTGTGCCATGCTTTTTCCATTTGTGGGTAATGGCTCTGACAGTGGTCCGCTGGAGTCCCAAAGATTTAACAATGACTTTGATTCTTTCTCAGACTGAGACATCTCTATAATCTTCTTTCTTGTTTGCGCTTGAAGCTCGCTGGATGATGTGTGTTCAGTATGGCCTACCTTACCTTGTCAGACAGGTTTTATGTTAGGGATCTCCTGATTGGAAATGTCTGGCAGCAATCAGGCCTGAGTGTGGCCATGAAATTGAACTTTTTTTGAGTTTTTTTTGATTTGAGTTTTTCTTCAATAATAGTATTAATCACAATTACCCCACCTTTCAGGGGGGATTACTTTTTCAAAGATGTGCATGCATGTTAGGATAGGATTTTACTCTTAACAAATAAAATTGCAACAGGGAAATTGCATTTCTTGAATACCTGGGTTATCTTTGTGTAATGTTTAAATTTGTTTGATGATCTGAAAAAGTTAAATGTGACAAGGGTGCAAAAAATGGGGGAAAAAGTCTGGAGGGACCAAAAACTTTTCCACAGCAATGTATATATAAAATCAAGAATTCTGCATTTAAGTATTGCTTATCACTAAATATTAATATATTTTTAAATATCTTCCTAATTATTTTAACTTAATTTTACATATGATCTTTACATTTTTGAGTCGGCACATATTAAATTTTAGTTCTTTAAATTCTTTGTACAGCAGGAAAGAGTGCAGTGAGTCAAAGCAACATTTCCAGAATAAGACATAGATGGTAGATGCTCAATAACATGTTTCTTACTGAGTGCAAGCCTACACAGCAACAGGTCAAGTAATTGGCAAAACGCACTCCACCTTATATCATGTATCTACCAGGTGATAGACTTGTGTATCCTGGGCTCTTTTGTAAATATACAGAAAGGTAATGAAGCTACAGCTTGAATATATGGCACCTGATCCACCCTCGACTGAATACATGCATGCAAAGAAAGAGAGTCTGATGCCATGAATGAGTGATGATATCAATGAGTGGTGGATGCACAAGGGGATGACATTCCCTCAGCGAATGAGGCATTATGGGGTGGGGCTATCAAGTGGCCAAGGCACTGTCGCTATCATATTTCTTCAGGACCCTAGCACATACATGAATAAAGCATGAGTCAGGTAAGATGTAGCAGGGCGGAGATCAAGTACAGTCTTGTGCCCAAATCAGAATGACCAGACACATGCTTATCAGGAGCTACTTCATGCTTCAGTTTCTGCGGCTTCAGTGCATCATGGGTTTTTCAAAAACATTCATCTGAAAATAAAAAAATAAGGAAATTAAGGAAAAATGAGGACAACGTTAAGGAAAATACCCCCAAACAAGGCCAATTATGCAAAAAAATAAAATAAAAAAAAACAAACAAACAAAACCAAAAAACAACCCCCCCCCCAACAAAAATACTTACATTTTTATGTGAGGTATGCATCTTAGTGTTTGTGCCCACGAGTTCGTCTGAGTGTGTGCGCGTCTGTATATGTGTATTTATATTTTATTTACATCTTTTGAATTAGTTTTGAATGTTTAATTGTCATTATAAGCATTTATAGCATTTATGTATTTATTGATATTATATGCACATATACATGTATGTGTACGTCAGTCAGGGGTCGATCCTACTTCGTGAAAATTCGGCGGGGGTGTGTTCTCGGTCCCCATTAACCGCAAAAAGTGAGGGATCACTGTATATACTAATCTGATATATACTAAATCTTGCCTTTTTGGATTTAGAAACAATATTCTGAGTGCATAATGCTTGAATCACCCCGGACAGCCCGCCAGGTCATCGCAGGGCCAATACACACGCAACCATTCATACTCATGCCATGGGGCGATTTAGAACAACAAATTCACCTGGTTTTACGACTGGGCGAGGAAACCAGAGTACTGGGAGGAAACCCACGCAATGCGGGGAGAACATGCAAACTCCACACAGGAATATACAAGCCTGGGAATCAAAACCAGGCGTTCTTGCCATGAAGTGGACGTGCTAACCACTGTTTCACCATGCCATCTTTATAACTTGTAACCTGTAAATTTTTTTAACAGAACATGACTTTTATATTAGAGCGCTATCACTAAAACAATTGCTAACAGAAGTTAAGGCTTCTTGCTTCTCAGACATGAATGGAATCTGGCATAAGATTTGTAATCTGCAGTCATCTTGATTTAAGGTTGCATGGAGGAACGTTCCTGAGTTAAAGGAGCGTTTTCTGCCTAGAGCAGGGGTCTCAACCTCATTCCACAAAGGGACGCAGTGGCTGCAGGTTTTTGCTTCAACCAAGCAGCAGCACACCTGACATGACTCATTTAATAAATTGGTCCGAGTCTTCAGGCAGTTGGTCAATCTGTGTGCTGTGTACAGAGATTGGTCTGCTGCTGCTTTTGGTTGAAGCAAAAACCTGCAGCCACTGCTGCCCTTTGTGGAATGAGTTTGAAACCCCTGGCCAAAAGTGTTCCTTCAAGATTGATTTCCTCAGATTACTGTTCTTGGCTGATAGGAGGTTCCAACCAGATGGGGTTTATTCATGTTGTAGCTTATGCATTAACATAGGAAGTATAATGCGTTCTGAGATACTTTTCTGATCACTACAGTGTTAAAGAGTGACTGATCAACAAGGCATTTTAATCAATAATAATCCATATGATTATGCTGGTCTGTGGTTAATTTGGCAGTTTGTGCAGCCCTGTGTGTATACACGCCCATCATTTTTTTAAAATCTTGAAATCAACTGTTCTGTAACTTATGGCCACATGTATAATTTAGTGTGCGTTGGATACCTGGTGCTATATCATGACACAGACATGTCACAGACCTCCTGCATTGTTTTGTTAGCATCAGAACCTCAACCAGATTGCCTCGGGTTTGTTTTTTCCTCCCATTTACTCATACTTTTTTTGTTAGTAGCGTGTTTGATTGAGAATGTGAAGAATGCTGGAAAAACAGAAGAGAGAATGGAGGCTGTGGTGCCAGTCATGTTCCGAATCTGTGCCATCTTAAATAATAATAAAAAAAATTCCTGAGCTGTGATCTCACGTCTCACTCACAAGAATTAGGTAAAGTCTTACTTTCTCATTCTTGCTTTTGCTAGATTACTGCAGAAGTTAAAACTGTGTTTATGGGGGACGTATTGTTATGTTTTTGTGGGGGGAGAACTGTCCCCGCAAGGATAGGAATATCTGACATTTTAAAAATTCTGCAGTCTTACGTGGTTGCAGTACTAATTATCAATGGAAAGACCTCATGAGGTCAGATGTGTGGTGTGTTTGGGTGTGTGTGTGAAAGTGATGTACTGTAGGCCACAACAGCATCTGTTTTATATTAGTGTATTTTTAATTCTTGTGGATACAGAAACCCTGCATGGGCGTGTACATTCAGGTTTATGAACTTTAAGAGTCTTTTATTGTCATTATGTTCACACATAACAAAATTTTGTATGGGTCTCTAAGCTTTAAAAGGTGCAAAGGAGTTAAAAAAGTGCATATGAGACAATAAACTGCAATTAGCACTGTTGAGCAGAATATAAACACAAGTAATTCTGTACATTAAACTTTAAGTTAAAACATAAATGTAAACTCGGTATATGTGAATGAAAACTGAACACTGGAGATATGTAATATGTACGTTGAGGCGTCGTGGAATGGAATAAATAAATGTAAAACTTGTAGCAGCAAGGTGGATAAACTTCTCACGCACAATCACACACTTAAAAGTTGTTTCAGTGAAAACCTCCAAGAAGACAGATAAATGAAGAGTGTTTGTGTTTGAGTCTGGGAGAGAATCACTTTTGGGCTTCATACATCTAGAATAGGTATAGTACAAACTGAAGTGTAAACAAATGGATTTTTCTCTTTAAAGCTGATTGTTCTGTTTATTAGTTTCTTATCATTTGAATGAGAATTTTTCTGATTTCCAGTTGTGACACAGCAGAAATATACATCATCTTTAATGACCGAAGTATTAGCTTTTGGTAATTGCTATGGCAGTACAACACTTTGAAACTTGAAACTTAAACCACAGCCTGAGCCCTAAAAGCATTTTTCGTAACCTTTCGTAGAGCTTTTTTCGCAACCTACATTTTTCGTAAGTTGAACCGCATTTTACATGTAAAATGCGTGATTCGTTCCAAGGCTCCCAATACTACCCCCTAAACCCTTTGAAAATTATAAAAGCATACCTTTTAAGACCTCTTTTTGCTTCAATATCATACCGATGGTAGACGGGTTTGGCCAAATTCCTTTGTGATATCACTCGAGCCCATTTCTTCTTTTCACTCGCATCGGAAATCACACGTGTGTGTGTGTGTGTGTGTGTGTGTGTGTGTGTGTGTGTGTGTGCGCGCGTATTGACCATGTCGTCTTAGCAGAGTTAGAATCTTACAAATGTTTATGGAAGGTTTAAAGCCTGAGTCAAGAAATAAAGCATAAAAGAACAATAACTCTGTCCTTTACACAAAAAGAATCAAGGTGGATTCAGCACTATAATAGGCAATGGGAGGTAGATGCGTCATTCTTCCTCGGCAATGATGTCCAAGATGGCGTTAGGTGGACCTGGCGAAGATGGCGCTTGAGTGAAGGCGACATGAACGACAGCCCAGTTGTTAGCCAATGGGAGGCCAGCAGGGGTGGATGTTTGAACGTCATTGATGAGAGAGCAGCTCATGCATTGTTTGAATGTTTGAATGGCATGTTTTAATGTTTGAATGGCGCATTTGATTTTTTTAAGATGGCTCTTTCGTAACGTGAACTTGTTTCGTATCCTGAGACAAAATTTTAGGAAAATGCTTTTGTGTGTGTATACAGTAGGCCGTTGACATTCGCGGGGGTTTGGTTCTGGGCCCTCCCGCGAATCGAGATAATCCGTGAGTTCTGTACCCGGAAGTAAAACCCCATGTATCACGTCACATGCGCGCATGAGCAGCCAGAAGTAAAATACAAATGTATCTATTACATGCGCTTAAATATGCTTCTTAAACACGTTCTATAGACAGTCTTACTCATTAATACAGTATTAATGTAGTAAAATATAGTCATGATTCATAAAAACGTATCAATTTTTATTGATGATAAAATATAAACATTATACAGCATGTACTGTTGTAAAGCACTCGTTTTAAAGTCTTTTTCAATTATTATTCCAGTACCTAAGTTAATTCTGAGAATGTTTGTGCATGAGATTTTATGTTCTGTAGCATGTTTAACAAATGATACCAAAAGGATAAACTTTATTACGCTTCATGTCCTTTTACACTGAACTTGGAGTGACGTCTTGGAGTGATGTCTCCAAGATGGCGCTGCCGAGAGGGCAACGTCGTGGAGTTCTCGGAGTCAAATTGTTTCTGTTTGTTTTAATTTGTTTTATTTGTTTGTTCATGTTTTGCACTATGCTCGTCTATGATCGGTCGACCCTACTACAGCAATGAGCAGCTTCTGCTTTGGGCAACTAAGCACACAACAACTTCTACCATAGGCTAATATGCTCACATGGGAGCTCAATGCTAACTGCTAATATGCTCACATGGGAGCTCAATGCTAATCACTAATATGCTCACATGGGTTTAACAATAAGCCCAGGCGGAGTTCTCAGTCTCCGGTGCTTGGTTAGCACTTCCGGCCAGACTGCTTGAAAATGTTCAGTCCCTGCGAAACAAGATGGATGAGCTTCATGCTCAGATTGCAGCGCAGAGGGATCTATAGGACTGTGTTTTTGTGAAACATGGCTCGAGGAGAGTACACCCAATAAGGCGATTATACCAGCCGGCTACACAACCTTCATCCCCTCCAATCCAAAGCGCTGGAGTCGTCGTTCAGCCCCTTCCCGTCCTGGGCTCATTGCTAGCTGGGGTGCGGCTCGCATTGAGTTGCCTACCATAGCATATTAGTAATGTCTTTCCTCTTCCTCCTTCCTGCTGATTGGTTGAGATGATGTAATGCCCCCTTTTCCTCATTCACGCACAAGTTGTCAATGAGCCTTTTTTTAGTGTGTTTTAATTACCAGTTAAGTTATATGATGTCACTCAAACGCCTGCTAAGCACCAGAAAAAGGTAATGACATTGAATGTCTCTTCTGAATAAATAAGACTTTCTCCGGAAGAAACGACAGTTTCCTCTGAAGGTGCCTGGAGAGGGATAATTGTCTGAACTGTTGTAAAATACACCACTATTAAAGTCTTTTTCAATTATTATTTCAGTACATTATCTAAGGTAATGTTTAGAAAGTTTGTGTGTTAGATTTAATGTACTGTGGTGTAGCATGTTTCTCATTTTTTTTGTTTATCCAATTTATTACATTTCTTGTTCTTTTATGTCCTTTTTGTTATGGTCTGTGTTTTGGGGGACTTTGATTTTGGCGCTGTGCCTCTAACTCACTGTTTACTTCCTGAGGAGCGTGGCTGAGCTGCTCAGTAGCACACACCTGAATTCACTATTCTCATTTACTCCCAATAAACAAAAGCACGCTCACCTCTGCGCCAGAGGATTAAGTCACATCACATCACCACTTCTTTGGTTTGTAACGCTCTCTAACTCTCTCACTCTAAAACTCTGATTTGTACTCGCTCCAGCTGAGGGGCGTGGCTGAGCTGCTCGGACTGAATGCAGTTCAGACCTAAATTCAGTCATCTCATGACGAATGCAATTCTGTCCTCTATTGGGCATTTTTGAAAACTACAGTGCTGTATGTTTCAAAGGGAATGCATTTAAAGTTGTTTTTATATGTATACTGTATAATGTTTATATTTTATTATCAATAAATATCACATTAAAAAAATTAAGTTTTTCTTAATCATTACGACATTTTACAACATTAATACTGAATTAATGAGTAAGACTGTCTGTATTATGTGTTTAAGAAGCATATTTTAGCGCATGTAACGGATACATAGTATTTTACTTCCAGCTGCTGATTCGCGTATGTAACATGATACATGAAGTTTTACTTTCGGGTACAGAACTCGCGGATTATCTTCATTCGCGGGAGGGGCCAAAACCGAACCCTCGTGAATATCGAGGGCCTACTGTACATTTTTGTTTGGTTCCAGACGGCTGAATGTAAGTTGAAAATGAACATAAGTTGTTGCTGCATGTTCCAGTGATGTATGACGTTCATACTGTACTATACATCCATAAATACCTTTACCGTATCTCATAAAAGGCCCCTAAATCAATTATTATTTTGTGGCCACCCCCCTTTGGCAGCAATAACTTCAACCAGACGCTTCCTGTAGCTGCAGCTCAGTCTAGCACATCGATCTCACTAATCTTGGCCCATTCTTCTTTACAAAACTGCTGTAGTTCAGTCAGATTCCTGGGATGTCTGGCATGAATTGCTGTGTTGAGGTCATGCCACAGCATCTCAATGGGGTTCAAGTCTGGACTTTGACTTGGCCACTTCAGAACGTGTATTTTGTTCTTCTGAAACCATTCTGAAGTTGATTTACTTCTATGTTTTGGATCATTGTCTTGTTGCAGTATCCATCCTCTTTTTAGCTTCAACTGTCTGACAGACGGCCTCAGGTTTTCCTGCAAAACATCCTGATAAACGTTTGAATTCATTTTTCCATTAATGATTGCAAGTTGTCCAGGCCCCGAGGCAGTAAAACAGCCCCAAACCATGATGCACCCTCCACCATGCTTCACGGTGGGGATGAGGTGTTGATGTTGGTGAGCTGTTCCATTTTTCCTACACACATGACGTTGTGTGTTCCTCCCAAACAATTCAACTTTGGTTTCATCAGTCCACAAAATATTTTGCCAAAACTTGTGTGGAGTGTCCAAGTGCCTTTTTGTGACCATTAAACGAGCAACTATGTTTTTTAGACAGCAGTGGCTTCCTCCTTGGAGTCCTCCCATGAACACCATTCTTAGCCTTTGTTTTACATATAGTTGATGTGTGCACAGAGATATTGGACTCTGCCGGTGATTTCTGTAAGTCTTTAGCAGACACTCTAGTTTTTTTTTTTTTTAACCTCTCTGAGTATTCTGAGCTGAACTCTTGGCGTCATCTTTAGTGAACGGCCACTCCTTGGGAAAGAAGCAACAGTGCCAAACTCTCTCCATTTGTAGACGACTTCTCTGACTGTCGATTGATGAACATCCAGCCTTTTAGAGATGTTTTGGTATGCTTTCCCAGCTTTATACAAATCAACAATTCTTGATCGAGGGTCTTCAGACAGCTCTTTTGAGCAAGCCATGGTGCACATCAGACAATGCTTCTCATCAAGACAATTCTTACAAGGTGTGTGTTTGATAGTGGGCAGGGCAGCTTTAAGCCACTCATCAGTGATTGGGCACACACCTGACTTAAATTGTTTGGTAAAAATTGGTTTCAATTGCCCTTTAAGTCTCCTTAGGCAGAGGGTTCAGTTACTTATTCCTCCCCCTTCTGTCATTGTTTGCATGCTATCATTAAAATATGAAAACCTATAAATGTTTGGGTGGTTTTAGTTAAAGCAGACACTGTTTTTTCATCTGTGTGATTTTGACAAAGATCAGATCACATTTGATGGTGATTTTATGCAGAAATGTGAGAAATTCCAAAAGGTTCAGATACTTTTTCATACCACTGTGTCAAATAATATCAACATTAATTTCAAATACAGACGCTCCCCGACTTAACGTTCATCCGTTTTTGTTTTTTTTTTTTCTCTAAAAAAAAAAGTCAATTTTTGAGTTTAGACGTACCTACGTAGTACGCATACGTAATCACGCTGCATTCATTGTTTACCAACTACAGATTGAGTGTATGTATATACTAGTCCTTCTCAAAAAATTAGCATATTGTGATAAAGTTCATTATTTTCTGTAATGTACTGATAAAAATTAAACTTTCATATATTTTAGATTCGTTGCACACCAATTTAAATATTTCAGGTCTTTTATTGTTTTAAGACTGAGCTGTTGGCAGACAGCTCACATGAAAACCCAAAATTCCTATCTCAAAAAATTAGCATATCATGAAAAGGTACTCTAAACACCCGCAAAAGATTCCTGAGGCTTTTAAAAACTTCCAGCCTGGTTCATTACTCAAAACCGCAATCATGGGTAAGACTGCCGACTTGACCGCTGTCCAGAAGGCCATCATTGACACCCTCAAGCAAGAGGGTAAGCTACAGAAAGAAATCTCTGAGCGAATAGGCTATTCCCAGAGTGCTGTAATCAAGACACCTCAGTGGGACGTCTATGGGAAGGAAAAAGTGTGGCAGAAAACGCTGCACAACCAGAAGAGGTGACCGGACCCTGAGGAAGATTGTGGAGAAGGGCCCATTCCAGACCTTGGGCGACCTCTGGAAGCAGTGGACTGGGCTACAGGTGCCGCATTCCCCAGGTCAAGCCACTTTTGAACCAGAAACAGCGGCAGAAGTGCCTAGCCTGGGCTACAGAGAAGCAGCACGGGACTGTTGCTCAGTGGTCCAAAGTAGTTTTTTCGGATGAAAGCAACTTTTGCATGTCATTCGGAAATCAAGGTGCCAGAGTCTGGAGGAAGACTGGGGAGAAGGAAATGCCAAAATGCCTGAAGTCCAGTGTCAAGTACCCACAGTCAGTGATGGTCTGGGGTGCCATGTCAGCTGCTGGTGTTGGCCCACTGTGTTTTATCAAGGGCAGGGTCAATGCAGCTCGCTGTCAGGAGATTTTGGAGCACTTCATGCTTCCATCTGCTGGAAAGCTTTATGGAGATGAAGATTTCATTTTTCAGCACGACCTGGCACCTGCTCACAGTGCCAAAACCACTGGTAAATGGTTTACTGACCATGGTATTACTGTGCTCAATTGGCCTGCCAACTCTCCTGACCTGAACCCCACAGAGAATCTGTGGGATATTGTGAAGAGAATGTTGAGAGACACCAGACCCAACACTTTGGATGAGCTTAAGGCCGCTATCGAAGCATCCTGGGCCTCCATAACACCTCAGCAGTGCCACAGGCCGATTGCCTCCATGCCACACCGCATTGAAGCAGTCATTTCTGCAAAAGGATTCCCGACCAAGTATTGAGTGCATAACTGAACATAATTATTTGAAGGTTGACTTTTTTGGTATTAAAAACACTTTTTTTTTAATTGGTCAGATGAACTATGCTAATTTTTTGAGATAGGAATTTTGGGTTTTATATATATATATATAATCAGCTATATAGCGTTTATTCAAGAGATGCATACAAAGAACACACATAAATCCTAATGAATATTAATATAAAAGTATACACTCTTAGGATTCTGCTAAAAGATAATAAATATCTGTAATTGTTCTGTAATTTCTGGATTCAGGTTTTCATTCATTTTACAACTCTCTTTGCTTAACTGAGTATGCATAGTATATTGCGCCAATCTGAGCTAATAGTTAATTCATCTCTGTGTATGAGACTTGCACCCATGCTAGTAGGCTTACACTTCTGACCAACCATATTTGCTTCGGGTTACAAAAGTCCGCCAAACAGTGTAAACACAAAAATCACAGAGACAACGTCTTTACATAAGGGTAACACGCTATATGTGGGGCCGGTGGCATAGTGGTTAGGGTGCTGCACTCATGATCGGGAGGTTGTGAGTTTGAATCCCACTGAGACCCTCACTGTGATAAGAACCTTGGGCAAGGTCTCAGCCAAAAGTGTGCCTATGTTCACCCAGCAGTATAAAGGGGTACCAGTAAAAATATACTGGGAACGTAACCTGTGATGGACTAGCGTCCCATCCAGGGGGAGTTGGACTCCTGGTCGCTTCACGCTACGGAAACCGGGGATAAGCACCGGCCTGATGAACCACGAGGCTCGGGTGTAAACCCAACAGACTTACCTTACCTAACGCGCAATATAACTGATATATATATATATATATATATATATATATATATATATATATATATATATATATATATATATATATATATATATAGGGGGCAGTGGTGGTCTAGTGGTATAGGGCGCTGGATCGCTGATCCAAAGGTTGGGGGTTCGAGTCCCACTCGCCACAAGGTGGTCACTCCCAACCCCCAGTGCGGCTAACTGGGTTATCAAAGGCGGGCCATGTCTCTCACTGTCTATGGTGAGATGCATGTAAAAGAACCATTGCTGACTTTCGTAAAGAGTAGGCTGCAAAGCCGTCAGTGTGTTTCTCTCCCTTGCTAAAAGGGTTGTGACAGGAAGGGCATCCGACGTAAAAACCTCTGCCAAATCAAACGTGCGAATCAGATGATTCGCTGTGGCGACTCCCAAGTAAAAGGGGGGAAAGCCGAAAGGAAGATATATATATATATATATATATATATATATATATATATATATATATATATATATCTAAAACAACTGGGAAGAAGGAAAGGCACGTTCAGTCTGTCATTTGTAAACAATGGACACAGCGTAATTACGTCAGCGTGCTACGTAGGTACGTCTAAACTCAAAATTTGACAATTTTTTTTTTTTTTTTAAACAAAAAAGTAAAATCGAAAAAACATAAGTCAAGGAGCGTCTGTATTTATAAACACAGCTAGCTGCATGGAATATGTAGATGATAGGATCGAAGGTCTTCACCAAAGGTTGATCAATCAGTGACATCCAGTGTAGTAAGGTGTGCCCAAGTAGTTCCAAGTTTGCAGAAAGGTCATCAATTGGATTAGCTGAAAGGTTCATAGTCATTTCTCTGTCAGGATGAGAACTTTTATATCATGGGGATCCAAACACTGCATCACTAATGGAAGCGGTGTGTAGATATACTGTAAAAAATAAACCACATTGGTTCACAAATGAGCATTGCATCATGGGTGACACATGAATTATTGTGCCCACCCTTGTATTAAGTAAAAACCTAAACCATATAATCCTAGACCTTAAATAAAATTCCTAGAACTGAAAAATAGATTTATGGATGTGGTGAAGGAAGACATGAAGGTTGTTGGAGTCAGAAAAGAAGATGCAGAGGACAGGGTGAGATGGAGGCAGATGATTTGCTGTGGCGACCCCTGAAGGGAGCAGCCAAAAGGAAAAGAAGAAGTTTGTAGAACTACATTCAAAATTAGGAACTAAAAGTTCCTTCATGGGAACTTCACGTATGAGTCTCTTTGACTTACATGCTGTGCAAAAAACATTTCTAGTTATTCCAGGGCAATATCACTTTAAAGATGAAGATGAGACGATAACAGACTTGTGCCAAGAGGGGGCAATAATGCACAGTAAAGAACAAGTAGGGCAGTAGTGGCTTGGTGGTTAAGGTTCTGGTTTACATAACAGAAAATCATTTAAGCCCAAGTACCCCCAAGCGGCTACTGTTGGGCCCTTGGGTATGGCCCCTTAAGCCCCCTAACTGTTCATTTTATAAAATAAAATATAAAAAATATCTGTGTTGAAGGGCTTCTGCCATGTAGTGAAGTCTAAAATTAAAAACAAAGCCAAACAATATGATAATTCCTCTGTAGCAGACCTCAGGTTCAGGATACTGAAGACTCAGACAGATGAACAGTTCAGTCTGGGTTTATTCACATTTAGAGTACATTTACCTGACTGGGCACTTTTCAGATGCCTTGTATTCCTCTTATTCTCCCAATCCAAGACAAACGATAATCTCTCCTCTCCGCTCTCTCTCTCTCTCTCTCTCTGTCTCTATCTCTCTCTCTCTCTCTCTCTCTCTCTCTCGCATTAATGGTGTCTTTCCAAAGGTGCAAATAAACCCACACATTTCAATAGGTGCTAGTAAATAGTAAATAAACTGACAAAATTATCAACATATGTGTTGGTTCTACCTGACTCTGATAAACTTTTCTTTGAAAAAGGAGATGAAAACCTTCCTCGTGCTTCCAAACTAGTTTTTGAAAAAAGATAAGGTAGCCTGTCATATACTAGCCAACATTCTCTTAAGTTGAGTTGTTTGCAGTTCTTGGTGCAATTTAAACAGCGAACACAGACGTCCTCAGATCAGGTTGGCTCCATTTTAACTTCTGTCTATGTGCATTTATGTTCAGATTTCTCTAGAAACAGAGTATCTTGGTCCACGCCGTGTCGAGACACTCAGGAGGGAAGATGAGGATTGGCAGAGGAAGGCTCACACTGCTGTACTGTCTATCCAGGACCTTACAGTAAAGTATTTTGAGACCACAGCGCGGGCACAAAAAGGTATTAAAATGCTTGAATACCAATTTTATGCATCTGTAACTACACGCAGTTAAAAACAAACAAACAAAAAAACCAATGCAGCTCATTCCTCTTGGAGTACTGGGTTCTTTTGGTAGTGTTCATGTACTCAGTGCTGAAAGCTGTCCTTGGATTCCTGACCCATTAGACAGTAGTGCTAAGTTTTCCTCATGAGAACTTCAGTGGTCAATAACACTTCCAGGAAGAGGAGCCATAAGGTCTGCGTTTCTTACATCCTTGCCAGCTGTCTCACTGCACTTGGCCACATGTTTCTACTCCAATAAAGACACATTTTAAAACACTCCCATTTTGTTGCAAACCAATTAATGGCAAATGTATCTCATTCATATCAGTCATGTATGACCGCATGCGATCCGACCAAAGGAAGTTTGGGAAGGCGGCATGGGGCGCAGCAGTGGAGCGGATGGAGAAACTGCAGTATGCTGTTTCCAAGGAGACGCTGCAACTGATGCGTGCCAAAGAGATCTGCCTAGAACAGAGGAAGCATGGGCTGAGAGAGGAGGTATCGTACATGTGTTTTCATCACACACATTAACACACTGTGCACTGTATTAGCAGACAATATCCTGAAGTGTGTGTGTTTTTTTTTTGTGTGTGTTAATGGGGGGGGGGGGGTCTGACTCAGATGCAGGGGCTACAGGATGGCGAGGATGCAATGGCACGTCTGGACCAATTAGAGGCTCTGTACTACGAACTACAGCTGCAGCTTTATGAGATCCAGTTCGAGATCCTAAAGCATGAAGAGTTGCTACTGACTGCGCAGCTGCAGAGCCTGCGCAGACAGATGACTGGTTAGTTATTATCGTACATCATTGAAAAAAATCATCTGTATGCATCTGAGCTGTCAAGTGCGAGCGGCTGCATGCATGTGGGATTCAAACGATTCTTTGGACCTCTCAACTGCAGCTGTTTTTAAAAACGAGAGAGAGAGAGTCTGACTCGTACTCCAAGCTAGTCGCTTGCGCCATACGCAGGATAAACAAACAGAGCAGGCATTTCTAACCTAAATGTCAGTGAATACAGAACAAGAAAAGTGAACCTGAGGTTTGTTATGAAGTGAGTGCTTTATATGATGATTTTTTTTTTATGTGTACAGATGCTCCCCAACTTGCGTTTATCCGTTTTGCGTTATTGTTTTGTTAATCTGCTCGGATCGGCGCAATCTACTATGCACACTCAGTTAAGTAAAGAGAGTTGTAAAATGAATGATAACCCAAGAAAGAGAACTCTGCTCTGCCGATTCACATCAGTGCAGGCTGAGTACTAAACGAGCTCGACGGCGCCCTTGCGCACTTAAAAGACCGGAAGTCCGTATAACCCGCGATTTGTTTCAAGCAAGTAAACTACTTTCAGCAAGTGCACTACTTTCGGTATTGAGTACCTCACATATTGTAATCGTTGATTGGCTGTTTTAAGCTTCATGCAATGTGACTCGGCTCAGCTTCATGTAAAGTGACCATCCGTCAACCATCGGAACCATTTACAAGCAGAAAGATCGCATCATAGAGCATGTTAAAGGTTATATTTGATACTGTATTTGATGAGTCAATTTGATTAAGATTTATCTATTTGAATTTTTTGCATGAATTTAATTTATTTGAAATTAATGTTGATATTATTTTATATATTTGATATTATTTTACAATGTTATATTTATAATAATTGATTTCGGGGTGTTTTATGAGATACGGTAATGGTATTCATGGATGTATAGTGCAGTATGAGCGTCATACGTCACTGTAACGACTTACGTTCTCTTTCAACATACGTTTGGCCGTCTGGAACCAATTAAAAACGTAAGTCGGGGAGCGTCTGTATTAGATTTGGCCAAAATGACTACCTATAATCAATTTTTTACTTTTTTTAAACACAGTAAATATCAAATATCAACATCATAGTATAATACAGCTTACAAAGCATAAATATGATGGGTGGATGGATAGATAGATACTGTTGAGTTAGGGAGAGACGGATAAGTATGATCTATAGGTTAAATTATAAAGATATAAAATATATCAAATATAAAATTATTGTAAAGATGGCTAAATACTGTAGATGGGTGAGGGGATGGGATAGATGAAGTAAGGATGTGCTTTATTTCTGTAGTTGAATATATTTATGAAGTTTGGTCTTCTACAAACAATGAATGGGTTGTAAAATCTGGATGGAGGGATAAATGAAAGATAGAAGGGTAAGATTGATGAGGGTTATTATTATTATTATTATTATTATTATTATTATTATTATTATTGTGATCATATGAAGAGCTTACATCGTTGTGCAAAAGTTTTTGCCCCTGACCAAATTCTGACATTTTTTGCACGTTTGTCACCGTCATCCATTTCAGATCAAGCAACCCTAAATATTATACAAAGATAAAACATAAGTAAATACAAAATGCAGTTTTCAGTGCCAATTGCATTTATTATGGGGAAAAAACATCTGAACCTACAAGGGCCCATGTGAATTGCCCATAAACGTAATAGTTGGTTCAGCCACCTTTTGCAGTAATAACTGCAGTCAACTGTTTGCGATAAGAGGCGATGAGTCTTTCACATCGCTTTGATGGGATTTTGACCCACTCTTTTCTGCAGAATTGTTTAAGATCAATCAGATTGGATGGTTTACAGGTATGAACAGCCTTTTTAAGGTCATGCCACAGCATCTCAATAGGGTTCAGGTCGGGACTTTGACTAGGACTCTCCAAAACCCTCATTTTGTTATTTTTAGCCAGTCAGAAGTGGACTTGCTGGTGTGCTTTGGATCATCGTCTTTCTGCAGAACCCAGGTGCGCTTTAGCTTGAGGTCTCGAACTGATGGACGAACATTCTTCACCAGATTTCTTGGCAGCGAGCAGAATTCATGGTTCCGTCAATCATGACAAGTCGCCCAGGTCCTAAAGCAGCAAAGCAGGCCCAGATCATCAAACTTCCACCACATGTTTCACTGTTGGCACAATGTTCTTTTTATCAAATGCATTTGCGCCAGATATAACGGGTGCATTCCTCCCAAAGAGTTCAACTTTATACCCCCATTTCACTGGAGCACGGCAGACTTATGGAAGCAAAAATGTTGTCATCCACAAACGTTCCGCAATTATTCCCTCATCTTCCGTGTGATTCCGTAGTTATTCTTCAAGTCTTCCTCCACTTCCGTATGCTTCCGGCAGCCCAAAATATTCCGTAAAAGTGGAATATTCACGTTCACGGAAAAAAACTCGAGTATTCCGTGGGGTCACTTTGGCGTACTTTGCCGTACCTGTTCCGCACATGCTGTGAACGTTCCGAGAGTGTAAGAATTTCCACTTTTCCGTAGGATTTTCACACATTTTAAGTGTAAAAATGCCGAAGTTCCGTAGACTGCGTTCCGTGCCTTTACACTATGATCCTTGCATGCTGTAGTCCAGTGAAATGGGGGTAAAAGTTTCATCAGTCCAGAGAACATTTTCCCAAAAGCTTTGGGGATGAGCAAGATGTTTATAGGAAAAAATGAGTCCTGCCTTGATATTCTTTTTTGTCAACAGTGGCTTTCGCCTCGGAATTCTTTCATGGATGCCATTTTTGCCTTGTGTCTTTCTGATGGTGGAGTCATGAACATTAATTGAGTCAAGTTAGGCTTGTAGTTGTTTAGAAGTGGTTTTTGGATCCTTTGTGACTTCTCTGGTTAGTCTGTGCTGTGCTCTTGGAGTAATTTTTGTAGGTCGGCCACTCCTGGGAAGGGTCACTGTGCCATGCCTTCTCCATTTACGGATAATGACTCTGACTGTGGTCTGCTGGAGTCCCAAAGATTTACCAATGACTTTGATCCTTTTCCAGACTGAGACATCTCTATAATTTTTCTTGTTTGCTCTTGAAGCTCACTGGATCGCGGCATGATGGTGTGTTTTCATTATGGCCTACCTCACTTTGTCAGACAGGTTTTATGTTGGGGATCTCCTGATTGGAAATGTCTGGCAGCAATCAGGCCTGGGTGTGGCCATGAAATTGAACTCAGTTTCCCCCAATAATAGGATTAAGCACAATTACCTCACCTTTTAACAAGGGGGGCAATTACTTTTTCAGAGGTTCATGTAGGTTTGGATAGGATTTTTCTCTTAACAAATACAATCACAATAGGAAAAGCAAAAGGGGGCAAAAACATTTGCACAGCACCGTATATGCTGCTCTTTTGCAGTTGAATCTGTAGACTTTGTGACTTTGAAACTTAAATGCTGTCAAAGTTAATAAAATCAGTGGCTTCTAATGGAACAGTTGAGGGATGAGAAAGAAAGAAAGAGAAGCAAAGGAAACATGCTGTATTAATGTAAAGGTACGACATGACCTTCACCGACTTCAGTGGTTCTGGCTTTTAGAGGTTGTGGTTACACTTGCTAAAAAAAATGAAATGAAGGCAGTGGAAGGACATGTGAAGGATGAAAAAACTAAGAGAGAGTGTTAGAGTTGGGAAAAGAGGTGGAAGGTAGAGGGTCAGAAAAGAGGAGAGCAGGTGGAATATCAGAATAAAAATATCGTATTGGTGTCTCAAAGACCAAAACAATAAAGTTGTATGAAGTTTCTATGTAAAAGATTAAAGTGGAAATAATGACAAAAACAAAATTGATTAAATCAAATTTAATAATGAAATTTGTTTTAAAGGGTTTAGGATTGCAGTACTATGCCTTTAAATGTATTAAAAATAAATTGTAGGAATTAACACTAATAAAAATAGCTAGAGAAGAATCTCATGTTTTTAGAGTTTTTTTATTTGTCAGCCAACACTGTTTTTGCATTTGTGTCTTTGTGCACAGAGAGACAGGACGAGGTGGTTTATTATGACACATACGAGAGTCCTGATGCCTTGCAGGCAACTGACGACTCGTCTCTCATTGCCACACCTCTGAAAGATGAGGTCACCCAGCTGCAGCAGAGGACACGGCAACTAGAAGCCAGGAGAGGGCGAATCACCGCCAAGAAAGCCTACCTTAAAACCAAAAAGGTATTGGCCAATCATAGAAGAGGCCTCAATACAGCAGATCACACTTTGACACGTGGCCCAATAATTGATTTTGACAAGATTTTCTTTCTTTCTTTCCTTCTTTCTCTCTCTCTTTCTTTCTTTCTTTAGGACATCTGCATTGTCAATCACACCCAGAAACTGCAGCAACGCCAGAGTGGCCAGGACCAAAATTCCCAACATGCTTTGCATCAGGTGTGCAGTACATCATCATCATTATTTTCCGCTTAATTCGGGGTCAGGTTACGGGGCCACTTTCATCAATGATCTTGTTCTTTCGGCACTACCCAAAGTGTGATGGGGGGCTTCAAGTGTGTGAAGTACAGTATTTGTAACATGTATAATATCACATTTACACTCAGGGGAGAGTAGAATAAACAGGAATGACCATGTGTAGGGTCTTGTACAACAAACTGGTTATTATCACAAAATAAACCCTGACGCTAGGAGATTAGGATCTTGCATTACTTTAAATAATTGTTCGCTGACCTCAAGGTTGATATTATTGAACAGCGAGGAGATTATTTACTGATCTTCACCAAGCCTGATGTGAATAATTGTGTTATTATACACTACATGGGAAAATAAGCAAATGCAAACTAGAATAAGATTTTTATGATTTAATGGAAAAAACATAAAACACGACAGTGGTCACAGTGAATACATTATAGGTTTTTTTAAAAACTCATTTAAAGTTTGTAAAACATACTCAATTACTTCGAAGGATGCGAAGGCCATATTGCTTAGCTTTCTTTGTAATTTTTGAGATGACATTTAGTGTAGTGTATTTAAAGAAGTTTACATTAAGATGAAGACAGACTTGCTGTACATTATACCAGTAATGACCTGGTTATAAATAGCAATGGTTTGGAATCCGTAGCAACGGTCTGTAACATTTAGCAACTGTCTGTAAATAAAAAACTAAAATTCCCCTAGTGTATTATTACAAGGTAAGATTTAATATACATCATGAATTACAATTTTATTTATGAATGATTGCATTTATTGTAAACCAGAAAATATCAGTTTTATGTTTTAATGCAGCAGGATGAAGAAGATGACGACGAAGTGAGGAACACGCGCGTTAGCCAAGAGAGACAGAAGACACTGGACAGACTGCGCAGCTTTAAACAGGTTCATAATTTTTCTTGAAATCAGTAAACACCTGTGTAGAAACAACACGTTTCAACTTTTGAGAATTTTTGAACTTTTTTTTTTTCTCTAGCGCTACCCTGGCCAGGTCACTCTAAAGTCCACACGCCTGCGGTTAGCATACGCTAGAAAGAAAAATGGTACCGCCCAAACAAGTTCAAAAGCAGGCCAGCCCCAGACACAGGTGGCCAGTGTGCAGACGGACGATGCTTCAGCTTCTCTGCAAGACTCCGCTGCTGTCCCAGAACTCCAAAGATTCATGTCTTTACCTTCAAATATTTCTCCCATCCCAGAAATGCTTGGGCTGTCCTCTCTGCCCCTGCTCCCTGAGCGCAATGTTCTGGACTCGTCCACTTCTCCAATCTCGCCCCCTCCTCCTCCGCCCCCTCCTCCACCTCCTCCACCTTCTCTGGAGGACACACCCAGTAAGGGACAAGCGCAAACACAGGGACAGGAACGTGCAACCAGCCCCGTGTCCCAACCTAAAGCAGGAAGTCCTCTTGGCCCATTCTCTGCTCGCTTCTTCGATAGCAGTCAGTTGGTGAATGCACGTAAAAAGCTGCGGAAGACATCCTCCCTAGAATCGTCGCAGTGGAGGCGAGGTGAGACAACAAGTTTATTTATCAGTAGTAAACACAGCTTCATTGTTTTGAGTGTTTAATCTTAATTAAGAAGACTTTTTTTAGAAGTAAGGCAATGTTAGTGTTGTCTACTATTTTGTCCCAGAGTGGCAGACACGATGTGTATTGTCATACAATGCACCACAGTGATTTTCAGAAAAAATGACAGACACAGGGACGGGATTAGAGTCTATGAATACAAAAATTTACTAAATACAGTAGGCCCTCGACATTCGCAGGGGTTCGGTTCCGAGCCCTCCCACGAATCGAGCTAATCCGAAAGTTGTGTACTCGGAAGTAAAACCTCATGTATTACGTCACATGCGTGAATGAGCAACCGGAAGTAAAATACTATGCATCTATTACATGCCTTAAAATATGCTTCTTAAACACATTTTATAGACAGTCTTACTCATGAATACAGTATTAATGTAAAGTAGTAAAATATAGTAATGATTAAGAAAAACTTTTCAATTTTTACTTTTATTTTTATTGATGATAAAATATAAACATTATATAGCATATACTGTTGTAAAGCACTCGGCCTTCATCCCCTGCAATCCCAAGCGCCAGAGTCGTTGTTCGGCCCCTTCCCGCCTGGGCTTCTTGTCAGTTGGGGTGCGGCTCGCATTGAGCTGCCTACCATAGCATATTAGCTCTGCTAGCCGCACCCCAGCGAACAAGCCCAGTTGAGCGTGCTTAGTTATACACACCCGAAGATACTCTGATCTTATAGCTGTAGTAGAGTCAACTGGTCGTAGACGAGTATAGTGCAAAACATGAACAAGCAAAACTACAAATAAAACAAATTAAAACGAAGAAACAATTTGACTCTGAGAACTCCACGACGTTGCCCTCTGGGCAGCGCCATCTTGGAGACTTTACTCCAAGACGTCACTCCAAGTTCAATGTAAAAGGACATGAAGCGTAATAAAGTTTATCCTTTTGGTATCATTTGTTAAACATGCTACAGAACATAAAATCTCACGCATAAACATGCACTTAGGTACTGTACTGGAATAATAATTGAAAAAGATTTTAATACAACAGTTCAGAGAAAACCGTCATTTCTCAGGAGAAAGTGTTATTTCTTCAGAAGAGACATCCAGCGTTTTCTATCGCTTAGCCAGAGAAGACGCATAGCGTTTGAGTGGTATAGAGCTTAACTGGTAATTAAAACGCACACAAAAAAAGAGGCTCATTGACAACTTGTGCGCGAATGAGGAAAAGGGGTAGGACATGAGCTCAAGAGAGAAAGGAGGACAGCCATTGGCTGAATTTGAATCACGTGCCGGTTGCTTGGCAGTCAGCGAATACTCAAACCATGGGTGCAAAGCCGCGAATAGTCAAGGGCATACTGTAATACCTAAATGTAAAGTATGCCAGCAAAACTTAACCTGCTTATGTTTTTTAATGTATTGCTCATAATAATGTTCAATGGGTTGCTCAAAATTACATTCTATTAGCCTCCTGTGTACTTTTAAATGTTTGTGCCATTTGAGATTCCCAACAAGAATAGTCAAAGGAGTAGCAGAAACCACTGGAAAAGAAATGACTAATGGAAACCACCAAGAATAGGTGAGGTACTCCCAAATGCCCCTAAACCAGATATAAAAGCATTGTAAGCTCTAATGTACCCAGGATGCAATGCCCAACATAAAGCTCCACCACTGAAGGCATATTTCGACACTGTATCTGTGTACGAGTCCCTTGAATGTGGAACGAGCGCATGCTTTTTGAAACATTCTACCAAGCTGTAATTAAATAGCACTGTCACAGTGAACCAGAAAAGTGGAGCGGTGTGGTGTGGCGTGGTATGGTGTGGTGCGGAACACGGTGATTTCCTGCATCATCATTAAAGGCACTTTGGGCTGCAATATTAGCGCGTAATTCAATAAACTAATTAGATCTTAAGCATTTAAAAAGAATTTGTTAGGTAGCATGAAATTTGAACGGTGCATTTCAAGTTCTGACAGCCCTTAAAAAGAAAAACTCCCATCACTTTACTTGCCACAGCGTCCTCGCCTATGGATGAAGTCCTAGCCAGCTTGAAGCGTGGCAGTTTTCACCTGCGCAAAGCCGAACTGCGCGTTCTTGCTCCAGACCCTGACCAAGACGATGGGAACAACATCCTGGCCCAGATCCGGCGCGGTGTGAAGCTGAGGAAGGTCCGACGTCACGAGCAACAGCGCTGTGTGGAATCCAGCGACCCGCTTACGCGCAGCATCCATGAAGCCCTGCGCCGCATCAAAGAGGCATCACCGGAGAGCGAGTCTGAGGACGAGGGGCTGCCATGTACCGACTGGGAGAGCTAGACCACACACACACACACACACACACACACACACACAGTGTATATATTCAATATATTTATACATGCACACACCAGATACGTGCAAGATGGTGAAATTACAGTACGGCACCACTTGGCTTTCTCATGGTTCGCTGGTTTATGATGGAAAAACGTTTAATATGTTTTGTAGCCATGAACGTGGGATATGGGCCATATTACAGGCCACTAAATTAGGCTCAAGCTCAGATCATCGACCACAAACCCATTGGGCTTCAAAATAATAGTACAACTTTAATGTGTGCTGTCTCATCTCATATCTCTCTCTCTCTCTCTCTCAGAATCTCTGTCTCTTTTTCTCTTACTCTCTCTGCTTCTGATTGAACACCCAGTTCATGATGCTGTCCCATTTATTCGTTTATTTGCCGAACTGCTTAATTCTAATAGCTTTGCGGGGCGGCAGGAGCTTAATGTCCATGTCTTTGGACTGTGGGAGGAAACCGGACTACCAAGAGGAAATCCACACAAGCACAGAGAGAACATGCAATCTCCACACAGAAAGGCCCTTGCCAAGACTCGAACCCAAACCCAGGAACTTTGTGCTGTGAGGCATATGTGGTAACCACTACACCACCAGGCCGTCCTCACCTCTTTTTATATTTTAGTTATTGTGGCATCAGCACTCCTCCCAAACTGATCCATTCATCAGTTCCAAACTGAAACACGATCATTCCACCGCGCAAGTTTTTGAACGATATCACAGTGTCGCAATTAAAATTCCTGCAGTTTGTATTCCTGAATTGAGCTGTGTACCCGCAGCAGTTCCGAAACCTGTGTTTAAGGCTTTCTGTGGTTTTATTGGATTATGTTGCATTCCCTGACTTTCCTCCTTCCCTCTCCCTCCAGGAAGATTTTAGTCACATTCTCTCTCTCAAAAACTTTGTATATTTCCCATCCTTGAGCTTTTCTTCTTTCTTTTTCACTTTTGCTCAAACACAGTTGGAGAAAAATCCCTTATGTGTTAGTGATGCACTGATGCCACCCACAGCCAACATCTTTTGTCACCACCTTTATCGCTCTACTCACAAGTGCCGCTGTTTAATTTTTTTAACTTGACTCATTTTTGGTGTTTCCTTAATTATATATAGTATTTCTGTTTAGAGTGTTGTAATTTTTATTTTATTTTTTTATGTATTCATATGCATTCACCATGTCCGTGATATTTGCGAGTATACGTTGTATGTGTGTGGTGTTGTTGAGTTTTTTTGTTTGTTTGTTTTTAACTATAATGTGGATGCAACACAAGCTCGGTGCATTTATATTTTTGTTCTGGTGGGTTTTTTAAATTCATGGACATTCCGATTTGGGAACACCTGACCTACTGATAGCAGGGTATAGAGTTTAGGATTGGATTTGTGTGTCCTTTGATGAATGAAGAGATTAGTTTCTCTCACTAGCTACAGCAGCTATTCAAACATTTTTAAAGAAAACCAGTCGCCTTAAACGACCACTGAGCACATGAAACCACACCATTCTAAGAGCGAAGTACCTACACAAACTAACAGCAGGTCAGTCTCCCTTCCATATATGGTCTGCCGTACATCTTTTGATTTCGTCTTATAAGCAATCACTCATTTTGCTGACAAAAAAGTCAATATAGACATATTAAGGCACCAGCAACGTCTTGGAAAAACATTTGAGATATTCCGTTATTTAGTTTGTCAAGTGAATCAGTGGAATTATTTTAATTTCCTGACCAATCTCCTGTAAAGGGACAGTTTGTGATTTTTACAGTTCTATGCTCTCTGCTAGCAGAATTGAACTTTAATGACAAGGTTTACCTACTCTCCAACAAACCCCGCCCTTTTTCACAACTCTCCCTGCACAGTTTATTATTACTGTTATTTTATTTTACAAGTGTTAAGAGCCGGAATCTCAATACCAGACAAGAAATCTGAAAGCCTGACCAAAGAATCTGGCACAAGCCAAATCATTTACTACAATATTCCCACAACTACTAGTCCTTCTCAAAAAATTAGCATATTGTGATAAAGTTCATTATTTGTTAATATTTCATATTAGTTCATTATTTGTTATTAAAGTTCATTACTTGTTATTATTAATGTAGTGATAAAAATTAAACTTTCATTTATTTTAGATTCATTGCACACCAACTGAAATATTTCAGGTCTTTTATTGTTTTAATACTGATGATTTTGGCATACAGCTCATGAAAACCCAAAATTCCTATCTCAAAAAATTAGCATATTTCATCCGACCAATAAAAAAAAGTGCTTTTAATACAAAAAAGTCAACCTTCAAATAATTATGTTCAATTATGAACTCAATACTTGGTCAGGAATCCTTTTGCAGAAATGACTGCTTTAATGCGGCGTGGCATGGAGGCAATCAGCCTGTGGCACTGCTGAGGTGTTACGGAGGCCCAGGATGCTTCGATAGCGGCCTTAAGCTCATCCACAGTGTTGGGTCTGGTGTCTCTCAACTTTCTCTTCACAATATCCCACAGATTCTCTATGGGGTTCAGGTCAGGAGAGTTGGCAGGCCAATTGAGCACAGTAATACCATGGTCAGTAAACCATTTACCAGTGGTTTTGGCACTGTGAGCAGGTGCCAGGTCATGCTGAAAAATGAAATCTTCATCTCCATAAAGCTTTTCAGGAGATGGAAGCATGAAGTGCGCCAAAATCTCCTGATAGCTAGCTGCATTGACCCCGCCCTTGATAAAACACAGTGGACCAACACCAGCAGCTGACATGGCACCCTAGACCATCACTGTCTGTGAGTACTTGACACTGGACTTCAGGCATTTTGGCATTTCCTTCTCCTCAGTCTTACTCCAGACTCTGGCACCTTGATTTCCGAATGACATGCAAAAGTTGCTTTCATCCGAAAAAAGTACTTTGGACCACTGAGCAACAGTCCTGCTTCTCTGTAGCCCAGGTCAGGCGCTTCTGCCGCTGTTTGTGGTTCAAAAGTGACTTGACCTGGGGAATGCGACACCTGTAGCCCATTTCCTGCACACGCTTGTGCACGGTGGCTCTGGATGTTTCTACTCCAGACTCTGTCCACTGCTTCCACAAGTCCCCCAAGGTCTGGAATCGGCCCTTCTTTCACTTTTTCCTTCCCACAGATGTCCCACTGAGGTGCCTTGATACAGCACTCTGGGAACAGCCTATTCTCTCAGAGATTTCTTTCTGTGTCTTACCCTCTTGCTTGAGGGTGTCAATGATGGCCTTCTGGACAGCAGTCAGGTCGGCAGTCTTACCCATGATTGCGGTTTTGAGTAATGAACCAGGCTGGGAGTTTTTAAAAGCCTCAGGAATCTTTTGCAGGTGTTTAGAGTTAATTGGTTGATTCAGATGATTCGGTTAATAGCTCGTTTAGAGTACCTTTTCATGATATGCTAATTTTTTGAGATAGGAATTTTGGGTTTTCATGTGAGCTGTCTGCCAACAGCTCAGTCTTAAAACAATAAAAGACCTGAAATATTTAAATTGGTGTGCAACGAATCTAAAATATATGAAAGTTTAATTTTTATCAGTACATTACAGAAAATAATGAACTTTATCACAATATGCTAATTTTTTGAGAAGGACTAGTATATACATACACTCAATCTGTAGTTGGTAAACAATGAATGCAGCGTGATTGCATTATGCGTGCATTACGAGAAATGCGTCTAAACTCAAAAATGGACTTTTTTTTTTAGAAAAAAAAAAACAAAAACGGATGAACGTTAAGTCGGGGAGCGTCACATTTCTGCATAAAATCACCATCAAATGTGATCTGATCTTTGTCAAAATCACACAGATGAAAAAACAGTGTCTGCTTTAACTAAAACCACCCAAACATTTACAGGTTTTCATATTTTAATGAGGATAGGATGCAAACAATGACAGAAGGGGGAGGAATAAGTAACTGAACCCTCTGCCTAAGGAGACTTAAAGGGCAATTGAAACCAATTTTTACCAAACAATTTAAGTCAGGTGTGTTAATTTAAGTCAGGAATTTTGGGTTTTCATGAGCTGTATGCCAACTGCTCAGTATTAAACCAATAAAAGACCTGAAATATTTGAATTGGTGTGCAATGAATCTAAAATATATGAAAGTTTAATTTTTATCAGTACATTACAGAAAATAATGAACTTTATCACAAATATGCTAATTTTTTGAGAAGGACTAGTATATTGTTCAGAAACATTCAGAGGCATTACAGGTGAAATAATAAACAAGGCTGATTATTACATAGAAACCAACATGGTATCCAAAACATAACATCACATCCCACGAAGAAGCTAATGGGTAACATTTTTAGATCTTTCCGAACTTTCTGAAGATGGGTTGTAGCTAAGGTTTCAGTTGCACTGAAGACAATATTCTTTTTTTTTTTTGGTAAAGAAATTTGAGTTGTGATGCATACATATCATGTCAGAATTATAGAAAGATTTGCAATTTTATCAAACAAGGTTTCCTTGTCAGTAAAGGCATTATTTAACTCATTAAATAACATGAAGAAACCGGAAAAGTCAGTGTTAATGCGTGTAATACAATGTTAATGAACTAACATAATTAACATTTGTATTAACTCAGGTTTTGTAATAATAATAATAATAATAATAATAATAATCACTCTGAATGCGATACCAGGACAAAAAAAAAAAAGTCACACGGCACCCTCTGCTGGGCCTACTATGATATCATTCTTCCAAAAAACTATCAATAACAAGTAATGTATAATTTAAGCAATTCCTGGACAAAAACATTAAATAAATTCTGAAAAAAAATTCATAAATGGATCATCTCCAGAAATTTAATGAAGTCTTTCTAGTCCATCTCTGTTACAAATTTCATGAAAATCCACACATCGCCTTTTACATAATCCTGGTAACAAATCCAAAATGCGAATAAAACTTAATGAGGTAATCATGAACATTGGTTAACAAATCTACTTTATTTTTAAAGCAAAATTAAACTCCGTGTTTTTTTTTAAATTGGCAGTAAAGTATTAACAAAAAATATTTTTTAAAACTCTTAATTGTTTTTATTTTGGAGGTGTATTATTTTAACATTTAAGCAATTTTTAATTAATGCATGCATAGCTGTCTCATTAGCATTATGATTAGCGTCTTAATGCCAAGTTTATCGTTTATTTATGTTAAATAATGTGCGCAATAATTCAAGCAGAGGGAACTGAAATATCAAAATTTTTGTAATCGTTTACTGGCTTGAAATATACATAACCTATACACCCTGGATTTAACCGATTTTAACTTGATTAATATAACTTATAAACATTCGGTAAAACTATAACATAGTTGATTAAACATTTGGAGGGAGTTGTTTACATTAGTATAGATGTACTCTTTACCCTGCATTCATGCTAGGCTTATAGCTTCTCATTTATGGACGTGTAGCGACTGTTTCTTTAGTGGACAAAACCTGGACAGTTAGCGAAATGCAAATTATATCAATGTCAGAAGTTGCTTGAAGTTTACATGCTACATGCTAAGCTTTGTTGCCAGATTTGCACTGCACGCTAGCTGTATTAGCTGCATTAACTACATGCACACATCAAAGGGAGTTATGATCTCCGTGACCATCTTTCGAGATATTTTCCTCTTGATTAAAGTCTGTGATGACCAGTCAGTCGTATGTGACAGGATGAGGGGAAAACACAGTTTCTTTCATTTTTTACTAACGGCAGGTAACTGAACCGGGGAAGTGAAGAAAAATGGATCCACACAAATTATTCATATAAAAATATTTTTGATTCGTTTCGCAGTCATGTTGAATTTGTGTTGCATTAGTTTGAATGTTGTGATGTAAGTTTGTCGATCGTCACTGTAGCAGAAATCGTCTGTGTTAGAAATGAACAGTCGCTACACACTTTGTCACTTGCTGGTGTGAACGCAGTTACCGCGAGTTACTGTAATTCTTAAATAATGCAGATGCACCATAATTACTAAAACTTCTCAACCATTTCCTGCGAAACTCTTCTTCCAGTTATTTAAATTACGTCTATGTGCTATTCAATGTAAAACGCTCTGTGATGTCGCCAGGAGACATTTTCAGGATATTCCATGGCGATTCCAAGTTTTCTATCAGAGACTTTATCCAGCTGCCTGTTGCAGTGCTGCTTAAAGTGAAATGTGGCTGAACACCACTTGAGCTAGCGCGTTCTCGCAAGCTAGTATTCTACTATGAGAACAAGACCATGAAGCATCGCTTACTGTGTAACCCGTGTTGAAGGAATGGACCCCTCCTCCCCCCACAAGCTGAACCGAGGTCAGTCGCCGACGCTGTAGTTGTGGAGGTGAGAGGATCTGCTGTCACTCTCCGAGCTGCACTTTTATTTAAACACGTTTCATCATTTGTACTGTATTTAGTCTTTTTTGTTATTTTTTTTTAGATTCATTAATGCATATTCCACTTATTTTAATCAAGTTATTTGTGATATACATTCTATGCATTGCTATCTGATGTCTTTATTACACATCCCTCATCCTAAAAAAGAAATTAGTCTATTTCTGGTCATTTGTAATGCAACACTATTGGATCCCTCGACCTCAACAAATACAGCACCAGATATCTATACGTGACTGACGGAGTCACTAGAAATGTGCAATATTATAGCAAAAACTGAAAAATGTGTATTTTTCACTTTATAATGTAATTATAATGTAAAATTTCACATTATGATGTAATAAAAAGGAAATCCAAAAAATTTACAGCTGCATGGTTGCTTAAAGTAAATGTATTTATTGAGCTTAATATTTTAAAATGTGTGACAGTAAAGTAACTGTAAAAGGGTTTTTTAAATTTTTTATTTATTTTATTTTTCTCCCCCTGAACAGTATCATTCCTAATAAGTTTGGTAATTAAATTACATTTTCTTCCCCTTCAGTGAATAAAGACTGGTAGTAAATTATTTCTGTTGTCTTTGTCATCTTTAAACCTGGATTCATGAGTTTTATTTTCATTCATTCATTTTCTGAACCGCTTAATCCTAATTCAGGTCACGGGGAAAACAGCGCCCATCTCTGCCGACTCTGGGTGATGGCGAAGTACACCTGGACCACATAAACACGCTGGCGGCTACGCAGCTCCTCTGTCAGCAATGGTACTTTTACATGAACCTCCCACCACAGACAGTGAGACATGGCTGGCCTTTGATAATACACTGTGGGGCAGCAGTGACAACCTGTTGATAGTGGGGCTTGAACCCAGGACCTTGGGATCAGTAACCTTATCACTGCCCCTGAATGTAATATAAATAATTCAAATGCAAATCCTAAAATCAAAATCAAAGGTAGATACTCGGAACAATTTGTGCACTTCGAGTAAGATTTTCCCATTTTTGTTATCAATCTTTACCCTGATTAGATAAGACTTTATTACATTACTAGTGGACTAACATTAGTGAACCAACAGGGCCATATGCTGGCATGGTAATGAACACATCTACCCCACAGTGAGATGGTCCTGGATGCGAGTCCAAGGCTTGGTGAGGGTGTTAACGTGAAGTGTGCATGTTCTTTCTGAGTTCTGTGGGTTTCCTCTGGGTACTCCAGTTTCTTCCCACAGTCCAAAAGCATGCAACTTGGATTAATTGGCTGCTACAAATTGCCCCTCAGTGTGTGTGTGTGTGTGTGTGTGTGTTGGCCCTGTACTGGTCTGGCGAGCTGTTCAAGGTGTACCCCGCCTTTGCCAAATATCCGAGATGCGTCCCTGTGACCCTTGTAGGATTAAGTGACTCGACAAATGGGTGAGAGTGAGTTGTGAACCAGCAACTTTTGTACTTGTTCATGCAGTATAATTTCACTAAACTTAAATATAATGGTTAAAAATAAGGAATGGTGGAATAATTTTATCAAGTTAGACGATGTTAGCATGCTCGCGGTTTTGGTTACCAGTTTACAAAATACTTCAGCTTGTTTATGACTCACAATACAGTATGCCAGTTTGGCTAATGCTAGTATAGCTAGCAAGTTTGGCTACCACTTAGCTTAATGTTAGCAAAATTATTCGTGGCTGAAGCAATTAATAGCTTTTAATGCCAGGGTTTTTTTTGTTTTTGGGTTTTTTTTTTTGGTAAATTTAATGCTTTGGTTTTATGTTTTAATATGTAGGTTATAAGATTAGCAAGTTATGCTGGTTCTGAATTAAAACTTGAGATGAAAATTCTGTCAGACATTGTGAGAGAGAGAGTTCTGAATATAAATAACACACAATGTATTTTATATTTTTTTGATAATTTTATTTTACTATAAATATCTGTTACAATTGTGTTTAAGTGTATCGTGTAATCAACATCTAAAATTATATCCCCTCCCCGCCAAAGAAAAATTATCACCTGATCATCATGATTATAACAGTAATAATAATTATAATCATAAAAACCCACTTTCCCGGCTAAAGCCTCCCATGAGATACAAGCCCTTTAAAGTGTTGTAAGTTTAGTGTCAACGAAACTCCTTATTCTGTACATAATCACAGATTTTTGGCAAAAGAAAAGTCCACCAAAATACCTTTAGCTACCATTGATGCATTTTACTTGCCAAAGGCAACTGGAGCGTTTTACCTGTCCAGGAAAACAAAGATGTAGAGGAGAGAGTTCTCAAAAAGTGACTGTGATATTATTTACCTGTTAAATAGTGAATCATCTTAAAATATTGCCAGATCTCTTTTCCACATAATAAAAAGACTGCTTTTGTCACACAGTCTAAAAAAAAAAATAAAATACATGACTCACAAAAAGGTCAAAAAAAGTAAAAACTTCTCAAAATTAACATCTATGATGAGTATTATTTTAAATATAAATGAAATAATTAGAAATCATAGGGTTGAAACAATTCAAGTCTATCATTGCAAAATAATAATAATGAGTTCACTCAGGTCAGTTTACACAATTGCACAAGTGCATTATAAATTAGTAATATTTATATATTAGAAAAATGTGTAGAAATTAAAGACTCTCATAGCCAAAGCAAAGTGGTGTGTGTGTGTGTGTGTGTGTGTGTGTGTGTGTGTACACGCCACCACGTCTCGTTCCAATGAGAATTAAGTTGAATACCTGAAAGTGAGACGTTTGTGTGTTTTTTCCTTTAGTATTGCTCTGATAGAGGAACGATGGTTTCTCTGCAGTTCAGGTGACTCATCGGATCTGGAGTTAACAGGAAGCAGGGACTTGATAAAGGAAATAAGAACCTTGAGTACTCAACCTCCATAATTCCACATGCTGATGGTAGTTTCATTTAAAAGGGGGGGGGGGGGCACAGAAAAGACAGAGAGAATTGTTTGTTTTTTGTAATCGCAATCCACGAAGCTCAGAGTCAGTCAAATTTTATAAGAACACCCCGCTCCAAAAAATGTAATAAAACGTCCAGTTGTGTTGAAGGGAAGCAGTCTGATAGAAGCTGTAAAATCCCTTCATTGCATTCGATATTCATAAAACATGGAAATATAGAGTGCCATGTCCAGCCTGGGTCGCGGAAATGCTTAAAAAAAAAAAACATCCAGAGAGTAGGGAGGTCTGTTTGCGGTCACGTTATTCGACCTCTAGTCCTGTAGTTATAATGTCCTCACATCCTCTCTCGATCATTTTCTACGTGTGATAATGTGACCAGCAGATATTGGGTCACAAATATAGAAATAAGAAATTGGTAAAATAAAAAATAAAATTTACAGCATCCAAAAAAAAAAAAACCAAAAAAAAAAAAAAAACAATCCTCTAAGTTATCACATTTGACTCATGTTATAGATTTCAACCTCGGGATTTTTTTTCAGTAATCCTATTATTTATCGTAGGAGAGAAGAGTTTGATAGCATAATATGACCTAGTGTACAGTCTAGTTTCTTGGGGTTTTTTGTTTGTTTTGTTGTTTCGTTTTAGGTTCTTTACACCTTTTCACCAAAACTGCCAATCACACACAAAAAATAACCTGAAACTAGCACAAAACGTCAGGTACTGGAAAAAAGGAGGTATGTTGTTTTCAATTAATCCTCCTTTTATTCACCAATAACATGGTTCTGTACATCGCAAACACGTTCAATTGAGATTTGATGAAAAAAAATTAGAATCAAGTTATCCCAATCTGGCAACCTTGCTATAAACGCACTGAATGACTGGGTCATATGACTGGGCAGCGTGATTCCCTCCTCAATGGACCTCTATCACCAATCTCAGAAAAGACTGCATCGCGCATCCTATCCTTCGTAAATGACAAAATCTGAAGTCGAACAGCGCCATCTTGGTGAGATCACTTTAAAAGCTAACAGAAATAAACTAAAAATATCTTTTCACAAATTTTTCACTCACTGATTTTTCAAACAACTTGAGGTGAGGAGGACGGTGCTTATCTCAGCTGCCTACAGACAAAGGTAGGGTACACCCTGACCATTTCTCTACACCAACCCAGGGCCAACACACATGCACAATTGTTCACACCACACTTAAGGTCAATTTGGAATGCTGCCGTGAAGGGGGGACACAAACAAGTGCCCGCCCTCACGCCGGTCCCAAGCCCGGAGAAATGCAGAGGGTTGCGACAGGAAGGGCATACCGGATCTCATACCGGATCGATCGAGGCCCGGGTTAACAATGACCGCCATCAGTGCTGTTAACCAACAGGGTGCTGATGGAAATTGGACTACTGTTGGTCGAATAAGGAGAGGTCGAAAAAAGAAAAGGCAGGAGGCATGTCCGTAAGCAGAGAGAGAAGAGGAAAAGCATGACTTTAGGACTGAGATTAGGGACTTTGAATGTTGAAACTATGACAGGAAACGGTAGAGAGCTGGCTGACATGATGCAGAGGAGGAAGGTGGACATACTGTGTGTTCAGGAGACCAGGTGGAAAGGTAGCAAGGCTAGAAGCTGAGGAGCAGGGGTTAAGTTGTTTTTTCATGGTGTGGATGGGAAGAGAAATGGAGTAGGAGTCATCTTGAAGGAGGGGTTTGTCAGGAATGTTCTAGAAGTGAAAAGAGTGTCAGACAGAGTGTAGAGGTTACAGGGTTACAGAGGTTACAGGGAGCAGAGATAAGGAAGGTGGAGGATTTCAAGTACCTCGGCTCAACAATCCAGAGCAGTGGAGAGTTTGGAAAAGAGGGGAAGAAGCGTGTGCAGGCAGGTTGGAATGGTTGGAGAAAAGTGTCCGGTGTGATGTGTGATAGGAGGGTATCGGCAAGAATGAAAGGAAACGTGTACAAGAAAGTGTTGAGGCCAGCGATGTTGTATGGTTTAGAAACAGTTGCGCTGAGGAAAAGGCAGGAGGCAGAGCTGGAGGTAGCAGAGATGAAAATGTTGAGGTTCTCTTTGGGAGTAACGAGGATGGATAGGATCAGGAATGAGCACATCAGAGGGACAGTACATGTAAGAGGTTTTGGAGACAGTCAGAGAGGCTAGATTGAGATGGTTTGGACATGTACAGAGAAGGGATAGTGAATATATTGGTAGTAGGATGCTGAGGTTGGAACTACCAGGCAGAAGGCCTAGAGGAAGACCAAAGAGAAGCTTTATGGATGTGGTGAAGGAGGACATGAAGGTAGTTGGAATGAGAGAAGAAGATACAGAGGATAGGGTGAGATGGAGGCGGATTGTTTGCTGTGGTGACCCCTGAAGGGAACAGCCGAAAGGAGAAGAAGAAGAAGACACTTTAGGCCAACTGACTGTTCCAAATTGACCTTATGTACATGTCTTTGAGCTTAAGGTGAAAACAGAGGAAATAATATCTACAGGTAACCGATACAATCATGGGGAGAATATGCAAACTCCAAAAAAGAAACATCAACACCCAGAAATCGAACCCAGGACCCTCTTGCTCTGAGGTCGATATGCTAACCAGTATATCACACTTTTACAAATTTAGTCATGGAATAGTTAGGAGGCAGTAATGATCTGGTGGTATAGGGCATTGGATCGCTGCTCCTAAGGTTGGGGGTTCGAGTCCCACTCTCCACAAGGTTGTCACTGTCCCACTAGTGCAGCTAACTTGGTTTTCAAAGGCCGGCCGTGTCTCTCACTGTCTATGGTGAGAGGTTCCTGTAAAAGAACCATTGCTGACTTTCGTAAAGAGTAGGCTGCATAGTCGTCAGCGTGTTTCTGTCCTTTGCTAAAGGGTTGTGTCAGGAAGGGCATCCGACGTAAAAACCTCTGCCAACTCAAACGTGCAAATCATTCTGTGCGGCGAACCCTGATAAAGGGAAAAATTCGAAAGGAAATCTCAGTCATGGAATAGTTAGAAAAGTTCTAAGTTCAGCCTTCAGCAGTGAAATTTTCTGAACTCTAATGAGAGTACAGTTTTGTACCGAGATCTTGGAGCAAGGTGGTCTCACAAAGATGGCTTACACTTGGCTTCAAACATTTGGGTAAATATCTGTTCCAGATTTACATTCGATATTAATGGTTGTGTATGTGTTGGCCCTCCGATAGTGTAGCAAGCTGTTCAGAGTGTATCCAGTGTCGGTTGAGATGGGCTCCAGCCGCCCCACTACCATTATTTACTAAGCGGTTTGGCATGTGAGAAAGTGAGCGTGGAACAGATTTTCAACTATAATTTCCTTCTTCCATTTTTCTCAGTCCTCGGTTGCCCCACCGTTCACAGCTGTGTTGTAAAGACAAGATACTGTACATGTGGCAATATAAAGTCATTAAAATATCAATAACAGGCAGAATAACATGCACCGGATATGGGCACTGTATATTATAACATTTTACTTACTTTCTGTAATAAATGGCTATAATCACGTGGCTGATTACATCAAATATAAAATCTACATAAAATACAGACAGTCTGTGAGTTAAATTTGAAAAGGAAAGAATGTGAAGCCTTTCAGCAAACAGTAAACAATCCTGACGACCATCTGCATAGAAAAAGCCTCAGAGAAAAAAAAACAAAATGGAGACGCCTTTTTTATTGTGTGTAAAGTCCATAAAAATCAGAATTTCCAAAAAGGCAGGTTGAAACCTCGGTTTGGTGTGTGTGTGTGTGTGTGTGTGTGTGTGTGTGTGTGTGTGGTCACCAGATTGTGGAAGTGCACCTGTGTGTTTTTTTTTTTTCATCTGTTTGTCTTTTTGCATGAATCTTTTTGATGACTTTTACTCTGCTGGCATGAGGGTGTGTGTGTGTGTGTGTGTGTGTGTGAGAGAGAGAGAGAGAGAGAGAGAGAGTATGTGTGTAAATGTGTGTCTGTGGTTCTGAGGGAGAGTGAGAATGTGTTTGTTTATGAGAGAGTGAGTGTGTATGTGTGTGTGTGTGTGTGTGTGTGTGTGTGTGTGTGTGAGAGAGAGAGCGAGAGAGAGGGTGTGTGTGTGTGTGTGTGTGTGTGTGTGTGAGAGTGATAGTGTATGTGTTTGTGTGCATATGTGTGTTTTCTCCACCAGAGAGCAGTATGCTCCTACAGACTCTAGCTGCTTCCACTGTTGATCAGTTTCGCCAAGCTGTCTTTCAGCTCGGTCAGTTCGAAGATCTTGCCATCAAGCAGCTCAAGAAGCGATTGCAGGTTTTTGTGAAAAGTCTCCCGTTCGGTTTGATTGCTTTCCACACGTTGCTCCAGCTCAGCCAACTGATTCTCCAGTTCTGCTGTTCGTGTCTCTGTTTCCTAAACACACACACACACACACAAAGACAAGGTATATTCAGCCACTCTCAGACAACTCTGTACTGAGATCTTACATCAAGGTGGCCCCACAAAGATGGCTGCCACCTGACTTCAAAATTGAAACACTGATCCATGATAAAGTGGGATGGAGGTCTAGCGGCAAATGAGTGTGTGAGGGGATGATATCAGGAGCACAGCTGTCTGAATACAAACCTGAAGTTTCTGGCTAACCGTGTCTTTTTGTGACTGCAATGCATTGGACTTCTCAACATCTGCTTTCAGGAGCTCCAGCTCCTGTAACCACAAGAGCACAAGTCATTACTATATACAGGACATATAAATATACAATCAGTACATTCATACATCTGCCTGGGTCTCTGCATGATCCTAACCATGTGTTATTCACTAAGGGGATTCAGTGATATCCAACAAGCTTGAGGTGAATAACTGTTCTCAATATACAGTGGTACCTCACCTTACGAAATTAATCCGTTCCATAGATGGTTTCCTAACCTGATCCTTTTGTAAGTTGAACCGCATTTTACATGCAAAAGGCCTGATTCATTCCAAGGCCCCCAATACTACCCCTAAACCCTTTTAAAAATTATAAAAGTATACCTTTGAAGGCCTTCTTCTGCTTCAATATCTTACCGATCATAGACGGGTTTCGCCATATTCCTTTGCGATATCACTCAACCGTATGCCATGAGCGTGTGTGTGTGTGTGTGTGTGTGTGTGTGTGTGTGTGTGCACGCGTGTGTGTGCACGCGCGTGTGTGTGTGCATGTGTGTGTGTTGACCATGTCTTCTTAGCTGAGTTATAATCTTACAAATGTTTATGCAAGGTTAAAAGCCTGAGCCAAATAATAAAGTTGCAATGAGCACACAGTTACAACAGTAACTCTGTCCTTTACGCGTGTACTGGGTTATCAAAGGCCAGCCATGACTCTCTCTGTCTATGGTGAGAGGCATGTAAAAGAACCATTGCTGACTTTCGTAAAAAAGAGTAGGCTGCAAAGCTGTCAGCGTGTTTCTGTCCCTTGCTTAAGGGTTGTGTCAGGAAGGGTATCCGACATAAAAACCTATGCCAAATCAAACGTGCGAATCATTCGCTGTGGCGACCCCTGAAAAGGGAAAAGCCGAAAGGAAATCTCAGAACTCCATTAAAGAACAATGGGTCGAAAAGCATCATGGGTATTATGGAGATGAAGCTCCATAATAGCCAATGAGAGGGAGCTGCTTCAGGGGTATTATGGAGCTACAGCTCCCTCATAGCAATGCCCAGCGGGGCGGGATGTTGGGAGAGAACTAATGGGAGAGCAACTCGCGCATTGTTTGAATTTTTGAGATAGCGCTTTCGTAACGTGAATTTGTTTTGTATCCAGAGATGGAAATTTTAGGTAAATGCATTTTGTAACCTGGATTTTTCATTTGTTGGGACTTTCGGAAGGAGAGGTACAGTGGTATACTGAAGTGCTTAATCAGCTGTAGTTTCTGGCTTCCTTAACTTAAGAATTGGGGGTGGGACCCAGAAAGTATATCGTGAAAGCATATTGGATCTGGAGAAAGCATATGACAGGGTGCCGAGAGAGGAACTATGGTATTGCATGAGGAAGTCGGGAGTGGCAAAGAAGTATGTTAGAGTGGTGCAGGACATGTATGAGAGATGTAAGACAGTGGTGAGGTGTGATGTCGGTGTAACAGAAGAGTTCAAGGTGGAGGTAGGACTGCATCAAGGGTCAGCACTGAGCCCCTTCTTGTTTGCTATGGTGATGGACAGGCTGACAGACGAGGTTAGACAAGATTCCCCATGGACTATGATGTTTGCAGATGACATTGTGATCTGTAGTGAGAGCAAAGAACAAGTGCAGGAAAATCGAGAGAGGTGGAGGTATGCCCTGGAAAGGAGGGGAATGAAGGTTAGCCTCAGTAAGACAGAATACATGTGTATGAACGACAAGGACCCAAGAGGAACAGTGAGGTTACAGGGAGCAGAGATAAGGAAGGTGGAGGATTTTAAGTACTTGGGCTCAACGATCCAGAGCAATGGAGAGTGTGGAAAAGAGGTGAAGAAGCATGTGCAGGCAGGTTGGAATGGTTGGAGAAAAGTGTCCGGTGTGATGTGTGATAGGAGGGTATCGGCAAGAATGAAAGGAAACGTGTACAAGACGGTGTTGAGGCCAGCGATGTTGTATGGTTTAGAAACAGTGGCCTAAAACTTTTGCCAGAATACAAAATGCAAACCATAATCGGTCGAGGCCTGGGTTAATAACAACTGCCATCAGTGCTGCTAACCAGCAGGGTGCTGGTGGAAATTGGACTACTGTTGGTCGAATAAGAAGAAGTCGATGAAGGAGAGGCGGGAGGCGTGTTCGTAGGCAGAGAGAAAAGAGGAAAAGCATGACTTTAGGACTGAGAGTAGGGACTTTGAATGTTGGAACTATGACAAGAAAAGGTCGAGAGCTGGCTGAAATGATGCAGAGGAGAAAGGTGGACATACTGTGTGTTCATGAGACCAGGTAGAACGGTAGCAAGGCTAGAAGCTTAGGAGCGGGGTTTAAGCTGTTTTTTCATGGAGTTGATGGGAAGAGAAATGGAGTAGGAGTCATCTTGAAGGAGGGGTTTGTCAGTAATGTTCTAGAAGTGAAAAGAGTGTCAGACAGAGTGATGAGTCTCAAGTTAGAAATTGAAGGTGTGATGGTCAATGTTGTTAGTGCTTATGCCCCACAGACAGGATGTGAGCAAGAAAAGAAGAAGAGATTCTGGAGTGACTTAGATGAAGTGATGCAGAGTACCCCAGAGGTGAAAGAGTGGTCATTGGTGCAGACTTCAATGGACATGTTGGTGCAGGAAACAGAGGAGACGAGGAAGTGATGGGCAGGTTTGGTATCCAGGACAGGAACAGAGACGGACAGATGTTGATAGATTTTGCAAAAAGGATGGAAAAGGCTGTGGTGAATACTTTCTTCCAGAAGAGACAGGAGTGTAGGGTGACTTATAAAAGCGGAGGTTGGAGCACACAGGTAGACTGAGGCTTAACAATCCAGAGCAATGGAGAGTGTGGAAATGAGGTGAAGAAGCGTGTGCCGGCAGGTTGGAATGGTTGGAGAAAAGTATCCGGTGTGATGTATGATAGGAAGGTATCGGAAAGAATGAAAGGTGTACAAGACGGTGATGAGGCCAGCGATGTTGTATGGTTTAGAAACAGTGGCTCTGGGGAAAAGGCAGGAGGCAGAGCTGGAAATGTTGAGGCTGTCTTTGGGAGTAACGAGGATGGATAGGATCAAGAATGAGTACATCAGAGGGACAGCACATGTTAGAGGTTTTGGAGACAAAGTCAGAGAGACTAGATTGACATGGTTTTGACATGTACAGAGGAGGGATAGTGAGTATATTGGTAGTAGGATGCTGAGGTTGGAACTACCAGGCAGAAGGCCGAGAGGAAGACCAAAGAGAAGATTTATGGATGTGATGAAGGAGGACATGAAGGTAGTTGGATTAAGGGTAGAAGATACAGAGGATAGGGTGAGATGGAGGCAGATGGTTTGCTGTGGCGACCCCTGAAGGGAAAAGCCAAAAGGAAAAGAAGAAAGAAGATTGGTAGAACGATGATGAGGTTGGAACTACCAGGCAGAAGGCCTGGAGGAAGACCAAAGAGACGATTCATGGATGTGGTGAAGGAGGACATGAAGGCAGTTGGTGTAAGAGAAGAAGATGCAGTGGATAGGGTGAGATGGAGGCAGATGATTCGCTGTGGCGACCCCTGAAGGGAACAGCCGAAAGGAAAAGACAGACTGCACAGACAATTAAATTACAATTCTGCTTGCAACAAAAACATTTAGATTAAAAAAAAAAAAAAAAAATCACAATCTGCTAAAGTTCTTTATTTTCTGTCATGCACTGATAAAAATTAAACTTTCATATATTTTAGATTGATTGCACACCAACTGAATTGGATTACAAACCCCGGTGGCGGGAAAATCTCTCTCTCGCCACGCTACTGATGGTGAGAATAGTCCTTGCCATGAGCACAAGAATTTGGAAATCCACCAACACAGCAGATCAAAAACACTGAGACTCTCAATGTAGCTGATTAATATGATAGGCATGTACACAACACACACAAAATCACCCCGCCCACACCAAATAAATATCCGCCCACACCCGTGACTGTTAATTTTCATGTATGTAATTTTCAACCCTAAAAGAGCATTTTTGGAAGGGTACCCACTGGGTACCTGTGGGTACCCGACCGTTGCAGGACTCTGCCTTAGGCAGATTCTCCCATCATTCAGGTGAAAGCTGGTTTAACTCTCTGGAAGCCCGAAGTGCTTCCGATGTGAGTAAATAAGCGGCATTTTCTTTTTGCAGTTGATGTTTGTGGTGCACCCGTCGGCCACCGTAAAGTACAACATTATTTTGAAAAGCCACGGAGCCACATCAGAGAGGTGAAAGAGTCACATGCGGCTCCGGAGCCGTGGGTTGTCGACCCCTGGTCTCTAGTGAAGGTATCCCCTTAGGATACCTTCATTAGGATAGGAACACAGACCATTTATTTAAACAAGTCCTTGAATAGTGGTAATTCAATAATATTCTTGGCTTTGTTGAACTAGAACCATCAAGCCTAAGGGCAGTGGGCAGGTCTTTTGGACCTTTATGGGGTTAGGCATCTCAGCCAGTCCCGGAGACAGAATGACGGACTGGCATCCAACAAGCCTGAGGTGAATAATACTGTAGCTTTTGACGGGTTCTGGTTTGGTGGCCATCAGATATCGTCTCTGCTTTTTGCGGATGATGTTGTCCTTTTAGCTTCATCAAGTCGGGCCCTCCAGCTCTCATTGGAGCGATTCGCAGCTGAGTGCGAAGCAGCCGGGATGAAGATCAGTACCTCCAAGTCCGAGGCCATGGTTCTCAGTCGGACAATGGTGGAATGCACCCTCCGGGTCGGGAATGAGGTCCTGCCCCAAGTGGAGGAGTTTAAGTATCTTGGGGTCTTGTTTACGAGTGAGGGAAGGATGGAGCGAGAGATCGACAGACGGATCGCTGCAGCCTCTACTGTTAAGCGGTGCCTGTACCAGTCCGTCGTGGTGAAGAAGGAGCTGAGCCGCAAGGCGAAGCTCTCAATTTACCAGTCGATCTACGTTCCAACCCTCACCTATGGTCACGAGCTTTGGGTAATGACCGAAAGAACAAGATCACGGATACAAGCGGCTGAAATGAGCTTCCTTCGCTGGGTGGCGGGGTTCTCCCTTAGAGATAGGGTGAGAAGCTCCGCCATCCGGGGAGAGCTCGGAGTAGATCCGCTGCTCCTCTGCATTGAGAGGGGCCAGTTGAGGTGGCTCGGGCATCTGGTCAGAACCCCCCCCGGACGCCTCCCTGGTGTGGTGTTTCGGGCATGTCCAACCGGGAAGAGACCCCGGGGTCGACCTAGAACACGCTGGAGGGACTATGTCTCTCGGCTTGTCCGGGACCGCCTCGGTGTCCCCCCGGGAGAGTTGGAGGAAGTGGCTCGGGAGAGAGACGTCTGGACCTCTTTGCTAAGGTTGCTGCCCCCGCAACCCGACCCTGGACTAAGCGGAAGAAGATGATGATGATGATAAAACAAAGAAATTCGTAAATAATACTGTATGTTCATTATCATTTAAATATAGACATTTTATTGTTAAAATGTTCGTGCTGAAATCTATAATGAGTATGTTATATATGTATTTTCTCTAACAATTATCAAAAATTGCATAAAAAACACAGACAAGTTACTTGGTACATGTATTAGAAGTACAATATGCAAACCACAAATGACAATACAGTATATTATATATACACACTCCAAGACGTTAGGCCATTTCCAATGTTCCATATACAGACACTCCTCGACTTACATTCGTCCATTTTACGTTTTCTTCAATTTTACGCCCCCCCCCCCAAAAAGTCAAACTTTAAGTTTAGACGTACCTACGTAGTACGCTGACGCAATGATGTAATGACGCTGTGTCCATTGTATCCAAATGATAGACTGAGTGCCCCTCCTTCCCAGTTCAGTTATATATTTATATATATATATATATATATATATATATATATATATATATATATATATATATATATATATATATGTACAATGATACCTCAGCTCACGAACATAATTGGTTCCCTGAAAGTGTGTGTGAGGCGAAAAGTTCGTCTTCCGAACATTTATTTCCCATAAGAAACCATTAAAATGAGAATAATCCGTTCCCAGGTCCCCATAAAACATAATTTTCTACTAAATAAGCCTTAAAACTACACAAAAATACACCTTATTTTATGTATAATAAATGTCTATTGTATTGTAATTAAAGAAATAAACTGTACTGTATAATAAAGTCGTTTTATTTACCTTTGTGATGGTAGTTGACGGCTTGATGGAATGGAGTGGGAGTGGGAGGAGGAGGGAGGGAGGGAGGAACTTACTGCTTGGAAGGAGTGTTTGGAAACGCCTACTGTTTGGAAACACCTTTAGCCACACATGCACCCTTAATAGCTTCCATGTTCCTTGTACTGGTACTGGGACGCTGAGTCACACAAACGCACACCTCGTTCGTGTTTTTCAATGATCTCCGCTTGTGGTGGGGTCTTTTTCGGTCCCATAATAGCAAAAGTACACTCAATATGGTCCAAAATGTCTATCAAACACAAACCACTTCCGCAATCAAAGAAAGGGGTGTGACGAACTGTGACGCCGTGAGCATGCGAAACTTCTCGTGGCCGCCACCGTGGCACTGTTCGACCGCGTGGTTTGGTTCGTCCGCCGAAAACTAGTTCGTCAACAGAGACTATATGCTCGCAAATTTAATGTTCTTGAGGCGAAAAGTTCGTGATCTTAAGCGTTCGTCAGCGGAGGTTTTACTGTATATATAAAATATGATATATATATGAATAGAGTTCAGCCAATCAGCTTCTATGGACTCCTGGCCACGGATGGCTGTGGTATTAGTCCATATTCGAACATGCGATCTTTGGGTTAATAGTCACACCCAAACGCTCTTTAGGTGTGAAACTTTTCAGGGTGTACCCTGCCTTTACACAGCGTTGGCTGAGATGAGCTCCTGCCTTTATACCAGTAAGATTAAACCATTGAGCAAATGATTGAATGGAAACAGACTTCAGATAAAGGCAACAAATTGTACCTCTTCCTTGGCCTTCAGTGCCATCTCAAGCTCTTCTATTGTCTGGTTGAGTTCCGTCTTCTGGTTTTTGATTCCTGTTGTCTGTCCACTGACACACTCCAGTTCTGTTACCTGGCACGCGCGCACACACACACACACACACACACACACACACACACACAAGATTAAAGTAGAGAATTACATCCAATCAAACCATCTGCCTTTTGTCCTTCCGCCTCAATGTCACTCTGAGAGTCCATCATGCAGACTGAAGGGAATTCAGACATTATGTCCATCGTTAATTTTCAGTTCACCAGCTGCCTCAAAAATTAATCAGCCACAAATTACGTGCATGACAATCAAATCATTTCCTCTGACTAGACTAAGAGTTACCTAGCCGCAGTCCTATAAGTTTTTTATAAATAGGCCAAAATACATCTAGAGTTCCTTATTATACAATTCATTCATCATTCATTTTCTGTAACCGCTTCATCCTAATTAGGGGCGCGGGGAGGCTGGCGCCCATCACAGCCAACTCTGGGCAAGGGGAGAGTACACCCTGGACAGCTCGCCACGCCATCGTAGGGCGGAAACACACTGACAAAAGTCAGCAATGGTTCTTTTACAGCTTCTCACCACAGACAGTGAGAGATATGGCCGGCCTTTGATAACCCAGTTAGCTGCACTGGTGGGGGGCAGTGACAACCTGTGGAGAGTGGGGCTTAAACCCCCAACCTCAGGATCAGCTATCCAGTGCCTTTACCACCAGGCCACCACCGCTCTATTATACAATTATTAATCCTACTTATACACGTTCTTTCCTTTTTTTATTCTAGTAGCTGACACTAATCCTTGTTCATAGTAGTTAAAAAATAAATTATAAATCGTGTTAAAGCTGAAAAGTCTGATGTTACAGTACTAATGATTAAAGTACTAGCAATTAATAAACAAAATAATTCATTCATTTTATTTAATGATAATAATATTGTATTGTATTTTCTGAACTGCTTAATGTTAATTAGAGTCACGGCAAGCCTGGTGCACATTTCAGTCGACTCTGGGCGAGGGCAGAGTACACCCTGGACAGCTTCCCATCAGACAGATCAAACCTAAAGGAGGTGGAAGAAAGCGAAAAGCTAGCATTCTAATGGATAGGTAGGTAAATTAAGTCTGTTGGGTTTTTACACCCGAGCCTAGTGGCTCATCAGGCCGGTGCTTATCCCCAGTTTCTGTAGCGTGAAGCAACCAGGAGCTCAACTCCTCCTGGATGGGACGCTTGTCCATCGCAGGTTACCTTCCCAGTATATTTTTAATGGTACCCATTTATACTGCTGGGAGGCACACTTGTGGTTCAGACCTTTCCCATGTGTCTTAGCACAGAGGGGTTCTCAGTGGGATTTGAACTCACAACCTCCTGATCATGAGCCCTGCACTCTAACCACTACACCACCGGCCCCACGACATTCTAATGGATAAAAGAGCCAAAATGGCAAGGACCCAGCCACCAATCAGCTCTAGGAAGATCAGAGACCGTCTAAAGTTATCTGTGAGTCCTGTTCAAATTTGAAGACGCCCAAATGAAGCCGAGCTGTCGGCAAGAAGCCCTGCAAAGTCCCACTGCTGAAAAAAGAACACATTGACTAGCCTAAAGTGAACACAACATTTTGTAGACTGATGAAAGTAAGATTGTTCTTTTGGGGCCTAGTGGCCCCCCTGGATGACCCCCAAACACTGAATTGAAGCCACAGTACACTGTGAAGACAGTGAAGCCTGCTGGGGCAAGCATCATGATATGGGGATGTTTCTCTTTGGTGTTGTGTTTATTTATCGCATCCCAGGGATCGTGGATTAGTTTGAATACTTGAAGAGGTCGTGCTGTCTTATGATGAAGAGGAAGTGCCCTTGAAATGGGTTCCAGCAAGACAATGACCTGAAACACACCAGTAAATGGGCATCATTTTGGTTAAAGACCAGTATGATTGAGGATATGGAGCGGCCAGGTGATCCCGGACCTTAATCCAATAATAAAACTTGTGGTTCAATATCAAAAATGCAGCTTCTGAGGCAAAGCCAAGAATTACAGAAGAATGTGGACTGTAGTCCAATCATCCTGGGCTGGAAAACCTGCTCACAGGTGCCAGAAGTTGGTCAACTTCATGTAGTAGATGTGTAGCAGGTCTCAGGAACAGTGTTTATAATTAATATAATAATATTATAAATATATTAATATAACATTCTAATATAATAAATATTGGTTCAGTGATTCAAATGAAAACAAAAACCTTAAATCATTTTTCAGTTTATTGAGTGAATATTTGAGTTTGTTAAGAAGAAATGCAGACACTGATATTTTTTAATCGGCGAATAACTGTACAGAGATCCCTCACTTTCCACGGTTAATTGGGACTGACATCCACCTCGTGACCGCTGAATTCCACGAAGTAGGATCACCCCCCCCGACGTATACGTACATGTATATGTGTATATACTAGTAATATCAATGAATACATATTCAATGCTATAATGTTTATAATAACAATTAAGCATTCAAAATTAATGCATAAGATGTAAATAAAGTATGAATGCACACTCAGATGCGCACCTCACATAAAAATGTAAGTAGTTTTGTTGGGGGATTTTAGGTTGTTTTTTGTTTGTTTGGGTTTTTTTTTTTTTTGCATAATTGGCCTTGTTTTTGTGACATTTTCCTTAACCTTTTCCCCTATTCTTCCATAATTTCCTTGATGAATATTAAAAAAAGAGAAAAGAAAAAAAACGCAATGCACTGAAGCCACATGACTTGAGGCGTGAAGTAGCGAGGGATCCCTGTATTCACTTTTCTTCAATTTCTTTAAAGGAATAACACAAATTTGATATATTTTTCTTCATGTTGTGATTTGGAATAGAATGTGTTGTTTTCCCAATGTGTGTGCAGAAATAAAAGCGATTCTGAGGATTTTGAGCTTTATTCACTTTTTACACACTGCAATTATTTTGAACACAACTGTATACATGAATTCATACCTTCCTTATGCTTTCTCACCCGTTTGTGTAGTCTCTCCGCCTCCTCTTGATAAGCAGCGAGCTGTTGCTTCCACTGTTTAACATTGGCTGTGGACTCGAGCAGGGCTGCTGTGAGCTTGGCATTGTTGCCTTTTAGTGCCGCCAGCTCGGCCTCCCAGTGCTTATTGATGTTAGTTGAGCTGCTGGAGGCAAAGAAAACCACAGTTCAAATACAAAAAAAAAAGCCCCTCGCTGGTGTTAAATGTTCTAAAGGTACCATAGACATGTTCTGATCCAGTCTTGATTGATATAACTCACACTGCGAATGTGGCACCATGTGAGAGCTGAGTGTTCGGGTTAACCACTCTGACAGTAATATGTTGAAGTTCACACCTGTTGTGTGTGCTCAGATACTACAACACTGAAATCGCACACTTTGTGCTGAGTTCTGTATGAGTGAGGTTGGGTGGGATAGATATCTGAATGATATCTCTGTAAAGCGGCTCAGTTATGGACAGAAAAACAAATCCCTCATCAAGAAATATTTTCAGCAAACACTCATCATAATTATTGGCAGGCCAAGGAATTATATCTAGCCCAGTGTAAACTGAAGTCACATGACCAAACTTTGTCTTTTACTAATACAGTAGGCCCTCGTTATTCGCGGGGTTTCGGTACCGGCCCCTCCCGCGAATAAAGGTAAGCTACGAGTTGTGTACCCGGAAGTAAAACTCCATGTATTATATTGCATGCGCTTATGATCAACCGGATGTAAAATACTATGCATACTTGTCAACTCTCACGCATCATGCGTGAGACTCACGCATTTCATCTCCTCATCAATCTCTCACGCAAGATGTCTAAAATCTCCCAATTTCCCAACTTCTCTTATTTCCCAATTTTATTTATTTTTTAAGGATGTAAGCATGAGCAAATGCCAAACCACGACTTTTCCAAATTATACGACTTCCGCTTTCCCGCAGTTAGTTAGCGTTCACTTGATTGGCTGATTACAGCCAACCCAGCAATCGCTATACACAAATCTACCCTGTGCTTTAAAACTTCAAAAAAGAGAAATGTTATAATTAATACTTTACTTTAGCCAACCTTATTTTTGATATATGTTATTAGTTAACACTTCATATTTCATTAGTTCTTTCATTTACATTACATTTTTAAATCTTAAAGACATGTGTGTAATTTTGTATTTTCCCCCTATGTCTGTGTTTAATTATTACACAGAAAACTTGCTTGAAATGGCTTAAAAATCACTCTTAAAATTCCTTAAAGACCAAAATTTTCTGGGTGGTGGTGGTGGTGGTGGGGGGGGGCTTCCTCCCCCCCACCAGGGCGTTGCCCTGAACCTGACCAGCCTGGACCCCTGCTTCTTACTCTTTAATAATCTTAGCGGTTGACAGCTACGTACTATGAATCTATTACATGCGCTAAAATATGCTTCTTAACACATTCTATAGACAGCCTTACTCAATAATACAGTATTAATGTAGTAAAATGTAGTAATGATTAAGAAAAACTTTTTCATTTTGTACGGTGATATTTATTAATAAAATATATGAACATTATACAGCATATATATATATATATATATATATATATATATATATATATATATATATACACACACACACACACACACACTTGTCCTTCTCAAAAAATTAGCATATTGTGATGAAGTTCATTATTTTCTGTAATGTACTGATGGATGGTGGTGGAATGAGGAACCTGATTGGTGGTGGAATGAGGAAGTGCAGGAGTGTGTACAAAGGAAGAGATTAGCTAAGAAGAAGTGGGACATTGACAAAACCGAAGAGAGTAAACAGGAGTACAGGGAGACAGCGTAAGGCAAAGGTAGCAGTGTCAAAGGCCAAACAGAGGGCGTATGATGACTTGTATGATAGGTTGGAAAGTAAAGAAGGAGAAAATGATTTATACAGGTTGGCACAGCAGAGAAATAGAGATGGGAAGGACGTGCAGCAAGTTAGATTGATAAAGGACAGAGAGGGAAATGTATTGACTGATGACAGAAGTGTGCTGGGAAGATGGAAAGAGTACTTTGAAGAGCTGATGAATGAGGAAAATGAGAGAGAAAAAAGAGTAGAAGAGGTGACTGTTGAGGACCAGGAAGTAGCAAAGATTAGTAAGGGTGAAGTGAGGAGGGCATTGAAGAGGATGAAGAATGGAAAGGCAGTTGGTCCTGATGACATACCGGTGGGGGTATGGAAGTGTCTAGGAGAGGTAGCAGTAGATTTTCTGACAAGAACTTTTAACAAGGTCTTAGAGAGTGAGAGGATGCCAGAGGAATGGAGGAGAAGTGTGCTGGTGCCCATTTTTAAGAACAAGGGAGACGTGCAGAGTTGTGGCAACTACAGAGGGATAAAGTTGATGAGCCATACGATGAAGTTATGGGAAAGAATAGTGGAAGCTAGACTAAGGGCAGAAGTCAGCATTTGTGAACAACAGTTTGGTTTCTTGCCCAGAAAGAGCACCACAGATGCAGTGTTTGCCTTGAGGATGTTCATGGAGAAGTACAGAGAAGGTCAGACGGAGCTGCATTGTGCCTTTGTGGATCTGGAGAAAGCATATGACAGGGTGCCGAGAGAAGAACTGTGGTATTGCATGAGGAAGTCTGGAGTGGCAGAGAAGTATGTTAGAGTGGTGCAGGACATGTATGAGAGATGTAAGACAGTGGTGAGGTGTGCTGTCGGTGTGACAGAAGAGTTCAAGGTGGAGATGGGACTGCATCAAGGGTCAGCTCTCAGCCCCTTCTTGTTCGCTATGGTGATGGACAGTCTGACAGACGAGGTTAGACAAGATTCCCCATGGACTATGATGTTTGCAGATGACATTGTAATCTGTAGTGAGAGCAGAGAACAAGTGCAGGAAAATCTAGAGAGGTGGAGGTATGCCCTGGAAAGGAGGGGAATGAAGATTAGCCTCAGTAAGACAGAATACATGTGAATGAATGCCAAGGACCAAAGAGGAACGGTGAGATTACAGGGAGCAGACATAAGAAAGGTGGAGGATTTTAAGTACTTAGGCTCAACAATCCAGAGCAATGGAGAGTGTGGAAAAGAGGTGAAGAAGCGTGTGCAGGCAGGTTGGAATGGTTGGAGAAAAGTGTCCGGTGTGATGTGTGATAGGAGGGTATCGGCAAAAATGAAAGGAAAAGTGTACAAGACGGTGTTGAGGCCAACGATGCTGTATGGGTTAGAAACAGTGGCCCTGGGGAAAAGACAGGAGGCAGAGTTGGAGGTAGCAGAGATGAAAATGTTGAGGTTCTCTTTGGGAGTAACGAGGATGGATAGGATTAGGAATGAGCACGTCAGAGGGACAGCACATGTAAGACGTTTTGGAGACAAAGTCAGAGAGGCTAGATTGAGATGGTTTGGACATGTACAGAGGAGGGATAGTGAGTATATTGGTAATAGGATGCTGAGGCTGGAACTACCAGGCAGAAGGCCTAGAGGAAGACCAAAGAGACGATTCATGGATGTGGTAAAGGAGGACATGAAGGTCGTTGGTGTAAGAGAAGAAGATGCAAAGGATAGGGTGAGATGGAGGCAGATGATTCGCTGTGGCGACCCCTGAAGGGAAAAGCCGAAAGGAAAAGAAGACTGATAAAAATTAAACCTTCATATATTTTAGATTCATTACACACAACTGAAGTAGTTCAAATGTTTTATTGTTTTAATATTGATAATTTTGGCAAAAAAGTAAAAAAACAAAACAAAACCCCTATCTCAAAAAATTAGCATATTTCATCCGACCAATAATAAAAAAAAAGTGTTTTTAATACAAAAAAAGTCAACCTTCAAATAATTATGTTCAGTTATGCACTCAATACTTGGTCGGGAATCCTTTTGCAGAAATGACTGCTTCAGTGTGTCGTGGCATGGAGGCAATCAGCCTGTGGCACTGCTGAGGTGTTATGGAGGCCCAGGATGCTTCGATAGCGGCCTTAAGCTCATCCACAGTGTTGGGTCTGGTGTCTCTCAACTTTCTCTTCACAATATCCCACAGATTCTCTTTGGGGTTCAGGTCAGGGGAGTTGGCAGGCTAATTGAGCACAGTAATACCATGGTCAGTAAACCATTTAGCAGTGGTTTTGGAACTGTGAGCAGGTGCCAGATCGTGCTGAAAAATGAAAATCTTCATCTCCAGAAAGCTTTTCAGCAGATGGAAGCATGAAGTGCTCCAAAATCTCCTGATAGCTAGCTGCATTGACCCTGCCCTTGATAAAACACAGTGGGCCAACACCAGCAGCTGACATGGCACCCCAGACCATCACTGACTGTGGGTACTTGACACAGGACTTCAGGCATTTTGGCATTTCCTTCTCCCCAGTCTTCCTCCAGACTCTGGCACCTTGATTTCCAAATGACATGCAAAATTTGCTTTTCATCCGAAAAAAAAGTACTTTGGACCACTGAGCAACAGTCCCATGCTGCTTCTGTGTAGCCCAAGCCAGGCACTTCTGCTGCTGTTTCTGATTAAAAAGTGGCTTGACCTGGGGAATGCGGCACCTTTTTCCTTCCCACAGACGTCCCACTGAGGTGCCTTGATACAGCACTCTGGGAACAGCCTATTCGCTCAGAGATCTTTGTGTGTCTTACCCTCTTGCTTGAGGGTGTCATTGATGGCATTCTGGACAGCAGTCAGGTCGGCAGTCTTACCCATGATTTCGATTTTGAGTAATGAACCAGGCTGGGAGTTTTTAAAAGCCTCAGGAATCTTTTGCAGGTGTTTAGAGTTAATTGGTTGATTCAGCTGATTAGGTTAATAGCTCATTTAGAGTACCTTTTCATGATATGCTAATTTTTTGAGATAGGAATTTTGGGTTTTCATGAGCTGTATGCCAAAATCATAAGTATTAAAACAATAAAAGACCTGAAATATTTCAGTTGGTGTGCAATGAATCTAAAATATATGAAAGTTTAATTTTTATCAGTACATTCCAGAAAATAATGAACTTTATCACAATATGCTAATTTTTTTGAGAAGCACTAGTATATATATATATATATATATATATATAAATATTTTATATTATTTATAATATTTTATAATATAGTATAAAAGCCATACAGGTACAACACATTTTAATCGCCATTTGTGCTTTTACATACATAGGAATGGAGACGAAGGAATATTTACTATAGTAAAATATAGTAATGATTAAGAAAAACTTTTCAATTTTTAACTCTTATTTTTATTGATGATAAAATATAAACATTATACAGCATATACTGTTGTAAAGCGCTCGTTTTAAAGTCTTTTTCAATTATTATTCCAGTACAGTACATAAGTTAATTCTGAGAATTTTTGTGCGTGAGATTTTATGTTCTGTAGCACGTTTAACAAATGATACCAAAAGGATAAACTTTATTACACTTCATGTCCTTTTACATTGAACTTGGAGTGACGTCTCCAAGATGGCACGGTGTAGAGGGCAACGTCGCAGAGTTCTCAGAGTCAGAGTGTTTCTTTGTTCGTTTTAATTTGTTTGTTCATGTTTTACACTATGCTCATCTATGAGCGGTCGACCCTACTACAGCTATGAGCAGCTTCAGCTTCGGGCAACTAAGCATGCAACAACTTATATCTTGAGCTGCTGTGCTATCGGAGATCAATGCCAACAATAAGCCTAGGCGGAGTTCTCAGATTCTCCGGCGCTGGGTTAGCACTTCCGGCCATACTGCTTGAAAATGTTCGGTCCCTGCAAAACAAGATGGATGAGCTTCATGCCCAGATTGCAGTGCAGAGAGATCTACAGGACTGTGTTTCTGTGAAACATGGCTCGAGGAGAGTACACCCGATAAGGCGATTATACCATCCGGCTACACTGCCTTCATCCCCTGCAATCCCAAGTGTTTGTCGTTTGTCGTCCGTTGTTTGGCCCCTTCCCGCCTGGGCTTATTGGTAGCTGGGATGTGGCTCGCATTGAGCTGCCTACCATAGCATGTTAGCTCTGCTAATAGCATGTTAGCTCTGCTAAGTTATACACGCCCGAAGATACTCCGATCTTATAGCTGTAGTAGAGTAGACCGGTCGTAGACGAGCATAGTGCAAAACATGAACAAACAAAACAACAAATTAAAACAAACAAAGAAACAATTTCACTCCGAGAACTCCATCTTGGAGACGTCACTCCATCTTCAATGTAAAAGAACATGAAGAGTACTGTAATAAAGTTTATCCTTTTGGTATCGTTTGTTAAACATGCTACAGAACATAAAATCTCACGCATAAACATGAACTTAGGTACTGTACTGGAATAATAATTGAAAAAGATTTTATTACAACAGTTCAGAGGGTCAGTGGTGGTCTAGTGGATAGGGCGCAGGATCGCTGATCCTAATGTTGGGGGTTTGAGTCCCCACAGGGTTGTCACTGTCCCCCCAGTGCAGCTAACTGGGTTATCAAAGGCGAGCCATGTCTCTCACTGTCTATGGTGAGAGGCATGTTCTATTACATGCCTCTCACTGTCTATGGTGAGAGGCATGTAATAGAACCATTGCTGACTTTCGTTAAGAGTAGGCTGCAAAGCCGTCAGCGTGTTTCTTCTGTCCCTTGCTAAAGGGTTGTGACAGGAAGGGCATTAGACGTAAAAACCTAAGCCAAATCAAATGTGCGAATCAGATGATTCGCTGTGGCAAACCCGAGAAAGGGAAAAAGCCAAAACAAAGAAAGAAAAGTTCAGATAAAACCGTCATTTTTCAGGAGAAAGTCTTATTTCTTCAGAAGAGACATCCAGCATTTTCTATCACTTAGCCAGAGAAGCATTTGAGTTATCATAGAGCTTAACTGGTAATTAAAACACACACAAAAAATAGGCTCATTGACAACTTGTGCATGAATGAGGAAAAAGGGGCAGGACATCAGCTCATCCAATCAAGAGAAAGGAGGACAGCCATTGACTGAATTTGAATCACGTGCCGGTTGCTCGGCAGTCAGCGAATACTCAAACCGTAGGTGCAAAACCACGAATAGTCAAGGGCATACTGTAATGGTTAAAAATGCTTATCAGACGCCCACTAGAGGGGGGCATTGCATTATTTGTGAGGGAGAATGTAGGCGCTTGTCGCAAGTGACGTATGGTGCTTGTGGACAAAGCGCGGCTTATCCGGACTTCTGATCTTTCAAGTAAGCAAGTGAAGGTTGAGTACTAAACAAGTACATAAAGAACATAAAAGTGTGACGTAATGAGCTTTCAGCCGGACCCAGAATGCAGCTAGAGCTGGCAGACTGGATTTATTATTCAAAGGGGAATCACTTAAGCAGCACACTTTCACTGAGGTGAACTGCATTCAGCCCAAGCAGCTCAGTCATGCCCCTCAGCCGGAGCGGGCAGAGAAAACAGTACGAGTGATGTGAGTTAATCTTCTGGCGCAGAGCTGAGCGTGCTTGTGTTAATTGGGAGAAGATGAGAAAAGATAATTCAGGTCTGAGCCACAAGCAGCTCAACCACACCCCTCAGCCAGAGCAGGAAGAAAACCGAGTTAGATACGCACAGCCGCCAAAATCAAAGTTCCCCAAAAACACAGACCATAACAAAAAGAACAATAAAACAACATGAAGTGTACTAAATTAGATAAACAAAACAAAAGGATAAACATGCTACACCACAGTACATAAAATCATAAAAGAATGGCTCAGCTCATTCTTCACCACGACGGACCGGTACAGGCACCGCTTAACAGCAGAGGCTGCAGCGATCCGTCTGTCGATCTCTCGCTCCATCTTTCCCTCACTCGTGAACAAGATCCCAAGATACTTAAACTCCTCCACTTGGGGCAGGACCTCATTCCCGACCCCGAGGGTGCATTCCACCCTTGTCCGACTGAGAACCATGGCCTCAGACTTGGAGGTACTGATCCTCATCCCGGCTGCGAATCGCTCCAGTGAGAGCTGGAGGTCCCGACTTGATGAAGCCAAAAGAACAACATCATCTGCAAAAAGCAGAGACGAGATCCGATGGCCACCAAACCAGAACCCCTCATCGCCTCGACTGCGCCTAGAAATTCTGTCCATAAAACTTTATTCTTTGAAATTGTTTTGTCAAGTGAGAAAACACTTACATATGTGTATTTTCTTCACATTGTCAGGGAGTAAATACAGCAACATTTGCTTATCGGATCAGCAAAATTAATCACTGGTAATACTGTATAATATTTGTGTTTGGATCCAATTCCAACAATGCAAATAGAGCCATTACTGGCTGGGAAATCAACGTGAAAACTATTGTTTTCTGAGTAGAAGGGGTATCCTGTCTCTTCCCTGTCAATCATAGTAATGCTAGCCAATCTTGAGGGTGTTGCACTGCAATGTGATGCAGCATGAGCAGCAGTTTGATTCAGGACAGCTGGATGGTGGTTGGTGTATTATTCCGCCTGATGCAGATAAGTGGTTCTTGTAGTGGACTAAGGCAGAACCAGGAGGGCAATTTTTTTTTAGTACGACTGTACTGTACATTATAAAAATGTTATATTTAGCGGTACTAGCTCCTAAATAAATGAATGTGTTCAATTGATTACTTATATGGAAAATTATTTTATTGTTAAAGTTGTCCTTGAGTACTAAAAGGATTTAAATAGCATTGGCCAAGAGAGAGAAAGAGAGAAGGGAGGGGGAGCGAGGGCCTCATTCACACTCAAAACCCCAAATATTATCCCTGTTCCTTTATTGCAGGGGTGTCAAATTCATTTTCACTGAGGGCCACTCCACTAAATTTAAAGGTGATTGAGTGCCAAATAAATCACTGAACAACTGTTCTAAAAATCACCATGAAATCCATCGCAAAATGACATGCTTAGAAATTTGACCTCTTTTCTGCTTTACTCACATTTTCTGACAAAGATTAACAGCAATAAGCGAGCATGCAATCTTTTCTGACTCATACGAGCTTTTTACTTGAAAAAGGCTGCTGCTGCCATCTAGTGGAATGGATGGAAAGGATGATGAATTAGGTTTCATGGTAATAGTTGATGCAGAGTATGTACGATAATCATAATCTTTGAAAACTCATATGGGCCACATAAAATGAGTTGGCGGTCCGGATTTGGCCCACGAGCCTTGAATTTGACACCTGTGCTTTATCGCTAATCTTGGACCTTTGGTAATACCCTCCACTGAGTAATTTGTTTTTGTCTGTGTAGATTTGTTTGTCCATCTGCCTGTCTGTTTTGTTAGCAAGTCTACACAAAAAGTTATGCATGGATTTTGATTATTTTTTGGGGAGGGCTGGAGTACAGCCCAAGTAAAGCTTCATTACATTTTTGAGAGGATCCCTATTAAATTTTTATCTGGGAATGTATTAAATTATTAACATTTTCACATGTTTTTTGGACCATTTTTTGGACGCGTCATATTACACAACATCCAGCAGGGGATGCTGTGTTTCTACTGGGGTTGGGGGTTGAGATTGAGATGTGTGGCTTAGATGAGGTTTGCACTCTCCAAGTGCTTCTAATTCAAAGTTGCAGCCTATCAGCAATACTTATACAGTATATCATAACAATCAAGAGATCTGATTAAATAAACAAAGCTAAATTTTTCTTTACAACTGCTGTATCATAAATGATAACAGGAATAATTTTCATTGAATGAAACATTGTATTGTGTATTCAACAGACTATTCAGGGTTCGTTAGAATCTTTTTCCATTGCAGTTCCATGAACTTCTTCCTTGAGCCCCTTGTTCTCTGTTTTTAGAATAATACAGCATTTACCATTCTAGTCCTGAAACACTAAAACTGAGGCCTAACTATACTGACCTTCATGCAAAATGATTTGAGTGCCTTTGCATCCATATTTAATGTGTGTCTCTCACACAAGGGGTTACTTTACAGCTTTGCTGTACCCCAGGGATCTGAGACGTGTGTCAATAATGCATGATGGCATGAACTGAACTGCAGTCCACCAGTTTTGTCTGAAATCAGCGTGCTACAACAGTACCGCTGTTTTCTCTGATGTGAAGATTTTCCCATGATTTCTTTCCCATTTTTTGACTCCATACTGTACATTTTGCTCAGGAAAAATTGCCGTGCACTGGGGAACTTTCACTTGACTGTTTCTTTTCAGGTTTCCCAATGTGCTTGAAAAACAGATAGAGTTTGATTCCTGACTGCCTCCGGAATTAATGGTGTTATTTTTGGTCATGGTTTCCAGCTGTGTACAAGTGGAGAAAGAACCAGTGCATGGCTTTTTCATCACATGTGTGATAATGCTCAAACATTAGTTGATCCAGGGAGGGTAGCACATTTTTTCATGACTTTACAGTAGTGAAATCGTTAACAGCACACTGTCTGTATGTTTGTTGAAGCTGTGAGAAGACTCATTAAACATTTTCTCTATCAATACATTAACAGTTTCAAAGAATAAAGAATTTAGTAGAAATTTCCGCAAGCCACTAGTCTGAGGTTTTTGCCTCTCAACATGAAACTGATGCCAGCCACTAGTCTCTGTTTGTTGCCTTTCATCAGTTTTACTGTACAGTATTTATGATTGTCTTTGCTGTAAGAATGCTGACTTTAAAACTGTCAAGCGTAGCTGTTTACCTGTGTGGAAAGGGCATCGCATTCATCTCGGCTCGAGGCTCCGAGTTCTGTGAGACATCGGAAACAATCCGTTCATCGTTCGTGCCATTGATGCTCTCAGGGGTCAACGGTGACTGCAGCTCACCCATCGCTGATTCCTGTCACAGTATAAAACATAAAAGAATCACTTTTAAACCCTCACGTCTTTCCACTTGTACACGCTTAATAATTGCTGAGAAAGTAATTTTGTCCACCTGCTTTGATTCAGAAACAGAAGTAAAAAAATACACGAGGAATAATGAGGGGTGTTTGTAAAAAGCTTCAGCAGTGATTGGTAATTGTTGTAGAACTGAGATGAAAGTCGATGTGTAGCCATACACACAAACAAGCACATAACGTATCACTTGTGTTGCTTGTAAATCATCTCTTGGGGACATGAACCAACTGTTGTAAATGTTACACACACAGTTATATCTTAAAACATTGATTATACTTATAACCCCTTACCCAGACGCGGGTCACCGGAGTTCCCTCCTGGAGCCAGGCCCAGGGGAGGGGCTCGAAGGCGAGCGCCTGGTGGTCGGTCTTATGCCCATGGAGCCTGGCCGGGCCTAGCCCGAAAAGGAGACATGGGTCCGCCCTCCCATGGACCCACCACCCGTGGGAGGAGTTTAAGGGGTCGGGTGCAGTGTGAGTTGGGTGGCAGCCAAAGGCATGGGTTCTGTCGGACTGATCCTCGGCTACTTACTCTGACCCTCAGGACATGGAATGTCACTTCTTTGGAGCCTGATTTAGTGCGTGAGGTGGAGAGATACCGACTAGATATAGTCAATGCATAGCTTGGGCTCTGGAACCATCCATCTCGAAAGAGGCTGGACCTTCTTCTATTCTGGAGTTGCTCATGGGGAGAGGCGGCGAGCCGGTGTGGGTATTCTTGTTGCCCCCCCGTCTCAGTGCCCAAATGTTGGGGTTCTCCCCGGTTGACGAAAGGGTAGCTTCCCTCCGTCTTCGGGTGGGGGGACGGGTCCTGACTGTTATTTGTGCTTATGCACCAAATGACAGTTCAGAGTACCCACCCTTTTTGGAGTCTTTGGGGGGGGTGTTGGAGAACGCTCCCTCGGGAGACTCGCTCGTTGTCTTGGGAGACTTCAACGCCCATATGGGCAACGATAGTGTGACCTGTAAGGGTGTGATCGGTAGGTATGGCCTCTCCAGTCTGAATCCGAATGGTGTTTCGTTGTTGGACTTCTGTGCTCGTCATAGTTTGTCTATCACGAACACCATGTTCGAACATAAGGGTGTCCATAAGTGCACTTGGCACCAGGACACCCTAGGTCGCAGTTCGATGATTGACTTTGTAGTCGTGTCATCGGACTTGCGACCATGTGTTCTGGACACTCGGGTGAAGAGAGGAGCTGAGCTGTCTCCCGATCACTACCTGGTGGTGAGTTGGCTTCGGTGGTGTGGGAGGTTGCCTTCCAGACCTGGCAGGCCCAAGCGTGTAATCAAGGTCTGCTGGGAACGTTTGGCGGAGCCCCCTGTCCGAGAGGCCTTTAACTCCCACCTCCGGCAGAGCTACAACCACGTTCCGGAGGAGGCGGGGGACATGGAATCCGAATGGGCCATGTTTCGTGCCTCCATTGCGGAGGCGGCAGCCCACAGCTGTGACCATAAGGTCGCCGGTGCTTGTCGTGGCGGTAATCCCGAACCTGGTGGTGGACACCTGCGGTGAAGGGGCCGTCCAGCTGAAGAAGGAGGCCTATCGGGTTTTATTAGCCTGTGGGACTCCTGAGGCAGCAAACGGGTACTGGCAGGCCAAACGTGCTGCAGCTGAGGCTGTCGCAGATGCAAAATCTCGGGCGTGGGAGGAGTTCGGTGAGGGCCTGGAGAGTGATTATCGGTTGGCCTCAAAAAGGTTCTGGGCCACCATCCGATGCCTCAGGAGGGGAAGCAGTTCTTCCCAAACACTGTTTACGGTGGAGGTGGGGAGCTGCTTACCTTGACTGGGGATGTTGTTGAGAGGTGGAGGGAATACTTTGAGGACCTTATCAATCCCACCAACACGCCCTCCGTGGAAGAGGAAGACCCTGGGGGTTCGGGTGAGGGTCCGCCAATCACTGGAGTGGAGGTCACTGAGGTTGTCAAAAAGCTCCTCGGTGGTCGAGCTCCGGGGTTGGACGAGATCCTCCCAGAATATCTCAGGGCTCTGGATGTTGTAGGACTGTCTTGGTTGACACGTCTCTGCAACATCGCGTGGTCATCGGGGGCTGTACCTCTGGATTGGCAAACTGGGGTGGTGGTCCCAATTTTTAAGAAGGGGGACCGGAGGGTGTGTTCCAATTATCGGGGAATTACACTCCTCAGCCTACCTGGGAAAGTCTATGCAGGGGTACTAGAGAGGAGGATCCGACCGATAGTCGAACCTCGGATTCAGGAGGAACAATGTGGTTTTCGTCCTAGCCGCAGCACTCTTGACCAACTCTTATACTCTTGACCAACTCTCATTGGAGTGATTCGCAGCTGAGTGCGAAGCAGCCGGGATGAAGATCAGTACCTCCAAGTCCGAGGCCATGGTTCTCAGTCGGACAATGGTGGAATGCACCCTCCGGGTTGGGAATGAGGTCCTGCCCCAAGTGGAGGAGTTTAAGTATCTTGGGGTCTTGTTTACGAGTGAGGGAAGGATGGAGCGAGAGATCGCCAGACGGATCGCTGCAGCCTCTGCTGTTAAGCGGTGCCTGTACCGGTCCGTCGTGGTGAAGAAGGAGCTGAGCCGCAAGGCGAAGCTCTCAATTTACCAGTCGATCTACGTTCCAACCCTCACCTATGGTCACGAGCTTTGGGTAATGACCGAAAGAACAAGATCACGGATACAAGCGGCTGAAATGAGCTTCCTTCGCCGGGTGGCGGGGTTCTCCCTTAGAGATAAGGTGAGAAGCTCCGCCATCCGGGGAGAGCTCGGAGGAGATCCGCTGCTCCTCCGCATTGAGAGGGGCCAGTTGAGGTGGCTCGGGCATCTGGTCAGAATGCCCCCCAGACGCCTCCCTGGTGTGGTGTTTCGGGCATGTCCAACCGGGAAGAGACCCCGGGGTCGACCTAGAACACGCTGGAGGGACTATGTCTCTCGGCTTGTCTGGGACCGCCTCGGTGTCCCCCCCCGGGAGAGTTGGAGTAAGTGGCTCGGGAGAGGAACGTCTGGACCTCTTTGCTAAGGTTGCTGCCCCCGCGACCTGACCCTGGACTAAGCGGAAGAAGATGATGATGATGATGATTATACTTAATATTGAAGTCCTTATTCATTATAATAGTAACTGGTTGTTTGATTTAGATGCTATGCATGAAGACTCAGGCTATCTGTATAGATTAGCGAGATAAGCAAAAAAGGCCAGCGATGTGTAGTATGATCTTTGCTAGTTTCTTTTAAGCTTTGGGGGTTTTTTTCTTCATATCATTTCTAATAAAATTTGCAAAATCTTGTCATATTTTCTGACTAATTATGTTTTTAGGGTGGCACGGTGGCATAGTGGTCAACACTTCCACCTCACAGCAACAAAGTCCTCGGTACAGAGAGTGTTTCCGTGTTTGTTGCTGAGCTTGTGTGGATTTCCTTCATATAGTCCGTATCCTCCGACAATCTAAGGGCATTTATGTTAATCGAAATGGGAGTTCCGAATTGTCCCTAAGGTGTGAGTGCAAGTATGTGTGGGTGTTGGTTTGGTGCCTTCACTCTTAGATGAGCTCCACTCTTCCCGTGACCCTTGTAGTGTTAAGTGGTTCGGCAAGTGAATTATGTTTGTTTTTCTTGAGAGAGATTTCCTTTCGGCTTTTCCCTTTTTCCCTTTTCCCTTTTCCCTTCACACGTATAATTTACGTCATGAATTACGCCAAAATTGTTATCTCATTGGTTATGCACTTTTATGATTATGTTTTGGACTCTTGAAACTCTCCTGTGACTAGAAACGGTATCAATGCCATGCGCGAGCTGAATGTGCATGGAGGGGATGCTACTCTCCACTTCTTTACTTGCATAGGCAGACAGTCCTGATTGTTCAGTAGGACACAGGATCATGCTTATTGTCAGAGTGAGTGAAGAAAATAGGTCAATTTTGCCACCCAGAGAGCAGGGTCAATTATGCTCTCTTCCACTGGCAGCTGTGGCATCACCGGAGTCCAGTCTAACAATTGAAAATGGCTGAATGGGTAGGTTGGGTGTACCAAAGTAAAGAAGTGCAAAAAGATTATTTCACTAATAAAAGTGGGTGTAAAAAATCCATGCCAATGGAATTCAGTACATTTCTTACTCACAATTATATACAAATTGTATTTGATACTTTATGTTCCAGGCTGTAGTTGAATTATAAAGTTCACCAGAGTGCCAACCTCTTAAATTTCAGCAGATGGAAAAGTCAGACATAACTGTATATCATATTAATAACATAAATATAAATGACAGCTTTAAACATGGTTTTATAATGAATGTTTTAAAATTTAATTTATGTAATTTACAATAATTCATATTATTCATTCATTCATTTACTGAACCGCTTAATCTTAATTAGGTTCGCATGGAGGCTGGTACCCATCTCAGCCGACTGTGGCCGAGGGCAGAGTACACCCTGGATGGTTTGCCAGGCTATCGAAGGGCAGAAACATATTGATGACAATACTGCCTGAGGCTTTAACCTCCAACCTTGGGATCAGTAATCCAGCACCTCACCACCAACACTGCCATAATGAATATATTAATAATGCCATATCTCCATCCCATAGCATTCAGACAAAATCCATAAACAATACACTGTGTACTGAACATTTCCATACTAGGAAAACATTGTGGCACAGTGGTGGCCATGGCTGCATCAGATTCATTTGCCAAACTGATTAATCCTTTTAAGGTCACAAAGTCTGGAGCCAATCTCAGCAGACTCTGGATGTCTCACCCTGAACAGCTTGCCAGACCATCGCAGAGCCAACACAACCACAAACATACACTCGCATTCAGGCCGAGGGCAATTTAAAACAGCCAACTAGCCCCAATGTGCATGTCTTTGGACTGGAGGAGAAAACCGGAGTACTCAGATGAAACCCACAAAAGCATGATGAGAACATGCAAACTCTGGGACTCGTAGCCAGGACCCTCCTGGTGTGAGGTAGACATGTTAACCGCTACACCAACACATCACCCGGGTAAATTTTACACATGCCATTCAGAGACATTAAAGCGGAGTTGAATCAAAACGTGAGTGGTTTGTTGACTCCACCCCATTATGTGACACTTTTATGGAGAAAGAAAGATTTCAAACACAAAAACAACAAAAACTTTGTTAAGATTTATTAAGTTTTGTATACAAACATTCCACAACATTTATGTTCTGGAGCTCAGATATTTAAAAAAATAGCAATTAACGGCATGTCAAGTTCAAGCACCAACTGTTTTCATGACCATGATAATTGATGCACTTGGTAATTTATGTTAATGTGTTAGAATAATTAGCGTATGACAACAATAGTACCAAAATGTTAGTGTACGTTAGTTTACCTGCTGTAAGTCTGACGTGTTTTAATTTAAAGGTAAAAGGTAAAATGTTGTTAGTTCTTTTTAAGACGACTGTTAGCTTTTGCTTACCTTTTTCACAGTCACAGTCATGTCCCGTTTGTGCTTGAACTGAATAAGGGGACATTGTTAGATGTGTTTATACGCTTCAATGTGATCTGTCTCATCTTTAAAAGAGACCTAAGACAGGATACGGTTAATACAGCTAATCCAATGTTATTTAAGTGGTTAATTTAACCATTGAAATGGATAACTAGGCTTACATTACAATCAAGGACGGCAAACGACAGACAGGGTTGGTTTCACAATGCTGGGATTTGAAATGGGAGAGGCGGCGGTTTTGTTAATCACATTTAGTTTAGATATTAAATGACTTGAGGTGGGGCAGGGGCTGTTTTTCTGTTAAAGGTCAGGACATGTGGAGGTCCTGGGCGGATGATCGGAGTTTCGGATGGAGGCAGAGGGTTTGTTGGAAATGTATTTGCGTGGGTTATTGCGGGAAGAACGGAGGAGTTCGGGAACTATCGCACCAATACCGTCCTTACCTTTGAAGATGCCAAAGCCAGTTTGCACTTGGAGAAATTGGATGATGATGTCAGAAGTAAACGTGTATGTTAAGTGTAAAATGAAATCAGAATTTCGAAAAAAGAAAACTTGGCATAGGAGATAGAAGTGTGCGTACCTGTGAGGGCGTGCTAGTTAGCTCCATCTTCTCCTGAGATTTCTCCTTTGCTAACCGTGCAGCTTCTTTGAACTCAGCAAATTTTTCTGCAAACTGGGGAGAAAATACAGTCGAATGGGAATTCCATCACTATTTTTCAGAATTGTCTTTCTGAGCAACAAAATCAAGAAAAAAAAATAACCCATCTGATCAACATGCGAGTCATGCATCATTAAACATGTGTTTTTGATGTACAGTATTTACTTTCTCAAATCTGAAGGTCAGTGTTAGATATTCAACCAAATACTGTTTATAATGTGTTCGTGTAAACTTGCACAAAAATAAATATAAATATTCATGCATTTCATTCACACATTTTAAGTAGCTAGTGATATTTTATATCTGACATGGGAATGGCATGTTGATTGGTTTGCTATTTTGGAATAATAGATATTATCCACCCCACTAACTTGAGATAATGGATAGAATTGAATGAAATAAAAAATCATTATCATCTTCCGCTTAATCCAGGGACTGGTCGCAAGGGCAACAGCCTAAGCAGTGAAGGCCAGACATCTTTCTCCTCAGCCATTTCCTTTAGCTCTGATGGAGGGGACACTGAGGCGTTCCCAGACTCGCCGAAAGACATAGTCTCTAGAGTGTGTTCTAGATCAACGCGGAGGAGCAGCGGTTCTACTCCGAGCTCCTCCTGGATGCCACCCTGTGAAAGAAGCTCATTTCAGCAGCTTGTAACTGCAATCTTTTCTTTAGGTCACTACCCAAAGCTCGTGACCATAGATGGCGGTTGGAATGTAGATCAACTGGTAAATTGAGACCTTTACCTTGCGACTCAGCTCCCTCTTCACCACGATGGACAGGTACAGTGAGAGATTTCCTTTCGGCTTTTTCCCTTTTATCGGGGTCGCCACAACGAATGATTCGCATGTTTGATTTGGCATAGGTTTTTACGTTGGATGTCCTTCCTGACACAACCCTTTTAGCAAGGGACAGAAACACGCTGACAGCTTTGCAGCTACTCTTTACGAAAGTCAGCATTGGTTCCTTTACATGAACCTCTCACCATAGACAGTAAGAGACATGGCCCGCCTTTGATAACCCAGTTAGCTGCACTGGGGGAAACAGTGACAACCTTGTGGAGAGTGGGACTCAAACCCCCAACCTTAGGATCAGCGATCCAGCGCCCTATACCACTAGATCACCACTGCCCGCGGTACAGTGTGTTAATCATTATGCCACATCATCTTCTTTTCCTTTCAGCTGTTCCCTTCAGGGGTTGCCACAGCGAATCATCTGCCTCCATCTCACCCTATCCTCTGCATCTTCGCATCTTCTTCTCTTACACCAACTGCCTTCATGTCCTCCTTTACCATGTCCATGAATTGTCTCTTTGGGCTTCCTCTAAGCCTTCTGCCTGGTAGTTCCAACCTCAGCATCCTACGAACAATATACTCACTATCCCTCTTCTGTACATGCCCAAACCATCTCAATCTAGCCTCTCTGACTTTGTCTCCAAAACGTCTTACATGTGCTGTCCCTCTAACATGCTCATTCCTGATCCTATCCATCTTTGTTACTCCCAAAGAGAACCTCAACATTTTCATATCTGATACCTCCAGCTCTGTCTCCTGTCTTTTCCCCAGGGCCACTGTTTCTAAACCATACAACATTGCTGGCCTCAACACCGTCTTGTACACGTTTCCTTTCATTCTTGCCGATACCTTCCTATCACACATCACACCGGACACTTTTCTCCAACCATTCCACCAGCCTGCACACGCTTCTTCACCTCTATTCCACACTCTCCACTGCTCTGGATTGTTGAGCCTAAGTACTTAAAATCCTCCTCATTCCTTATCTCTGCTCCCTGTAACCTCACTGTTCCTCTTGGGTCCTTGTCATTCATATACATGTATTCTGTCTTACTGAGGCTAACCTTCATTTCCCTCCTTTCCAGGGCATACCTCCACCGCTCTAGATTTTCCTGCACTTGTTCTCTGCTCTCACTGCAGATCACAATGTCATCTGCAAAAATCATAGTCCATGGGGAGTCTTGTCTAACCTCGTTTGTCAGCCTGTCCATCACCATAGCAAACAAAGAAGGGGCTCAGAGATGACCCTTGATGCAGCCCTACCTCCACCTTGAACTTTTCTGTCACACCGACAGCACACCTCACCACTGTCTTACATCTCTCATACATGTCCTACACCAATCTAACATACTTTGCCACTCCAGACTTCCTCATGCAATACCACAGTTCCTCTCTCGGCACCCTGTCATATGCTTTTTCCAGATCCACAAAGGCACAATGCAGCTCCCTCTGACCTTCTAAATACTTCTCTATGAACATCCTCAAGGTAAACACTGCATCTGTGGTGCTCTTTCTTGGCATGAAATCAAACTGTTGTTCACAAATGCTGACCTCTGCCCTTAGTCTAGCTTCCACTATTCTTTCCCATAAATTCATTGTATGGCTCATCAACTTTATCCCTCTGTAGTTGCCACAACTCTGCACATCTCAAATGGGCACCATCACACTTCTCCTCCATTCCTCTGGCATCCTCTCACTCTCTAAGACCTTGTTGAATGTTCTTGTCAGGAAATCTGCTGCTACCTCTCCTAGACACTTCCATACCTCCACCGGTATATCATCAGGACCCACTGCCTTTCCATTCTTCATCCTCTTCAATGCCCTCCTCACCTCACCCTTACTAATCTTTGCTACTTCCTGGTCCTCAACAGTCACCTCTTCTACTCTTTTTTCTCTTTCATTTTCCTCAATCAAATTTTGCTCAACAAAATACTCTTTCCATGTTCCAAGCACACTTCTGTCATCAGTCAATACATTTCTCTCTCTGTCCTTAATCACTTGAACTTGCTGCACGTCCTTCCCATCTCTATTTCTCTGCTGTGCCAACCTGTATAAATCATTTTCTCCTTCTTTACTTTCCAACCTATCATACAAGTCATCATACGCCCTCTGTTTGGCCTTTGACACCACTACCTTCGCCTTACGCTGTGTCTCCCTGTACTTCTGTTTACTCTCTTCAGTCCTCTCTATGTCCCACTTCTTCTTAGCTAACCTCTTCCTTTGTATACACTCCTGCACTTCCTCATTCCACCACCAAGTCTCCTTATTTCCTCTCCTTCCAGATGACACACCAAGAACTCTCCTTCCTGTCTCCCTGATCACATTAGCTGTAGTTGTCCAGTCATCTGGAAGCACTTCCTGACTACCCAAAGCCTGTTTCAACTCCTCCTTGAAGACAACACGACACTCTTCCTTTGTCTTCTGCTCTGCCTTTGCCTTCTTCACCTTCCTCACCATCAGCGTCATCCTGCACACCACCATCCTATGCTTTTTGGCAACACTCTCACCCGCTACTACTTTGCAGTCACTGACTTCCTTCAAATTATATTGCCTACACAAGATGTAGTCTACCTGTGTGCTCCTACCTCCGCTTTTATAAGTCACCATATGCTCCGGCCTCTTCTGGAAGAAAGTATTCACCACAGCCATTCCCATCCTTTTTGCAAAATCTACCAGCATCTGTCCTTCCGCATTCCTGTCCTGGATACCAAACCTGCCCATCACTTCCTTGTCCCCTCTGTTTCCTGCAACAACATGTCCATTGAAGTCTGCTCCAATGACCACTCTTTCACCTCTGGGGGTATTCTGCATCACTTCATCTAACTCACTCCAGAAGCTCTCCTTCTCTTCAAGCTCACGTCCTGCCTGTGGGGCATAAGCACTAAGAACATTGAACATCACGCCTTCAATTTCTAACTTGAGACTCATCACTCTGTCTGACACTCTTTTCACTTCTAAAACATTCCTGACAAACTCCTCCTTCAAGATGACTACTACTCCATTTCTCTTCCCATCCACACCATGAAAAAACAGCTTAAACCCTGCTCCTAAGCTTCTAGCCTTGCTACCTTTCCACCTGGTCTCCTGAATACACAGTATGTCCACCTTCCTCTTCTGCATCATGTCAGCCAGCTCTCTACCTTTTCCTTGCATAGTTCCAACATTCAAAGTCCCTACTTTCAGTCCTATACTCATGCCTTTCCTCTTCTCTCTGTGCCTACGGACACGCCTCCCGCCTCTCCTTCTTCGACCAACAGTAGTCCAATTTCCACCAGCACCCTGTTGGTTAACAGCACTGATGGCGGTCATTGTTAATCCGGGCCTCGACCGATCCGGTATGAAATTCTTTGTTGTGACTCGCATATTTTATTTGGCACTATGCTGCCCATAAAAGGTGTTCCTGTGTAGTAGAAACTAAAACAATTATTCACCTCAGCTTTGGAGAGATCACTGATTGGATTAGTTTCCTTGCCGTTCATTTTTCAAGGACTATTCATCCATATGCATCACACTTGTTGTGAATCATTGTTATTAGTTTACTGTTGATGGTGTGAGCACCATTACGAAATACTGAGGAACCCTTTGTGACTTTCTGAGCAGGAAGTATGAATTGCATTTCATTTATATTGTTTTTCCCAGTTGATACTAGATGATAGAAATCCCTCTTTAGCCACACTGGTTTATGGAGCTTATGCCAGATTCTGAAATCGAACAAGGAAAAACCAAACAAAGCAACTTGTAATTCCGACTTGGTAACTCAGCACAGATTCATCAAATCCAAGTTTATCAGGTCCAGACATATTCGCTTACAGTTTACTGACTGGAAAAGGAAAGTATACATCAGTCAACATAGGCAGCCGGCTAGCATGTTGCTAACAAAATACAAACATGTGTCCATGTTCTTTTTTTGAGAGGTTTTTCTGGTCTCACCTTGCTCAGTTGGCTCTCAGACGAAAAACCCAGACCGTAGACGGTGTTGGCCCTGCTGTCCGCCCATTGCCCGAATTTCTGTGATGTCTTTGTGAAGGTCATGTTTGGGGTGATGGTGCTGTTGATGATCGCCTGAGAAGAACAAACAGCAATATGTGTGTAAAACAGATTACTGTGAGGGTGTGTGTTTGTCCCTTTGTGTGGATGTGTGTGATGGCCAAAAATTGCACAAAGACATAAATTACATTTTAATACTCAACTGTGGATAAGTCGCCTGAGGAAACGAGTCTCTGGGGGCTCTGTGTGTCGGTGTGTGTGTTGCTCAGAGGTTGTACTTGCATCCTAATTGATTAGAAACAATCAATAAGGTGGGATAGTCTATGGAACTATTGACGATTCTCTCTTTGTGTGTGTGTGTGTGTGTGTGTGTGTGTGTGTGTGCATACATGAGTGAGCCAGAATGAAAGAAAGTTTAATCTAGTGCTGTGCTTTTCCCATTGGATAGTGTGGTACCGTACAGTAGCAGATTCATAATGAACCCAGATCCTGTACTGAATTTGATTCCACCTCTTTCCCACCAACAAACAGTGGTTTATTTTTCTACAGTGACAACAGTACGCACATTGGTATACTGTAATATCAAATGAATGATTATTTCATCCAGAGGCAGAGCTTTGAAAAAGAAAAGCCTCCTTTAAAATTAGGAGATGACCCTGAGTCCAGGAACTGTTTAAAGGATTCTTTAACATTATGCGCTGGGATAATTTTCTAGGAGTGTTCTATTACAGCCGACCCAGCACGGGGAGCTGCGTGTTTTCTTTTTTCTTTATCCTGCATGGCAGAGGTTTTCTCTAAGGATTCTTGCTTATTTGTTTATGACTTGATATCCGTCTTAACGGCTTTGTGTTTTGTTTGTTTTTAAAGTGAGACTCTGGACCTTGGATCCATCCAGGCTGATGATCCGATAGACATTGCGAGTGCTGTCGTAGAAGTAGGACACGGTGACGGCATGCTTGCTGGTAGGGACCCAGTTCTTTTTGGTGTTGGGGTCAATCTGGAAGACATGGGCTCTGGTGCTGAAGATGGGCTGCTCTCTGAACAAAAAACAGTAAATGGTTGTTTAATTCAGTAATCAGGAATTTGAATGGGAGTGAGTGATGTCCTGCATCGTGGAGAGCAAACACATAAATTTTAGAAAGGAGAAATGTACAGTAATAAACATCGCTAAATTCATTTAACTCCGTAGTGTACAAAAGTCCTGGCACCCCAAGCAGGTACACACTCGCTCACACACATACTATTAATACATATTAGATTTGAAAATAGTTTTAGAGCAGGGCTGGAACACGGGCATACTGACTAGTATGTCTGCCCCACAGCCAGAAGGTCCTGGGTTGGAGTCCTGGGCTTGGTGAGTGGATGTTCTCTCCGTGCTTGCATGGATTTCCACTGGGTACTCCAGTTTCCTCCGGGAGTCCAAAGACAAGCACGTTATGCTGTTTGTTTGAAATTGCTCCTACTGTACATTTTTCTTCTCATGTCCTGAAATAAAGCTAGTGACTCTAAATTGCCCTTAGGTGTGAATATGTGGCTGTGAATTTCTGTCTCTCTGGTTTGCTCTGCAATAGACTGGTGACCTGTTCAAAGTGTAATGCCGCCTTGCCAGTGTCAACGGGGATTGTGTCCAATTCACCTGTTGTGACCATCTGCAGCAAAAGAAGCAGAGATAGTAAATGAATGGAAGGATGAGATAGGAGGAGAGTCATGATGTCTTTGCTTGCTGTGATATCGTTCTTTTTTCTGTGGTGTGAATGTGAATGGCAGCTGTGCTGCCCTGCGTGAAGCAGAAACTGCGACCTCGTCATCATATCTTGTGCCAGTGCGGTAGCCTGAAGTGACCAATCGAATGATCTGAAGCAGAACGGAGCGTGCAGGGAGATGATGCAAACAAGATCTCTAATAGTGCTGTGAATACGTATGTACACCCAGTCTTGAATAATCATCAGTGTATGTTAACGAACCAAGTAAAAACACTCTGTGTGTGTGTGTGTGTGTGTGTGTGTGTGTGTGTTTGTGTGTGTGTGTGTGTGTGTGTGTGTATACAGAGCCTGGACCCTACTGTGTTGACACCTGTGATAGAACACACACACACCACCTCACAGCAAGAAGGTCCAGGGTTTGAGTCCTGGGCTCTGCAAGGGCATTTCTGTGTGTAGTTTACATGCTTCCCCTGTGCATGCTTGGGTTTCCACTGGGTACTCCAATTTCCTCCCACAGTAAAAACACTTTCGGTCACATTTTTAAAAGTGTGAGTATTTTGTCACTCGCACTCATTTGCCAAACAACTTAATCCTACTACCATTGCTGTCTTTCAACAAGAGTAGGCTGCAAAACTGTTGGCGTGTTTCTGCCCTGTGATGGCCTGGCAAGCTGTCCAGGGTGTACTCTGCCCTCACCCGGAGTCGGCTGGGATGGGCGCCAGCCTCACCATGACGCTAATTAAGGTTAAGCGGTTACAGAAAATGAAATGAAATGAAATCCTACTAGGGTTGTGGGATGGTTGGTGCCCATGTCAGCCAACACTTGGCAAAGGCAGTGATCCTGGACAGCCTGCCAGTGCATCACAAGGACAAGACACACACAAAACCATTTACACACACACACACTTACATTGGAACAGCCATGTCTTTGTATTGTGGGATGAAACCAGAGTACCCAGAGCAAACCTACGCAATCACGAGGAGAACATGCAAATTCTTCACATCAACACCCGAGCCCTTGCCGAGCCCGGGATTTTAACCAGTTACCTTCTTTCTATGAATCGGATGTGTTAACCATCAGTGCTGCCATCTTGAACAAAACTAACCAATATATTCGAAACACACACACAAATACACCAAACAACAAAACGTTTTTTTAAATTGATCTCTTGGAATAACAGCTCAGTAAATAATTCTATTAGGGCTGATTATACTAATTAGTGCATAATTAATGATGGCACACTGTGTGCTAGTTAAGCATTGAGCTGTCGAAATGAGACACCTGCGTGACACACTAAATCTTAATAGCGCCAAAGGGAAACTTCTTGAAGCTCGCCATCCTCACACTCCACACGCTCAGACACACACTGCTTTATAGCATGGGCCTCATAAAGGTAGGATGCAGAAGCGTTTGCTTTATGTGTGTGCGTGTGTGTGTTTTTGACAATGCTGCTATGCAAACCCGCACTGCCAACATGTTTCCGCTTTGTCGCTTTGTGTGATGTGCTGTAACAGAAAGGTTGCACCACAGACGGTTTTATTGTTCGGATGAAAGCACCGCTCCAGTTATTTAAATGCAGTGTGGCAGAAAGATGACTCAGTCACTGTTCCAGCCTCTGACTCTGTGGCCATTAAGTTCATTCAGACTTTTATTTAGAGATGTTTGCTCTGTCTTCCTGTCTCAATCAATCCCTTTTACTCTAGATTTCAAAATATCCTACAAAAACTCGGGATCCTGTTAAAGACATTAACATATACTTTTAAAGATATAGAGCAGGTAGGGCGGACTGATGGCGCAGTGGTTCGCATGTCCACCTCACAGCAAGAATGTCCTGGGTCCGAGTTCTGTGCTCAGTGAGGGTGTTTCTGTGTGGAGTTTGCATGTTCTACCTTTGCATGCATAGGTTTCCTCTGGGTACTCAGGTTTCCTCCCACATTTCGAATTAGGTTAACTGGCTGTTCCAAATTGTGTGAGCATGAATGGTTTTGCATGTGTTGGCCCTGCGACGAACTGGCCAGCTGTTCAGGGTATACTCTGCCATCACCTAGAGTTGGCTGAAATAGGCTTTAGTCTCCCTATGACCCTAGTCGGATAAAGCAAGTATTGGCATCCTCCCGTCAGCTTGTGAGGCACTATATTGTACAGAAGAAAGTATTAACATTTTCTGAAGGTGCGCAGCAGAAATCATCTGCAATTTTGAGCAATGGGAGCCTATGAATGCTAATTGAACCAAGGAAGGATAACATATGTTTTCTTCCTTTTCACTTTAAAGTAACTCTATCCAGTCATGGGTTTCATGCACACTAGGCAGTGCTTAACAATGTACTTTAAGTGGACAGAAAAATAGATAGATACTTTATTAATCTCAGAAGGAATTTAACAGCTTCTGAAAAGTCACCCTTTCCGAAAATGTCTGACTTGTTTCCTCTGACAGTAGATTACGTTTTCACCTGTGTTGGTTTGCTGGCTAATTTGTCCGTTTCTTTGTGTGCAATATAACTCAAAAAGTTGCAGGTGACCCATGTATTGGATCATACTGAAAAAAAAAGTCCAATGAGGTTAATAAGTGTACATAAAGTGGGGGTGAATGTTTATCAAATGCCCACTAGGAGGAGACATCTCATTATAACTACAGAAGTTATATTGCAATGAAACCGACAGGCTGAGGCAGAATTTTCAGGTTAATCAGTACACTTTGTTGCTATAATACACTCATGGTTGGCGGAGATACTTTGCACTCTATGAATGACACTCTAGTTATTATAGTAATAACAGTGTTTTAAAATGAGCACACACATATATATATATCTTCTTCTTTTCCTTTCGGCTTTTCCCTTCAGGGGTCGCCACAGCAAATCATCTGCCTCCATCTCACCCTACCCTTTGCATCTTCTTCTCTTACACAAACGACCTTCATGTCCTCCTTCACTACATCCATGAATCTTCTCTTTGGTCTTCCTCTAGGCCTTCTGCCTGGTAGTTCCAACCTCACCATCCAATTACCAATATACTCAATATCCCTCCTCTGTACATGTCCAAACCATCTCAATCTAGCCTCTCTGACTTTGTCTCCAAAACATCTAACATGTGCTGTCCCTCTGATGTGCTCATTCCTAATCCTATCCATCCTCGTTACTCCCAAAGAGAACCTCAACATTTTCATCTCTGCTACCTCCAGCTCTGCCTCCTGTCTGTTCCCCAGGGCCACTGTTTCTAAACCATACAACATCGTTAGCCTCAACACCGTCTTGTACACGTTTTCTTTCATTCTTGCCGATACCCTCCTATCATACATTACACCGGACATTTTTCTCCAACCATTCCAACCTGCCTGTACACGCTTCTTCACCTCTTTTCCACACTCTCCATTGCTCTGGATTGTTGAGCCTAAGTACTTAAAATCCTCCACCTTCCTTATCTCTGCTCCCTGTAACCTCACCGTTCCTCTTTGGTCCTTGTTGTTCATACACATGTATTCTGTCTTACTGAGGCTAACCTTCATTCCCCTCCTTTCCAGGGCATACCTCCACCTCTCTAGATTTTCCTGCACTTGTTCTCTGTCCATGGAGACTCTTGCCTAACCTCGTCTGTCAGCCTGTCCATCACCATAGCAAACAAGAAGGGGCTCAGAGCTGACCCTTGATGCAGCCCCACCTCCACCTTGAATTCGTAGGTCACACCGACAGCACACCTCACCACTGTCTTACATCTCTCATACATGTCCTGCACCACTCAAACATACTTCTCTGCCACTCCAGACTTCCTCATGTAATACCACAGTTCTTCTCTTGGCACCCTGTCATATGCTTTTTCCAGATCCACAAAGGCACAATGCCTCTTCTACTCTTTTTTCTCTCTCATTTTCCTCATTCCTCAGCTCTTCAAAGTACTCTTTCCATCTTCCCAGTACACTTCTGTCATCAGTCAATACATTTCCCTCTCTGTCCTTTATCAAACTAACTTGCTGCACGTCCTAACCATTTCTATTTCTCTGCTGTGCCAACCTGTATAAATCATTTTCTCTTTCTTTGCTGTCCAACCTATCATACAAGTCATCATACGCCCTCTGTTTGGCCTTAGCCACTGCTACTTTCACCTTACGCTGTGTCTCCCTGTACTCCTGTTTACTCTCGTTGGTTCTCTCTATGTCCCACTTCTTCTTAGCTAACCTCTTCCTCTGTACACACTCCTGCACTTCCTCATTCCACCACCAAATCTCCTTATCTACTTTCCTTCCAGAGGACACACCAAGTACTCTCCTACCTGTGTCCCTGATCACATTTGCTGTGGTTGTCCAGTCATTTGGAAGCACTTCCTGGCCACCCAAAGCCTGTTTCAACTCCTCTTTGAAGACAACATGACAATCTTCCTTTTTCAACTTCCACCACTTTGTCTTCTGCTCTGCCTTTGCCTTCTTCACCTTCCTCACCATCAGCGTCATCCTGCATACCACCATCCTATGCTTTTTGGCAACACTACTACTACTACTACCCACTACTACTTTGCAGTCACTGACTTCCTTCAAATTACATCGCCTACACAAGATGTAGTCTACCTGTGTGCTCTTACCTCCGCTTTCATAAGTCACCCTCTGCCCCTGTTTCTTCTTGAAGAAAGTATTCACCACAGCCATTTCCATCCTTTTTGCAAACTCGATCAACATCTGTCCTTCTGTGTTCCTGTCCTGGATACCAAACCTGCCCATCACTTCCTCGTCCCCTCTGTTGCCTACACCAACATGTCCATTGAAGTCTGCACCAATGACCACTCTTTTACCTCTGGGGGTACTCTGCATCACTTCATCTAACTCACTCCAGAATCTCTCCTGTTCTTTTAGCTCACATTCTGCCTGTGGGGCATAAGCACTAACAACATTGAGCGTGATGTAATACCACAGTTCCTCTCTCGACACCCTGTCATATGCTTTCTCCAGATCCACAAAGGCACAATGCAGCTTCCTCTGACCTGCCCAATTAACATCCTCAAGGCAAACACTGCATCTGTGGTGCTCTTTCTTGGCTTGAAACCAAGCTGTTGTTCACAAATGCTGACCTCTGCCCTTAGTCTAGCTTCCACCATTCTTTCCCATAACTTAATCATATGGCTCATCAACTCTGCATAAGCACCAACATTGAACATCCCGCCTTCAATTTCTAACTTGAGACTCATCACCCTGTCTGACACTCTTTTCACTTCTAGAACATTTCTGACAAACCCCTCCTTCAAGATGACTCCTACTCAATTTCTCTTCCCATCCACACCATGATAAAACAGCTTAAACCCTGCTCCTTTTAGCTTTGCTACCTTTCCACCTGGTCTCCTGAACACACAGTATGCCCACCTTCCTCCTCTGCATCATGTCAGCCAGCTCTCTACCTTTTCTTTGAATAGTTCCAACATTCAAAGTCCTTCCTCTCAGTCCTAGACTCATGCCTTTCCTTCTTCGACGTCTTCGACCAACAGTAGTCCAATTTCCATCAGCACCCTGTTGATTGACAGCACTGATGGTGGTCGTTGTTAACCCGGGCCTTGACTGATCCGGTATGGGGGTAATACTTCTGATTTGCATCATAAAAGTTTGGCATTGGTTTTACGTCGGATGCCCTTCCTGACACAACCCTCTGCATTTCTCCGGGCTTGGGACCGGCATAAGGGGGAGAGACACTTGTTAGTGCCCCCCCTCGCCGCTTCATGGCTGCATTTATATGTATATATAATAAAAAATAATAAAAGGACAGGACAAAAGACTTTCTATTGAAACTCGTCCTGTCCTTTTATTATTTTTTATTGTTATTCGCTCTACCAAAAAGTATTGAGCACTCTCCTACGGAAGGATCTACTCAGAAAATCCTCATATATATATATATTTGAATATATATACACACACACACACACACACACAGATCCCCGCTACTTCGTGCTTCAGTGCATCGTGGTTTAAAAATAAATAAATAAATAATATTCATCGAATTAAAAAAATAAGGAAATTAAGGAAGAATAGATGGAAAAGTTAAGGAAAATGTCCCAAAAACAAGGCCAAATTATGCAACAAAAAAAACAAAACAAAACAAAAAAACCCTAAACCAACTCAGAACAAAAACCAGCCCAAAATCTCCCATCAAAACTATATACATTGTTGCATCTGTGTGTGTGCATCTGTGCAGCCACTCCCCCCTCTGCTGGAGCCCAGTATTAAGTGTACCTCAGGATAATGTTTAATCATATTTCATACTTATATTTATGATCTATCTTTCTGTAGATTTTATTCCATTTCTATTTCTACTTGTTCTTCAATTTTGTTTCACTTTCACCCTTGGAAAGCTTGGTGTGGATGTTTGCGAAACGAATGTTGGTAAGTTGGAGAGCGTCTGTATTTATATTTTATTTACATCTTATGTTATTTTTTCAATGTTTAATTGTTATTGTAGGCATTTATAGCATTGGATACTGTATGTATTTATTTATATTATATACAGATATACATGTACATATACGTCACTTGGGGATGGGGGGGTGGTCCTATTTTGCGGATTTCGATGGTCAAAAATTAACTGTGGAAAGTGAGGAATCCATGTATGTATGTATGTGTATATATACTCCACCAGGCCAGTGCTTCTCAACTAATGGGGTGCGCCACCTTGGGATGCCAGGGGGTGCGCTTAAGACCTGAGGAACATGATTTTTTTGCCATACTGTACTAGAATTAAGTGTAATTGTGCAAGCTCTACAGTAGGTGGTAGTGGCGCTCTCACTACGTTCCCTACGGTGTAGGGAAAAAGCACCGAGCAAACAATATGATGTGCAGCAAACACTATTTATAGTTATATGCAGGGCGCAGGAGGTGTTTTTTTCTTTTTCTTCCTATAGGAGCGTCACAAAAAATAATTTAGAAGCACTGCACAAGGTGTTTTTGGAGCACGGAGGAATACATGCAGAAGAATACGAGGCTAATTGGTCCGGAAAATCTATTTCCCCAGCGGAGCTTATAAATTTAAAATTTGCCTGTTGGATGGGGCAGATTTCTGGTGGTATCAAAGCTCATATCATGGAAAATTCGTTATAAAAGACACCCGTAAGTCAAGGTACCACTGTGTACATATATACATATATAAATCCATGTTTCACATTGAAGCTGCAACTACTGTCTGCAGTTAAAGAAATTAATCATCAAAATTAGACCAATCATATGGAAGAATTCAATGCAATGTGTTTATAACATTAATAGCACAGACTTTATAACCCGTTTCATACACAGATATAATTTTACAGCACAATTAAAGGACAGATTGGGCTTCAATCAGCCACATTGGACAGCAAGAAAAGCCACGAGATGGTCTGATAGTAATTTCAACATGCAAAGCAAAACAGTCGCTTCCTACTGTACTTCCTGCAGTTACAAGACACAAGGTCAGAGTACAGCGAGGACTCATTCTCTAGCATCCCTAAGCCAATTCTGTTTGTTCCTCCAGTGGTGTGTGTGTGTCTATGTTCGAATGTCTGTGTTTGGTGTATCGTTGTTCCGCTCTGCTTCTACTTCCACATTTCAGTGTCCCTGCCATGTCTCTCTAGGGGCACTTAAGGGAATGAAGTGGCTTCATGGCTTGAAAAGAAGGCAAGGAAGACGTCACAGCAGACAAAGTGAGATTGACAGTGACTAAAGTGCTGCCCAAAGAAGATTTATTGAGCGCAAACCTCCCACCAGTGAGCTGCCCTTAAAGTCAATTCCACCTTTGAGTCTAACTCCACCCACTGCAAAATTGATAAAAAAATAAGCAAATGTGCTGACAAGAGGTTGGGGGGGGGCAGAGGTGGGCGGAAATAACAGATTATAAAGGTAGGCAACAGCTGAGAGGATGTGTGAAGGAGTTAAGGGGGTGGAAAGGGGGGTGGGATGGCTGATAGGGAACAAGCATTAGGTGGAATGAGGAGTGGTGTGGATATTCCCTCTTCCTCTTTTTAGACTTTTTTTAATTTTTTTTTTTTTTTTGAGACTTAGAGAAATAATAATCATCTGACTAAACCAGTGTTTCCCAAATAGTGGGGCTCGCCCCCTTGGGGGGAGCAGGATGTGATGCCAGGGGGGTCATGTATGACCCTGGTTAACGTGCTTTTTTGCCACATGTACTAGAATTAAGTGTAATTGTGCATCCTCTGCAGTAGGTGCTCTCACTGTGTTCCCTATGGTGTAGGGAAAAAGTACCGAGCAAATGATATGAAGTGCACTAAACACTATTTATAGCCGCGTGTGAGGCGCTGGAGGGACGTGCAATGTTTTTTTCTTCCTGTAGGGGGCGTCACAGAAAATAATTGAGAAACACTGGACTAAACATTGTGTTTTTAATTTTGTTCATATTAATTTAAAATGGCAGTACTGGCGTGTTTCCACCGCTGCTCCTCCATTTTAAGAGAAGCAGTTGAGAGTGGCTCAGGCATCTGGATAGAATGACTCGTGAATGCCTTCCTGGTATGGTGTTTTTCTGGTATGTTCACCCAGGAGAAAACTCCAAAGTTAACCCAGAACGGGATTGAGGGACTATGTCTCTTGGTTGATCTGGAAAAGCCTTTGTATTCTCCAAAAGAGCTGGAGGAACTTGGTGGAGAGAAGGACCTCATTGGTTATACTGCTGCAGAGCGATCCAACCCTGATCTAAACAGTAGATGATGATGATGTGTTTCATCACAGTAAAAGGTAAAGTCCTTTGGGCTTTTTACACCCGAGCCATAGTGGCTCATCAGGCCGGTGCTTATCCCCGGTTTCCATAGCGTGAAGCGACTAGGAGTAAAACTCCTCCTGGATGGGACGCTAGTCCATCGCAGGTTACCTTCCCAGTATATTTTACTGGTACCCATTGACACTGCTAGGTGAACACTTGTGGTTAAGACCTTGCCCAGGGGTCTTAGCACAGTGGGGGTCTAACTGAGATTTGAACACACAACTTACTGATTAGGAGCGCAGCACCCTAACCACTACGCCACCGGCCCCACAGTTTCATCACAGTGAAGGCATATAATTTAGTTTTCATCTTAAACACAGTTCAATACAAAGTACAGCTTTAAGATGAAGTTTAATTTCCCGAGAAGCAGAAAGACAGAAAAAAGAAAAACGATGAAGAAATTCCTTTGAAATCTTTAAATTCCTATCATGCTCTGATTTGCCCAAAATGTTTGGAGACTTTCTTAGAAAAGAGTGGAACAAAGAGTGGAACTAATATTAGTCGAGAGATGTAACCGGCTTGACTCAGAACTCATTAAGAGCCTACAAGCCTGTTTTCTAGGACAGAGTCTCTGTACAGTGCTTAAGGAAGTCTCTCTCATCTCTCTTGCTCTCTCATGGGGACAAATCCCCTCCCCGTCATCCTCGTTAATTAAGTTCTCAAAATGGAGACACGCCAGCTCTTATTTAATATCAGGAACCCGTTCATCACTGTGGCCTCCTGCTTTCTTTTTTCACTAAACAATCTTGACAGTTACATTAATAACTGAAAGAGTATCAACATCAGAACAGTGCAAAGAGAAAGCAAAAAAGGGTGAGTTTTGGAAATGGACATATCCTGGAAGAAACTATCTCAGCAGACAATGGGCAAAGGTGGGCCAACACATACACTCGCGTACACACACACAATATCATTCACACTTAAAGTCATACCTAGGGTTTGTTGAACCAAATATGGATATGGAAGAGATACATGGGTGGTGTTACAATGCAGTCGTGGGGGGGGGGGGGGGCACAAACCAGTGTCTCTCCCTCACGCCGGTCCCAAGCCCGGATAAATACAGTGCTGTGGCAGGAAGGGCATCCGGCGTAAAACAAATGCCAAATAAAATATGCGAATCACAAAAAAAAATGTCATACCGGACCAGTCAAGGCCAGGGTTAACAACGATCGCCATCAGTGCTGTTAACCAACAGCTGGTGGAAATTGGATTACTGTTGGTCGAAGACATCGAAGAAGGAGAGGCAGGAGAAGTGTCCGTAGGCAGAGAGAGCAGAGGAAAGGCATGAGTCTAGGACTGAAAATAGGGATTTTGAATGTTGGAACTATGGAAGGAAAAGGTAGAGAGCTGGCCGACATGACGGGGCCGATGGCGTAGTGGTTAGGGTGATGCGCTCATGATCAGGAGGTTGTGAGTTCGAATCCCACTGAGACCCTCACTGTGCTAAGACCCCTGGGCAAGGTCTCAACCACAAGTGTGCCTCTATTCACCCAGCAGTATAAATGGGAACCAGTGGAAATATACTGGGAAGGTAACCTGCGATGGACTAGTGTCCCATCCAGGAGGAGTTGAGCTCCTGGTTGCTTCATGCTATGGAAACCGAGGATAAGCACCGGCCTGATGAGCCACAAGGCTTGGACGTAAAAACCCAACAGACTTACCTTACCTGGCTGACATGATGCAGAGGAGGAAGGTGGACATACTGTGTGTTCAGGAGACCAGGTGGAAAGGTAGCAAGGATAGAAGCTTAGGAGCAGGGTTTAAGCTGTTTTTTCATGGTGTGGATGGGAAGAGAAATTGAGTAGGAGTCATCTTGAAGGAGGAGTTTGTCAGGAATGTTCTAGAAGTGAAGAGTGTCAGACAGAGTGATGAGTCTCAAGTTAGAAATTGAAGGTGGGATGTTCAATGTTGGTGCTTATGCAGAGTTGATGAGCCATATGATTAAGTTATGGGAAAGAATGGTGGAAGCTAGACTAAGGGCAGAGGTCAGCATTTGTGAACAACAGCTTGGTTTCAAGCCAAGAAAGAGCACCACAGATGCAGTGTTTGCCTTGAGGATGTTAATTGGGCAGGTCAGAGGAAGCTGCATTGTGCCTTTGTGGATCTGGAGAAAGCATATGACAGGGTGTCGAGAGAGGAACTGTGGTATTACATGAGGAAGTTTGGAGTGGCAGAGAAGTATGTTAGAGTGGTGCAGGACATGTATAAGAGATGTAAGACAGTGGTGAGGTGTGCTGTTGGTGTGACAGAAGAGTTCAAGGTTGAGGTGGGACTGCATCAAGGGTCAGCTCTGAGCCACTTCTTGTTTGCTATGGTGATGGACAGGCTGACAGACGAGGTTAGACAAGATTCTCCATGGACTATGATGTTTGCAGATGACATTGTGATCTATAGTGAGAGCAGACAACAAGTGCAGGAAAATCTAGAGAGGTGGAGCTATGCCCTGGAAAGGAGGGGAATGAAGGTTAGCCTCAGTAAGACAGAATAGATGCGTATGAATGACAAGGACCCAAGAGGAATGGTGATGTTACAGGGAGCAGAAATAAGGAAGGTGTAGGATTTTAAGTACTTAAGCTCAACAATCCAGAGCAGTGGAGAGTATGGAAAAGAGGTGAAGAAGCATATTGGCAGGTTGGAATGGTTGGAGAAAAGTGTTCTGTGTGATGTGATAGCAGGGTATCGGCAAGAATGAAAGGAAAAGTGACAAGACGGTGTTGAGGCCAGCAATGTTGTATGGTTTAGAAACAGTGGCCCTGGGGAAAAGACAGGAGGCAGAACTGGAGGTAGCAGAGATGAAAATGTTGAGGTTCTCTTTGGGAGTAACGAGGATGGATAGGATCAGAAATGAGTACATCAGAGGGACAGCACATGTAAGACATTTTGGAGACAAAGTCAGAGAGGCTAGATTGAGATGGTTTGGACATGTACAGAGGAGGGATAGTGAGTATATTGGTAGTAGGATGCTGAGGTTGGAACTACCAGGCAGAAGGCCTAGAGGAAGACCAAAGAGACGATTCATGGATGTGGTGAAGGAGGACATGAAGGTAGTTGGTGTAAGAGAAGAAGATGCAAAGGATAGGTTGAGATGGAGGCAGATGATTCCCTGTGGCGACCCCTGAAGGGAAAAGCCGAAAGAAGATGACATGGGTGGTGTTACATGGGGCACCGTAGATGTGCAGGGCGTGAAGTATGTGGGGTCCTAGGTAAGCCTGCATAAGTGCATGTGGTGGTCAACTAAGTTGTGGCAAGGTCAAGGTTTCAACTTCATACGAGAGAAGGATGTGGTACAAACAATTAAAATTTGGACATGATCCATGCGTGGAATTATGTTAAATGAATTCGATAATATCATTCATTCATTCTCTGTAACCACTTAATCCTAATAAGGGTCGCAGGAAGGCTGGTACCCATCCCAGCCAACTCCAGGCGAGGGCAGAGTACACCCTGCACAACTCATCAGGCCATTGCAGGGCGGAAACACGCTTACAGCTATGTGGCCGACTCTTGTCAACAGTCAGCACTGGTTCTTTTACATGCCTCACCCCATAGACCGTGAGAGACATGGCCAGCCTTTGATAACCCAGTTTGCTCCACTGGATGGACAGTGACAACCTTGTGAAGAGTGGGGCTTGAACCCCCAACCTTAGGAACAGTGATCCAGCACCTTTACCACCAACCCACCATTCCCTTGATCATACCAATAAGTGCAAATAATGTGTTGATAAAAGTTTATCAAATTGCCGCCAGGGGGAAACATTTCAACATATTTATGGCAAGTTACATGAGACATGTTGTCTTAGGCAGATTTTTCAGGTTAATAAATGCATGTTTTTAAATAATAAATATATTTGTTATTTGTGATTTGTTTATTCACACACCCGCTAAACAATTTCAGCTTATGGCAATGCTCCAAGTATGGCATTCAGTGTATTCTGTCATCCAAAAAACAGGGGTCACCAACCTTTTTAATCATCGCTTGAAAATTTTACCACAGACCGGGTGGGAGGGGGGGGGTAAGATTGTTTATATTGTAAATATAATTTATTTACATAAAATATTATTATTATTATTAATAATAATAATCATAAGCACTCAGTTCATCAGTTCATTTTCTGTACCCACTTAATCCTAATTTGGGTCGCGGGGAGGCTGGTGCCCATCCCAGCCAACTTCGGGCGAGGGCAGAGTACACCCTGGACAGCTCGCCAGGCCATTGGAGGGCGGAAACACACTGACGGCTTTGCAGCCTACTCTTGTCGAAAGTCAGCAATGGTTCTTTTACATGCCTCACACCATAGACAGTGAGAGACATGGCCGGCCTTTGATAACCCAGTTAGCTGCACTGGGGGGGACAGTGACAACCTTGTGTAGAGTGGGACTCGAACCCCCAACCTTTGGATCAGTGATCCAGCGCCCTATACCACTAGACCACCACTGCCCCTGATCATAAGCACTCCATGAATGTTATTTTTCAACAGCTGAAATAAAATTGGTTGGGAAGTAGAGCTTGAACTTTTCTAAAAAAAAAAAAAAGCCACAGGTGATGGTGCACCAGCTGGGAGAATGCAGGCTCAGGCTCAGTCGCACCCAAAATCCCTTCTATTGTTTGAAACATGTCCAACTCGCCTCTGCTCATGTGCCGTCTCCTTGTGGGTTACATTTTAGCGCTCAAATAACTGATATGTAACCGAGAGAATCCGGTCATTTTTCAAAATAAAAGATTTTTAAAAAATAAAGATCATTCAGACTCCGATAATAAATAAAACAGAAATAATAAATTATTTATTTTGCGGACCGGTTCCAATTGAGCCACGTACCAGTACCGGTCCGCGGACTGATGGTTGAGGACCCCTGATCTAAGATGCATCGGGAAATACCCTTTTGCCAGGTTTTTGGTGTTTTTAATGCTCAATTTGGCACATGGCCCTGGAACAGATCTCTATTTAGTATAAGTGTTGCTGCACCACTGCATAAACAGAATGCTGGAACACCAGCTAGTGAGCCACAATAAATTTTCCATTTAATGTTAGTTCAAGTAAAATAATCTGTAACTGTTTAGCCGAGTTGATCATGCAAAATTCAATATTGCCTGGCAAACAAAAAAACGTGAGCAAATCCACAATGATTACAAATGAAACCCTGTTTTGGAAAGATGGTATCCTGGTAATAAATTCATTCAGGTGGTGTTTTAAAGACAAACATCTTTTTGTTAAGGAAAAAGTCTACATTCAAGTTCAGTGCAAATAAGCAACATGGGGCACAAATCACACAATCCAGCAAACAGTAAGAAAACAACATTTATAAAAAATATAGTGGTTACCACTCTTGCTTCACAGGAACAAGGTCCTGGGTTCAATCTCTGTAGTCAGCGAGGGCATTTCTGTATGGAGTTTGCAAGTTCCCTCTTTGCTAGAGTGTGCCTCGTTGGGGTGCTGTGTTTTCTTCTTAAAGTCCAAGTAGTTTATGCACATTAGGATTATAGTCTATTCCATATTTCCCCTGGGCATGACTCTGAGTGTGAATGAATACAGCAGGACCAGCAGAAGGTGTTCTTTTCCTTTTTTCAGCTTGGTGGAAGTTTGTACTCTCCGAGTGTGCTTGTTGTTTTAAATATTGTTGCAGTTCATTGCAAAACAACAGTACACAAAATATTCACAGACAAACAGGGTTTTCTGCAGTTTCCATCTTAAAACCCACCACAAATATTAATTTATTCATGTTGATTCGCTTTATCCTACTAGGGTCCAACTAGGATTTCAGCCAACTCTGGGGGGGAAGGTGGGTTACACCCTGAACATCTCACCAGTCCATTCTGGCCAACACACAAACACTCAGAATCACACCTCCAATCACAAGTTGGAACAGCCAATCAGCCTAATGTGCATACCTTTGAACTGTAAAAGGAAAACAGAGTACAGACGCTCCCCAACTTACAAACTTCGTTTTACGAACATCCGGAGATACGAACAGGGCTGTCCGAGATCAAAAGTGAAAGTGAGAGTGAAATCATCATAGTATAGTATATCATTCATTCCAACTGAACCTTCACCTTTATGCGGCTGATACACAAATCTACATGACATTTAGACCACTCGATCAGTCATCAGTCAACCTCACTTTTGAATTAGTTCAACAGTATGTCAGTAGTGCACCAGTTTACATACCTGGGATCCACCATCAGTGACAACCTGTCGCTCGATGCCGAAATCAACAAGCGCATCGGCAAGGCTGCTACAACACTGGGACGCCTCACCACCCGTGTCTGGGAGAACTCAAAACTGACAACTCCAACAAAAATGGCAGTGTACAATGCCTGCATCGTCAGCACTCTCCTCTATGGCAGCGAAACATGGACAACATACGCCCGACAGGAGCGCAAACTCAACAACTTTCACATGCGCTCACTTTGTCGAATTCTTGGCATTCATTGGAGTGACAAAGTTTCCAACGCCCAACTTCTTGAGCGTACAGGACTTCCCACCATGTTTACACTGCTCAGACAACGCAGACTCCGATGGCTTGGTCATGTGCGGGGATGGAAGGATGGAAGAAGGACGTATTCCAAAGGACCTCCTCTATGGTGAACTAGCCTCAGGCAAGAGAAGTGTTGGCCGGCCTCACTTGCGATACAAAGACGTCTGCAAGCGTGACATGAAAGCCCTGAACATCAACACCGAGAACTGGGAAGAGGTAGCAGCTGACCGCAGCAAATGGCGCACTACTCTCCAGAAACAACTCAAGATTGGAGAAGAAAAGATCCATGCCATTACCAGGGAAAAGAGAGCCAAGCAGAAGGCTTGCACTCCAGCCATACCATCAAACTACATCTGCTCCAGATGCACTCGTGATTGCCACTCCCGCATTGGTCTTGCCAGCCACAGTCGGAAGTGCCAATAAAATTTGACTCTCTAACGCACGAAATCCATAGTCGGCAACGACTGACGGAGGCCAACTATGTCAGTAGCATCAAGGCATGGATGTCCTCCAACTTCTGAAGCTGAATGACTACAAAACTGAGCTTCTAGTTTTCAGTTCAAAACGAATTTGAAATTCTCTCACCATTCCAGAGTTCCACATGGGTGATTGTGTGATCTCTGTGAGCAAAGAAGCCTGGAATCTTGGTGTAATATTCGACTCCCACTTCAGTATGGAATCCCACATCAACAGCGTCTGCAAGAGTGCATATAGAGTTTTTGCAGCGACGTCATGCATACATTATCCCAATGCGGGTTTTGTTATTGGTGTGAAAACAAACCATTCACTCCGGCCCCAACACAATAGCACAAGCGTGTGTAAGGGTTTAATACTGCATTTATTTATTAAGCAAGTGCAAAATGGCACTTAACTGTGTTGCTGTCGGTTGTACAAATTATAGAGGAAAGAAACCATTTGTTAAATATCATAGATTCCCTGCTAATAAGGCCCGGCAAGAGAAATGGATTTCTGCTTTGAAAAGAGCTGATACCGACAACAAAAGGAAAGACTGGCAACCAGCTGCTACCATTCGTGTATGTCGCGAACATTTTGTTGGAGGCAAGTAATTTTTATCAGTAGATATATTATTATTGATTGTCTTAACCACAGTTTGAGTCTGTTTAACTGTATATCTGGTGTCCATTTATAAGCTGAAGGCAGCTAAAATGCTATTTAGTCTTTACTATAACATGTACAGTATATATAACTATTATAATACTTCATAGATTTAGATCTACATATTTGTGCTTAATATATAATGTAGGCAAAATTATTAAAAAAATGTGAGTCATAATTACCTTTGCCATGATTAATACTTTGGTGTCCTCACACAGCTTGCCATGGGCGATATTAGAGGCTTTCCTGGGTATAATATGCCCGCAAAGTGCCGAAACCCATCCAGATAAAAAATACTCATACGCTTCCCAGATTGAACTTTAACAGTCTTTAATACGTGTAGTAACACACACACAACAAACATGCCGTTCTTTGGTTTCTGCTTCACTTGTTTAATCCCACAATGCATTACAGAACTGGAATATACCAAGTTCCGGGGGGGAGTAATCATTAACAATGATTGCTACACTCTAAGCCCTTTGAAACGTTTCAGTTTTTCGTGAGTATAATCAGATGTGCAATTAATCAAATAATTATAGATATCTGGGTATGTTAAACCAGGTATCCTGTCCGTTGCTTCATCCATGCAGTTAACAAACAAACCATCGGGCAAAACGTATGGGTCATTTGTTAGCCCTGATAACCATAGTTTTTGAATATACTGTTGTTTATGATCGTTATCATAATTACCAGGGAGCTCGGAAAGCACTGGGATTGTATTACGGCTGTCAACATTCATATTTATATAAACCAAGCTAAAAACAGGTACCTCTATTGCAAAGTACACGTTTGTTTTCACACCAATATGGCGGCATAAACAGAGTTGCTCCTCGGCAGTCACGTGACTGCAAGACTTCTATTATCACATTCACAACATCAGCAATATCAGGCGATATCTTGATGATGTGAAGTCCACTTCAGCTCTCGTCCAAGTCTTCATCACGTCGAGACTCGACTATTGCAACTCTCTGCTATTTGGAACATCCGAGTATTTACTTGACAAACTTCAATGTGTGCAGGACACTGCAGCGAGGGTCATCACACGTCACCAGAAGTCTGTCTGTCTTCCTTTCGGCTTTTTCCCCTTTTACTCGGGAATCATTTTCATTTTGATTCGCACGTTTTTAATTTGGCAGAGGTTTTTACGTCGGAGGCCCTTCCTGTCACAACCCTTTTAGCAAGGGATAGAAACACGCTGACGACTTTGCAGCCTACTCTTTACGAAAGTCAGCAATGGTTCTTTTACATGCCTCTAACCATAGACAGTGACAGACATGGCCCGCCTTTGATAACCCAGTTAGCTGCACTGGGGGGACAGTGACAACCTTGTGGAGAGTGGGACTCGAACCGCCAACCTTTGGATCAGCGATCCAACGCCCTATACCACTAGACCACCACTGCCCCTATCACACGTCACCAGAAGTATGACCACATTACTCCTGTACTACACAGCTTACACTGGCTGCAAGTCAGATACAGGATTCAGTATAAGACAATGCTCCTCTTGTTCAAATGCATGAAAGGCCTTGCTCCTAACTACCTCGCCAATCTTCTTCGAGAGTACCAGCCACTCAGATCTCTCCGATCAAACTCAAAGAATCTCCTCGAGATACCAACCACCCAAACGCATACATTGGTTCATTTGAGAAAGCGGGTCCAATGCTGTGGAACAATCTACCGATCCATGTCAGATCCCAAGTAAACACGTTCAAGTCACAACTTAAAACACATCTGTTCACACTTGCCTACCATGCCTATTAATAAGTTCTCAGACTCATCCCCAGCGCTTTTGAGTGGCATGTGCCAGAATTAGCTCTATAAATATTTGTATGTATGTATGTATGTATGTAAATATAAGTATGAAATATGATTAAACATTATCCTGAGGTACACTTAATACTAGGTTCCTGCAGAGGGGGGCGTGGCTGACCCGGTCTGGGAAGAGAAGATACTTTTCTGAACTCCTGCCAAAACTTTCAAAGAAGAAACAGATTGACTCCAGTATTACAATGAAGTGGATAAGAGTGACACTCTCTGTAAATCTGATCAGATCCACTGTGCTGTGCTTGAGAGGAACCAGGAGTTTAAACATGGAAGCTGATAAGTTCAAATGTCCAGTTGTAGTGTCACCCGTGTGTGTGTGTGTGTGTGTGTGTGAGAGAGAGAGAGAGAGAGAGAGAGAGAGAATATGCTTTCAATTAGACTGAGCTCAATAGCATCATTATACCGCATGGCCAGTTATGTAATAACTCAGAGAGAGAGCGAGCGAGAGAGAGAGAGAGAGATTTTATACAGTACAAAGTTGTATAGGTTACTTATACAAGGTTTAAATATACGTTACTCTCTAAAGAATGCCCTGTAACAATTTATGAACAAGTTAGATTGGACTTGTGGAGAGTGGGACTCGAACCCCCAACCTTTGGATCAGCGATCCAGCGCCCTATACCACCAAAGTGACTTAGTATATAATATAGTATATACATTTCTCAAAGCAGATTTTTATTCCAGAGTTGTATTTAAACACATTATAATTCTATATACTTTACACAATAAAAGTCCTAACCCTTAACATAATCTAACAAATGGTACTGATCTTCACCTGATCCATAAAGGTGTCAGCAGTGGTCCCATGGCAGTCATAAGAGAGTCACTGGGTGCCAGTTTGCTGCATGTGTTGCCATTTTAAAGGATCAGGGCCGAACTGTAGTGCTATTATTATGAGGTTACTATTATTATAATGTAGGAATAAATTACAAGATTAAAAATTAAGAATAATCAAAACTGTTCAAGTGCATTCTGAACCATCAGTTTAAAGATTTATATAATACACACTGTGTACTGAGTACATCGTCATTTTAATTCATTACAATAATCTACACTAAATATTATAATACAGTAGGCCCTTTACTATTCGCAGTTTTGCACTCGCGCCCCTGCATGTTCGCGGATTGCTGAGTAACTGTTCAAATTCAACCATGGCTGGTCTCCCTCCTGCTGATTGGTGGAGATGACGTATACACCCCTTTTTTCTCATTCGCGCAGAAGTTGTCAATGTGCATTTTTTAGTGTGTTTTAATTACCAGTTAAGTTCTATGATGCCACTCAATCACCGGGTAAGCACCAGAAAAAAGGTAATGACATTGGCTTTCTCTTCTGAAGAAATAAGACTTTCTCCTGAAGAAACAACAATTTCCTCTGAAGTGCCTGAAGAGGAATAATCATCTGAACTGTTGTAGAGCACTATAGTTTTAAAGTCTTTTTCAATTATTATTCTAGTACAATACCTAAGTTAATGTTTAGAATGTTTGTGTGTGTGTGATTTTATGTACTGTGCTGTAGCATGTTTATCCTTTTATTTTGTTTATCCAAGTTATTACACTTTATGTTTTTATGCTCTTTTTGTTATGGCCTGTGTTTTGGGGGACTTTGATTTTGGTGGCTGTGCCTCTAACTCTGTTTTCTCTCTGCTCCTGCTGAGGGGCGTGGCCGAGCTGCTCGGTGGCTCACACCTGAATTCACTCTTCTCATCTACTCCCAATAAACACAAGCACACTCACCTCTGTGCGAGGATGAACTCACATCACATCCCTACTTCTTTGTATTCTCTAACTCTGACATCCTCTAACGGCTCCTGCTTTGGGGCGTGGCTGAGCTGTTCAGGCTGATTGCAGCAGTGCACACCTGATTTCACTCCTCCCATCTACTCCCTATAAACACAAACCGCATGCTCACCTCTGTGCCAGAAGATTGTCTCCCATCATGTCCCTGCTTCCTTGTGTTCTCTCTGGCCTCTGCTTTCAGTGTTTATGTTTGTGTCTCTCTTCATCACCAGTACTGCAGATAAAGTGTGTGCGCTCTGCTTAAGTGCTTCCTCTTTGAATAATAAATCCACTCTGCCATCTCACACTGCCTCCTGCATTCTGGGTCTGGCTGAAACTTCATTACGTCACACTTTTGTTGTTAAAAAAAAAAAAAAAAAAAAATTATATATATATATATATATATATATATATATATATATATATATATATATATATATATATATATATATATATAAAATGCAGCCATGAGGTGGGGGGGGCACGAACCAGTGTCTCTCCCCCTCATGCCGGTCCCAAGCCCGGAGAAATGCAGAGGGTTGTGTCAGGAAGGGCATCCGACGTAAAACCAATGCCAATTATTGATTATGCAAATCAAAAGTATTACCTCCATACCGGATCGGTCGAGGCCCGGGTTAACAACGACCGCCATCAGTGCTGTCAATCAACAGGGTGCTGATGGAAATTGGACTACTGTTGGTCGAAGACGTCGAAGAAGGAGAGGTGGGAGGCGTGTCCGTAGGCAGAGAGAGAAGAGGAAAGGCATGAGTCTAGGACTGAGAGTGGGGACTTTGAATGTTGGAACTATGCACAGAAAAGGTAGAGAGCTGGTTGACATGATGCAGAGGAGGAAGGTGGACATACTGTGTGTTCAGGAGACCAGGTGGAAAGGTAGCAAAGCTAAAAGCTTAGGAGCAGGGTTTAAGCTATTTTATCACGGTGTGGATGGGAAGAGAAATGGAGTCGGAGTCATCTTGAAGGAGGAGTTTGTCAGGAATGTTCTAAAAGTGAAAAGAGTGTCAGACAGAGTGATGAATCTCAAGTTAGAAATTGAAGGTGTAATGCTCAATGTTGTTAGTGCTTATGCCCCACAGGCAGGATGTGAGCTAGAAGAGAAGGAGAGATTCTGGAGTGACTTAGATGAAGTGATGCAGAGTACCCCCAGAGGTGAAAGAGTGGTCATAGGTGCAGACTTCAATGGACATGTTTGGGCAGGCAACAGAGGGGACGAGGAAGTGATGGGCAGGTTTGGTATCCAGGACAGGAACGCAGAAGGACAGATGTTGATAGATTTTGCAAAAAGGATGGAAATGGCTGTGGTGAATACTTTCTTTGAGAAGAAACAGGAGCATTTGTGAACAACAGTTTGGTTTCATGCCAAGAAAGAGCACCACAGATGCAATGTTTGCCTTGAGGATGTTAATAGAGAAGTACAGAGAAGGTCAGAGGGAGCTACATTGTGCCTTTGTGGATCTGGAAAAAGCATATGACAGGGTGCCAAGAGAAGAACTGTGGTATTGCATGAGGAAGTCTGGAGTGGCAGAGAAGTATGTTAGAGTGGTGCAGGACATGTATGAGAGATGTAAGACAGTGGTGAGGTGTGCTGTCGGTGTGACCGACGAATTCAAGGTGGAGGTGGGACTGCATCAAGGGTCAGCTCTGAACCCCTTCTTGTTTGCTATGGTGATGGACAGGCTGACAGACGAGGTGAGACAAGAATCTCCATGGACTATGATGTTTGCAGATGACATCGTGATCTGTAGTGAGAGCAGAGAACAAGTACAGGAAAATCTAGAGAGGTGGAGGTATGCCCTGGAAAGGAGAGGAATGAAGGTTAGCCTCAGAAAATCAGAATACATGTGTGTGAATGAGAAGGACCCAGGAGGAACGGTGATGTTACAGGGAGCAGAGATAACGAAGGTGGAGGATTTTAAGTACTTAGGCTCAACAATCCAGAGCAATGGAGAGTGTGGAAAAGAGGTGAAGAAGCGTGTGCAGGCAGGCTGGAATGGTTGGAGAAAAGTATCCGGTGTGATGTGCGATAGGAGAGTGTCAGCAAGAATGAAGGGAAAAGTGTACAAGATGGTGGTGAGGCCAGCGATGTTGTATGGCTTAGAAACAGTGGCGCTGAGGAAAAGGCAGGAGGCAGAGCTGGAGGTAGCGGAGATGAAAATGTTGAGGTTCTCCTGGGAGTAACGAGGATGGATAGGATCAGAAATGAGTATATCAGAGGGACAGCCCACGTAAGATGTTTTGGAGACAAAGTCAGAGAGGCTAGATTGAGATGGTTTGGACATGTACAGAGGAGGGATAGTGAGTATATTGGCAGTAGGATGCTGAGGTTGGAACTACCAGGCAGAAGGCCTCGAGGAAGACCGAAGAAGAGATTTATGGATGTGGTGAAGGAAGACATGAAGGTCGTTGGAGTCAGAAAAGAAGATGCGGAGGACAGGGTGAGGTGGAGGCGGATGATTTGCTGTGGCGACCCCTGAAGGGAGCAGCCGAAAGTAAAAGAAGAAGAAGAAGAAGATATATATATATATATATATATATATATATATATATATATATATCTCTGTGTGTGTGTGTGTGTAGTAATGATTAAGTAAAAACTTTTACATTTATTTTGTACTGTGATATTTATTGAATATATATACTGCACACACACACACATATATATATATATATATATATAATTTTATCAATAAATATCACAGTACAAAATTCAAAATTTAAAAGTTTTTACTTAATTACTACATTTTACTACATTAATACTGTATTAATGAGTAAGACTGTCTATAGAATGTGTTTAAGAAGCACATTTTAGCACATGTAATATGATACTTATGGTTTTACTTCCAGGTACAGAACTCGCGGATTATCTTGATTCGCGGGAGGGACCGGAACCAAACCCCCGTGAATAAAGGCGGCCTACAATACGGCACTCAAGATCCCTCAGGAAGATGTAGTACATACTGTATATGCTAAACTTAAAGGGGCGGTGTCACACATGAGAAGCAATATGAGTGTCCACCAACCAAATATTTTGTTCTCTTACCAAAGATGTTTCTTCATTAGTGCACTTTGTGTGTGTGTGTGTGTGTGTGTGTGTGTGTGTGTGTGTGTGTGTGTGTTGAACTGCAATGGTCTGGTGAGCTGTTCGAGGTGTACCATGCCTTTGCACAATATCGGCTGAGCTAGACCAGCTTCTTGGCGATTGTAATAGGACTAAATGGCTTGGCAAATGACTGAGAAAGAGGATTTTCTTTGCCTTCCGGTGGTGAACTAGCAATGGGGGGTTCCATCAGAATGTGCAAGAGAACTGGGAGGGCATGATTTAATTCACAGAAAGTTTGGTTACGTTGGAAATTACCATCGGTCAAGCTGCGGATCAGTTAAACGGCAGCTGCAATCATCACAACATATGAAAGGTGTACATGGCAGATATTACCGTGGATTACCGTAGTTCATGTAATAAATGTCCATGGAACAGCGATTACCATGTGAGTGGTCAAAATGACAGCAGTGATGTATGTATTGTATATGCTCACATTTTTCAGGCGAGTGCATATTTTTGATAGAGACATGTGCATGCTTTCGCACCCTCCATGGTCGGTAGTGGTCATGTGATAGGGAAGATAATGCTTGATGGGTGGAAATTCAATATGACTAAAATTAGGGAGAAAATGGAGGGGGGGTGAACATGACCAGCAATGAGCAGCTCTCAGTGTGTGAGGGGGGGGGGGGTGAAAGCTCACAATGCTGTCACCAGACCGACTCATTGTGTGCTCAGGCTCAGGGAATGTGTGAGAGCGTGTGTGAACACAAAATGTATTTATTAATCTGTCACATAATGGGCAGCATGCAGGATACACACCAAGTGATTAAAGGCCTGGGTTGTTTTGAAAAAATAAATCAGAACTTTATCGTATCAGTGACTCTCTCTCTCTCTCTCTCTCTCTCTCTGTCTCTCTCTCACACACACTCACATATAACGCATCTCTTTATTAGCATATCCTTGACCAAACGATTATTTTTTCTCTCTCATGTATAAAGACATACAGTCGGCCCTTTACTTAAGAAATTAATCCGTTCCAGCGCCTTTATCATAACCTGGAGTTTTCGTAAGTAGAGGCACATTTTACATGTAAAACACGTGATTTGTTCCAACGCTCCCAAGACATAAGCCCTTAAAACCCATATACCCATAAACCCTTTAAAAATGATAAAAGTACACCAGCTTTGTATGAAATATGTGTTAAAAGTAAAAGAAAATTATTTACCTTTTTTAAATCTCTCGAACCACCCATGCGACGCTTTAAAGTCTGGGGGTTGCTGGTCTGAAGAACCCTCACCCCCACCCTCCTTCATGAGGTCAGTAAATATGGCGGTTTATTTTTCTGAAATTATTGCCTGCATCACTGTATCGCCGGCAATTTCTTTCTCTTTTATCCAAAGGAGTAACAGTCTCTCCATCTCGTCATTCAGTGATGACCTCTTTTTTGATATCAGAGAGAGACCTTTCGAAGGGGTCGTCCCTTTTAAGGTCTCTTTCTACTTCAGTATCGTTCCAATGGTAGAGGGGTTTCGGACATACTCCTTTGCAATTTCGCTCAACCACATCCCACTTTTGCAGTTTTTTATTATCTCTTGCTTCACTTCGATTGATAACGGAGCCCGCTTCTTCTTTTCGGTGTCACCGGGAATCACTTTCTTGGGGCCCATGATGGATAACGAAATATAACGCTGTTATGATCACTCTCAAAAAAACTCATGAGCCAACAGTCCTGTTCAACTCTCCTTCACACGTATGACAAACAAGAAGTATGGGTACTTTAATGGGTACAGTTCAGCTCTCTCTTGGCCAATGGGAGGCCAGCGGGGGGGAATGTTGGGAGACAGCCAATGAGAGAGCAACTCACGCATTTTTTGAATGGTGCGTTTTAATGTTTGAATGGCGTGTTTGAATGGCATGTTTGGTGCTTTTCGTAAGAAGTTGTTTCGTATGCAGAGGATGAAAATTTAGGAAAATGTTTTTTGTAGCCTGGACTTTTCATATTCAGAGGTTCTCGTAAGTAGAGGGCCGACTTCACTTCCCATCATTTTCTTCTTGCAGTGAAGCAGATATACTAACCACTGTGCCACCCAGACGAACATGCTAACCACCGTGCCACCGTGATGCTAATAGTTTTTAAAAATGTAACTTTTTAACTTATTAATGAATGATTTCATGCTCTTTAACCATTTACAGTTACATTCAACGATGTGGAAAGCCAAAGAAAAATGATAATGCCACATACTCATCAGTGGACTGCCAGTATACTTCTGAGTACCAGTAGTTCTCTGTCTGTCTGTCTCTCTCTCTCTCTCTCTCTCTCTCTCTCTCTCACACACACACACACACACACACACACACACACACACACACACACACTCTCTCTCGCTCACACACTCTCTCTCTCTCTCTCTCTCTCACACACACACACACACACACGCATGTGCATGCAATGTGAGGTGTTAAATACCAGACACAGACTAAGGGTTGAGACAGCATCCATCTGCTCAGAGTGCAGAGCAACTTATTTTCCTTTTGGCTGTTCCCTTCAGGGTTCGCCACAGTGAATCATCTGCCTCCATCTCAACCTATCCTCTGCATTTTCTCTTACACCAACTACTTTCATGTCCTCCTTCACCACATCCATAAATCTCTTCTTTGGTCTTCCTCTAGGCCTTCTGCCTGGTCGTTCCAACCTCAGCATCCTACTACCAATTTATTCACTATCTTTCCTCTGTACATGTTCAAACCATCTCAATCTAGCCTCTCTGGCTTTGTCCCCCCAAAAATAATCTTACATGTGCTGATGAGCTCATTCTTGATCCTATCCATCCTCGTTACTCCCAAAGAGAACCTCAACATTTTCATTTCTGCTACCTTCAGCTCTGCCTCCTGTCTTTTCCTCAGTGCCACTGTTTCTAAACCATACAACATCGCTAGCCTCATCACCGTCTTGTACACTTTTCCTTTCATTCTTGCTGATACTCTCCTATCGCATATCACACCGGACACTTTTCTCAAACCATTCCAACCAGCCTGCACACGCTTCTACACCCCTTTTCCACACTCTCCATTGCTCTGGACTGTTGAGCCTAAGTACTTAAAATCATCCACCTTCTTTATCTCTGCTCCCTTTAACCTCACCGTTCCTCTGGGTTCCTTCTCGCTCACACACATGTATTCTGTCTTACTGAGGCTAACCTTCATTCCTCTCCTTTCCAGGGTATACCTCCACCTCTCTAAATTTTCCTCCACTTGTTCTCTGCTCTCACTCCAGATCACAATGTCATCTGCAAACATCATAGTCTATGGAGATTCTTGTGTAACCTCATCTGTCAGTCTGTTCATCACCATATCAAGCAAGAAGGGGCTCAGAGCTGATCCTTGATGCAGTCCCACCTCCACCTTGAACTCTTCTGTCACACCAACAGCACACCTCACCACTGTTTTACATCTTTCATACATGTCCTGCACCACTCTAACATACTTCTTTGCCACTCCAGACTTCCTCATGTAATACCACAGTTCCTCTCTCGGCATCATGTCATATGCTTTCTCCAGATCCACAAAGGCACAATGCAGCTCCCTCTGACCTGCTCGATTAACAACCTCAAAGCAAACACTGTATCTGTGGTGCTCTTTCTTGGCATGAAACCAAACTGTTGTTCACAAATGCTGACCTCTGCCCTTAGTCTAGCTTCCACTATTCTTTCCCATAACTTCATTGTATGGCTCATCAACTTTATCCCTCTGTAATTGTTACAATTCTGCATGCCTCTCTTGTTCTTAAAAATGGGCACCAGCACACTTCTCCATTCCTCCGGTATCCTCTCACTCTCTAAGACCTTGTTGAATGTTCTTGTCAGGAAATTTACTGCTACCTCTCCTAGACACTTCCATACCTCCACCGGTATGTCATCAGGACCAACTACCTTTCCACTCTTCATTCTCTTTAGTGCCCTCCTTACTTCACCGTTACTTCCTGGTCCTCAACGGTCACCTCTTCTACTCTTTGTTCTCTCTCATTTTCCAGAGTGCAGAGCAATTTCCACAAAATTCTGCTCGTTATATGTACTGCTACACACCGGAAAATACTGTTACACACTGGTATATACTGATACACACCGGTATATACTGCTTCATTCTGGTATGTACTGTTACAAACTGTTATAAACTGTTACATACTGCTACATACCGGTATATACTGCTACACACCGGTAAATACTGCTACTTTGTTATTTGTTACTTGTTATATACTGGTACACACTAGTATAAACTACTATCGGATAACTATTTGCTGAATAGTCCATGAGACAGAAGATATATGTCAACAGCCACAAGACTGGTTTAATAGCAGTGAAGAAAGAAGTTGCATAATTTACTTATATAATTCATTAAAAGTCCCAGCATGTAGACACCTGAACCTTACCGCAAGGACATGAAATGAGGCACCAAAAGAATGCAGCATAAAATATTTTTCTTTATAGAAACAGTAGAGCATTTACATCAGGAAGGAGGCAGTTTGCTTTGACACGTTAAATTTTCTCTCATTTATAGTCAGTAGTGTAACCTCCATGCACCTCATTCCCTATATATATATATATATATATATATATATATATATATATATATATATATATATATATATATATTACAGTAATTCTGTGGATTATCTGTGAAACTAGTTCACTCCATTTGCAAACTGATAAATTTTCTTTGGGCAGTGGTGGTCTGTTGGTAAGGTCACTGATCCCAAGTTTGGGTGTTCAAGCCCCATTCGCAACTGGTTTAACACATTTTTGTCGATGCTGTTGTTTGAAAATAGGACATTTTTAAATATTCCTTTAAAAGTATTTTCTTTTAGTACTTGCAAAGTAAACCTCCAGTTGTCTTTGGTAACTGGTGGTTTAGCAGCTGGAAGTACAAACAAGTAGTTTTACAGCATTTTTAATTATTTTATCTTTAAAATCTAAATCTTTTGTGAAGAGATTTTTTTGTTAAAAAAAAAAAAAAGCAGAATGTTCATTCAAAAATAGTTGCTTTTAGTTCATTCATTAATTTCCTAAAACACTTAATCCTAATCAGGGTTACAGAGGGGCTGGTGCCCACCTCAGGAAACTCACCCCCAGACAGCTCACCACGCCATCACAGGGCAGAAACACACTGATGACTATACAGATTCTCATTTAAAGAGTCACAATGGTTGTTTTACTTGAACCTTTCACCAGTGAGACAGTTAGCTACACTGGGGGGGGGCAACTGTTGACAGTGGGGCTTGAACTCACTACCTTGGGATCAGTAATCCATCACTTTACCACCATTGCAAATTTGCTTTAGTGCTTGCAGTTATGCCTTATTAGGGGGAAATCATTTTTTTTAATTTAGCTAGCTAGCTTAATTTAAAAAAAAAAAAAAAAATTAATTTAGCTAGCTAGCTTGGGGGCAGTGGTGGTCTAGTGGTATAGGGCGCTGGATCGCTGATCCAAAGGTTGGGGGTTCGAGTCCCACTCTCCACAAGGTTATCATTGTCCCCCCCCAGTGCAGCTAACTGGGTTATCAAAGGCGGGCCATGTCGCTCACTGTCTATGGTGAGAGGCATGTAAAAGAACCATTGCTGACTTTCGACAAGAGTAGGCTGCAAAGCTGTCGGCGTGTTTCCGCCCTGCGATGGCCTGGCGAGCTGTCCGGGGTGTACTCTGCCCTCGCCCTGAGTTGGCTGGGATGGGCACCAGCCTCCCCGCGACCCTAATTAGGATGAAGCGGTTACAGAAAATGAACTGATGAACTCGCTAGCTAGCAAGCAACAACCTCCTTTGTTAATTTCAGGTTTAGTTGCTAAGACAACAAGCAAGTAACTTTTCAGACATATTTTTGAAATCTTAGTTTTGAAACTTAGATTTTTTTAAATATTATATATATATATATATATATATATATATATATATATATATATATATATATATATATATATATATATATATATATATATATATATATATAATTTTTTTTTTCTCTGCTAAACGACACATATAAAGAGAAGTCAAAAGAAAAAATGTTCTATAAAATTATTTGCCGTTAGTGCTAACAGCTAAATCTCCAGCTACTTCACGAGGTGACCCTGGCGAGTTACTTTAGCAAGCAACAACCACCATCGCTACATTTAGTTGTTAGGAATACAAACAAGTAACTTCAAAAAACATTTTCTGTACTCTTGTTCTTGAAGATTGCATGGTAAGAAGACTGTCTCCGAATTTAGAAGATACTTAATACAGGTATCTGGCGATTCAATGCATGTCTAAATTTGGAAGTTTTTAGCAGATGTTCACACTTCAAAAGCACTAAGTGCTTAAAGAGGTAGCATGGTCATTTCCTAAACAGAGCATATGATTGTGTACGGGTGTGCTTTTATTCCTCATTAATGCTCACTAGAGCTAACTTCTGTTTTTATCCTACATGATAAAAATATGAGCCTAATTCTGCACATACACACACGTCACTGTTACTGATATTAGACAATGCCACCCTGCCTTGCTGCTTTAATCGCTGCCCTTTCTTCATCATTTAATAGTTGGCTCTGTGCTCTGCGTCCAATGTGACAGAAGTTTTGTCATTATATAAAGCTCAGCGGTTTCAGCTCTCCATGTCATGCTGTGACGCAGCATTGAAAAGGGACATATGTCAAATACAGACTCTATTTTTAGACTGGCCAAGTGCCCTGTGGCTCTGCTGGACTTCTGAATGGGTCAACAAAATGCCTTTTCACTCTCTTGATCTTTATTTATTTGTTGAGTTAGTAAAGAATCATAACACTATTAAGCACCTTCAGACATGCTATGCTTGTTCTATTTATTCTGTTATGAAATGGTTCTTTCAGCAGGATCATTTGAACCCCTGTGGTCTTTTTTTTTTTTACTATTTATTTGCTAAATTACGGGGAGGGATATTTTTTACTTCACCATGCTGTCCTGTAAAGCAGGGGTCCCCAACCTTTTTATCACCGTGGACCGATCAATGCTTGACAATTTTACCACGGACCGGGGGGCGTGGGGGGGTGGGGGGCGTGGTGTCATAAATTGCTATTATCGTAAATATAATTTATTTATAGAAAATATTATCATAATAATACTGTAATAATAATAATAATAATAACAATAATAATAAGCAACTCCAAGAATGTTATTTTTCAACAGCTGAAATAAAGTTGGTTGGGTAGTAGAACTTGAACTTCTCTATTAAAAAAACAAAAAAAAAACAAAAAGCAACCCAAAACCCACAGGTGATGGTGCACCAGCGGGGAGAATGAAGGCTCAGGCTCAGTCTCACCCAAATCCCCGCTATTGATCGAAACATGTCCAACTCGCCTCTGTTCATGTGCCGTCCCCTTGTGGGATATATTTTAGCAATCATATGACCAACATGTAACCGAGAGAATCCGGCCATTTTTCCAAATAAAGATTGTTCAGACTCAGATAATAAATAAAATGGAAATAATTAATTATTTTTTCTGCGGACTGGTACCACTTGAGCCACAGACCGGTGGTTGGGGACCCCTGCTGTAAAACCCTCATGCCCTAGGCCAGGGGTCACCAACCTTTTTGAAACTGAGAGCTACTTCATGGGTACCAATTAATGCGAAGGGCTACTAGGTCGATACACACCTCTGAAATTACAAATTTGCTCAATTTACATTTAATTAGATTTAATTAGATGTTATTATTAATAATTAATGATATTCATCTATGTGAAGATATTGACTTGATTTAAAAATATATTCAAAAAAATTATATGCAGCTCAATGGAGAGTGGCGCTGTCCTAAAAATGGGCCTGTCCTAAAAATAGCAGTGAACAGGTCCGCGGGCAACTTATATTGTCCTTGCGGGCTACCTGGTGCCCACGGGCACCACGTTGGTGATCCCTGCCCTAGGCCATACTTATTAGTGTCATAGATATGTATTTCTTATTAGCTTCACATGCCATTCCATAGATTTCATGAACCTGAAATTTTATTGGTGGCATAGTGGTGAGAATGCTTGTTTTGAACAATGAAGTCCTGGGTTCGAGTCATAGGCTTGGCGAGGGTATTTCTGTATGGAATTTGCCTGTTCTCATTGTGCTTGCATAGGTTGTTTCCTCTGGGTATTTTGTTTACCTCCCACAGTCCAAGGACATACACACTGGCTGCTCCAAATTGCAATTAGATCTGAGTGAGAGTGTGCATGGTTGTGTGTGTTGCCCTGTGATGGAATGGTATGCTATTCAGAGTGCACCCTGCCTTTGCCCTGAGACAGCTGAGATAGGCTCCAGCTCCCGGCGACTCTAATATGATTAGGTAGTTCAGTGAATAAATAAATTAATTAAACTGTATTGATATATCGTTGTTACAGTAAACAGTCAGAAGGTAGTGTTGGACTTTTATTCGTGTTGCTCACGTGTGCTGAAATCTTGCAAAAGAATTGGTCTAAGATTCAAACTGTAACTCCACCCCTGGTCTGAGCCAAATCCCATCCCACTCAGTGCATAATCTTAAGAAAGGCTAAAAATGGGAGGGGAGAGACTTGGGAGGGGACGTGTTATTGACAATTTGCTTACTCCTGTATGTAAGTCTCACTGAACCCTGCACTAGGAACGACGATATTAGTCATCAACATCCTGATATGGGAGCGCACTGCAGAACTATAATACATAATACTATATGAAGAAATGGCGGCAGTTACACAGACAAGGACAACACAAGCAGTGAAACATCCCTGGGCAAGCTCATTCTTCTGGTCTCGCAGTCTTGATATTGTTAGTGTAAATAGACAAATAGCCAAAAACAAGATGTAAAATAGACTACAGGGGTCCAGACACTTTGTTTGAAAGGATCATTTCATAATATACCAATAGAGAACAAGCATAGCAAGTTTGAAAGCTCCAGCTTCAGCGCGCGGAAAGTAAATGCCTGGAAACATAATACTGTCTACAGTTTTGCCTCCCTGACCTGAACAAGTCGGTCAAAGTCACTCAAACACAAATTCATCCTCGCACTCATAGTAATGGAGAAGCCTTCCAAATTTGAAAGCCCCAGCTTCAGCATGTGGCATGTAAAAGTCCGGAGTGACGGACGGACAGACTGATTCAATTCCTATAGCTCCTGAACTTGGGAATCAAGCCCAAGTCTGCAGTTCTCTTAATGTACAGCTATTAACTAACATTTTTTCCAAGGAAGTAATTGAATGTCTGAACCGCTGCTTAGTGTCATATATCACTTCAGTGAAACTGATAATAGAAGCAGTGAGATAACTGAGGCAAGTGATGTTAGATTATTGTGAATATTATATTATTCAAGCTTTTATACAAGTGCTATAAACGTAAACCAAAAAATGGCTCCTACGGTTGATCTCACAACCACTCCACACACACACACACACACACACACACGAGACATGCATGCCTGGTATCCCTTAAAGCGTGCAATTTTCCTCCCATCTAATTTCCTTAAGGCATCAGATGCGGTCTGAGGGAAATGCATGAGCAAGATAATAGCACGGCTGTATTCATTCATGCGTATGCAAAGCCGCGAATCAGTGCTGACAGCAAAGCAGGAAGATACGCTGCCGTCCCTTTACTTTTTTTTAAATCAATTTGGTTTATATCTGTTTGCATGTGAACTGCCGCTGCTTTATGCACCTCTCCAGTCAATTATGTCAACGCTAATATGACACTTCCTGCCACTGTCTATGACCTATTCGTTAATGCAGCCAGTTTGCTTCACATTATCAGCTTATGCACCGAATCCATGTGCAATATTCTCTGCAGAGTAATTCAGGTGTAATGCATCAACATTTTCCAGGCACAGAGCGAAAAAAAAAGCCAGGACAAAACTTGCTGACCTTTTTTGGAATCAGTTTTAAAAATGGATTCAAATGTAATTGTGTAGAATGTTACACTAATGTTTATTTCAATACACAATATTATGTACTGTATTAGCACAAGTGTAGTGGCACTTAACGGCAAAAATTACCTGAATGAGCACCAGCTGGGCAAATAGGAGTTCTGTGACATTTAACCTGATAATGTAAGTGATATTTACACTAGCTAAATGTTAATTAAACCCCACAGATCTTCTGAATGTTGAGTTTTGTAATTTCTTCCTTTTGTCACATTAACTTCAAGAGAGGGAATAAAAGAGGCTGCTGATTTACAACTGCTATAGAATAAGTGATAACATGAACAAAGTTGCCTTAGACATGTTCCTAACATTCATTATTTTAAACCGGTTTCTCCTACTTAATGGTTGCTGGCAGGATGCCTATCTCAGTCAACTTTTGGCAAGGGCAGGGTACTTCCTGAACAGCTCACCAGGTCATCACAGTGCTAACATCACACAACCATTTATACTCACACCTAGGGGTGATTTAGAACAGCCAGTTAACCTACTGTGCATGTTTTTGGACTGTGGAGGAAACTGGAATACCTAGAGGAAACCCATGCAAATATAGGGAGAGCATGCAGACTCCACACAGAAACGCCCGAGACCAGGAATCAGGCCCAGGACCTTCTTGCTATGAGGCGGACAACTTAGCCATCGCACTAAGTCTAAGCCATGCCCCTCTCCTAAGCCATGCCCATCTCTAAAGCCACGCCCATCTATGTAAATCTTGTAAGCATGGTATTTTTCTATCTCAAGATATAGATGATATCATGATATTATTTGCCGATGATATGAACATGTTTTCTTATACAGTCATTGGTTTACAACAGCAACTAAATGTTTTACATCAGTTTTGTATTTTTTGGGGTTTGAGTGTCAACATTGAGAAAACAAATATCATTGAATTTAGAAATAGAGGTGTATTGAAAAAGAATGAAGTATGGTATTATGGTAATACAAAACTTAAATGTGTTTCTTATTATAAATATTTAGGTTTAATATTTTCAGCAAGATTGAACTGGTCACAAGCTTGTAAAAGTCTGGTGGCCCTAGCGTCAAAAGCTATGCAACCTATATATCAACCATTCTAAAAGAATTATCATATTTCTTTAAATACTGCATGTACAATTTTTGACTGTAAAATTTTGCCCATTCTTCTATACGGGTCAGAAATTTGGGGGACTAAATATTTTCACTGTATTGAAAAGATACAGACAGTATATTTTAAGTGCTTTTTGAATCTGGGAAAGTTTGCTTCAAAAAAAGCTGTGTTGGGGAAATTGGTCGATGTAATATTTTTTGTATTTAGTAGATTAAGGGTAATTAGATATTGGTTGAAGTTATTAAAAATGGATGTTTATAGATGCCCTAAGACAAGTTATATATTTTTTAACGTCACAAGATGAAAATGGTAAGGTTAATTTGGCATCAGAAGTTAGACAACTACTTTTTCTTAGTGGATTTTCATATGTGTGGATTTCACAAGAGGTTGCAAATTAAGTCATTTTTCTTTCTCATTTTAAGCAGCGTCTTCAAGATATTTATTTTCAAGAGTGGTCTCTGTCTGTAGGAAATTCAAAGTTTTTACAACACTATTCCTCACATAAATCTTTGTTAGAGTCTGAATTTTATATCATGAATTTACAGGATAAATCCGTTATACGGGCATTATGGAAATTTAGAATAGGTTTCCATGATTCTAGAAGTAATTATTTGAATAAGTCCTGGGGAGATGTGAGTGATGTTAGTGAAGCTACCTGTAAAAATTGTGACTCTGGTGAGACTGAAAATGAATTTCATGTAATGTTTGTATGTGGCAAATATTCAGATTTAGGGCGATAATATCTATCTTTTTTTGCCATTACCATTGTTACCTGTGAGAGATAAACATATATTGTCCAATCTGTTAAACTCTAAAAATATTGATGTCTTACGATGCATTGCAATCTATCTTAAACATGTATTTAATGAAAGATCTGTAACAAAATTGTTACCACGCCCATTCACTCATATGTAAACTGTAATTGTACAATAGGCCTTGAGGCCACAAAATACTGAATAAACGAATCTGAATCTGACACACTAAGCACTGCATCACCGTACCACCCTCTATAACGTTCATCATAAAATAAACATACAAACTAGTTCCAATTATCTGGCATCTGATCCATTGTCAGGTACTTTTACTGTTTAATGGTACTTTTTAAAATGAAACAATAAGGACCCTACTTGGTATAACAGCACACTTTGTCCGAAAAAAAAAATCACAGAATCGAGAAAATCATATAAAAGATTGCCAATTTAAACTTCGTACGGTTGCCCTCAAGCAGCAGCCAGTTAAAACACAACACCACCACCACTCGCCTTTGTTTACGTTTGTATAACTGGGTTTACACTCAGCTAACTGGGTTATCAAAGGCGGGCCATGTCTCTCACTGTCTATGGTGAGAGGCATGTAAAAGAACCATTGCTGACTTTCGTAAAGAGTAGCCTGCAAAACCGTCAGCGTGTTTCTGTCCCTTGCTAAAGGGTTGTGTCAGGAAGGGCATCTGACTTAAAAACCTCTGCCAAATCAAACGTGCAAATCATTTGCTGTGCCGACCCCTGATAAAGGGAAAAAGTCGCAAGGAAATCTCTTTCACTCTCACAGCAGCCAGCCCAAACAAAACACCACCACCACCACCACGCATCTTTGTTTACGATCGATGTGTGTGTGTGTGTGTGTGTGTGTGTGTGTGTGTGTGTGTGTGTAAATAAAAGTTAAGATTTTTACTTATTTACAGTACGGCATTTATGGTATGGGACAGCTAGCATAGTCTTGGTTATTTTTTTGGTCATCTGCTATTCTTGGTAATATTACACACCATTTCTATATATTTTTACTCTATATTTAATTTTAATTTAATTTATATGTGTTTGTGGGAATGTCCTGATACATCAGCAAAATTGATTTTCCGGCTTCATCCCGAAAGCGCCGGAGAATCGAAATTAGACTCTTCTTCTTTTCCTTTCGGCTGTTCCCTTCAGGGGTCGCCACAGCAAATGATCTGCCTCCATCTCGCCCTATCCTCTGCATCTTCGACTCTTACTCCAAAGACCTTTATGTCCCTGAGACTAACCTTCATTCCCCTCCTTTCCAGGGCATACCTCCATCTCTCTATATTTTCCTCCACTTGTTCTCTGCTCTCACTACAGATCACGATGTCATCTGCAAACATCATAGTCCATGGAGATTCTTGTCTAACCTCGTCTGTCAGCCTGTCCATCACCATAGCAAACAAGAAGGGGCTCAGAGCTGACCCTTGATGCAGTCCCACCTCTACCTTGAACTCCTCTGTCACACTGACAGCACACCTCACCACTGTCTTACATCTCTCATACATGTCCTGCACCACTCTAACATACTTCTATGCCACTCCAGACTTCCTCATGCAATACCACAGTTCTTCTCTCGGCACCCTGTCATATGCTTTCTCCAGATCCACAAAGGCACAATGCAACTCCTTCTGACCTTCTCTGTACTTCTCTATTAACATCCTCAAAGCAAACACTGCATCTGTGGTGCTCTTTCTTGGCATGAAACCAAACTGTTGTTCACAAATGCTGACCTCTGTCCTTAGTCTAGCTTCCACTATTCTTTCCCATAACTTCATCGTATGGCTCATCAACTATATCCCTCTGTAGTTTCCACAACTCTGTACATCGCCCTTGTTCTTAAAAATGGGCACAAGCACACTTCTCCTCCATTCCTCCGTCATCTGCTCACTTTGTAAGACCTTGTTGAATATTCTTGTCAGAAAATCTACTGCTACCTCCCCTAGACACTTCCATGCCTCAACTGGTATGTCATCAGGGCCAACTGCCTTTCCACTCTTCATCCTCTTCAATGCCCTTCTCACTTCTCCCTTACTAATCTTTGCTACTTCCTGGTCCTCAACGGTCACCCTTTCTACTCTATTTTCTCTCTCATTTTCCTCATTCATCAGCTCTTCAAAGTACTCTTTCCATCTTCCCAGCACATTTCTGTCATCAGTCAATACATTTCCCTCTCTGTCCTTTATCACTCTAACTTGCTGCATGTCTTTTCCATCTCTATTTCTCTGCTGTGCTCACCTGTATAAATCATTTTCTCCCTCTTTACTGTCCAACCTATCATACAAGTCATCATACTGTTTGGCCTTTGACACTGCTACCTTCGCCTTACGCTGTGTCTCCCTGTACTCCTGTTTACTCTCTTCGTCCTCTCTGTGTCCCACTTCTTCTTAGCTAACCTCTTCTTTTGTACACACTCTTGCACTTCCTCATTCCACCACCAAGTTTCCTTATCTACTTTCCTTCCAGAGGACACACCAAGTACTCTCCTACCGGTCTCCCTGATCACATTGGCTGTGGTTGTCCAGTCATCTGGAAGCACTTCCTGACTACCCAAAGCCTGTTTCAACTCCTCCTTGAAGACAACACGACACTCTTCCTTTTTCAGCTTCCACCACTTTTGTCTCCTGCTCTGCCTTTGCCTTTTTCACCTTTCTCATCATCAGCGTCATCCTGCACACCACCATCCTATGCTGTTTGGCAACACTCTCACCCACTACTACTTTGCAGTCACTGACTTCCTTCAAATTACATCGCCTATACAAGATGTCGTCCACCTGTGTGCTCTTACTTCCGCTTTCATAAGTCACCCTATGCTCCTGTTACTTCTTGAAGAAAGTATTCACCACAACCATTTCCATCCTTTTTGCAAAATCGATCAACATCTGTCCTTCTGCGTTCCTGTCCTGGATACCAAACCTGCCCATCACTTCCTCGTCCCCTCTGTTGCCTGCACCAACATGTCCATTGAAGTCTGCCCCAATGACCACTCTTTCACCTCTGGGGGTACTCTGCATCACTTCATCTAACTCACTTCAGAATCTCTCCTTCTCTTCTAGCTCACATCCTGCCTGTGGGGCATGAGCACTAACAACATTGACCATCACGCCTTCAATTTCTAACTTGAGACTCATCACTCTGTCTGACACTCTTTTCACTTCGAGAACATTCCTGACAAACTCCTCCTTCAAGATGACTCCTACTCCATTTCTCTTCCCATCCACACCGTGATAAAACAGTTTAAACCCTGCTCCCAAGCTTCTAGCCTTGCTACCTTTCCACCTGGTCTCCTGAACACACAGTATGTCTACCTTCCTCCTCTGCATCATGTCAGCCAGCTCTCTATCTTTTCCTTGCATAGTTCCAACATTCAAAGTCCCTACTCTCAGTCCTAGGCTCACGCATTTCCTCTTCTCTCTCTGCCTACGGACACGCCTCCCGTCTCTCCTTCTTTGACGTCTTCAACCAACAGTAGTCCAATTTCCATCAGCACCCTGTTGGTTGACAGCACTGATGGCGGTCGTTGTTAACCCGGGCCTCGACCAATCCGGTATTAATTTTGTTTTGACCATTTGCATTTTTCATATGCCCTTCCTGTTGCAACACTCTGCATTTATCCGGGCTTGGGACCGGCATAAGGGGGAGAGACACTGGTTAGTGCCCCCCCCCCGCCTCATGGATTATAATCCAAATTAGACTATATCTATAAATAGATTAAAAAATGAAGTTGTTACAATGCAAAAATATTGGCAATATTCAGTTGTATATGAAGATTAAACCGTCCATCCATTTGCCAAACCATTTAATCTTACTCCAATCCCAAGCCAACTCTCTGTGACGGTGTGGTACACCCTGAATAGTTCACCAATCCAAGGACAACACACAACTAACTGATTTCTAGTGCAGAATGAATGACTCAACAGTGTATACTCACACCTAGGAGCAATTTGGAAAAATTAGCCTAATGAGCATATCTTTGAAATGTGGGTGGAAACTGGAGTACCCTCAGGAAACTCACACAAGTATGAGGAGAACACTGAAAACTGGCCTTAAACCCAGGACCTTGTTGCTGTGAGACCCTTGAGCTAACCATTATGCCACCGTGTCACCCAAGAGTAAACCACCTAGTAGCAATTCAGATAATCCACCTACCGGTTTAATCTGTGAGATGGGAAGAAATTTGAGAACCCACACAGACATGATGAGAGCATGCAAGACTCTGCATAGACCGTAAACAGTTATACGTAACAGTTACGTCCTATCTTAGCCAACTCTGGGTGAAGGTTGGGTGTAACGAGAGTAGCTCGCCAGTCCATTGTAAGGCCAGCACACACAACTAACTGACTTCCTGTGGTGAATGATTGTTCTGCTGGATGTACCATCTGCTTTTTTTATTGGCTGCTGTAGATTCTGGGGGCAGAGCTTTATTTACATTGTTAAAATGTTTAGCTAATGTAAATTCAAATACATATACTGTAGTGTTTGAGTGAATGGCATAGTCGCATCGTGCTTAGCATGTCTGCCTCACAGCAGGAAGGTACTCTACTTGTTTTGGTTTACTCCAGGTACCCTTATTTCCTCCCACAATCCACAAACATACACTTTTGCTTAAATGGCTGTTGGCCTTAGGTGTGAGTGTCAGTGAATGTGTGTTGGCCATGTAATGGACTGTCAAGCTGTTCAGGGTGCCCAGAGTCCACCTCTGCCCATAGTCTTTTAAGATAGGCTCCAGTTCCCTGTGACCCTAATAGAATTAAATAGTTTAGAAAATGAATGAACCAGTGAAAAATGAGACGAGCGTTTTAACTTTGTATCCACATTATCACACCTGAAAAAATATGCCAGATGACCATTCATGTACACCCAGCATGGGCCTGCAGGTATAAACAGGAAGCAGATGGTCTAGTCCGCTTAATTGAGGCTGAAGATGATATTTTGGGGGGTTTGGGGGAAGGGGTACATGGGAGCATGCCATCATTAATAAGATCCGGTCTGGAATCAAGCATGGATGTCGACCTCATTATTTCCAATAACATTATTGTTTCTGTCTGTCAGGACTAAAACACAGCCAAAAACGAGGGAGTAGTACGGGTGAAGGTGGAAACAGACCAACAACTATACAGTATATAAGCGTGGATTTAGCCCAACTATTGGATCGCTGATCCTAAGGTTGGGGGTTCGAGTCCCCACAGGGTTGTCACTGTCCCTCCAGTGCAGTTAATGTCACTGTCCCTCCAGTGCAGCTAACTGGGTTATCAAAGGCGGGCCATGTGTTTCACTGTCTATGGTGAGAGGTATGTAAAAGAACCATTGCTGACTTTCGTAAAGAGTAGCTGCAAAGCCGTCAGCGTGTTTCTGTCCCTTGCTAAAAGGGTTGAGTCAGGAAGGGCATCCGACCTAAAAACCTCTGCCAAATCAAATGTGCGAATCAGATTATTCGCTGTGGTGACTCTCGAGAACGAAAAAAAACGAAAAGAAATGAAGAAGATTGAATAGTCGGGTCATTATTGTGTCATATAATTCATTACAGTAACTCTTTCACTCACAGCTTAACCCGATTGGGCTCGTGGAGAAGCTGGAGTCTATTTTAGCCAGCTTTGTGTAAAGGTGAGGTGCATCCTAAACAGCTCGCCAGACCATCGCAGGGCACACAAACTCACAATCATTCATCGCAATGTGCATGTCTTTGAACTGTTGGGGGAAACCGGAGTACCTTGGATGAAACCCAGGCAAGCAAGGGGAGAATATGCAAACCCACGGGACTCGAACCATGGACCTTCTTGCTTGAGCCGGAGGTTCCAACTACTACACAACCCTAAAAAAAAAAAAAAAAAAAAAAAAAAAAATCTGGAAGCCACGCCCCCTGATGTACAGCATTGTTCGTGGAGAGATTTTAACCAGGGGTTACGCCGCATCCGTGATGGTTGCATGGATGTCATTTGTTACGCACCCGCAGAACCTGTGCCGATGACAGGCTGTAGCTTTTGCAAGCTTTTCTCACCTGGTTTAAAATCCTTATAGGGTCTGAAGGAGGATGAGAAGGATCCCTTAAAGCAGAGGAATCAGACTGGAACCAATAAACAGCTGGATCCACAAGGTTACCTACCCCATTTTGTCAGACTGAGAGCTGGAAGCAGCTGATCGGTGTTCTTTGGCTGTCCGATTCCGTGCGTTTCACTCCGACATGCCACTCAAAACACCGCAAAACTCCCGACACGGGCGTTTGATCTTCACCGCTAATCCGCGCAGACGTGTGAGGGCATGATGATGATGGCGAGGGGGAGCGAGTTCTCTTCCACAATGTGCATGCTCACACCAGCCTTCCTGCACACAATCTCTCCTTCTTTCCTAACAATCACAAAAAAAAAACCCTTAATAATGTTAATAACCTTTAAACAAAATCTCCTCCAGCGCTAAATTCAGATAAGGAAGGCCAGACACCAGTGTTTCTGTTCGAATCCGACGGATCCTTTTACTCCTCTATCTTCAAACACCAGCCACAAATATGAGCAGTGATCAGCTACACTCTTATTCCATACACTCCATCCTGGGCAGGGAAAAGAAATATACCGTAGATGCTCATTCATCCATTTACACTATTTTCTAGTGCCGTGTTCGCCTCGTTGCCTGGTTACAGCTCTCCGGTGAAAAAAAAATCCCCAAGCAGCGCATAGTGCAAATGATTCACTCGACCGAGTTGATTCTTTCACACTAAATTGAATCACTCGACCCTGAAATCCTTCGTTTGATTCATTTGATTCACTGAATCAAAGCGGAGTAAAGAAAAAAAACATAATTTTGATTATGTTAACACGTTTTCTGTCTCATAATAATGCAAGGGTTTCTGTTCAGTACTGGTAATAATAATAATAATAACAATAATATTATTATTATGATTATTCATTCATTCATTTTCTGACCCGCTTATTCCTAAATAGTCTGGTGCCCATCTCAGCAGAGTGAGGGCAGAGGACACCCTGAACAGCTCGACAGGCCATCGCAGGGCAAAAACACGCTGCACTGACAGCTATGCAGCTCCTCTTTAAAAAAAGTCAGCAAATATTCTTTTACATGAACCTCTCACCACAGACAGTGAGATACATGGCCGGCCTTTGATAACCCAGTTAGGCGCACTAGGTGGACAGCAGTAACAACAAAGTTCAAGCCCCACTGACCTTGTGATCAGTAATCCAGCACCTGATCACCAGGGAACCACTGCCTATTATTATTCATTCATTCATTCATTTTCTCAACTGCTTAATCCTAATTAGGGTTGCAAGGAGGCTGGCGCCCATCTCAGCCAAATCCGGGTGAGGGCAGGGTACACTCTGGACAGCTCACCAGGCCATCACAGGGCCAGCACTCACATAACCATTTACATCTAGAGGGGATTTGGAACAGCCAATTAACCTATTATGCATACTTTTGGACTGCAGGAGGAAACCCACACAAGCACTAGGGGAACATACAATCTCTACACAAAAACGCCCGAGGTGGGAATCAAACCCAGGACCTTATTGCTGTGAGGAGGACGTGCTAACCTTTATGCCACTGAGCCACCACTATTACTATTATTACAGTCGTACCTTGACATACAAAATTAATCCATTCCGAGGGCATGCTCATAAGTCAAAATGTTCATTAGATAAAACAAAAATTCCCCACTAGAAATAATAGAAAACCAATTAATCTGTTCCAACCCCCTCCCAAACTCATATAACCTGACATAAACACGTATATTTCACCTAATATATTAAAGATAATCATGTAAAAACAATAAATATTTCATAATAATAATTGTACATTAACATTAATAATAATTATTAATAAAACAAGAATAAACAAAAAGCAAACTAACCCTTCCGATCATCGACAATGGCAAAGATGTCAGGTGGGCATGAAGATGTCACGTGAGCAGGCATGAGGTGGTGTGTAACAGTGGAGGAGGGGAGAATTTTGTGCATGTGCACGATATGAATGCCAGTGAGGAAAGGCTTGTGGTGAGCTCCCACAAGGCCAGTGCTTCTCAAATAGTGGGGCACGGTGTGATGCCAGGGGTGGGCGTGTATGACCCTGGGGAACATGCTTTTTTGCTATATTGTACTAGAAGTAAGTGTAATTGCACAACCTGTGCATTAGGTGGTAGTGGTGCTCTCACTGGGTTGCCTATGGTGTAGGGAAAAAGCACCGAGCAAATGATATGAAGTGCAGCAAGCACTATTTGTAGTTGTGAATTTTTTTTCTTCTATATATGTGGGGCAGTGGTGGTCTAGTGGTATAGGGCGCTGGATCGCTGATCCAAAGGTTGGGGGTTCGAGTCCCACTCTCCACAAGGTTGTCACTGTCCCCCCAGTGCAGCTAACTGGGTTATCAAAGGCGGGCCATGTCTGTCACTGTCTATGGTGAGAGGCATGTAAAAGAACCATTGCTGACTTTCGTAAAGAGTAGGCTGCAAAGTCGTCAGCGTGTTTCTGTCCCTTGCTAAAAAAGGGTTGTGACAGGAAGGGCATCCGACGTAAAAACCTCTGCCAAATCAAAACGTGCAAATCAGATGATTCGCTGTGGCGACTCCCGAGTGAAAGGGAAAAAGCCGAAAGGAAGACAGACAGGGGGCGTCACAGAAAATACTTAAGAAGCACTGCACAAGGTGTTCTCGGAGCACAGAGGAATACACGCAGAAGAATACAAGGCTAATCAGTCCGGAAAAGCCATTTCCCCAGCAGAGCTCATAAATCAAAATTTTGCTCGTTGGATGGGGCAGATTTTTTGGTGGGATCAATGCTCGTATCATGGAAAACTCGTTAGTAAAGACACTCGTAAGTCAAGGTGCCATTGTATTATTACTATTATGATTATTATTATTACTGAACATAAACCCTATACACTTTGTGTCTTTTTCTTCTGAATCCAAGGCAGTTATGCAGAAGTCAAATCCAGATGACATCAAAAATACAGTGTTCCAGATCTCTGAGAAAACCCTTTTGGAATGCGTGCTTGTATTTACATGTCTAGTCTCTCATCCTTTTCATAGCCACTCCCTCACATTCCTTTCTCTGTACCCTCTTAAGATTCTCATAATGTTTATCAGGAAGAAAATAAGTACAATAATATGTATGTGCATGGGTCCATGCATATTATTTTCATTTTGGGAAGGAGCATTTCATTTTGCTTACCATCGCAATACCTTTTCAGTCAAAACATGGAACGCCACACATGCATCAGCTTCCTGAGTTGGACTTTGATAGATAAATGAATGATTGAATGAATACACAGACAGACAGATAGATATACTGTAGATAGATAGGTTGGTTACTGGATAAAAAAAAAATGGAACATAAAAGCTGATTCACAAGTAAGCAATATAGCCACGAAGTTTTCGATTGATTAAGAGATTTCCTTTTGGCTTTTCCCCTTTATCAGGGGTCCCCAGAGATTTGCAGATTTGCAGGTTTGATTTGGCAGAGGTTTTCTACATCGGATTCCCTTCTTGTCACAACCCTTTAGCAAGGGACAGAAACACGCTGACGGCTTTGCAGCTACTCTTTACGAAAGTCAGCAATGGTTTTTTTTACATGCCTCTCACCATAGACAGTGAGAGAAATGGCCCGCCTTTGATAACCCAGTTATATGCACTGGGGGCGACAGTGACAACCTTGTGGAGAGTGGGACTCGAACCCCCAACCTTGGGATCAGCGATCCAGTGGCCTATACCACCACTTTTTTGGCTCTGGATAAGAGTGCCTGCCAAATGCTGTAAATACAGTGCCTGATGTTCAGAGTAATAAATGTTTGATGGATGTTTTGATGTTTAATTGATTTGTAAGCTTCAAATCTGCTTGCTGACTGGTGCATGAAAGTAAAAACCTGCTCCTTGAGCTTTTTTTTTTTGCTTTGTCCCACCATGCTGCCACATTTCATCCAACTGCCATGTGAGTCTTTCTGTTAAGATTTACAAATGATTAATAATCCTTTTATGCATATCCGATTAGAAAACATTGTTCATTTCCTATTCAGTACAGTAGTTGGAAAAGTAACCGATTCACTCAATTGATTCGTTTCAAAGAGTCGTTCCAGAAGGAAATCAGTGAGCATCATAATACAACCTTGTAAATCCTTTAATTCAAGATTAAACTGGATCAGACGTTTTGATCTTTCTGGATGTGTAGCAGATACGAATCTTCATCCCATTCATCACATCCTCGTCAAACTGTCAGGGTTGACAGACAGTAATCAAACCCCAAATGGGTTGCCATATTGAAGCGCATATTTCCTGAATTATCGCTTAATCCGCCCTTGTTAGTGACAGAAAATTGGTCGATAATAAAAACTAAATAAAAATAAAGTAAAAATAAAAAATTGTTCATAAAAACTTGTATAAGAAAGCATAGCCTAGTGTGTGTGTGTATATATATATATATATATATATATATATATATATATATATATACATATATATATATACACACACACACACACACACACACACACACACACATATAAACAAAAAATAAAAGGACAGGACAAATACTTTCTATTGAAACTCCATTTATCACTACAGATCTGTTTCGAGAGGTGGTGAAACCATCCTCTCTCTTCAGGTGATTATAGAAGAATATAGAAGATTTTTGTTATTTGCTCTACCAAAAAGTATTGAGCACTCTCCTACGGAAGGATCTACTCAGAAAATCCTCTCTCTCTATATATATATATATACATATACACATACATACATATATACATATATATATATACACATACATACATATATACATATATATATATATATATATATATATATATATATATATATATATACACACACATACATATATATATATATATATATATACACATATACATATATATATATATATATATATATATATATATATATATATATATATATACATATATATATATATATATATATATATATACATATACACATACATACATATATATATCGCTCCCCCCCCAGGCAGTGGTGGTCTAGTAGATAGGGCACAGGATCGCTGATCCTACGGTTGGGGGTTTGAGTCCCCACAGGGTTATCACTGTCCCCCCAGTGCAGCTAACTGGGTTATCAAAGGCGGGCCATGTCTCTCACTGTTTATGGTGAGAGGCATGTAAAAGAACCATTGCTGACTTTCGTAAAGAGTAGGCTGCAAAGTCGTCAGCGTGTTTCTGTCCCTTGCGAAAGGGTTGTGACAGGAAGGGCATCCGACCTAAAAATCTATGCCAAATCAAATGTGCGAATCAAATGATTCGCTATGGCGACTCCCGAGAAAGGGAAAAAGCCGAAAGGAAAAGAAGATGATATAGTCGGCCTCCAACTTACAAAGACCCCTGTGTATGAAATCCCCGGGTTACGAAATAACCCAGATAGAAACAGAAAGAAGCTTCACTCTTTAGTTTTTAAGTTGTTTTTAATTCAGTAAATGTTTAATAAATGTGGGTGCATTTGAGATCATCTGGAATTCCGATCCCTCAAGGAATCAAATTAAAGTTGAGTTTGTCAAGTAGGGATGCGCTTTGAATTCCACGTCTTGTGGGTGTGGCCCACAGCGAGACAGATAGAGTGAGAGAGAGAGAGAGCGAGAGAGAGAGAGAGAGAGAGAGACAGAGGTGTGTGTGTGTGTGTGTTAATAAAAATGTTTAATAATGGTTTAATTAATAAATATGTTAATAAAATGGTTTAATATGTAAATAAAATGTTTAACTGGTTTAATACATAATTTTCTTTGACTTTTAACACATATTTCATACAAAATTGGTGTACTTTTATCATTTTTAAAGGGTTTATGGGGTTTATCCAGTCCAAAGACTGGAGACTTGGAACGAGTTAGGCGTTTAACATGTAAGATGCCACCCCTACTTATGAATCCCCGCTATACGAAAAGGGCTCTGGAACGGATTAATTTCATAAGTTGGGGGCAGACTGTATATACCTATATATACACATACATACACAGTGCGTATATATATATATTATACATTATATATACATATATTATATATACGCACACACACACACACACACACACACAAACACAGGGAGTCCTCGGTTTACACCGGTCCCAACTTACACCATTTCGTGGTTATGAACACACCCCCATAAAAACATAAAAAATTATATTACGTGTCATTACGTCTTACACGGTTACAAACGCGAACTAGTTTCAGTGCGCGGCGGAAGAATACACTGTGTTGTAGTTGTGATCCGAGAAAGACGATGTCGCTTCCCTTCGCTTAGTCTCGGTATTGTAATATTACATGTCATTACGTCTTACGCGGTTATGAAAACAAACGCAAACTAGTTTCAGTGTGCGGTGGACAAATGCGCTGTGTTGTGGTTGTGGGCCGAGGAAGACGGCGTCGCTTCCCTTCGCTCAGTCGCGGTACATACGCCATTTTGGTTGTTAACACCACCTTTGTCTCTCTCATGTTTTATCGTACTTTTTGCCCTTGGTTATGGCTCCCAAGTGTAAGGCAGGCTCTTCTGATGGTAGTGCATCAAAGAAAAGAAAGGCCATCACCATGGAAGTTAAAGTGGACATAATAAAGCGATCGGAAACGGGACAAACACTAACGGATATTGGCCAGTCGCTTGACCTTAGTCGTTCGACTGTGGCTACCATCATCAAAGATAAAGAGCGCATCCGTGAACATGTGAAAGGATCTGCCCCTATGAAGGCGACAATAATAACCAAGCAGCGTAGTCATCCAATTATTGAAATGGAAAGAATATTGGTGCTTTGGTTGGAAGATCAAAATCAACGGCGTATTTCAGTAAGCCTTATGGTGATTCAGGAGAAGGCGAAAAGATTGTTTGAGGCGTTGAAAATAGAAAAGGGGAAGGAAGTGAAAGTGAAGAGTTTGCGGCTAGTAGGGGTTGGTTTATGCGATTTAAGGCTCGGGCCAATTACCATAATCTTAAAATGCAAGGAGAAGCTGCTAGTGGGAATGAGAAAGCAGCACGTGAATTTCCGAAAGCATTGGCTGAGGTAATTAGGGAGGGGGTTATTCTGCTCAGCAAGTGTTTAATATGGATGAGACTGGTCTATTTTAGAAGCGTTTGCCTAACCGCACGTACATTGGTAAGGAGGAGAAGTCAGCAATTGTTCATAAAGCCAGCAAGGAGAGGCTAACTTTACTTCTTGGGGGAAATGCGGCTGGCGAATTCAAACTGAAGCCCTTGCTGCTGTATCAGGCTGAAAATCCAAGGGCACTCAAGGGCATTTGGAAACGTCAACTACCAGTCATTTGGAAGTCAAATAAGAAAGCATGGGTGACACTTGCGGTGTTTGAGGACTGGTTCATCAATTATTTTGTGCCAAGTGTGGAGCGGTATTGTGCCTCCAAGGGTATCCCCTTTAAGGTGTTGCTAGTGCTGGACAATGCCCCTGGACACCCTGCCCAGCTGGGAGACTTTAACCGTAATGTCAAGGTGGTTTACCTTCCACCTAATACCACGGCCCTTTGACAGCCTATGGGCTGAGGAGTGATTGCTTCGTTCAAGGCCTACTACCCCCGAAGGACAATTGCTATGACTTTACAGGCAACTGAAACCAAGAAGGATTTGACTCTGAAGGACTTTTGGAAATCCTACAACATCCTTGATGCTGCGAAGAACATTGCTGATTCCTGGGAGGAGGTTAAGCAAACAAACATGAATGGTGTTTGGAAAAAGCTGTGTCCTCAATTTGTGAATGATTTCCATGGGTTTGAGGACACAGTTGATCATGTTATTAAGAATGCTGAGTAAGGAAATTGATTTGGAGATGGGAAGTTGATGATGTTACAGAGCTGCTGAAAGCTTATGGAGAGGAGTTATTTGCTGAGGACCTGATACAACTGGAGAAGCAGATCATAGAGGAAGAAGAAGAAGAACCCACCCCAGAGCTGAAGGGTTTCACAAGGCAGGCCTTGGCAAGAGGTTTTGACGAGATGCAGCAAGCGTTGGCAACTTTTGAGGCTCAGGATCCCAACTTGACAAGGTTCACTAGGGTTTCCAGAGGCATCATGGATTTGATGCAATGCTACAAGGAGATCTTGGATGAGAATATGTTGCTCTCTGTCCAGTCTAACCTGGAGCAGTATTTTAAGAAGGTAGAGAGGCCTGCAACAGATCCTGAACCCTCTACCTCAGCTGCATCTACTACTCCAAGTTCACCTGCCCCAGCTTCTCCAGCACAATAAGCCTGTGTCTCCCTCCTTTACTGTATTTCATTCTTGTGGTAAGGAATTGTTTTCTCTTTTTTAATACTTTGTCATTAACTGTTACATTTTATTATAACACTGTACGTACAGTACTTTTCAGTATATTTTATGTTATGTTCCGACCTACACTGAAATTCAGGTTACGTGTCGTAAACCGAGGACTCCCTGTATGTATGTACTAGTCCTTCTCAAAAAAATAGCATATTGTGATAAAGTTCATTATTTTCTGTAATGTACTGATAAACATTAAACTTTCATATATTTTAGCTTCATTACACACAACTGAAGTAGTTCAAGCCTTTTATTGTTTTACTATCGATAATTTTGGGAAAAAAGTAAAGAAAAACCAAAAATCCCCATCTCAAGAAATTAGCATATTTCATCTGACCAATAATAAAAAAGTGTTTTTAATACAAAAAAAGTCAACCTTCAAATAATTATGTTCAGTTATGCACTCAATACTTGGTCGGGAATCCTTTTGCAGAAATGACTGCTTCAATGCGGCGTGGCATGGAGGCAATCAGCCTGTGGCACTGCTGAGGTGTTATAGAGGCCCAGGATGCTTCGATAGCGGCCTTGAGCTCATCCACAGTGTTGGGTCTGGTGTCTCTCAACTTTCTCTTCACAATATCATACATGAGGGACAGAAATGAAAACACTAAGGCTGAATACTGTAATATGCGAGCTAAGGTCAAAAAAGAACTGAGGAATGCTAGGAGGCAGTACGAAAGACAAATTGCAGAAGGAGCGAAATGTAATCCTAAGCGCTTTTTTCAGTACTGTAATAGGAAAAGAGAAGGTAAAGTTGAAATCCAGTGCATAAAGAATGAAGATGGATCACTGCTGTATGAGAACAAGGACATAGTCAGTTGACAATTTCACTACAGAGGGGACTTTTATTTGGCCGGAGGAAATTGTCAATTCTCAAGCTCATTTGGCAGAAATTGAATTTGGAGAAAATGAAGTATTGGACAAGCTGCGTAAACTTAAGACAAATAAGGCAGCAGGCCCAGATGGGTTATACCCTAGGGTGCTCAGGGAGGTTTGTGAGATCATCTCTAAACCACTGTTGGTTATTTTTAGGCAGTCATTAGTGACTGGAGAAATTCCAAATGATTGGAAACAGGGTATCATTATACCAATATATAAGAAAGGGGATCGTACAGAGCCAGGCAATTACAGGCCTGTCAGTCTTACTTGCATAGCATGCAAAATACTGGAATCTATCATAAAAGACAAGCTTGAGTCATTTCTTGAGCATAATAACATCTTGAAGGATAGCCAACATGGTTTTCGCAAGGGTAGGTCATGCCTGACAAACCTTTTGGAATTCTTTGAGGAGGCCACAAATACTTATGATCAGAGTAGGGCTTATGACATTATTTATTTGGACTTTCAAAAAGCATTTGATACAGTACCACATGAGAGACTAATTTTTAAAACGAGGTCTGTTGGAATTGTAGGAGGTATTCTGGAGTGGATTAAGAACTGGTTACAGGACAGAACACAGAGAGTTGTGGTTGGAGGGATTTCATCTGAGCAAGGAATTGTGGGAAGTAGAGTCCTCAGGGATCTGTGTTGGGACCCTTGCTCTTCCTCATCTACATTAATGACCTTGATAGGGACATTGAGAGCACATTGGTGAAATTTGCTGACGATACTAAACTGGGCGGTTTGGCAAATAGTCTGGAGTCTACTAAGGTTATTCAGGACGATTTGGATAGACTTCGAATTTGGGCAGATACATGGCAAATGAAATTCAATGTCGCTAAATGTAAAGTTCTACATGTAGGGAATAAAACATTAGACAGGAGTATTTCATGGGAGGTTTAAAACTAGAATGTTCCTCTCAGGAAAAGGATCTGGGTGTGATGGTTGACCAGTCCCTCACTGGTACTAGCCACTGTGCGTTAGCAGTAAAAAGGCAAATAGGATGGTGGGTTACATAGCCAGGAGTATTGAGTATAGATCTAAAGATGTTGTCCTTCTCTTGTATAACACATTGGTTAGACCACATTTAGAGTATTGTGTACAGTTCTGGGGACCATACTTGAAAAAGACATCGAGACTCTCGAAAAGTTCAGAGAAGAGCAACAAAGCTAATTCCGGGTATAAAAAGGAATCCTATGAGGAGAGGCTGAGGATCCTAAACCTTTTCAGTCTTCAAAAAGGAGAATTAGAGGTGATCTGATTGAGGTCTTTAAGTATCTTAAGGGGATTAATAAAGTCAACTATGCCCGACATTTAGGCCAAGTTCTGTAAGTAGAACTAGGGGTCATAAATGGAAGTTATTCAAGGGTAAATTTAGCACAAATATTAGGAAATATTTTTTCTCGCAGAGGGTAATTTCAGTGTGGAATAGATTGCCTAACCACGTTGTCGAAGCAGAAACCTTACAAGTCTTCAAAAGCAGACTTGATCTAGTGCTGGATACCATCTAGTCATGGTGCGTCTTTAAGGTTAGAGTCACTTTAGAATAGGACAATGGTGAGCTTAGTTGGGCTGAATGGCCTGTTCTCACCACTCATGTTATGTTATGTTATGTTATGTTAACATTGCTAGCCTCATCACCGTCTTGTACACTTTTCCCTTCATTCTTGCCGATACTCTCCTATCACACATCACACCGGATACTTTTCTCCATCCATTCCAACCTGCCTGCACGCGCTTCTTCACCTCTTTTCCACACTCTCCATTGCTCTGGATTGTTGAGCCTAAGTACTTACTTTGGATTGTTGAGCCAAAGTACTTATATCATTTATTATATATAGTATTATATATAGCTTCAGGCATAATAATCTTGAAAGTACAACTCTGTAAACATTATGATTAGAATTACTAATCTCAAGATAATGTATAATTAATTAGATATCAGTATCACACATCTTTGCAAGTGTATTTTCTTTACTTTGATAATTTTAACACACCAGTTTTAGTATTTATTATTTTATAGATTTAGATGAAGTTGGGCCAGAGGTCATATACAAACCTCTTATGTTCGTTGGAATAATAATTTATGTTAATTGGGATGTAATTTGGAAATTAAATGCTATTTATTCTGCATAAAGGTGAAGGTCATACTGAAATACAACTAATGAGGGACATATGGTGGGTCCATCGACATTTAAGTCACACAAGATGCTCATAATTAGTTCCCCTCAAACACTGTTTACAGTGGAGGTGGGGAGCTGCTCACCTCGACTGGGGATGTCATCGGGAGGTGGAGAAAATACTTTGAGGATCTCTTCAATCCCACCAACATGCCCTCCATGAATGAGGAAGACCCGGGGGTTTGGGCGGGGATCTGCCCACCACGGAAGTGGAGGTCACGGAGGTAGTCAATAAGCTCCTTGGTGGTCGGGTTCCGTGGTTGGATGAGATCTGCCTAAATATCTCAGGACTCTGGATGCTGTAGGATTGTCTTGGTTGACATCTCTGCAACATCATTTGGTCAGCTGTACTTCTGGATTGGCAAACCGGGTGGTAGTCCCCCTTTTTAAAAAGAGGGACCAGAGGGTTTGTTCCAATTATCGGGGAACCACACATCTCAGCCTACCTGGGAAAGTCTATGCAGGGGTACTGGAGAGGAGGATCCGACTGATAGTCAAACCTTGGATTCAAGGGGGAACAATGTGCTTTCTTTCGTCCAGGCCGTAGCACTCTTGACCTACTCTATATGCTCCATAGGATCTTGGAGGGGGCATGGGAGTTTGCCCAATCTGTCCACATGTGTTTTGTGGATTTGGAGAAGGCTTTTGACTGTGTCCCTCGGGCTACCTTGTGTAGCGTGCTCCGGGAGTATGGCGTTCTGGACCCGTTGCTACGGGCCATTCAATCGCTCCATCACTGGAGCCAGAGTTTGGTACATATTGATAACAACTGGTTGAATTCTTTTCCGGTGAGGGTTGGAGTCTGCCAAGGCTATCCTTTGTCACCCTTTCTGTTCATAATTTTTATGGACAGAATTTACAGGTGCAGCCAAGGCATTGAGGGTTTCTGGTTTGGTTGCCATCGGATCTCGTCTCTGCTTTTTGTGGATGATGATGTCCTTTTGGCTTCATCAGGCCGGGACCTCCAGCTCTCATTGGGGCGATTCGCAGTCGAGTGCGAAGTGGACGGGATGAAAGTCAGCACCTCCAAGTCCGAGGCCATGGTTCTCAGTTGGACAAGGGTGGAATGCACCCTCCAGGTCGGGAATGAGGTCCAACCCCATGTGGAGGAGGTTAAGTATCTTGGGGTCTTGTTCACGAGTGAGGGAAGGATGGAGCGGAAGATCGACAGACAGATCGCTGCAGCCTCTGATGTTAAACGGAGCCTGTACAGGAAGAAGGAGCTGAGCCCCAAGTGAAGGAGTTTAAGTATTTTGGGGTCTTGTTTACGAGTGAGGGAAGGATGGAGCGAGAGATCGCCAGACGGATCGCTGCAGCCTCTGCTGTTAAGCGGTGCCTGTACCGGTCCGTCGTGGTGAAGAAGGAGCTGAGCCGCAAGGCGAAGCTCTCAATTTACCAGTCGATCTATGTTCCAACCCACACCTATGGTCACGAGCTTTGGGTAATGACCGAAAGAACAAGATCACGGATACAAGCGGCTGAAATGAGCTTCCTTCGCTGAGTGGCAGGACTCTACCTTAGAGCTAAGGTGAGAAGCTCTCCAGGGAGAGCTCGGAGTAGATCCGCTGCTCCTCCGCATTGAGAGGGGCCAGTTGAGGTGGCTTGGGCATCTGGTCAGAATGCCTCCTGAAAGCCTGGTGTGGTGTTTCAGGCATGTCCAACCGGAAAGAGACCTCGAGGTTGACCTAGAACACGCTGGAGGGATTATGTCTCTTGGCTTGTCTGGGAACTGGAGGAAGTGGCTGGGGACAGGGATGTCTGGGCCTCTTTTCTTAGGTTGCTGCCCCTGCGACCTGACCCTGGGAGAAGCGGAAGATGATGAGATGCTAAAAATACAGCCATCCTGTGACTTAACTTTCAGCCGGACCCAGAAATGCAGGAGACAGTGTGAGATGACACAGAGCTGATTTATTACTCAAGGGGGAACCACTCAAGCAGGAGGCAAACATGGTAAATACTGATGATGAAGAGAAACACAACAGACATTAAACACTGGGAAACTAAGGCACGGGAAATTGGTTCAGCACGGAGCTGGAACCAGGAGCCAGAGAGAACACAGGGAAACAGGGACGTGATGAGAGACAATTTTCTGTCACCGAGATGAATGCGCTGCTTGTCTTTATAGCGTAGTAGAGTAGATTAGGGAGTGGGATCAGGTGTGCGTGCTGCAATCAGCCCGTGTAGATCAGCCACGCCCATACGCCGGAGCCTGCAGCGCTGGGGAGAAACAGAGTTAGAAAAGCCACCACATTCAAAATCCCCCCAAACAGAGGTCATAACAGTACCCCCCCCCTCCTCAAGGGATGCCAGATGCCACCTGGCGTCCAACTAGGCTTATCTGAGAACCTGCTGTAGAACTCAAACAGCAGGTCAGGCTCCAGGATTAGGCATGGAGGGACCTACAAGTGTTTCCTCGAGACAATACCCTTCCCAGTCCACCAGGTACTGGTAGCCACGACCCTGCCTATGGACATCAACTATGCGGTTCACCAAGTACACCGGGTGTCCATCAACTAGCCGGAGGGAGGGCGGAGGGTCCGTAGGAGGGTGAAGGGGGTTTTCCACTATGGCTTTCACCAGGGAGACATCGAACACCAGATGCACCTTGAGAGCTGCTGGGAGTTTCAGCCGGACAGGGTTTGGGGTTGATGATATGCTCGATGGTGTACGGATCGATGTACTTTGGAGCCATTTTTTTCGAGTGGGTTACATTATCGCTCAAATGACCAACATGTAACAGAGAGAATCTGGTCATTTTCAAAATAAAAGTTTTTCAAAAATAAAAGATCGTTCAGACTCAGATAATAAATAAAACAGAAATAAATAATTATTTCTTGTGTGACCCAGTGCCAATTGATCCACGGACCGGTACTGGTCCGCGGCCCAGGGGTTGGGGACCACTGCATTAAAGGAAATGCTAGACTGTTATTTGTAACGCGCTCCACTGAATGTAGGCCCTTGTCGCAAATGACATCGGAGCTTTTGAGGCAAAGTGCGGCTTATCCGAACTTCCAATTTTTTAAGTAAGTAAGTGAATGTTGAGTACTAAACAAGTATTGTTTGTACTTGACAGATCGGAAGTCCGGATAAGACACACGCTTTGTCTCAAAAGCTCTGGTGTCAGTTGCGACAAGTGCCTACATTCGGTGGAGCGCGTCACATTTTATTCATCAATAAAGATTATATGGGCTGTGCCAATAATTTTTCAACCAGAGGTCATGCTGGAAAAAGTTTTAAGAGCAATACAGTCTACACATGACCCATATTTAATTTACTTTATAAACAAAAGTTTGTTTGTTAGCAACTTTACACAAAAAGTCATGAACAAATTTTAGTTTTTAGCAGGGTGGAGTACAGCCCAAGTTACATGCTGTAATAATTTGGTGTTGATCTGGATCAAATTTTGGATCTGGGAATTTTGTGCTCTCCGGGTTCTCATTTATTTATAAATCAATTTTTAAATATCTAGGGTTGCTATTCAAGAATTCACTTAACAAATAATTTCTTTTATAGGACATAATTAGTTTAATGAGCTTTTGCTGCTGTTTTAAAAGGGACAGTTTGTAATTTTAGTTCTCATTTATTTATAAATCAATTTTTAAATATCTAGGGTTGCTATTCAAGAATTCACTTAACAAATAATTTCTTTTATAGGACATAATTAGTTTAATGAGCTTTTGCTGCTGTTTTAAAAGGGACAGTTTGTAATTTTTTTTGAGATGTTGACGACACAGAAATATGCTGACAAACCTTTCCTTACTCAACGTTTGACCCCAGCACATATATTTTATACTATAAACTATGTAAGTGTTAGTTTATTTATAAACACAATTGGGCGATGGGGGTGGGGGGGCACGAGGGACCTGGTGATAAGGTGCTGAATCACTGATCCCAAGGAAGGGGTTTGAAGCGACTCACCCTCAATGGGTTATCACTGCCCCCCAGTGCAGCCAACTGGCTTATCAAAGGCGAGCCATTTCTCTCACTGTCTATGGTGAGAGGGATGTTCAAGAGTAGCTGCATAGCCATCAGCATGTTTCTGCTCTGCGATGGTCTGGTGAGCTGTCCAGGGTGTACTCTGCCCTCGCCCAGAGTCAGCTGAGATGGGCGCCAGCCTCCCCATGACCCTAATTAGGATTAAGTGGTTCAGAAAATAGATGGATGAATACGGCAAGGGGACGACTTTTGGTGGTGGAGTGTATTTCTGGTGCAGAAACTTGAAATAAAGAAAAAAAAACAAACAAACAAACAAAAAAAACTTAAGAGCTATTGAATGAAAAATTATAAATATTAAATTATTATTATTTTATTTCATAATTATTAGATCTAAAAATAGTTTTTAACTAAACAAGAATTTTAATAAAATACATCAAGAGGCTTATTTCTTCCAACAGTGATTATTAAAATAGGTTTCAACATGTGTATAAACCATTAGAACATAAACACATGGACACAGATACACTCATACACCCACACAACTTTTGCTGTGTCCAGATTTCTTGCTCTTCTCCTATTTCACATGGACACTGCTCAGACGACAAGCACTAACAGGTGACACCATGAATCTCGAACTAGACCCCGGGCCTCTCGATTCGTGGTGTAATAGCTAATAACGAGTTCTGCCTCTATTAAAAAATTACCACATGCTGATGTGTTGGTCATGTTATCCTTAACAAACGACTCATACACATTCAATACAACCTCCAGCTGCCAAAACATACAACTGATTGGCTACAGTATAGTAAACCATCTACATCGGTGACGTGAGGAAACACTATCCGCATGTTTTAAACACCAGTGCATTTTATATCGGAGGTCGGGTTCAGATATCGAGAACGGAGATGAGTGATGCAAGACATACACAAAGGGTCAAGTTCCTCTTAAGGTCACGGCACAACTACAGGGAGATGTTATTGGCATGTTTAGCAATATATTCAAGAGGTTGTAGGAAACAACATTGGCTGTAATGTGAGGAATAAAACACTTTAGAGTGTGACGACATGGATTATAAATTAACAAAAGGAATATCTAATGAGGTACACCTTGAATGGCTTGCCAGGCCATCACAGGGCCAATACACACACTCACACTTGCACTTAAGGGTGGATTTGAAAAATTAGCCCTTGAGAAAACTGGAGAACCTGGAGGAAACCCAAGCAAGCATGAGGAGAACATACAAACTGCACACAGATACATTGCTGAGCTTTCATCATTCGTTCATTCATTTTGCAAGACACTTAATCCTAATTAGGGCAGCAGGGAGGCTGGATGAAGGTGGGGTAGACCCTGAACAGCTAGCCAGACCATTGCAGTGGCAACACAAATACAACCATTTACATTTGCACTCACAAAGTAGGGTCAATTTGGAACAGAAAACTAGCGTACTGTGCATGTTTTTGGGCTGTAAGAGGAAACCAGAGTACTCAGATGAAACACATGCAAACACAGGGAGAACATGTAAATACCACACAGAGACAACTGAGCCCAGAAATCGAACCCAGGACGTCTTGGTGTTAATGCATTTGCCTGGCTTGAGCTTCTGGAACCTCAGATAGGTGTCCAATTACACCATTTTTTTTTCTACTGTAAATAAAGGTATGGAATCCCACAATATGCATTTGTATGCTGATATTAATATCCAGGATTTAATTATAGCTGATTATTTACTTCTACAGTAGTTTTATACACAATAAATGTGAAGGTAACTTGTGCATAACTATGTTTATGTGTTCACATTAAGGTACCATAGGGTTGCATTTTATAGATGACTCTAGTGGTGAGCCGAGATCATGCAGGATGCCTATTTGGCTATTTAGAGGTAATGCTGAGCAAAAGAGAGTGAGAGAGAGAGAGAAAGAGAGAAGGAGGGTGATAGCTGCCTGCAAGCACGAGCATGAACCTAGCAACATTTAGATCTCCAAAAGCTTCTGAAGTTACTGAGAGAATAAATAAGAAAAAAATGGATTTAATGGAAAGAATTGACCTGGATAATCAGATGGCTGTCTTACATGATGCCACAATGGAGAGGGAGAAGGCGGGTCAGAAAATAAATGATGAAGTTGAGGATCTGAGCAACAGGTGATTTTTTTACCCCCTGTGAATCTTACATGGAATTTTACAAACTGAAATCTTTGTGAAACAAATGGAATAATTTCAAAATTCTTTTGACTATGCAGTATTAACACATTTAAGTTAAATTATTGGCCCTTTTTCCTCCACGAAAGCTCAAAATATGCTTGTTGTATAATTACCTCCTGTTTTAATTCCTTAGGCATTTTTTTTAGTTCATACGTCACAACTTTGACATAGTTGTGCAAGTTAATGCCTTTGATCCAGTGATACTGAAGGATTGCGTCACCTGCCATTGTGAAATGCTCCCATAGTTGATGACTATATTATGGAAAAATCTTTGGATCTTTTGGTTTGGCTGAATGTAAAACCAGCTGGAAATAAGAAGCGAAAGCTCAGAGCTTTGATAAAGTTACGATTAACACAATATTGACCGGGGATGGCACAGTAGGCTATAAAGTGCACAGAAAGTAGTTACTGGTAGACATGCCATCGCTCAGAGTTGACTGAGTTTGGCTTCAATCTCCCCTCTGGATTAAGTGTTTTGGCAAACTAATGAATGAATTGAGACAATCTTCATTCATTCATTTTCTGTAACTGCTTAATCCTAATTTGGGTTGTGGGGAGGCTGGCGCCTATCCCAGCCGACTACTGGCGAGAGCAAAGTACACTCTGGACAGCTCGCCAGGCCATCGCAGGTCAGGAACACACTGACAGCTATACAGCTACTCTTGTTGAAAGTCAGCCATAGTTAATTTACCTGCCTCACACCATAGACAGTGAAAGACATGACCGACCTTTGATAACCCGGTTAGCTGCACTGGGGGGGGGGGGGGGGGTGGACAGTGACAACCTGTTGAGAATGGGGCTTGAACCCCAAACCTTAGGATCAGTGATCGAGTACCTTTACCACCAGGCCACCACTGTCCTGAGAGCATCTCATTCATTAATTTTCTGAAACACTTAATACTTATTTGGGTCTTGGGGAGGCTGACGCCCATCCCAGCCGACTCCGGGCGAAAGCAGAGTACACCCTGGACAGCTCGCCAGGCCATCACAGGGTGGAAACACGCTGACGACTATGTAGCCTACTTTTGTTGAAAGTCACCAATGGTTCTTTTACAGGCCTTACACCATAGACAGTGAGAGGCATGGCCGGCTTTTGATTATCCAGTTAGCTGCACTGGGAGGACAGTGACAACCCGTGGAGAGTGGGGCTTGAACCCCAAACCTTAGAATCAATGATCCAGCACCTTTACCACAAGGACACAAGTGCCCCCGAGAGCATCTTATAATACATAAATGAACTATTGTTTGGGTCACCAAAACTAACCAGTTTATTAATTCTTTCCAGTCTGAGAGCAATAATCAAAGAAGAGACTGTAAAGCCTAAACTTCAGTGCCTGATGATGGATTCATCTTTCTCAATGATAGCCCTACAGAGCGAGGACAGTGGGATCCTCTGGGAGACAGTACCAAGCTGCTGCTCCACCCCCTGGGCTTTGGAAATCGGTTCTCCTGCCCCAGATCTCTCCAACAGCCTTGTTCAAAGATGTTCAAGCAGTTCAGGTTCAGAATCAGCTGGTAAAATTCTCTTCCAAATGGACGAGGACCTGATGATCAGGAGGAAGAAGAGGGAGCGGAATGAAGTGCCTGAGAAGCTACCGATGATAAAAAATGAAGTACCAAGAGGACCAGACAGGCCAGCCATGGTGGAGGTCTCTCTTCCCAATGTAAGAGTTGAGAAAAAAGAAGACAAAAGTGAAGACTTGAAAGAAGCAAGAAAGCAGCGTTTGTTCTGCCTGGTCTCTGAGGGATCAGAGATTTTGAATATTGTCGTTCCTCCCAAAGTGTCTACAGTGGATGAGGAGGCAAGCAAAAGACTGGTGGATAACCTGTTCTACCTTGAAAACACACCGGTTATAAAAGCCAGTGAGATCCCTGAAGAACCTAAGGCATGTGAAACAGAAAATCTGGAACAGTTTCAAACTATAGTCCAGTTTGTACCGGAACCAGTAGCTTTGCCACCACCACTGATGAAGGTATCATGGAAGCAAGGTATATGTGAGGACTACTTTGAGAAATTCACACTCTTGGATCATCAGGCACCATCACAAGTTCCTACTGTAGATCCGAGCCAAGAATCAGAGCCCATCACTGAGCAAGATGAACTTAATAAGAGTGATGATAATGCCATTAATAGAAAACCAGCACCAGACATTTCAGATGAATCTCCATCTATCACCGAATTGGAAATCAGTAGCGAACATATGGATGTGATATTTTATGGAGGCGGACAAGATCCAGATTTTCTGAAGACAACAAAAGGAGAAAATAAAGAAGAACAGCCAAAACCACCTTTAAAGAAAGATGGATGTGATCTATTTGGTAGCCAGGAGTCGATCCTTACTCCAATATTTCTGCCTGAAGGACCTCAGAAGATCATAGATCTTGTCCTGTTGGAGGAACCAAAGGCCATGGCATTTATGTACTCTGATTTGTATGCTGATGCTGTAGGAAGCAGGAAGAAGCAAGATGACACAGAGAGCATTACTTCGGAAAAGTCTTTCCACAGCCAGGAGTCCGATGTCGAAGATAGAGGCTACTTAGAGAAATTTGTACTCAAAGATGAAACTCCAGTGACTCCGGAGGATTCGTTACATGATGACTGTAAAGAGAACGGCTTTAGGATGTGGTCACAGGAGGCATTTGGCTTGATGAACAAGGTCAAAAATGACACTAGGTCATTGGATGATGTGGATGAAATCACAGATTTCTTTAGAAATAGTGCGAGCTCTTCGCCTTGTGAACCTTTCCAGGTGCATCAGCTGGAACCAGAAGAAACCAGAAAGATTCGACGAGTGGTTTTTCAGGATGAAGGACCAGAAAGGAAAACTGATGACGACATAGACATTGCAGAAGCTTTTTTACCGTTTGACATTGGCACGGATCCACTAGCACTGGAGGCAAGGTTGCAAACGACGGACTACAAATCAGTCATTACTGAATATGCTGCCAAAGTCTGTGCACCAACTCAAATCAAATCAGAAAAAACAACATCTTCCTCCAAAGTGAAACTTCCAAAAGATACTTTTATCTCAATACAGGTTCCTCAAAGTGTGAAACCCATAGCACCTCGTTACAAAGCCTTCCTGGAGATAACTCCATTACTTCCAGTTGAGATGCCTGCAGGGGATGGACAGGAAGAGGTGAAACCAAAAGACAGAGAAGGAATAGGTGACAAAGTTTGTTCATCCAGAGGTAAAAACAAAAAGGTTGACCTTGAAACTCACGACTCTAAGCAAGTCACAGAGCAAGAGGAAAGAGAATCCGTCCCCATGCCTCTGCATTGCTCATCCACAGGAAGAGACAGTACCAACAGCACAGACTTAAGTCAGTTTGATCTCTTGTATGACGCTATAAAGACCGATGATGAGGCTGTCGGTATTTTGGTATCATAATTTTTCATGTTAAAGACTAGTGGAGCACTCACCGAGTTCAAGGTACCTCCACAAGCCAGAAATGCATTATTATAACTAGGCATAGTTACAATTAAATGTCTCCTTTAGAGGGTGTGTAATGAATTCCCCTATATTAAACAAAAGGGGATTTTTCAGGATTTCAATTGTTTTTTTAATACATGATCTCTTGCACGGATCACCTCCAAAATGTAATGGTTTGTTACTTGTACCACAACCTAGTCTAGAAAAAAAAAACATCCAAATCTGTGCAGGTTTTTTTTTTTTTTTTGAGTTATCTTGCACAACACAGGTAAACCCGTTACTTTCTGGTGTAGGTTGTTACAAGGACCTTGATCTATATACTAGTCCTTCTCAAAAAATTAGCATATTGTGGTAAAGTTCATTATTTTCTGTAATGTACTGATAAAAATTAAACTTTCATATATTTTAGATTCATTGCACACCAACTGAAATATTTCAGGTCTTTTATTGTTTTAATACTGACGATTTTGGCATACAGCTCATGAAAACCCAAAATTCCTATCTCAAAAAATTAGCATATTTCATCCGACCAATAAAAAAAGTGTTTTTAATACAAAAAAGTCAACCTTCAAATAATTATGTTCAGTTATGCACTCAATACTTCGTTGAGAATCCTTTTGCAGAAATAATGGCTTCAATGCGGCGTGGCATGGAGGCAATCAGCCTGTGGCACTGCTGAGGTGTTATGGAGGCCCAGGATGCTTCGATGGCGGCCTTAAGCTCATCCACAGTGTTGGGTCTGGTGTCTCTCAACTTTCTCTTCACAATATCCCACAGATTCTCTATGGGGTTCAGGTCAGGACAGTTGGCAGGCCAATTGAGCACAGTAATACCATGGTCAGTAAACCATTTCCAAGTGGTTTTGGCATTGTGAGCAGGTGCCAGGTCGTGCTGAAAAATGAAAATCTTCATCTCCATAAAGCTTTTCAGCAGATGGAAGCATGAAGTGCTCCAAAATCTCCTGATAGCTAGCTGCATTGACCCTGTGCTTGATAAAACACAGTGGACCAACACCAGCAGCTGACATGGCACCCCAGACCATCACTGACTGTGGGTACTTGACACTGGACTTCAGGCATTTTGGCATTTCCTTCTCCCCAGTCTTCCTCCAGACTCTGGCACCTTGATTTCCGAATGACATGCAAAATTTGCTTTCATCCGAAAAAAGTACTTTGGACCACTGAGCAACAGTCCAGTGCTGCTTCTCTGTAGTCCAGGTCAGGCGCTTCTGCCGCCGTTTCTGGTTTAAAAGTGGCTTGACCTGGGGAATGCGGCACCTGTAGCCCAGTCCACTGCTTCCACAGGTCCCCCAAGGTCTGGAATCGGCCCTTCTCCACAATCTTCTTCAGGGTCCGGTCACCTCTTCTGGTTGTGCAGCGTTTTCTGCCACACTTTTTCCTTCCCACAGACGTCCCACTGAGGTGCCTTGATACAGCACTCTGTGAACAGCCTATTCGCTCAGAGATTTCTTTCTGTCTTACCCTCTTGCTTGAGGGTGTCAATGATGGCCTTCTGGACAGCAGTCAGGTCGGCAGTCTTACCCATGATTGCGATTTTGAGTAATGAACCAGGCTGGGAGTTTTTAAAAGCCTCAGGAATCTTTTGCAGGTGTTTAGAGTTAATCGGTTGATTCAGATGATTAGGTTATAGCTCGTTTAGAGTACCTTTTCATGATATGCTAATTTTTTGAGATCGGAATTTTGGGTTTTCATGAGCTGTATGCCAAAATCATCAGTATTAAAACAATAAAGGACCTGAAATATTTCAGTTGGTCTGCAATGAATCTAAAATATATGAAAGTTTAATTTTTATCAGTACATTACAGAAAATAATGAACTTTATCACAATATGCTAATTTTTTGAGAAGGACTAGTATGTCCATAAGGACACTGACTATGTGGAAAAGTATTTAACTTGTAAATTATTCAATAACAGTTGACTCAACATGGACTGTGCAAGTCTTTTATACAAGATCTGCACAATAAAGCAGAGAATTATCATAAAATACTTTTCTAATTTGAAAAATTATGTTTGTTTTGCTTTCTTTTAACAATAAAGTTTTGATAAAAATACTTCTGTGCATAAACAATTCTGTGCATAAGCATGAGACCTCGAAAAATACAAACAGCACCCCAAAAACTAGTTTGCATATCTTTATGTGTTGGGGGTTATACAGTCATTCAGTCCCTTTTTTCAGACTGCTCAAGTCTATTGGGGTCACGAAGAGCCCACCCTGGGCGAAAGGCAGGGTACACCATGAACAACTCGCTAATCAATCACAGGACCAACACACACACACAAAACCATTCAGTTTAACCCTAACACTTCCACCTAGGGCAGTGCTTGTCAATTATTTTCTGTGGCATCCCCTCAAGGAAGAAAAAGTCTAGTGGTATAGGTGCTGGATTGCTAATCCCAAGTTTGGGGGTTCAAGACCCACTCACCAAAGGTAATCAATGTCCCCCATGCAGCGAACTGGGGAAGGCTGGCCATGTCTCTCACTGTCTATGGTGAGAGGCTGTAAAAGAACCATTGCTGGCTTTCGACCAGAGTAGCTGCATAGCCGTGTGTTTCCACCCTGCAATGGCCTGGTGAGCTGTCCATGGTGTCCTCTGCCCTCGCCCGGAGTCGGCTGGGATGGGCGCCAGCCTCCTCATGACCCCAATTAGGTTTAAGCAGTTACAGAAAATGAACTGATATTAATAAATGACTATTCATTCATTTATTAATTGATCCGAAATAAAACCACATTTCCATGTCAAAATAAGTAAACAGTAGCACTCTATCTTAAAAGTTACTTTTATAAAACTGAATGTTATCTCGCATTTCAATAAGATTTATTATTCATTAGAAGAAGATTCAGTGCTATTTATGAGATACCGATCTTACGCAATGACGCACAAATTGTGCGACATCGCCTTTCGCATAAGCTCCAAACGGCATTGCCTTCGAAAGACGGAGGGTGAAGTCATGCTCATGAACAAAATGGCTCCAAGCTTGGCGTTGTTTCATTGGTCAGTCGTCCACGGTTGTATCTCAAATAACCACAGAGTGCACTAAGTATGGCGCGTTTCGGAGCCATTATTCCTGTACTGTATACATATAAATCCTAAGCAGGGTAGAATGCACGAGGCGACTTAGATCTGAGAACCTGTCGCACTGTTTTTGCACGCCCCTTAAAATTGCGCATGCTCATCGGTGGGGGGGGAGGGGGGGTCGGTCACGTGTCTTCTGCGAGCCAATCACCCGCACTAAATCTCATTTATTCGCGTGTTCAAAAGTTTTTTTTTCCAATCTGGAAAGTGCTCCTGCTCTGCGTGAAACCTTTAAAGGAAAATTTATATTATGGCTCATAAACAGATTTACTATTCCGATAAATACAACGACGACATCTATGAGTACAGGTAATGTAAAATATATAAATATAAGGGGGATATTTTTTCGAAAGGGGTTGGAGATAAAGTAAATCTGGCACCTGAGAGAGCTCATGATAACGGAAACCGAAATGTTTACATCATGAAACAGGAAAAGAAGCGAGTAGAGGTATTCTTCACTTAAGTTTGATTGTAATAAAGATATTATCAAATAAACGTTAAATGTTTAAATAAAGAGAGGTCAAATAGTCGGTTTAGGTCGTGAAGGTAAAAAGAAGCTAAAAATGCTAAATACCAGAAAAGCATCGTGACTTCAGATGCTGAGTGAAATATAATACTGTATCCCGACATTTGAAGAACGTTCTCTGATATCACAATATTATGGGTTTCAAAAGAAAAATGGCAACAAAACTGGACTAAATCAGTTTAAGAGGTCAAAACATTAAGGAACAACTCAGAGTTCTGGACAAAACCCTGAAAGATCATCGTGTACGCACGGGATATAAAAAAAAATAACAATTTTGCAGAATTTTATGGGCTTTGAAAGGTATTTCAGGACAAGCTGAACTCAGACCAGCCCTGCTGCCAGATTTGGCAGTGAAAAGAGGCATGTCCTTGCATCCCATAAACTTCGCTGTGCAGTGCTGGCATGCCAAATGTTTCAGATAAATTGAGAAGACAGTTTTGACAAGTTCAACATTTGAATGGAAGGATTGAACCGGCAACTTGTCATTAAAAAAGAGAGAAGAGTTCAGGATTTTTCATTGCCATTTGTGTTTTTTTACACACAGCAATTCTTGTGAGGTTGTTCAAGGAGTCAAGTTACAAACAGAAAAGAAGGCTCAAATCAACAACACACAAACTGCTATAAAATAAACACACATTCTATATCTAAAAGGACTTTACACAGACCCAGCAAACAATACAATAATAACAACAAAAGTAATAAAAATGAAATGATGATGATGATAATAATAATAATACAATAAATAAACCAGTATATAATGCACTATGCCCATTGTTTTGTTGGAAAAAAATTAACAGTTCTCTGGGTAAACAAAATGGCCGCAACTTCAAAGTTAGATGTTCTCCATTCTCAGAGCAAGGTTTATAGATAGTCTACAGTCAGTCAGTACACCAAGTTTATTTAATGAGAGTGCGCTGCGGTTCTATTTGCTTGCCACTAAACTCCGGTCCTCCCTGAAGGCCGTGTCGCGGGCTGGTGTAGTCACCTCGTCGGGTATACTCTCTTCGAGCCATGTTTCACAAAATCACAGCATGGAGCAGTCCTGTAGATCCTTCTGCGCTTCAATCAGAGCATGAAGCTGGTCCATCTTGTTTCGCAGAGATTGAACATTTTCAAGAGGTATGACAGGGAGAGCTAACCTTCCACTGCTAACCAAGCGCCGGAGTCGTCGTTCAGCCCCTCCTCGCCTGCCGCGTCTCTGCCTGGGTTTATTGTTATCTGGGGTGCGGCTAGCATTGAGCTACAGTAGCATATTAGCTTAGGATAGGATATGAGCATGCTCAAGTCTAAATGTCCAAAAGGACTGTGCTCTCATAGCTGTAGTAGGGTCACACGGTCATAGACGAGCATAGTGCAAAAAACCAAACGAACAAAAACATTTAAAACAAAGAAAAACAATTTGACTCCGAGAACTCCATGACGTCGCCCTCTAGGGACTGTTAAATGGAGTTGGGATAGTTTTCTTGGTGTAGTCTGATCAAATTGTGGGATGTAGGGTAACCGTATAAATAATGAAGTACATTTTAAATAAGTTTCAGACCTGCCAGCATTTTGCATAGCAGTCTGATGAGGAAGAGGAGTCCCCACCCCCTTAATAAAAACAGATGTTGAATGTTGATGTGTCAAAACATTGTGTGTGGGTGTGTGTCAGGCATGTCGTTTTGCCACGGGAATTGGCCAAGCAAGTCCCCAAGTCCCACCTGATGTCTGAGGACGAGTGGAGGCGGCTTGGCGTGCAGCAGTCTCTCGGATGGGTGCATTACATGATTCATGAACCTGGTCAGTATCTCCACTGTGGTGCATAATGAACCTCATGAAAGTCCTAATGGTTTTTATATAACTTGTCTGCTCACAGTTCAACCTGTCTTGTCTTTTTTTTGGGGGAGGGGGGGGTGATGGTGGATATGTATGTGGAGACATCTGTCGTACGAAATGCCACACATGCTCAGTGATGTCATTTTGTCAGATAAGTAAATGTGGCTGATTATGTAGTGCTCCCACATTGTTTTGCTGCACTGGTAGCATTGACTTTTTATTTATTTGTGTGTCCTGGTGTTCAACTCTCTCGTATATAAAATAAAATTGGATTTAAGTTATAGGACCACATGAACTCTGTCCTTACATTTGTGTAAGCCCATTTGTATCCTTAAACAGTCCAGGGAAACATCTCTATCTTCTGTTCCTTTCAGCTTTTCCCCTTTTTAGGGGTCACCAAAGGGAATCATCTGATTCGCATGTTTGATTTGGCATAGGTTTTTACGTCAGATGCCCTTTCTGACACAACCCTTTAGCAAGGGACAGAAACACGCTGACGGCTATGAGGCCTACTCGTTACGAAAGTCAGCAATAGTTCTTTTACATGCTTCTCACCATAGACAAGTGGTTCACAATTTTTTATTTTTTTTTTATTCCTGCACCCCTAAAAAGATTTTGCTCTGACCTCGCATCCCCTATATTTTATACCTTGTTCAAGGATAAAAGATGTGGAATCATACTAAATTTTATCAAAAGAAGACATTTGTTTCAAAAGTTACAGCCCTGCTTCTCGCACCCCCTGGAATGATGTCTCGAACCCCTGCCATAGACAGTGAGAGACATGGCTGGCCTTTGATAACCCAGTTAGTTGCACTGGGAGGGACAATGCCAATCTTGTTGAGAGTGGGACTCAAACCCCAGCTATCCAGCACCCTTTACCACCAGGCCACCACTGCCCCTCGGAAAACATTTCGTTCATGAGGTAGAAAAAGGTCACGTGAACAGTGGGGTCCATTGAAGTGAAATACAGTACTTGTATTTCAAATATAGATGAAACAGTCAGAAGTATGGGTGATAGTGTCCATACTTCTGACTATGTAGTCCAGTATTTATTTATTTATTTTTTAAGTAAGTCCACTCACTTAAAGGGCCTTTTTGTGTTTGCCTGTATTCCACCAGAACCCCACATCCTGTTGTTTCGGAGACCTCTATCAAAGCAGCAGTAACTGCATTCATGACCCTTGGATTCTCTGGAGCCTTCTTTGATAATTCTGGTATTCAATGAATACTTACAGCCTCCTGTGCATTAGCTGGATTTTTCTCAGCACTTACGCTCAGTCAGAGAGTCAGCATGATCGATAAACCATATCAGTGCGATTTTTTTTTTTTTTTTTTAATGATATGTCTGCCTAGCAAAAATGATTGATTGAAACTGTGTCCTTGGCTGCATCTTAAGTCATCTGTATTCTGAAGGAAAATGGAAGTTTTCTTTCCTTTCCCCGTGGCTTTTTTTTTTTAATAAATAAGCAAAGTCATCCTAATTTCCTTTTCCCAGGTTGGGAATAATACTTTTAGGGGTGCGGTTAGAGTTGCTTTATAGTAACCCTCACGTTGTCTCATGATTGATTTGATTCCAAAGCACTATTAATGTGAAGAGACCGAATGTTGGTCCGATGATAAAAAGCTACTGTAATGATGCAAGGATTAAACTGTAAATGTTTATGCTCGTGTACAAACTAATCCACATCTGCAGGTCACAATTACTGTCAGGATGCAGCAACAAGCAATGTAGATGTGATTTCTAATGAAGAAAATGTTTGGGTAAATACATAAGGGGGAATTATGATTGCATTTTAAATTGCCAAGCAAAAATGATCAATGTGAAGCCAGCATGTGTACAACCTAATAAACTGAAGTTTTTTTCATATTGAATATTTATTTTTGAAAAATTCTGTTCTTATTGTAATTCCCTGTCACAGCAGACGATGGTGCCACTGCACTTAAGATTTAGATTTGTTGTGCTTGTGTCGGATTGGACGTTATGAATTTTAACGTTTTGACCTGCTGATAGTCCAACAACTGTCCGTCTGTCTTCCTTTCGGCTTTTTCCCCTTTTACTCGGGAGTCACCACAGTGAATCATCTGATTCGCACGTTTGATTTGGCAGAGGTTTTTACGTCGGATGACCTTCCTGTCACAACCCTTTTAGCAAGGGACAGAAACATGCTGACGACTTTGCAGCCTACTCTTTATGAATGTCAGCAATGGTTCTTTTACATGCCTCACACCATAGACCGTGAGAGACATGGCCCGCCTTCGTTAACCCAGTTAGCCACACGGGGACGGGGGGGGGCAGTGACAACCTTGTGGAGAGTGGGACTTGAACCCCCAACCTTTGGCTCAGCGATCCAGCACCCTATACCACTAGACCACCAAATGATAGTCCAACAGCTATCATTTATTTATATTAGTGTCCTTAACTTGAATACACATGATTTTACCCCTCAATCTTTTAAGTGTCTCGTTTTGATGTACCTGTCGCGACTCCATCCCCAGTCTCTTGGTGTTTAAGTGCATCCACCTTGAGGTTTACTTGGTGCTTTTCTGCTTGTCAAAGTTGTGAAGGCTATTTTAGAACCATTCTGATTGTGATCCTGAAGAACATGTTTCCAGTTATACCTAAAGATCTCAGGGGTTTATTTAAAATATAGATTTGTATATAATAATTTCAAGATCAATCTAAGAGTCAAGAGTTCAGCATTAACACAAGCTCTTGACCTGACAGGTGTCTGAAGCATTCTGAAAATGGCAGGTTTGAGTCCCCCCTCCCTTATTCCACAGACTCAGTATGTGTCTAACTGCCTTAGTGGTGGAAAAATCTGTCTGAACATGACTTTCTAAATGTCATCACCTTCCGCTTGATCCAGAATCGGGTCGTGGGGGCAGCAACCTAACCAAAGAGATCCAGACATCCCCCGCCACTTCCTCCAGCTCTTCCGTCGAGACACTTGAGGCGTTCCCAGACAAGCCGAGAGATGTAATCCCTCCAGCGTGTTCTAGGTCGACCCCGGGGTCTCTTCCTGGTTGGACATGCCCGAAACATCTCACCAGGGAGGTATTCTGACGAGATGCCCAAGTCACCTCAACTGGCCCCTCTCAATACAAAGGAGCAGCGGATCTACTCCGAGCTCTCCCCGGATGGTAGAACTTCTCATGTTATCTCGAAGGGAGAGCCCCACCACCCGACGAAGGATGCTCATTTCAGCCACTTGTATCCGCGACCTTGTTCTTTTTCGGTCGCTACCCAAAGCTCATGACCATAGGTGAGGGTTGGAACGTAGATGGACTGGGGCTGGTTGTTCAAAACATGGTTATTTTTTAACCACTGGTTAAGTAGAGTTAACAGACCTTTAAATTTAACTCTGCCGTTATCTTGTTGTCCAAACCTCAGTGAAGTTTAACCGAGTGTTAACTTGACGTTAAAGTTAACACACATAAGGACCGCCATTAAATTTTTAAGTGTGGTTAACTTGCAAGATGGCGTTCATGGCTAACACTGCATTCATGATGTGCATCAGTGGGGGTGGATTCTGATAAATATGATTAATATTATAGTTCAACCAAATACATTCTCAAATATATATCAAACTACAGCTGCAAGTACATGTGCTAAAAACATTTACAAATTGAGCTAAAGTTATTTATCTATTCAAAGGCAGAAACAAATCTTCATACATATTTACAGCACAAAGACATACTATTTTTTTTTTTTTTTTAATAAAAGTACCAGGACCATTAGGCTGCAGATACAGGCTGGATTGCTTATGATTATTTTAGCCATTCATTCTCTGTGTGTCAATGTTTGTGTTCTAACACGTGTAGGAACCGGAGGCGGTACTAACTGCTTTATTCTCACACTTTGTTTGATTGACAGTGTTCAGCTATGATTGCTTACTGATATTATGTTTGTTGATTGGTCAGCTCGGGCGTGCACATGCGCAGTGCCCATTACACGTTAATTTTCGTTTTACTTCCTGACTCTAGTCATGCGGAACTTATCCCTGCCGTTCTCTTCAATAACAGTCATTAAGTTCATTTGTAAGATTGTGAATACACAATTTCTTGTTCAGTGGAACTCAACTCCTGCTGTGGGAGGTGCACCCCCCCAGCATATGCCCTTCTGATGTTTTAACAGCTGATACCGGATTGGGCAGTATTCATTACAGACTTTACAGATATGCAACACCCCAGGTGGTTGGCGATATTGCACATCGAGAGTTTCAAACCTACACACAAAAAAAATAAATAAATATTCACGAGCGCATGTATTATTGTTGATCGACATTTTTATAACATTAAAAAGCATACACAGACATCTTACCCCCCTCCCCCCTAGCGTACGTTTTGTATACTTAGGAAAATGTTGAATGACCCCTTAGTGTTAACCACATTGTTAACTTTAAAGGCAACTTTAACTAACGACGTGACTATTTAACGGTCGGTTAGCTAACGGCAGGTTAACAATTTAACCAGCCTTCGGGGTTAACTGTGGTTAAAATAACCATGTTTTGAACAACCGGGCCCTGGTAAATTGAGAGCTTCGCCTTGCAGCTCATCTTCACCACAACGAATGGTACAGGCTCCATTTATCATCAGAGGCTGCAGCGATCTCCTGTCTGTCGATCTCCCGCTCCATCCTTCTCTCACTCGTGAACAAGACCCCAAGATACTTAAATTCCTCCACTTGAGGCAGCACCTCATTCCCGACCTGTAGGGTGCATTCCACCCTTGTCTGACTGAGAACCATAGCCTCCGATTTGGAGGTGCTGATTTTCTTGTCGGCTGCTTCGCACTCAACTGTGAATCGCTCCAATGAGAGCTGGAGGTCCCAGCTTGATGAAGCCAAAAGGACATCATCTGCAAAAAGCAGAGACGAGATTCGATGTCCAACAAACCAGAACCCCTCAACTGTGCTTAGAAATTCTGTCAATAAAAATCATGAACAGAATTGGTGACAAAGGACAGCCTTGGCAGACTCCAACCCTCAGCAGAAACGAATTTGACCTGTTGTTGCCAATACAGACCAAACTCTTGCTCCAGTGATAGTGATCGAATGGCCTGTAGCAACGGGTCCGGAACGCCGTACTCACGGAACACGCCCCGCAATGTAGTCTGAAGGACACGGTCAAAAGCCTTCTCCAAATCCACAAAACATATGTGGACAGATTGGGCAAACTCCCATGCCCCCTCCAAGATCCTGTGGAGCGTATAGAGTTGGTCAAGAGTGCTACGGCCAGGCGAAAACCACATTGTTCCTCCTGGATCCGAGGTTCAACTATCGGTCGGATCTTCCTCTCCAGTACCCCTGCATAGACTTTCCCAGGTAGGAGTGTGATTCCCCGATAATTGGAACACACCCTCCAGTGGACTACCACCCCGGTTTACCAATCCAGAGGTACAGCCCCCGATGACCACGCGATGTTGCAGAGATGTGTCAACCAAGACTGCATCCAGAGCCCTGAAATATTCGGAGCGGATCTCATCCAACCAAAGAGCTTTTTGACGAACACAGTGACCTCCACTCCAATGATGGGCAGACCCCCGCCCAAACCCCGGAATCTTCCTCCTCCACGGAGGGCATGTTGGTGGGATTGAGGAGGTCCTCAAAGTATTCCCTCCACCTCTTGATGACATCCTCAGTCGAGGTGAGCAGCTCCCCACCTCCACTGTAAACAGTGTTTGCGGAGAACCGCTTCCCCCTCCTGAGGCGTCAGATGGTGGTCCAGAACCTTTTTGAGGCCAACCAATAATCACTCGCCAGGCACTCCCCAAACACCTCCCGTGCTCGAGATTTTGCATCTGTGGCAGCCTCGGCTGCAGCACGTTTGGCCTGCCGGTAACTGCTGCCTCGGGAGTTCCACAGGCAAATAAGACCCGATAGGCCTCCTTTTTCAGCTTGACGACCCCCCTTCACCACAGGTGTCCACCACAGAGTTCGGGGGGTTACCGCCACGACAAGCACCGATGACCTTCTGGCCACAGCTATGGGCTGCCGCCTCAGCAATGGCCCATTCAGATTCCATGTCACCCACCTCCTCCGAGACGTGGCTGTAGCTCTGCCAGAGGTGGGAATGAAAGGCCTCTTGGACAGGAGAGTCCGCCAAACGTTCCCAGCAGACCCTAATTACTTTCTGAATGTCGCCACAAGAAATCTGCCCGAGTTACTGATGTTTTAGTTTTAAAAATGTCCTGCCAGGGTGTCACATGACTTACAGTACATGTCAGAGCTTTATCGCAAGTGCAGTTAACCTCACGTGACCGACTGCTCCGTTAAATAACCACACCGAACTCAAACTTTCTCACCATGATAGTTTTAATCATACACGTTTCCTACAGACATAATGGAAAGAACACACAATGTATTCACATGGTTTTAGTTGCACACAAGCAAATAAAAACTAAAATGACCTCAAGCACCTGCCAACCCAAATTTTTCCCGCATAGTTTCCTGAAACCCTGCGTTTTTAAAATATCCACTCTTGAAAAAGTTCACCTTTTTCAAACAAACAACAACAAAAAAGGTAGCCAGGAGAGATTCTGTTTATCTTGTACCATAAAGAATTGGAGGAGTGTAGAGTTGTTGGATTTGTCTCAGTTGCGTGGAGAACACATTCATGTGGTATGGAAACTTGTCCTGAGATCATGCAGCTCACTCACAGGACACCTTCTCTGTCACAGCTTTCCTGTCCAAGACAAACACACAGAAGTATTCGAATTGTTCTCCTGATGGCCCTTATTCTTTGTCCTTTTGGTAAAACATTTAAACATTTCCCTTCAGCCGTTTAAAGTCACATTCACCTCGGAAGACATGGCCAGTCTCAAACAATGCATCCAGATTGAAAATACGAGTCCCACTGAAGTATCAGAGTTAATTTTAATGCATAGTTAATGAGTGATTTGGATTTAGGGAAGAGAGTAGGCGGAGCTTATCTTAAAGATGAGAACTTAAACAGCATTTAAAAAAAAAATCTGTCTCCTGCTACCACCGGGCATAACTAACTTGATTCGGGTGCATGGTTGTTCCATGGTGCAGAAATGGTGGGGCGGGACTGTGTCTACTACAGCTCAACATTTTCCCGTGGACAGAGAGTACCCCCCCTCCCCCCCTCCCGAAAGTGGACAAATAAATGTTGATGATCTCTAGGCAGGATTTTTTAAATAAGATATTAAACAAAACAATGGTCAAACCTATTTTATAAAATAAATCAATTTTATACACCAGTCAAATAATAATGAAATCAATAAAAAAAATACTTTTAAACAATTATTTTTAATGACATGCTTTAATATTAAGACATTTGGTTTTAATAATTTTATATTAAAATATAATTCAAAATGTCTGCAACAACTGTTGGCCGTGTCACACAATACTTCAGTAAAGGTTCAAAATCCTTGAAACGCTCCATCGTAGCCTTAAACTTTAAAAGCTTTAAGTGTTACAAGGGCATAGGCTGGTCTGACCGGGGGAAGGGGGGCTGCACATCTCGGTTGACTGGAACTCAAGTCCCAGGAGCCATAGGCCTAAGCCTTATAGGGGAATCAAACGCTGACTAAATAAGTTGGCGGTAGTTTAAGTATAGTTCATTGAAGCGATTGTGGCTTACATTTTATATCATAAGTAAACCATTGCACACACAGTGGTTTTGTTTTATGTGCTTGTATAAATTATCGACCCGAAAGCTGCCATTGCTAACCTTAGAATCAGCCCCCCCCCCCCCCCAAAAACAAAAACAAAAACAAAAAAAACAACAACCAAAAACTGATTTTTTGTTCAGAGAAAAATAAAAGACTAGGATGTTATGCAACTGCAGTGGCACCTGACTTTTTTTCGCTGTTGTAAGCACAAAAGTTCACATCATACACCACCACACGGCTGCATGACACACTCACATGAAAATGCTGTCTCTGGCACGAGAAAAACTTTACACAGATTGGACACGTAGAAACAACTCTGTATTAAATGTCATTATGATATCGTACCAGACGCAGATAATTTTTATTCCATACCAACACCTGTGAGGGTTAAAATCTGTCCAATGAGTCAAGTAGATGCTTGTGAAGTTGATGTTTCACGGGAGCTGTATGCACACTCACCCAAATCATCATCTTCCAGCTGTGAAACTGTTGCTTGTGCTCATCCAGGGCAGCCCTCCACTGGTTCAGCTCTGCAAACATTACGTTGGCTTCATCTGCGAAGAGCAACACAACATTCTACCTGAAAAAAAAAAACAAAAAAACTTGATGCTGTCTAACCCACATCAAAAGAATGATAACCAAGTTGCTCCGGATAAGCACACCTGCCAAATGCTGTAAATGTCCATTTATTTTTGATTTGTGAAGTAGCACAAGGAGCATTGTCTAGAACTGCAACTCATGAGAACATGACAAGGTTCCTCAAATACAAGTAGCAAATTTATTTACAGACTCCAGACTGGAGTATAGCAGAATTTTATGACCCATTACCTCTGCTCCTGAGCCGAAGATCGATTTTCGATGTGTCATTTCCCGTCCCGGACACGGCGCTGCACTGGTATTGGGCATCTTTACCAAGAGGCTCCTCCCTCACCCAGCTGCTCACCAGCACCACATCACCACCGAGGTTGTGCCTGTACTCTGTGACTGGCGTCTCCAGACTACGGCCATTTGAGTGCCACTGAAGGCTAACGTTAGTAGGACCTAAGGAACAATAGGCCCTCGTATTCGACTAAAACCCACTCGCCAGGTTCCACGTGTACCACACCAGCCAATGGTTGCGTGCATTAGTTAAAAGCCATGCTTCAGGACAAACAAACCAACACACACTCGTGTAAATTCATACAGGAATTTTATAATACTGAGGATAATGCTGAGATGTTAAGGCTTGGACACGACCACAAGATTAGTTTTCGATACAGTTTTTACTGATCTGGTACCTTCTGAGTCGTAGGACGACTCTTGGTGACCTGCCATGAAGGATAACGCCTTCATTATCATTTTCATGAAGGTTTTCTTGGCAAGGATAGTATAGTCGGTTGCCTTCTGCACGATGTGAACCTACGGGCAATTTATTATTATTATGGATGCTTGTATAGCGCATACTTCATACATGCGTATTCTCAATGCGCTCCTCGCCACCGTGCAGCGCCGGTTATTGCGTTGCTCTATCCTTTTGATGCTGAGCGCCAAGCAGGAAGCAACAACTCCCAAATTTTAACGTCTTATGGTATGACGCGGCCGTACTCGAACTCTGACCTTCCGGAGGATAAAGCGGATGCTTTAATTGAATTCCCAGGGCGGGAATTTAGAACGGCCAGTCAATCTACTGTGCATGTTTTTGGACTGTGGGAGGAAACCCACGCAAGCACGGGGAGAACATGCAAACGCCACACAGAAACGCCCAGGTCAGGAATCGAACTCAGGCCTTCTTGCTGTGAGGCAGATGTGCTAACCACTACTCCACCGTGCCACCACAGTTTTTACGACACAGCATAAATTTGTTTTCAAGTTACACGTTTGTCATGTCAAGAAAAGCTGATTATTGCAATAAAATTACATTCACTTGTGCAGGCATGAGATCGGCCATGGATGAAAAAAGCGGAAGGGGGGGTGGTTTGAAAAATGGAATACTAAATGGTGATATTATACACATTTAAAAATAAGCTTTGGAACATTAATTTTATTGAACGCACTTTTTTTTTTTTTTTTTAGAATAAATCGCATCAAAATATCTTGAGTTGTAAGCAGCCACTGATATAATGATATTTTACATGTGTATTCTTTATTCTTGTACTCTTCCACAATTTCAGTGTTTAAACGAAGTTGATAATTATTTCTACAATAATTAAAGTAATAATTAAAAAGAACCTAGAAATATCTAACGTATCATATTTATCTCTCCAATGGATTAGTAATTTTATAACCTTTGTAGGGTTTGAAAGGAGGTGGAAAAAAGGGATGGCATTGCTGTATCACATAGAAAAAGCAGATATGCAGATTATGTTACATGTTCCTAAAGTGTTTTCAAAGGCATACATTTCAAAGGATTATATGTATTTATGAAAAAATTCAATCATCTTACCTTCTAAACTTTCAAGATGGACCACTCTTAAAATGTTTCTTTGAGAAAAACAGTTTATTTACACTAACTTCTGTTAAATATTTACACTATGTACAAATCTCGTTCTTGTTGTTTTACTTCTGAAGCTTAATCTTCTTTGCGAGCGACAGGAGCTTGGCTGTTTTTTTCTTCTTTTTAGCTCTCTGCTGTGCTTTCTCTTCCTGTTCCTTCTGATGGTCTAACCTTGCTCTTTTTTGCTTGCTAAAATCGTTTTTAATGAATACAATCACTTATTATACACATGCAAGTCGCTTTCGTATTTGAATGAATAAGTTAAGAAAAAAAAGAAATGATTCTACAGTATATCCGACTGTTTACAGTATGGCGGCACCCATGAAGTGATAGGAATGAAGCAAACACTTGAAATTGCGCATGCGTTGTTCTTGCTAGTAAAATGATAATTGCAATTACTACTTGTGACAAGCACCTACTTTCAAGCCAGTCACATTTACTGAAATCATCTCACTACTTGCTATTGCCCACCATCTTGTCACAAGTAAATCACACAGCTTGCGAGACAATGTGTGGCTTATCCGGACTTCCGATCTTTCAAGTGAGCAAGTGATGGTTGAGTACAAAACAAGTACTCAACACGCACTTGCCACTTGCTCACTTCACAGATCGAAAGTCCGGATAAGCCGCACATCATCTCACAAGCTCTGGTGGAGGGTGTCACAAATCACGAAGACGACAAGACTTCACTGCGAGAACTTTGTATTTAACACCAAGCTTCTAATGAAATGTACATGTTCTTCAGAATGTCGTATCACGCTCAGAGGAGTAGGAGTTCAGCCCTTTACCCCCCCCAAAAAAAAAATCTTCTTGGCCTTTTGGTTTTCCCTTCAGGGGTCGCCACAGCGAATCATCTGCTTCCATCTCACCCTATCCTCAGCATCTTCTTCTCTTACACCAACTACCTTCATGTCCTTCACCACATCCATGAATCGTCTCTTTGGTCTTCCTCTAGGCCTTCTGCCTGGTAGTTCCAATCTCAGCATCCTATGGCCAATATACTCACTATCCCTCCTCTGTACATGTCCAAACCATCACACTTCTCCATTCCTCTGGCATCCTCTCATCCTCTCTAAGACCTTGAATGTTCTTGTCAAGAAATCTACTGCTACCTCTCCTAGACACTTCCATACCTTCACCAGTATGTTATCAGGACCAACTGCCTTTCCATTCTTCATCCTCTTCAATGCCCTCCTCATTTCACCCTTACTAATCTTTGCTACTTCCTGGTCCTCGGCAGTCACCTCTTCTACTCTTTTTTTCTCTCTCATTTTCCTCATTCATCAGCTCTTCAAAATACTCTTTCCATCTTCCCAGCACACTTCTGTCATCAGTCAATACATTTCCCCCTCTGTCCTTAAGCTTTCTGCACATCCTTCCCATCTCTATCTCTGCTGTGCCAACCTGTGTAAATCATTTTCTCCCTCTTTACTTTCCAACTGAGCATACAAGTCATCAAACGCCCTCTGTTTGGCATTGGACACCGCTACCTTCGCCTTACGCTGTGTCTCCCTGTACTCCTGTTTACTCTCTTCGCTCCTCTCAATGTCCCACCTCTTCCTTTGTACACACTCCTGCACTTCCTCATTCCACCACCAAGTCTCGTTATCTCCTCTCCTTCCAGATGACACACCAAGTACTCTCCTACCTGTCTCCCTGATCACATTTGCTGTAGTTGTCCAGTCATCTGGAAGCACTCCCTGACCACTCAAAGCCTGTTTCAACTCCTCTTTGAAGACAACGACACTCTTCTTTTTCAGCTTCCACCACTTTGCCTTCTGCTCTGCCTTTGCCTTCTTTACCTTCCTCACCATCAGTGTCATCCTGCACACCACCATCCTATGCTGTTTGGCAACACTCTCACCCACTACTACTTTGCAGTCACTGACTTCCTTCAAATTACATCACCTGCACAAGATGTAGTCTACTTGTGTGCGCCTACCTCCGCTTTTATAACTCACCCTATCCAACATGTGTCCTTCCGCATTCCTGTTCTGGATACCAAACCTGCCCATCACTTCCTCGTCCCCTCTGTTTCCTGCACCAACATGTCCATTGAAATCTGCCCCAATGACCACTCTTTCACTTCTGGGGTTACTCTGCATCACTTCATCCAACTCACTCCAGAATCTCCCCTTCTCTTCTCGCTCACATCCTGTCTGTGGGGAATAAGCACTAACAACATTGAACATCACACCACCTTCAATTTCTAACTTGACACTCATCACTTTGTCTGATACTCTTTTCACTTCTAGAACATTCCTGACAAAACCTTCCAGATGACTCCTACTCCATTTCTCTTCCCATCCACACCATGAAAAACAGCTTAAATCATGCTCCTAAACTTCTAGCCTTGCTACCTTTCCACCTGGTCTCCTGAACACACAGTATGTCCACCTTACTCCTCTGCATCATGTGAGCCAGCTCTCTACCTTTTTCTTTCATAGTTCCAACATTCAAAGTCCCTACTCTCAGTCCTAGACTCATGCCTTTCCTCTTCTCTCTCTGCCTACAGACGACGCCTCCTGCCTCTCCTTCTTCGATGTCTAAATTGTCTAAATTGATTTCTAAATTGACTGCTGCGACCTTAGTATAAGATCAACGTGACCCATAAAAAAATCCCATCCAACACTTACCTGAGGGTAACCCCTATAACATTTGGTAATTCTATGTTATTTCCTTTAAAACTTATTGTATTGACAAATCAAATACAGAAACTGTGATCTTGAAACATGGTCAAGATGACCCTTATACAATAGCACCCTATTGGCTATTGAGAGGATCCATGCCCCAAATTTGGTGATCTTATATCATGATGTCAAACTCAGGCCCACAGGCCAAATCCATCCCATCACCTCATTTGAGCTTTCAAAAGAATACAATTATTGTACATTCTTTGCAACAACCATTACCATGAAATTCAACTCATCATCCTTCCACTAGGTGGCAGAAGCTTATTTCAAGTTAACAGCGTGACATTCATGACTCGCAAGGTTTGATGCCGGCTTGTCATGATGAAGCCCTTTGAAAAACGTTGTCCAGTGATTATCTGGTCCTCGATCAGCTTTACGAGAAACCTTGTCTGTCTGTCTTCCTTTCGGCTTTTTCCCTTTTACTCGGGAGTCGCCACAGCGAATCATCTGATTCGCACGTTTGATTTGGCATAGGTTTTTACATCGGATGTCCTTCCTGTCACAACCCTTTTTAACAAGGGACAGAAACACACTGATGACTTTGCAGCCTACTCTTTACGAAAGTCAGCAATGGTTCTTTTACATGCCTCTCACCATAGACAGTGAGAGACATGGCCCGCCTTTGATAACCCAGTTAGCCACACTAGGGGGGACAGTGACAACCTTGTGGAGAGTGGGACTCGAATCCCCAACCTTTGGATCAGCGATCCAGCGCCCTGTACTACCACTGCCCCTTTACGCAACGGATAAAAACCCCTTCAAGCCTCAGGCACATCTTAACAACTTTAAAGACTACTGTGCTGCTGTAAACACCCAATAAGACATTAATTTATTTTCAGTCTCTGATACAAGTCAAAGAAGCAAACAGGATTTTAAACATCAATTAATTCAACATTTATTAAAGGGTCTAAAATTTAAAGAAAAACTTTTGTCCAGAAAATTTACATATGAACTATTTACACTGTACAAGTATATATTGGGGGTGGGGGATTTACAACAAGTAAAATATACACTGGGTTTCAAGTTGCATTTATTTCAAAACTTTTTTTAAATGGTCCAAGTAGGAATTAAATAAATCTGTTGTGCGAAATGTTCCAGTCGTACACAATTTAAGAACACAGAATGCGCCAGGCACAAACACAGTGATGGAGAGAATTTTTTTTGTTTGTTTTTTCTGCCCTCTTAGATTTGGCAAAATGCATCATTCAGATCCTCAGGCATCTGCATTGGGTCAATACTACACAGCCACTTCCTCACCATGTAACGTTTAACAGAACTTTCTACAGATTAATCTGACGGCCTGGACATCGAAACGACGGCCGAGCCGAGAAGCAGCACGAGAGGAGAATACAGAGAAATTAAAGCTCCTTTGTGCCGTTTTTGTGAAGGAGAGAAGGAAGAGAGAGAGAGAGAGAAACAGCTGAGATGTGGAAGAGGGGAGACTGTGCAGGAAAGAAGAGAAGGGAGAGACAGGGACAGTGTATGACCATACATATTATATATGAGAGAGATAGAGAGACACAGACAGGCAGGGCAGGTGGAGAATTGGCTACAGAAAGAGAAAGACAGGTGGTTATATAAAAAAGCTCCACACACACACTGCAACAGCAAACAGGAGAGCCAGGCAGACTGTAGAGATCAAAGGTCAGAGGTACCACTCACCCACAGCCAGGCAGAAGAGGAGGAAGGCCTGGTGAGAGTGAATGCCCCAGGACTGCTCACTCAGCAGTGGGGGAAGCAGACGAGGACCTCCACCCTCCAAACCTTTCCATACTGAGGAGGAGGAAGAGGGAAAAGGTGAGCAAGCTGTGTAGGAAGAGATGGAGTGGATGAAAGAGAAAGAGAGCGAGAGAGAGAGAGGGTGTATAATGAGAAATTCAGAAACGCCATGCGTGTGCACACAGGAAACAGTGAATTTATTAAAAAGGGGGTTCTTTTGGAGACGGCTCTCGCCGCTCCAGTAGGATTCAGGGGTTCTGCAGGATCCGGGTTGTTAGAGAGGCGTAAGAAAGAACCACAGGGTAACAAGAACCAAACCTGGAACACTACTTTCTCAGAACCAAACATTCACAGTTCATATTTTTATTCTTCTTCCATCTCCGTGTGGAAATAAAAATACTGTTCAAATTCATGTCCAGTTTTAGAAAAATCATTTCTGCATCCACAAGGAATAATTTTCCTCCCGATGTCCGTATCATTGCATCAATCCCTCCAGCACTCGGTTTATTCATCTGTTTTTTTTTTTTTTAATTAAAAAAGGGCTGGGGAAATGCTCTGGTTCCTTTCTTTGTGCGCCAACTGATCTGGAAAGATTTGGCAAATTCCGTTTGATGTCCCTGAGAGTAACTCGCAACCGATTGTAGGGAGGGGTTAAAAAAAAACAAACAAAAAAACAAAACTTAAGTACTCACATACCTCTAAAGGGGGAAAATTACTCCAATTTGGAAAACATGTTAACTTACCAATTTGGTAAACTGCGTTTCCAATTTGGAATTATGTGGATTATGTTTGCTTGTTGATCTACACGAGAGAGAGAGAAAAAAAGAAAGAAAAAAAAAAAACCAAACAAGCTAGATGAGACATCAAGAACAGAAAAAAATAAAATCGTTTCAGATCACGGTCCCCAACATCAGCACTCTGAATGAAAAAACTTGTCTTTTTTTTTTTTCAAATCACCAATATAATTTTTGGCTGGTGTCCATTACGAAGCGTCGGCGTCAGCAAACTCGATCGGTTGTGATTCGCAGTTTATATCAAACGGTCCTTGTTTCGCCGGGCTGTCTTTCTCCTCTTCATAGCTCTTGGATGGAATTTTGCCATTTCCAAACTCTGGTTCTGTTTCATATCCCGTATCTCTCAGCGCTCCGTTCTGATGCAGCGGTTCGTTTCGCTCACGTTTTTCCGGCAACACTTCCATCAATCCCGCATCACAGGCCGCATACTCACGCTGAGGCTTCTTCTTTGAGCCGAGCACGACTGCGCGAAGCCTGAGACATGGACCTGGAAGGTACTGCATATAGCAGTTGTACCCCAGGCCGAACAGGAAGAGAAGGAAGAAGAGCAGGAATAGGAAGAGCAGCGCTTTGCTGTTGTCGTACTGGATGTACTTTGCATGAGGATCCTTAATCTCGGAAAGTGGTTCCTGCGAATCGCTACTCTGAGGTGGGACGTAATGTTTGGTTTTTGATTTTGTGCTGTAGACATTAGCTGTGGTAGCGGGTCGGGTTAGTGGGGGTGGAGGCACACTAGAAAGGGTAGATGGAGTTAGTGAAGAAGGTCCTGCGGTGTTACTGTTGCCGTGATTACCTCGATGTGCCGAGGTGGTGGTTGTGCGTGAGGTGGGTAGATCAGGGACAGGTACACTGACGACTGTGGACTTCTGGGAGATTTCCTGATGCTCTAGGTAAACGATGTACGAGGCCAGCTTTCGGGTGAAGTTCTTCCCGGCAGCGGACTCAATGGTCCAGCACTCGTAGCGGCCCTGGTCATGTGACTCGACGCTGAAAATCAGCAACCCAGAGCTGCCCATAAGGAGGAAGTGCGCCGACTCAATCAGGATGCTGTCATTCATCTTCCAAAATACCTGTGCCAGGTTTGAGCGCACAAGGCACGGCAGCTCCACTGAACTACCTGGCTTAACCACCACATGCTTGGGCCGGTCTAATGAGCGCGGTCTTGCTGTGGGAGAGATGAGACAGGAGATGGCGTGAAAAATCCAACCACCAACGAGAACGAATGCAGCAATGAACCCATAAACCATCACCCTACCCAGAAACAAGTCGTTTTTTTCCCTGAATATTTATTTTACATGTATAATTTTATGGGTTTGACTAATGCAAATTAAGACTGATTAAACTTAAAGCGTTGAAGGATTTAAAGCATCTACCTGACGGACATTCATCTGCATCTCCTCGCAGGTTCTGAATTAACTTCCTGTAGATTAAAAGCAGAGAAAGTGAAATACTTAGGAAACAGTTTTAATACAGAGCATTACCGTTCATGCATACACAAACAAATCCGACGATAATCTGCAGAACCACATCACTTCATTTATGTTTCAGTAAACATCACCATGTCTGTCTTCCTTTCGGCTTTTTCCCTTTTATTCAGGAGTCGCCACAGCGAATCATTTTGATTCGCACGTTTAATTTGGCAGAGATTTTTACGTCGGATGCCCTTCCTGTCACAACCCTTTTAGCAAGGGATAGAAACACGCTGACGACTTTGCAGCTACTCTTTCCGAAAGTCAGCAATGGTTCTTTTACATGCCTCTCACCATAGACAGTGAGAGACATGGCCCGCCTTTGATAACCCAGTTAGCCGCACTGGGGGGACAGTAACAACCTTGTGGAGAGTGGGACTCGAACCCCCAACCTTTGGCTCAGCGATCCAGCGCCCTATACCACTAGACCACCACTGCCCCTAAACATCACCATATATAGAGGTAATATATAAATAGATCTGCTGGCTGCATGGAAGTCGAGCACCGCTACCAGGGATTATTAGCATTTGTGAAGTGACCCTCAAGTTCCAGAACACAGTAATCAACAAATGTTATACACATGAATAACTTAACTTTAGTAGTTCTTCATTAGAATGCAGCCATGAGGCGGGGGGGGCACTAACCAGTGTCTCTCCCCCTTATGCCGGTCCCAAGCCCGGATAAATGCAGAGGGTTGCGACAGGAAGGGCATCCGGCGTAAAACTTCTGCCACATTTAAAAATGCAAATGATCAAAACAAAATTCATACCGGATCGGTCGAGGCCCGGGTTAACAACGACCGCCATCAGTGCTGTCAACCAACAGGGTGCTGATGGAAATTGGACTACTGTTGGTCGAAGACGTCGAAGAAGGAGAGGCGGGAGGCGTGTCCGTAGGCAGAGAGAGAAGAGGAAATGCGTGAGCCTCGGACTGAGAGTAGGGACTTTGAATGTTGGAACTATGCAAGGAAAAGATAGGAGCTGGCTGACATGATGCAGAGGAGGAAGGTGGACATACTGTGTGTTCAGGAGACAAGGTGGAAAGGTAGAAAGGCTAAAAGCTTAGGAGCAGGGTTTAAACTGTTTTATAATGGTGTGGATGGGAAGAGAAATGGAGTAGGAGTCATCTTGAAGGAGGGGTTCGTCAGGAATGTTCTAGAAGTGAAAAGAGTGTCAGACAGAGTGATGAGTCTCAAGTTAGAAATTGAAGGCGTGATAGTCAATGTTGTTAGTGCTTATGCCCCACAGGCAGGATGTAAGCTAGAAGAGAAGGAGAGATTCTGGAGTGAGTTAGATGAAGTGATGCAGAGTACCCCAGAGGTGAAAGAGTGGTCATTGGAGCAGACTTCAATGGACATGTTGGTGCAGGCAACAGAGGGGACGAGGAAGTGATGGGCAGGTTTGGTATCCAGGACAGGAACACAGAAGGACAGATGTTGATCGATTTTGCAAAAAGGATGGAAATGGCTGTGGTGAGTACTTTCTTCCAGAAGAAACAGAAGCATAGGGTGACTTATGAAAGCGGAGGTAAGAGCACACAGGTAGACTACATCTTGTGTAGGCGATGTAATTTGAAGGAAGTCAGTGACTGCAAAGTAGTAGTGGGTGAGAGTGTTGCCAAACAGCATAGGATGGTGGTGTGCAGGATGACACTGATGGTGAGAAAGGTGAAAAAGGCAAAGGTAGAGCAGAAGACAAAGTGGTGGAAGCTGAAAAAGGAAGAGTGTCGTGTTGTCTTCAAGGAGGAGTTGAAACAGGCTTTGGGTAGTCAGGAAGTGCTTCCAGAGGACTGGACAACCACAGCCAATGTGATCAGGGAGACCGGTAGGAGAGTATTTGGTGTGTCCTCTGGAAGGAAAGTAGATAAGGAAACTTGGTGGTGGAATGAGGAAGTGCAGGAGTGTGTACAAAAGAAGAGGTTAGCCAAGAAGAAGTGGGACATTGAGAGGACCGAAGAGAGTAAACAGGAGTACAGGGAGACACAGCGTAACGCGAAGGTAGCAGTGTCAAAGGCCAAACAGAGGGCGTATGATGACTTGTATGATAGGTTGAACAGTAAGGAGGGAGAAAATGATCTATACAGGTTAGCACAGCAGAGAAATAGAGATGGGAAAGACGTGCAGCAAGTTAGAGTGATAAAGGACAGAGAGGGAAATGTATTGACTGATGACAGAAGTGTGCTGGGAAGATGGAAAGAGTACTTTGAAGAGCTGATGAATGAGGAAAATGAGAGAGAAAAAGAGTAGAAGGGGTGACCGTTGAGGAGCAGGAAGTAGCAAAGATTAGTAAGGGAGAAGTGAGGAGGGCATTGAAGAGGATGAAGAGTGGAAAGGCAGTTGGCCCTGATGACATACCAGTTGAGGTATGGAAGTGTCTAGGGAGGTAGCAGTAGATTTTCTGACAAGAATATTCAACAAGGTCTTAGAAAGTGAGCAGATGCCAGAGGAATGGAGGAGAAGTGTGCTTGTGCCCATTTTTAAGAACAAGGGCGATGCACAGAGTTGTGGCAACTACAGAGGGATAAAGTTGATGAGCCATACAATGAAGCTATGGGAAAGAATAGTGGAAGCAAGACTAAGGGCAGAGGTCAGCATTTGTGAACAACAGTTTGGTTTCATGCCAAGAAAGAGCACCACAGATGCAGTGTTTGCTTTGAGGATGTTAATAGAGAAGTACAGAGAAGGTCAGAAGGAGCTGCATTGTGCCTTTGTGGATCTGGAGAAAGCATATGACAGGGTGCCGAGAGAAGAACTGTGGTATTGTATGAGGAAGTCTGGAGTGACAGAGAAGTATGTTAGAGTGGTGCAGGACATGTATGATAGATGTAAGACAGTGGTGAGGTGTGCTGTCGGTGTGACAGAAGAGTTCAAGGTGGAGGTGGGACTGCATCAAGGGTCAGCTCTCAGCCCCTTCTTGTTTGCTATGGTGATGGACAGGCTAACAGATGAGGTTAGACAAGAATCTCCATGGACTATGATGTTTGCAGATGACATTGTGATCTGTAGTGAGAGCAGAGACCAAGTGGAGGAAAATCTAGAGAGGTGGAGGTATGCCCTGGAAAGGAGGGGACTGAAGGTTAGTCTTAGTAAGACAGAATACATGTGTGTGAACGACAAGGACCCAAGAGGAACTTTGAGGTTACAGGGGCAGAGATAAAGAAGGTGGAGGATTTTAAGTACTTAGGCTCAACAATCCAGAGCAATGGAGAGTGTGGAAAAGAGGTGAAGAAGCGCGTGCAGGCAGGTTGGAATGGATGGAGAAAAGTGTGCGGTGTGATGTGTGATAGGAGAGTATCGGCAAGAATGAAGGGAAAAGTGTACAAGACGGTGATGAGGCCAGCAATGTTGTATGGTTTAGAGACAGTGGCCCTGGGGAAAAGACAGGAGTCAGAGTTGGAGGTAGCAGAGATGAAAATGTTGAGGTTCTCTTTGGGAGTAACGAGGATGGATAGGATCAGAAATGAGTACATCAGAGGGACAGCACATGTTAGATGTTTTGGAGACAAAGTCAGAGAGGCTAGATTGAGATGGTTTGGACATGTACAGAGGAGGGATAGTGAGTATATTGGTCGTAGGATGCTGAGGTTGGAACTACCAGGCAAAAGGCCCAGAGGAAGACCAAAGAGAAGATTTATGGATGCAGTGAAGGCGGACATGAAGGTCGTTGGAGTAAGAGTAGAAGATGCAGAGGATAGGGAGAGATGGAGGCAGATCATTTGCTGTGGCGACCCCTGAAGGGAACAGCCGAAAGGAAAAGAAGAAGAGTAGTTCTTCATTAGCTTTCCAATGACACTAGAATGACCCTCTCCGCTGTTTGAGAAAGAGGTCGCAGAAGATTGTCAGCGTAACCAAATGTGGAGCTCTATTTCAGGTTAAAAGGATGCTTCAGGCACGGCCATGGATCGTATTCTTTTTCCAGAGCTTGTAATTGTATTTAATTATTCTTAAGATACTTTAATCTGTAGCTGGTTTACAACCATTATCTTCATAATCATGATGTCTAATTTAATAAGCGGTCTTAAGTCTTCTGTCACACACTACCCAGATGAACCCTAGATATGAACAGAGTATTTTCATCAAACAGAGAATAAACTCATGACATCATGGCTCAGGTGAGTAACTAACCGGCGCTGTGTGTTCTCCCGTTTCTGGAAGATGTTGACACAGGACGCAGAGTGTGTGTCCCAGGCACAGTACGGATCGCGGGCAAGAATACAGTCTTCGCATGTTGTCCGTTTTTCGCAGAAAGCAGTGGGAGACTGGACCACTCCTGAGTCCGAACCGGCATACAGGAAACTTCCCTGTAAGGAATATGACAGAGCGAATGTGTACATGTCTGGAAAGAATTAATCGTTTTAAATTTTAAATTTGCTCATTGTGGAACTCCGCCTCCACAGCTGTAATTTATTGCTGTAAATACTAAAGTCCTGATATAAATGTTTATCACTGGCATTGCACTTTTTCAAGCTTTGTTCGTACATCTCTTGCAGATAGCTTCAATGTTTTGATTGGCTGTTGGCTTTTCAGCAGCTGGATCTCTTCAATGATGTGCGAGCCTCCTTCGTACACCATGGATTTGTGTAGAAACCCTTTATCTGATGACAGAAATGTAAAAAGCAGTCAAGAGATACGCCTCTGGCCCACACACTTTTACTCGAGAAGCGTACGGATTCCTCACACACTCACCGGTGGCAGTGAAGAGAACATCGTAGGCATTGTTGTCGAGGGCGGTGACTCTCTCCACGACAATCTGTGTGTAGTTGACACCTCTGGTGCTGAGACGTGGCCCATGGCCGATGGGCAGCACAGGGTCGGCCATGAGTGGGTGGTCCTTCACAAACTGCAATGTCTTATCAGGAAGCTGTAAAGAGTTGGTGATGTTCTGCAAGCGGTTCTGGTTGTTAATACACTGAAGAACAAGGGAAAAAATTAAGAAATTAATTAAAACATCCTAAAACAACCAGAGCAAATTAAACTAGAGTAAAAGTTATAAGCTCTTCCTCCCCTCAATCATTTGCTCTCATTCTCTCCTTTGCTCACCTCACTGATTCTCACCCTCTTTTTCTCATTTATCCCCCCCCCATTATTTTTTTCTGCCTTATCTTGCTATTTTCTTTCTCTGGCTCTCTTCCACATTTCTTGCTCTTGTTTATTTCTCCCTCTATCTCCCTTGCTTAATCGTCTTCATCTTGCTCACTCATTCTCTCACTCCCATTCATTTCTCCTTTTCTGATTTGTCTCATACTTGCTCACTCTGTCTCTCTCATTTTCTCCCTTGTTGATTCTTTCCCTCTACTTTTCCTTATCCCCTACTTTCTCTCTTTCTTTCTCAAATCCATTCATAGATCTAGAATACTAACTCAGTCAGGATGATGTGCTTAAAAGACAAATTGATTTCTATGCAGGACATAGAAACAAACACTGGTCATTTCTCACAAGTGAAATTATGAGTATGTAAATCTGGAGTCATATTTCAGACCCGTGTGTTGGAGTAGGATGTGTGTGTACGCACTGCTCCAGGTCTGGGGGTGGGCGCGATACCGTTGTACTGAACCCACTTGGTGTGGGACTGCTCTACCATCGCCTTCTGCATGTACTTCCCCTTGGAGAACACATCGTCCACTGAGGTCATGTTGTATGCACACACGGCAGAGAGGCCCATGTTCCCCCTAAACGACAAAGAAGAACTTTATATGGAAATTTAACCTCATTTCCTCTTTCCATGTGATACTCTGACACATGACTGATGACTCGGGTGATGTGTATGTGTAACAGGTATTCAAAATGGGGGAGGGACACCGACGCGTACGCCCTCACCACTGCGAGGTGAAGACGCCATAGATGACTGTTTCTCTCCAATCATGTGTTTTCACAATGAACACATCATGGATGACGTTGAAGATGAAATTGAGTTCGGGCATGGAGCACACCAACTTGGCTTTCAGGAAGGACGTCCACTTCTTCTGCAGCGTCCTTAGCCCTCCCAAATCCCCCTGAGGGTCGACACAAAAGGGTCAAATGAACCCTGAATAGTTTTGAAAATATGACGCCACAAAAAACCTTCTTATCTATAATTTAATAATTTTTAAAAATGAGCATGAAAAATTACAATAAAACAAATATTAGCTTATAAATGTTAGTTCTCTACATATTTTATTACTTTTCAGTAGTAAATGTTCTTGCCATTCACAGGAGAAAACACATTAATTTGTCACTACATAAGAATTAATTATAAAGATAAAAGCTTAGCTATAGTGCTAAGGTTCACGATATCAGCATGAACACAGGAAGTACATTCCACTCACCTTGCAAACGCGGGCTATACGAGGAATCAGGAGCTTCCCAAAGAATTCATACTCCACCGAGACCTCTGTGAAGAAGTAGTAAATCTTATCGTCATCTCCACCCGGACTGAGGCTTCCCTCCCGGATCACGTCTGCAAACACGAAACTGGGCTCTGTACACAGGAAGTGCAGCCAAGGGGTGGGGGGGGGGGTGGTCATAGCTATAAAATTCCTTGATAATAAAAACAAGTTGTATATTAAGAAAGGAATAAAATACTCCGTCATTACTCTTCCCAGCTCTATATTAATTCTGTAAGGGGCAACGTAACCTGAACTGGCCTTAAACTCACTTATAAACTACTGTTCTTCTCCCAAGTTGCTGTTAAAAAAAAAAACGAGAAACCTCCAGAGAATCTAGGAGCACTAAGCTTATTTCATAGCAGTTTTGTCGTTCAAAGTTCCGAATAGTCATGATGTACTGCCAACTTAGTGATCTAACCAATCAGAATCAAGAATTCAGTTCAACAATGCTGTGATGTTCAGTGTAAATAGATCACGGGTGTACCGTTGAGCCAGGATGTGGAGTACTCTGTCCGCAGCAGGCTCTGAGGCCGCGAGAATCTGGAGATGATTGGCTCGCTGCCCAGGAAGTTGTACGCCGTCCCAGAGTAAAGCTCGCCATCTGTACCACGAACGCATACAGTAATTTCCAGTCAACACACACATTTAGGATTATACCACAGACAATCAGAGGAGATGCCGAACAGACAGAGGAGACTGATCACTCACCGACCATGACCGTGGTGAAACTCTGAGTCGGGTCGAACGGACACTTCCCTCTGCCGTCATCCTGTTTTCCCATCAGAGTGAAGTTTTTTAAAGACTGTAAAGAGAGTGTGGAACATTAATAATAAACCTTGTTTATTTATACATATACTGGCCGAGATACACTGATGTGTGTCGCATATCCCCGAGAAGTTTGGCTGATGGCTTGTGTTCAAATTTCTTTTAACGTTTACAGCAATTCTGGTAGAAGGTCAAAGGTTACTACATAAACTTATTACATCTGTCTTTGTCAGCAGATTAGGTTATGCCAGCTAAAACTCAGAGTGCAAACCTCTGCCAGGGCCTGCAATCCTTCATATGATCCAATATGTAGAAAATCATCCTCCCACAAAACTTCCTAATGAAATACTGATTCCTGCGGTGTTGGTTCGTTTCCTTTGGCACTAGGATCCATCATGTTTATCAGGTAAAACAGTGGCTTCGGCATCAGTACCAGTTCCGTGCCGTGCAAATAGCAAAAGACTGGTATGCTTTAGTACCTGCAAGCTAAGAGAATACCACAGTAATATACACACCAGGTAATCACAGAGCGGCTGAAATGCATGGGTTCCACACACAAACAGATGATCTTCGTCCATCACCTGAAGAACCCGGATGTAATTTTGGCAGTCCGTCTGAAACAAGAGGAAAATAAACAAAATCAATCAATCAGTTAGTTTGGGGGCCTTGTTGCAACAAGTTTAATTTATTGTATTTTTTTTTAATACTTCTTCAGATTTTCCTTTCAAGGTGCATAGTTTCATGTCACGTGTTGGAACCGTCCACAGCACCTAAAATCCACAGAAAGGGATTGCAGTTACGGGAAAAAATACCGATGTCACAACCTTTTCCATTATAGTACTGTGATATTTGCTGTTGTCCGAAAGGTTTGTCTCTGCTGTGCCATCTACTGGATGTACAGCTTAAAGTCCCCCATTTCCATTGTATTAAATGACCATCAATTCATAAACTGATGTGGTGTTTTTAATAAATAGATTTATTATTTATCAGAGTTGAAACCATCAAGGATTACAACGTTGAGATTAAAGCATTCAGGATGCAGGGGAAACTAACTCCACCTTGAGGTGTGACTTCATCACACCATTCTATTATTTATTTTTCCTACTAGAGTGTGCACCGGCACATGGTCTTCTTTCTCAGCAAAGAGTAAAATACAGGGATCCTCACTTTCTGCAGTTAATGGGAACCGAGACCCCCGCCAATTTCCACGAAGTAGAATCGACCCCCCCCCCTGACTGATGTATATGTACATGTCTATATAATATCAATAAATACATATTCACCGCTATAAATGCTTATAACAACAATTAAACAATGCATAAGATGTAAATAAAATACACACATACAGATGCACACCGCACATAAAAATGTAAGTAGTTTTGTTGGGGGGTTTTGGGTTGCTTTTTTGTTTGTTTGGGGTTTTTGCATAATCAGCCTTGTTTTGTGGCATTTTCCTGAACCTGTTCCTCATTTTCCCTTAATTTCTTTATTTTTCAATGAATATTTTTGAAAAACCCGAGATGCACTGAAGCCGCCGAAACTGAAGCACAAAGTAGCGAGGGATCACTGCATGTCATAAATCATATCTGTGGCGTGCACACACACACACACACACACACACACACACACAGAACCTCACCTGGTTATTTTTGACTGATATGTCATTGGCGTCAAGCTGAAAGATGGCTTCTCTTGCACCGACATACAGTGCACCACGTTCCTCATTCAGTAACAAAGTGGAATAATTAAACACACCTGGCTCGGAGAACTCCACCAATCTCACCTCTGCATGCATAAACACACCCACAAGATATGCATAAATTTCCCAACATAGAGCAAAAAAAGCCACAAAACAAAACAGCAAAAGCATAAACATATTGCATGTCTTCAACTGTTAGTCTGCGATTGGATCAGGACACTTTTTCCACCCTCCTGCTTTATACACACACAGGTCCTTTATTTTGCACTGATGCGATTGTAGCATCATCTCGCATAAAAAGACACCAAACAACAGTTCTCAGAGATGGTCGAATGGCTCGAGCTCTCACATGAAAATTTAATGAGCGTGCAGAGCGACGCGAGCAGCACACTGGTGAGAAAACAAGCTCTCGGTGGCAGTTAGGTGTGATTCAATAGCTTTGTTCGAGTTGCTGCAACTCGAGTGTGCATGTGAGGGTTTCAAAGTGCTAGATTTTGTGTCAGTGCCACAGATGCATCAAAAACTAAATAAATAACAGTGATTTTACTCACTCTTGTTCCCACACTCAACTCAAAACCACTTCCTGTGGCATTTAAAAAAAAAAAAAACAACACAGAACACCTAACTCCAAGTTGTTCTAAAACCACTAGCAGAGCACAAGGGCTCTAACAGCAACAAGGCATGGAGTGTTTAAGAATAATAATTTTTAAAAATCCTTCACCATGCAAATTAACGGTTACAAAAGTGATCGACATATCTGATAACTGCTAACGCTAACTTTCTTTCTCGGGGTTTTGCATCAGATGCCACACCGGGCCACACGCAGAGAGGTTAGACATTTGGTCAGAACCTGAGTTTAAGTTTCTGACTGAATAACGGTTCAGTTATAGTGCTTTGTTTGTGTTACAGGAACAGAGGGTGAGGTTCCGTAAACATCTAATTTGTTCCTCAGACCTCACGGTTTCCTGTTTTTAAAAAATGGATAAATGAACACTTGTGTTATGATCTACTGTGTAAATGCAAACATACGACATATATTAAGACTATTATTATAAACAATTATTTATAGCAGCTGCCTTAGCATATTGCACCAGTCAAACATCTGGGCACGCTCAATCAAACTGTTCACTGGTGCTGTAATATTCAAAAATTATTTAAAAAGTGTTTTTTTGTTTTTTTTTATTTCTAAGGAAGTGGCAAAAATGTTCATGACGACCTTGTCTTTTTTTTTGTTTTTTTTTAAACTTACTGTATCTTGCATGAAGTGTAATGATATGTTTTCAGGGGCTGTCCACATCAAATCAAACACTTTTGAGCAGTTTCTGTTCGTTATGGATTTCTTTTTTTATTTATGCTAAATGGCCCCTCTGGCACACCCTACTAGCCTATTGAAACCAGGTGAGCCTGACCTATTTTTCAAAAGTCATAGAGGTTAATTAATCAAAAATGCCTATTAACACTCTTGAGGCTGCAGGTGACCACACAGGAGCTGCATCTACTGTTCTTTGCCAGGAACACATTTCTTGTTATTAAAATTCAACCAAAACACCAAATTCCAACATTCAAATAAGTTTTGTTTTTTTTTAGTAAATTGCATAATTTACAATTGGAAAAAAAAAAAAAAAACCCTAAACATACACAAAAAAACCCCCTAAAAACAAAAGGTTATGGCATCTGTTTCTTCAGCACATCCCATCATTTAGGTTAATTTGCGACTGGGCTTCTATCTAAAAAGGCATCTTCAGTCATGTGATACTATCTGGTATGTCGCACAACAAGAAAATACGAAACTTTCTTCAGAATCAGTTCCACAACTCATCAATACTTCCAGTCTCAGCCACGCAGATAAACACAAACCCATAAACTCCAAACAGATATCATTGTTCTTAAAATAGGAAATTAAAATTTATTCCATTTGCTCTTTCAAGCCTGCAGTCCTTTCTGACTGAACCAGACTCCGACACAATAAAACCCTACAAATGCAGAGGGAGGTTTAATTAGAAACGACGGTACCTTCATGTCTCCACGAAGTCCTGGGAACGGACGATCCATGAGTGGAAACTTCCAGGAGCAATCCCAGGAAAACTCCCAGAATGCTGAGAGCCATGTTCGACTCCGGGATCTTGGGTAGCGTGAGGTTACCTCTATAAAAGACAAATCGACATTTCTGATCAGCAGATGGGGGAGACCTATGCAACACAGTCAATCCCTGAGACAAAGACAGACTCATCTCATCACATGCTTATTTAAAAAAAAAAAAAAAAAAAACACTACTTCCTCTGAGGGAAGCTTCACCAATAGAAGAACACAAAAGATGTCATGAGATACCAACTTTATTGAAAAAAAAGACAAACAGTATGTAGAATTGCTTACTCAAACAGTAAAAAAAATGTCAGAATGTGTTATTAAAACACACAAACACTACAAATAATACAAACTGGACTGCTGCTGATTGGCTTAAAATTGAGATCACTGCATGCAATATTACCCTCTACCTGTAGGGGTCACAGCACACGTAGGATCTGCCGACACCCAGTTAAAGTCACCACCACCATCATCTAAAGTTCATTCAACTAAGTCTACTGCACACATAATCCCTGAGTAAACTCCACATTTTTGGACCATATTCCATGGTTCTAGAAAACATGCTAGAATTCTACGGCCTAAAGCTAAAGAATTCTCAATAGCTCTAGAGCAGTGGTTCCCAACCCATGGGCCGCTCACCAGCACTGGTCCATGGATAATTTGGTACCGGACCGCACAAGAAAAGAAATAAACCTCTTTGCTTAGGTTTCTGCCCCTGTGACCCAATTCTGGATCAAGCGGAAAATGATGATTCTTTTTTTATCATCACCTGAGTCTGAATGATCTTTTATTTTTGAAAAATGACCGGATTCTCTCCGTTACATTAGAGTCATTTTAGTGCTAAAATGTAACCCACAAGCAAAATGAGTAAGAAACAGAAGTCTTTAGAAAGTTTCTTTGCGAAGGGAAAAGGCCCAGTGAAGACACAGAAGAGCACAAGACTTCCAAGAAAAACAAAGGTTTTAACAGAAAATACTAGGAGTCCTACATGAAATATGGATGTTACGACAGGTGAATACCACACACCAAGCCTGCTTTGCATATGTGGCGACGGCTCTCTAATGAAGCAATGAAGCCTTCAAAACTTAAAAACTGGACTTCTGGGGACGGCATGTGAACAGAGGCATATTGGACATGTTTACAACATTAGCAGGGATTTTGAGTTAGACTTAGCCTGAGCCTTCATTCTATCAGCTGGTGCACAATCACCTGCTTTTAGGTGCCTACCACCTTCACAATCACTTGCTTTTAGAAGCGTTCGAGAGCTAGTTCAACCACAAAGGACCCAAAAACTGCCAAGGAATGGATCCACGACTCATTTGTCAACAAACCAGGTGAATCAAGCATGCCTGTCTGTGCATGAAAATCAACTGCTGGAGATCGCAAATGACAGCGACCTTAAAAGTATGCTCAAGACAACTCTGCCGGTGTTCTGTATTAAAGTCATGGCAGGATCCCCCGAGGTCGCTACCACAGCACTGAAAACTCTGTTGCCATTTTCAACACCCTATCTGTGTGAAACCGGGTTTCTGCAGTGACAGCAACCAATACAAAACAAGATAGGCTGGACATAAGCAACACACTTTGGGTGTCATGGTCTCCCATTAACCCCCAGATGGGACCATCTTGTTGCAGAGAAACAAGCTCAGGGCTCCAATTGATTTAGCATTATGGGAAGCTAAAAGTTTTTCATGCACTATATATTCATTTTTGTGGGGTATCCATCTTATTTTGAAGGCATGTTTAAATGTTACTACGAGTGACCAGAGTCAGAGGGCATTAGGGCAGTGGTCACCAACAGAGAGATGTGAGAGAGAGGGAAAGAGAAGAGAGGAGGAGAGCTTGTGAGTCTTAGCGGGTATATAAACATGTAGAAGCCTTACCTGACTGTTTAAACTGGCAATTTTATTTCAGCTGTTGAAAAATAACATGGAAGGTTTATAATAATAAAAATGTTTTGCAGGTATATTTAGATAATAGAGAAAGCAGCGTGGAATTACTGGTTCTTGTCATTTATTTATTTTTTCACGTGAAATACATTTTTTTTTATAATTTATTCTTCGGGCAGCGAGAATGTTACCAGAGATTTTGATGTTATACTCGTGTTTTTGGCACAATGTTACGAGGAAGCTGCTAATAAAGTTGCATACCAGCACACAGTGGATTCATGTTTATTATTATATTTACAATATAAACATTTTAACTCCCCCACCAGTAAAATTCTCAAGGGTTGGTTGGGGACTACTGTTTGAGAGTACAGTCCATAGCTGTAGACCATATGTAAAATTATACTACACAGAACATTCCTTACCTCTCTCTCTTTAAACCATTCTGTGGACATCTAACCAGACATCTACAAATTCAGTTCAAAAATATTTAGAACATTTCAGTGACACCACATCCTGATGAAATTTGGCTCCAGATTATTTGATATGACCTAATTAATCCTTAATGACTTTAACCTTTAATTCATTTAATATTGTTGGGGTGTGATTTTCTCCAGTGTAACAAAATCCTCTTCGACTATCTGTTGAAAAGACAACAGGTTCAGTTTCTAAATCTGGTTCCTCTCAGGGATTCTTCCTCCTCATGTTCCAGGTGTTTCCTTGCCAAGCTGCTTGCTATTGAACCGAATTGAATAAGGGCATTTTGTGGTTCTATTTGTGTAGCATCGACTCAATTCTAAAATAATGGCACAAACAAGTGAATAGCCCTCAGTATCATGACAGTGTCCTGCGCAAGGGCAACCTTTATGAAATAACCTCTGATACAGAAACATTGTTCACTGTTCACTTCTGCAAAGGTCTTTTGTGAACTTATGAAAAAGGCAACGTAAACAAAAGGGACACATGTAGCATCCCTGTGATCAAGTGGCTACAAAAGTTCTTGTTCTCACAGCACTTAGACCTTTCATTGCAAAATCTTTCAGCTTTCTGACACACAGACAGCTGATACCCAGTAACAATATGCCTTCCAGGGTTGAATAGCAGCAGCTGAGGAGCCCAATGTTCCAAAACATTATCGTTTACACAACGTGTAGCTTGAATGGCCTGGCCTAGGGTTCAAACAGAAGTCAGGACACATGTCGGGTCAAAATTAGCATTAAGCGTTAAGCGTTGTCAGGTTTCCTTCATCAGCTGACAAGAAAGTAGTATTCTATAGAATATTCAGAGAAGTTTGGTAGCGCTAGCATTGGGTGAAAATTCCTTTCAGGTCCCTCCCACATTTTTTAAAGACTTTTCTGTCCACAATTTGAATTAAAACTATTTGAAAACATCCCTGAAATGTGGAGGTGTTTAAGCATCACTACCTACCTGTGTTTTTATCCAAGAAAAATAAACCAACATCTTCTTTCTTCTTCTTCTTTTCCTTTCGGCTTTTCCCTTCAGGGGTCACCACAGCGAATCATCTGCCTCCATCTCACCCTATCCTTTGCATCTTCTTCTCTTACACCAACGACCTTCATGTCCTCCTTCACCACATCCATGAATCGTCTCTTTGGTCTCTTAGGAAGCTCTAGGCCTTTTGCCTGGTAGTTCCAGCCTCAGCATCCTATTACCAATATACTCACTATCCCTCCTCTGTACATGTCCAAACCATCTCAATCGAGCCTCTCTGACTTTGTCTCCAAAACGTCTTACATGTGCTGTCCCTCTGATGTGCTCATTCCTAATCCTATCTATCCTCGTTACTCCCAAAGAGAACCTCAACATTTTCATCTCTGCTACCTCCAACTCTGCCTCCTGTCTTTTCCCCAGGGCCACTGTTTCTAACCCATACAACATCGTTGGCCTCAACACCGTCTTGTACACTTTTCCTTTCATTCTTGCCGATACCCTCCTATCACACATCACACCGGACACTTTTCTCCAACCATTCCAACCTTCCTGCACACGCTTCTTGACCTCTTTTCCACACTCTCCATTGCTCTGGATTGTTGAGCCCAAGTACTTAAAATCCTCCACCTTCCTTATCTCTGCTCCCTGTAATCTCACCGTTCCTCTTTGGTCCTTGTCATTCATGCACATGTATTCTGTCTTACTGAGGCTAATCGTCATCCCCCTCCTTTCCAGGGCATACCTCCACCTCTCTAGATTTCCCTGCACTTGTTCTCTGCTCTCACTACAGATCACAATGTCATCTGCAAACATCAGAGTCCATGGGGAATCTTGTCTAACCTCGTCTGTCAGCCTGTCCATCACCATAGCAAGCAAGAAGGGGCTGAGAGCTGACCCTTGATGCAGTCCCACCTCCACCTTGAACTCTTCTGTCACACCGACAGCACACCTCACCACTGTCTTACATCTCTCATACATGTCGTCCTGCACCACTCTAACATACTTCTCTGCCACTCCAGACTTCCTCATGCAATACCACAGTTCTTCTCTCGGCACCCTGTCATATGCTTTCTCCAGATCCACAAAGGCACAATGCAGCTCCCTCTGACCTTCTCTGTACTTCTCCATTAACATCCTCAAGGCAAACACTGCATCTGTGGTGCTCTTTCTTGGCATGAAACCAAACTGTTGTTCACAAATGCTGACTTCTGCCCTTAGTCTAGCTTCCACTATTCTTTCCCATAACTTCATCGTATGGCTCATCAACTTTATCCCTCTGTAGTTGCCACAACTCTGCACGTCTCCCTTGTTCTTAAAAATGGGCACCAGCACACTTCTCCTCCATTCCTCTGGCATCCTCTCACTCTCTAAGACCTTGTTAAATGTTCTTGTCAGAAAATCTACTGCTACCTCTCCTAGACACTTCCATACCTCCACCGGTATGTCATCAGGACCAACTGCCTTTCCATTCTTCATCCTCTTCAATGCCCTCCTCACTTCACCCTTATTAATCTTTGCTACTTCCTGGTCCTCAACAGTCACCTCTTCTACTCTTTTTCTCTCTCATTTTCCTCATTCATCAGCTCTTCAAAGTACTCTTTCCATCTTCCCAGCACACTTCTGTCATCAGTCAATACATTTCCCTCTCTGTCCTTTATCAATCTAACTTGCTGCATGTCCTTCCCATCTCTATTTCTCTGCTGTGCCAACCTATATAAATCATTTTCTCCCTCCTTACTTTCCAACCGAGCATACAAGTCATCAAACGCGCTCCGTTTGGCCTTTGACACTGCTACCTTTGCCTTACGCTGTGTCTCCCTGTACTCCTGTTTCCTCTCTTCGGTTTTCTCAATGTCCCACTTCTTCTTAGCTAATCTCTTCCTTTGTACACACTCCTGCACTTCCTCATTCCACCACCAAGTCTCCTTATCTACTTTCCTTCCAGATGACACACCACATATTCTCCTACCGGTCTCCCTGATCACATTAGCTGTAGTTGTCCAGTCATCTAGAAGCACTTCCTGACCACCCAAAGCCTGTTTCAACTCCTCCTTGAAGACAACCTGACACTCTTCCTTTTTCAGCTTCCACCACTTTGTCTTCTGCTCTACCTTTGCCTTCTTCACCTTCCTCACCATTAGCATCATCCTGCACACCACCATCCTATGCTGTTTGGCAACACTCTCACCCGCTACTACTTTGCAGTCACTGATCCTTTAAATTACATCGCCTGCACAAGATGTAGACTACCTGTGTGCTCCTACCTCCACTTTTATAAGTCACCCTATGCTCCTCTCTCTTCTGGAAGAAAGTATTCACCACAGCCATTTCCATCCTTTTTGCAAAATCTACCAACATCTGTCCTTCTGCGTTCCTGTCCTGGATACCAAACCTACCCATCACTTCCTCGTCCCCTCTGTTTCCTGCACCAACATGTCCATTGAAGTCTGCCCTAATGACCACTCTTTCACCTCTGGGGGTATTCTGCATCACTTCATCTAACTCCCTCCAGAATCTCTCCTTCTCTTCTCGCTCACATCCTGTCTGTGGGGCATAAGCACTAACAACATTGACCATCACACCTTTAATTTCTAACTTGAATAATAAAATAATAAAAATAAACCAACATCACAGAAGACAAAAATCACATGTATGTGCCTATTACAGGTCTTGCAAAAATTAGTAATGGTAGACACTATTAATCACGACTGCTTCTGACAGGGTTGGAGCTCCAAAAAAAAAAAAAAAAAAAAGCCATAAACATTGCTAATGCAATGAAATACATCACAAGGGGAGATTTTTTGCTGCCTTTACACAGCCAATGGGAACAATTTCCTTCTGGAACTGGAAAAACAAATCGCCCAACTGCTTCAAATGCTTGCAAAAAAAAAAAGACCTAATAACCATGATGGGTGCTACTTGTACACAACCATTCGTACCTGGCACCGTGTTCGGATGTCAAGTTGCACTCGGAACAAGAGGTTTTGGAACATCAAGTTCCTCCCACCGGTGTCAAGTTGTTCCACAACACTTCTCTTTTACACAGAGGGGGCAGTGGTTGTCTAGTGGTATAGGGCGCTGGATCGCTGATCCAATGGTTGGGGGTTCAAGTCCCACTCTCCACAAGGTTGTCACTGTCCCCCCTAGTGTGGCTAACTGGGTTATCAAAGGCAGGCCATGTCTGTCACTGTCTATGGTGAGAGGCATGTAAAAGAACCATTGCTGACTTTTGTAAAGAGTAGGCTGCAAAGCCGTCAGTGTGTTTCTGTCCCTTGCTAAAAGGGTTGTGACAGGAAGGGCATCTGACGTAAAAACCTCTGCCAAATCAAATGTGCGAATCAGATGATTCACTGTGGCAACTCCCGAGTAAAAGGGAAAAAGCCGAAAGGAAGACAGACTTCTCTTTTACACAGAGGCAACTTATTCTGAGCACAAGTGGTTTAATTTACAAATTAGATTCCAAAATAAAAGCTTTTGGTAGCACAAACCAACCACAGACTGCTGTGGCTGAAGACTGGAAAAAGATTTTTCTTCTCCACTTTCAGTACCTGAATCCTTAGAGTTGCTCTTCAAAAAAGTAAAAATCCGATCCAATCACAATGCACCGCCACCTTCATTTGTTAGTGAGAATACGAGGTTTCTGAGAGTTCTCCAGAAGCATCCTGGGTTGAACAGAGTTCAGGTAAGTGTAGAAGCAGGGCTTTGGTTAAAGTAGGGTGTGGTCAGGAACACAAGCAGGCCATTCTTTATCCTCACAGCTGAAAGATGACACCCGAGACTAAAACTCCTGTGACCATGGCGAAGTTTCATCTCATGCATTGAAACCTTGTACTCAGCAGATTTATGACGTGCAGGTGGAGACTTTGTGAAGATACATGATATCTATGGCAGGACACAGAGCTTAACGAGAAACTTGCAGGGAGCACTGTGTTGCAAATGGAGCCAGTACTTTAGTATGTTTACAAAACAGATATTACACCATTTTCATGATCAAACAACAGCTCAAAATTAAATTTTGGTTGTAATTATTAAAGAAAACCCACATTATAATCAAAAACTATCACAGTGTTTGAAACATCTCAGAGTAGTGTAATGAAACTTGCCTCTATATCAACTGTACAAATCAAATTTGTATAAAAATATTCAGGCAACAAACAAAAACTGTAAGTTTAATTTAAAAACAGACAAGCCAGAGTATTGTGTTTACCTTGTCCACTTGACGTATCCGCACCATCCTTTAACTCATCACTGCTACAGAGTTATGAAATTGCGTAGAGTTAGAATAGCACGTCCAGGGACACAGCTATAAACTCAATCAATAGAGTGTGCCGTATAAAGCAAAAACTTGAGCTGACATGTTCTTTGGTGCGGGAAGCTTTTTGGCAGTCAGTCAAAAAAAAAAAAAAAAACCCACACATAGGACAGTTGCAGCAAAAAATCAGAGCTAATCCAGCACTTAAAAATACAACCGCAAAATTAAGCTTATTTTGTGTTTCCGTGCATCTGTACACGTTTTTCGAAAAAAAAAGTAGGCATTCTACCGATGATGGTCTCTTTCAATTCACTCCTACGTGTAAGAGTGAGAACGCAGGCGGCTCAGTTAAACATCTCAAACAGCTAACAGCTTCGTGTCCTTACGAAGTTGGCATTCCACTCATTAAGTGAAATACGAGCCTTAGGAGGTAGAAAAAGCCTGGTTCTTTGTCTGAGAGCAGGCAGCGAACAAAATCAAAACAGTAACACGAGAACTTGAAGCTTAGGCTCTATTGAAGGGACATTTTCAAAGGAAAAGAACAATAAATATATTTTGGAAGGTGATAACAGAAAAATATCATTTTGGCTCTTTTTTTTTTTTTTTAAATTAAATACAAAGCAGCCCATCTTTGGCACACGATGGGACTCACAGCACTCGGACTGAAGCAGAAATGAAGGGCCGGTGATAAGATCTTGTCAAGCAGGTTTTCAATCTTTAATGGTTAATTGAAAGGATTTCTATAGGTCTAAGGGATGAGAGGGGGCAATCTGGGTTTGTGTCAAGCACCAAAAGAAAGATTTCCAGCTTATTTCTTGGCTGCATGAAAACTTGAGCACTGAAACCCTTTTACACTTTACAAAAGTGCGTGGAGGGAAGATATAAAATCTCTGGCGAGTTCAGGCTCCACGATAACAAGCAGGCTGTGCACAAAAGCTTTAATAGTTTTCAGTGTTCTGTGGAGACAAAAGTGGATATCTCTACAAATATAGCCATGCTCACATCAAAGGTGAGACAAAGAAATGCGAGGAAAGTAAAGACAAGCATCTGACAAGTGAATGCCTAAATGGAATCCAACCCAAAGAAAGACGAGCACTCCAGCATGGACACCTGTTGCCGTGGCAACAAGTTTATCGGCTTCTCATTTCGCTACTGCAGATGAGACTTCTTGAGCAGTTGGAGGAAATCGCCAGAAGCTGAGTAGCACAAGAAAGAATATCGCAAGGCTCCTTTCAGTCGTATCCTTTTTCATTTTTGCCTCGTCTCTACTTCTGGGGAAAGTCTGGTATTCTCCGAGCGAATGCTTCAAGCTTTCATTAACCAGAATAACACCTCGAGGGAAGATAATCTTTTTTTTCTAAAGTTACTCTTTACCATTCGTACTGGTTCTATGATTTTCCTGAGACAATCAATCGTTACAGTTAAAATTTTTTAAGACAAGTTTGCCAATACCAAGTTTAGAAACTTTTCATAGTTTAAAGAAATATATAAAATTAGACTGAAGTGAACTTTTAGGTGATGCAATTTAAAATGACTACCATTCAGAACAAAAATACACTGCTGACTGACAGGTGCCACCAAACACTGGGTGAGAATCATGCAAGAAGGTTACCTAGGCACCACAAGTGGTAACCCCTTCAGTAGCGATGTACAAGCATCCCCCTTCAGAGACTGTATTATTTTTATATAGCTGCTACTTCAGGGAAGGCACTCTTAGCACAAGAGGCGTTACTAGTTATGTAAGTGTAGGGTGATCGATCCAAACATGCTTATATTGATTGGCTGGACATTAGTCGATGCCACACTGCTGGCTTACCGCCATTTTTAAAAATCCACATGAAATGCTCACTATAAAAAGAGGGAACAGACATAAAGCAACACAAGGGTTTCTGATGGGTCTTAACAAAATAAATAACTTTACGATGATAACATCGCACAACCTAGTTTATATTGCTTCAGTATTCCTTCAGCTGGTGCCAAGACAAACAGAAATAAATTGCTCTCAGCCCAGAGTGGGTAGGTCCTCTCAGAGTTACTAGAACTCTTTGCTCTGAAAACATCTTACAAAAAATACACATTAGTCTTGATTATATAAAATTATATTGAAGCATGCAAGCTAATGAAAAATTACAGGAGCAACATCGTTTTAAGTTTAGCCAAATCCCACCCACCTGTCGTTATTTTTTAAAGAAGTGTTTACCATTTACTTATGAACAATACCACAACTTGGAATCATCTCCAAGAAAGTTATTTGGTATTCATTACACTACATAGTACAGAAATTATGTAGGCCAGGGGTGGGCAATCTTATCCGCAAATCACCTTGCTTTAAGTCTTAAGCAGTAATGTGGTCTCACCAAGATGGCCCCACTTCAGAATTGAAGCAGTAATGTCCAATCTAGGGCTTTTTTTTTTTCTTTTCTTTTGATGATCAGTGATTGGTGGAAACAGGTGGAAGGGGTGGCTATTGCTTGGTTGAAGTGAAAACCTGCACCCACACTGGCTCTTTGCGGATAAGATTGCACACCCTGTTGTAGGCTAATGATGGAAGTTGGCCACCTACCAATTCCCCTCCCACCAACCAACAATGGTGGGCGGAGCAAACACATGCTTCCTCTGAGATATGTAAAGCACCACATTTTTCAGGTTCAGCTCATGGTGCTGATATGCATGCCAGTAGAGCAGTAAGCATCAGCAAAAAACTACACATGGTTGTAGACACAAAAATACACTTTATAATGAGTCATATAAAAGAACTACTGAACATATCTTGTTGTTTGACGGTGCCTCAGCCATGCTGTTCTCACTACTTCAGAAATGGAAGTGGGTCACAGCCGGTGGCATGACGCCCACTGGGCAGCCATGTGACTATCCAAAACATTCAGCTCCTGCCAAAGTCTTTTTCCACACAATATCCATCACTGTGCGCCTCCTCCCCACCCCAGCAGCCGCTCACATGGCACATTGATCGGGAATCAATATGATGCCACTCAACCTTGACCCAAAATTCTTTTCTGGCAGAATGCGCTTTCTTACTGAACTCTCCCACAATCCTTGACTCTCTCAACAGCCAGTGTGTGTGTGTGTGTTTTCATTGTAGAGTACTTATCCTATACAGAAGAATGCTGTGGTTTAAACTCCATTATCACAACAGAAATCTTTTATCTTCCCAATTGGGAGAAGAGGAAAGGAAAGAGTGTATCTCAGTATGTTCAGCAAAAATGCCTGACAAAGTGCTACTTTATGTAAGAACGAAAGAGAAAACGAAGAAGTCATTGATACGTCAAGGAGACCTTGTAGTATCTGGTAGATTGACCCCAATCACCAAAGCAAAACAATCAAGTTACAACAGTAGGACGATTGTGACCAATGTCCAACAGCTGTAAATATACAGACGCTCCCCCACTTACGAACATTCGGTCTAAGGTCGAGAGTGAAAGTGAAAGGGAAATTAAATTAAATAACAAGTAGTAATAGAAATGGAATAAAATCTATAGAAAAATTTCATACGATTAAACATGATCCTGAGGTACACTTAATACTAGGCTCCAGCAGAGAGGCGTGACTGACATGCTTTCCACCAATACATTTCTGAACTTCTGCCAAAACTTTCAAAGAAGAAACAAATTGACTCCAGTATTATAATGAACTGGATAAGAGTGAAACTCTCTGTAAATCTGATCAGATCCACTGTGCTGTGCTTGAAAGGAACCAGGAGTTTAAACACGGGACATAATGATATAATGTGATGATTATGGAGAGAGAGAGAGGGGTTAAAAGTTTTCTAAGTGTTTAATTTCATCTACCCCACTAGTATGAACTTTCCACCTGTGAGCCAGTAATGTGCGCACTGCTCTCAGAGGTCAGCATGTTTTTCACCGTTCCAGCAACGCGCAGCCTGAAGCGCACGCATGGCTGCCGCGCACCTCCGGATCCTACACAGACAACTACATCTGTCTCACCGGGACCGGTGGGTTAAATGGTGTGCCTTGGCGATGCTGAGTGGCTTTGATGTGCAGGATGATGTTTACTGCGGTGTCACGGTAGGAATGGTGTCATTAACAATGATTTGTGATGGTCATGATTTAACACCATTAAGACTTTTAAAGCTTCAGGCACGCGGGCAGCAGATTGAGTCGAGTCGGGTCAACGTGGGGCTGAGTGAGACACAAACCATGAATCATATTGGGAAATGAGTCACAAATCATCTACCAATCAAACAGAATTATCTAGGAAGCATTACGCACACTTCGGGTAAATAAATCAGATTATCTTCATGTCAAAGTTCGATTATAGTTCTCTGGTGCTCCTTCCAAAGGCAACCTGAAGGTGATCAGTTTAATTGTCCAGTTGTAGTGGTCACCTGTATGTGTGTGTGTGAGAGAGATAGATTATATACAGTACAAACTTGTATAGGTTACTTATACAAGGTTTAAACATATGTTCCCCTGTAAAGAATGCCCTGCAACAACATACGAACAAATTCATCAAACGAACGGCCGTCTGGAACCTAACTCGTTCGTAAGCTGGGGAGCGTCTGTATCGTCTTAAAAAATATATTTTATTTAAATACCCCTTTTAAATTCAGCTTCACGGGTATCTGAATATACAATAGATACAGATGTAGAAGGACATATGAAAAACCTTAAGAGGAGCCAGACTCTTGTTCTCACGAGCTCTCTCCCTCTCTAATTAGTGCAAAAAAGTGAAGGCACAGACAAAATGGGAGCTGTCATTAATGTAACTGATCTGTGGGCGTAAACCTTGAGGAGATAATTATATACAAACATGAAAAACCCCAAGGGCATAAAATGGGGACGAGAACAATCAGCTTTTCCACACTTCTTTACTTAATAGCTCTCCAATGGGATTTGGAGGTTGTTGTCACCTTCAGCTGTTCTCACTGTGATGGATTTAAAAACAAAAAAAATCAGCCCTTCAGGCATGCAAATCAACAAACTATTTGTAAGCTTATTTCAAGATTTGATAAGGAGTCCATTCAAGATATTACAAACAACATCAAGCTAAAACAGATACAGAAGAGGTACAGAAAATGTGAGATTGAGAAGACTGGAAGAAGAAGAAGAAGAAGGGAAAAAAGACAAGGTGGCATTTGTCTGAAAACTCCATGGTAACATTCTATCAAAGTTACCATAATTGGGCCCTTGCTTAATGAATGCATAATGCTCTGACCACAACAAAGCAGTGGTGGCTCAACAATTAAGGCTCTGGATTGCTGATCGCAAGGCCTGAGTTTCAAGCCCCAGCAACACCAAAACCGCCACTGCTGGGCCCTCGAGGAAAGCAATAAAACCTCTACTCCACTGGAATTGTATCAGGCTCACTTCCTCGAGCTTCCCAACAAGTGTGTGTGTGTGTGTGTGTGTGTGTGTGTGTGGTGGGGTTCACTGCTCTGTAATGTATGCGAGACAAATACAGATGGCACTTTTTTGTTTTCTGCTTCTTTTTTTCTGGAAGTGGTTCTTCCACCAAGTCAATGTGGTTTGCATTTGGTCAGAAATATGCAGACGCTGTCACTGTCTGATCTCTCCTATAATGTGACAGGAAAAAGTCTCATTCGTAAACACTGTGGCCAATCCACAGCAGCTGGTACCTTAGCATGTGAGCAGTTATATACGCTGAAGAAATATTCATGTTTATTTTACAAAAAATAAAAATAAAAATGTTCACTGGTTTTACAGTGGCGATAGTTTGAGTGCATTTGGCAACCCGGTGATAAAATAAATACGCTCTCAAATAATTACAGTACATGGAAAGGGTGCTGATCTAGCGTAGGCCCGGAGTGACCACACTAAAACACACATGTAGGGTCAACTACAGTAAAAAGTCTACATTTAGAGCTCAGAATGCTGTATTTCCTTACAAAACTCACACAAGCTCAGAGGGGGAGATGACGTCAGGGTAACTAAACAGGGGTGACGAATTATGGGAAACCAGTGTTAAGAGTCAATTCACCAACAGACTGATGCCGGTACTGTGGCTGAGTGAAGTTATTAAGCCATAACCATGTTACAGTTGTAGAAATGTCTATGCATTACACATATAACATGAAACTTGTGCGCCATACAGTGGGGATGTCATTGACAATCGGAATATCGCCGATATAATTATGTCGATCGATAATCGATACCTATAAAAGGGGTAGAGATACTTCTAATGTTATAGCTTCCTGTGTTCATGACAGCGTCTGTAGTAAATGCCATTTTCAATGACACCCCGAGTAAATGGTACATCCCACCTCTCTGTATGGTAAATGGTACGTCCCTGCTTCTAGTGTGCCGTCAGAGCGCGTGTTCTCAACAGCACGGAACATTTTGAACAAGAAGAGACACTTATCACCGGATAATGCAGATATGTGCATCTTCTGAATCTATACATCTATTTTCGATTCCACGTCACTATGACACGCAGTGGAGAGCCAATCCTTGCTGTACTCCACTTTGTGGGCGGGTCCAATAGCTTCAAACTCCAATTTTATTGGATTATAACAACAGCCACAGACTGCGTAAAGAGATACATTTCCACAAAGCCAAGCACAGCTGGCAAGCAAACACAAATGGACAGACATGGACAAACTTCAACCTGCAGATTGCCAAAACTTCGGACGTGCGTCCTGTCACCCGCCCACACAGTAAGGATTGGCTCTCAGCTTCGCGCCACAGTAACGTGGCATTGAAAGTAGATGAATAAATTTGCTCTGAGCAGTTAGAAAGTGAATCTGCATCATCTCCTACTTGGCCTTTTAAAATGCTGGCGCTGCCGGCAGCACAAACAACCGTCGTACGCAACACTCGCACTGCACTGCCATGAATCATGCTTAACCACTTTTGCGGTTGTAAAGTCGATCAGACGAAACTAGCATAGGTCGTAAGTCGATGACTGACTGTATTCAATGCATTATACAAAGTACTGTAATATATTTTAGTCTGTTCTATTTAATGCATTTATGGAACAGTACAGCAATATTCCAATGTATCGATGCATCTGAAATTTTTATCAATATATCGATACCAATAATAGGTTTTCAATGACACCCCTACCATTCAGGTTCAGGTCAAGGTATGAACTGGGGCGTAACAATGCAGTTGGGTGCTAAAAAGATTTTTCTTTTTTTTTTTTGCATTCCTCAGAGCCAGTCTGTGCTTCACACTTGGGAGAGATTACAAACTGTAAAAGAGCAAAAGGAAACAACCCTTATGAGGTCCAAATAAATTTTAGCTATTAATAAAATAATCGTGTTATATTAAACAATTTTTAGGTTCTTAGAACTTAAAGGAGCACTTGTTGCTATGAATGACACTAATTCATATTTAACTAAAGGGCACCAACCACTGCAATTTCAATTCCAGGTTCTAAATTAGTGCATGCACATATATGAACACAAGTAAGCATGTGCACACACGCACACGTTTCCTCAGTGTCTGTAAAACATTATTACTAGCTTCTCCAGCTTGCCGTGTTTTTATATATATATATATATATATATATATATATATATATAAAAAACTGGCTTGAAAAAGCCCTAATTTTAACATCTGCGCACACTGATGTAAAAGCAATCTTGTGCTCCAAGCTCCAAGATGATTAAAGCGCTCAAGTCTGCTCTCTGAAGCAGAAGTAACATAACAGCCATATTTAGCGTGATTATATCCTTGACTGGGAGTGGGAATGCAGCAGAGCGTTGGTAACAGTGGTTAGGTCTGTTAATGTCATTCAAACAACATTCCGCTTCTCATTGCCACCTGCAGCGAACACTTTTAAACAGACCAAGAGATCATTCCTGACAGAGCAATTGTACAGGATAACATTACATCACGTCACTCAGAATTTTAGGTAGAGAATGCACACCGTGAGTAACCCAAAAAACCAAGGAGAGACAATCAGGAGGATTGTGTAAACATTACAGCCTACTCTCTCAGAGTTTGAAGAACGAGTGTCTGAGTGAATGAGGATGATGAACAAATGATTTGGAGCTCAGCCATGTCACTACAATCACCAGACACTAGTTATGTATAAGTTTTAAGCGAATATTTTAGCCCATTGAGGATTAAATGCTCCCTCACGCAACACCAACAATGGCCATTTGGAACTGATCCAACTTTTATTTCCTGTCTTCCTGATGCTTCAGCCTTCAGGGAAACATGGATCCAGATACTGAAGATCAGACTCTTAGTGTTAGATCCCTCCTGTCCCTCAGTTACTGTTTGGTTCCGTGTACAAAGGTCTGATTATGGCCTTCGATGGAATTCTGAGACAGAATGTCTGTACCTGAAGTGAATCTGGCATTATGACATGGGAGAAATCTGAGCCCTCAAAAGAGCTATTACAGATGGTAAACAATGGCATTTCAAACCACGTACCATTAAAAGAACAATTGTCCACATAAAGTGGACTCTCTGGAGTTCCTAGACAGAATCAGAGCCTCTCCAGTTTGATGAAGAAAAGGGCTGTTGTTGCACAAAACATACGGAAGTTCTAAGGGAACACTGAATTTTTGGTTCTTACCTGCATCGACAGTACTGCAGTCGGCTCTTACAATCTGAGCGAAGAATTATGTCGATCCACTTATGGTTAAAATACAGTCGGCGCTCTACTTACGAAAACCTCCGAATACGAAAAATCCAGGTTACGAAAAAAACATTTTCCTAAATTTTTGCCCTTTGTACATGAAACAATCTCCTCTTACGAAAAGCGCCAAATGCGCCATTCAAAAATTCAAACAATGCGCAAGTTGCTCTCTCACAACATCCCACCCCGCTGTTCTCCCATTGGCCAGGAGGGAGCTGAACTATACCCATTCCAGTACCCATACTTCCTGTTTGTCACACACATGAAGGAGAGTTGAACAGGGCTGTTCACTCGTGAGTTTTTTTTGAGAGTGATCATTGCAGCGTTATATTTCGTGATCCATCATGGACCCCAAGAAAGTGATTCCCGGTGACACCAAAAAGAAGAAGCGGGCTCCGTTATCAATCGACGTGAAGCAGGAGATAAAAAAACGGAAGTGGGATGCGGTTGAGTGAAATCGCAAAGGAGTATGGCCGAAACCCCTCTACCATTGGGACGATATTGAAGCAGAAGAAGGCATTAAAAGCAGAGATACAGTGACAGGGTAAAGGAGAGATGTACTGTTGGTTCGTGAGTATTTTTGTACTGATTGCAGCTTATTTGAGGAGGTCCGAATGAGCCGCGCCCTGTCTCAAAAGCGCCGAATTCGGCCCCGAAGCATTTTTGTGCACGAAAGTGGGCGGCGCCACAAGACCTTCGATCTCACAAAGAAGAAAGTTAATATTGAATCCGGACCTCTGATCTCTCGAGGAAGCAAGTTAATATTAAATCCCGACCTCAGATCTTTCAAACAGGTAATTCCGCTTTAAATACAACACCCTGTCTCAAAAGTTCCGTCAGCTGCGCGTTGCGTGTGGGCAGAGCCCGCATTCGGCAGAGACAGAGATTTGTGTGTGTATGTGTGTGAATAAAAAAATGTCTCAAAAGTTCCGTCAGCTGCACGTTGCGTGTGGGCAGAGCCCGCATTCGGCAGAGACAGAGATTTGTGTGTGTATGTGTGTGAATAAAAAATGTTTAATAATGGTTTAATAAATATGTTAATAAAATGGTTTAATATGTTAATAACATGTTTAAATGGTTTAATACATAATTTTCTTTTACTTTTTAACACATATTTCATACAAAATTGGTGTAGTTTTATCATTTTTAAAGGGTTAATGGGGTAGTCTTGTAACGAATCGTTTACATGTAAAACGGGCCTCGACTTACAAAAACTCTAGGTTACGAAAAAGGCTCTGGAACGGATTAATTTCATAAGGAGAGGGCTGACTGTATTTCAGAGTTGAGTAAACACTTTTAACCTCAGCCATATCACCAGGTGCATGACAGCCCCACCTCTCTTCAGTTCAATCTCAAGAATCCTCCCATTATGTAAACACAACATACAATGCTTTGATTACAAACGTTAAAAGAAAACACATGGAGCCAAAGTATTCCTGCTAGCATTTGTTGTACATCCAGCTGTGGCAATCTACAATCATCAATGCAGATCCACTCAGCTGTGCCACCAATTCAGGACTACTTCAGGTGGTGTGTCTCTTTGCAGGCTTTTCCTCAGTTCCAAGAATTCATGAATGTGATTGCTTGCCAACTTGCAAGGCCTTATTTATGAGTTTTATGGAAACTCTGAGGCATTGTTTCTTGACCTGCATCTACAGCACATCCAATGATAATGACCCTGAGCAACCAAATGTATTGATTTGCTCACTGTTAAAATTAACCCAAACAGGTCAATGTGAACTCAAAAAAAAAGCAGCAGGTTCATAAGTGGTGATTCACCGCAGAATTGCAGCCACTCATCAGTTTAATCCGGAGAAAGCTCAAATGGGAGGGAGCACAGCGTGCAAACATTTCAGATTTACAAGCACCTGGAGATGTTACGCTGTGTCTACAGTACATCCAAGAATCTGAGTTATGAAATGTGATTGGTGGATAAACAATTGAGCTTCATTGTTGTACGTGCTTTACTCTTTGTTGTGACCCAATCCAAAAACATCAAAAAGGCTAGAAAACCTGAAATACATTGCAGGAAGTTGCCTTTTTTTTTCTTCTTCAAACATTAAAGAAAGTTACTTTTTTGTGGGATGTCCTAGTGGGAGACAGACTTCCTCGGCTTCTTCATGCCTTTGTCTCTTTCATTCGCAACATCCTGCCGGTGTGTCACTCGACCTACACGCTCTGTGATGATACAGAGAGGGGCCGCTACCAACACGGGACATCCCACCTGCTTAGGCTTTGGGCACCGCTTCTAGTTTTACATTCAGGACAACACAGTTATATGTAAATAAAACACCATGAGAAACAATAATCCAGAACAATACACTGTACAAGTGTGTGCGTGCATCTACTGCCATGAAATCTTTCCTCATACCTCATCTTACTACTCAGAAGCCCCTGCTTGTATTCCCCAACCACAGGAAAATTACTGGCTTGAGATGCCAGTAAGAACCCCACAACTTCCTCATCACACACATACCATTATTCAAAAAGTCTGAGTACAGAATTAAACAAAAACAGATGAAGGAAGGAGCAAAAACCCTAAAGATAAAAAATGAACAGAATTAATACAAATTGCTAAATTCTTTGCCAAAATCATACATTTTATTACATTCTTTATTTAAAAAGATTCTGAAATATTCAATTGAACTGTATTTTGAACCTGATTTAACTCTTTCTTCTAATGTCCCCCAATTCTTTTCAGTAAGCTACAAAGGCAAGGATGGAGGAGTAAACAAATATAATGCATATACTTGTGTGTGTATATTAATACATAAGGCCAGGTTTAAAAAAATTCTTTGTTGGCAATAACATGTTAAAAAAAAAAAATTCACCCGAGAGGGAGGAAATTTTATTTATTTTTGATATGTACAGGCCAATGCAGCCGTGGGGAGGGCATACCTTTGATAACCCCGTTAGCTGCACTGGGGGAGACAGTGACAGCCCGTGGGGAGTGGGACTCGAACCCCCAACCTTGGGATCAGCGATCCAGCACCCTTTACCACCAGACCACCACTGCCCTTATGATCAACTTGTATTTGTTTGAAAAATGTCAGCAAATGTCAGCTCAATTTGAAACGCATTAATTTATTTATTATTTTCTCGGGACCTTTGATGAGGTTAAAAAAAAAAAAACTGTTCTGTCTTTATTACTGTCCCCTTCCATCATGCTTTCCGCCTTTGTTGTTAAGACAGTACTGGCCAATGAGAATCGCTGTTTCACCGAACTAGTGATACCGAATTCGCTTTGCTCACTTTTTAGTACGGTGTATGATAGGGGACATGCGTATGTTTATTTTTTGCATCTGTGAATGCTCAGGCGGGTTATGTACAATTTTGGCCCAACCGGCTGTGATACCCCCAAATATATTTTTAAGGCTGGCCTAAACAAACATACATACATACATACACACATATACATACATACATACATACATACATACATACACATACATATATATATATATACATACATACATATATATATATACATACATACATACATAATATATATATACATACATACATACATACATATACATACATAATATATACATACATAATATACATACATAATATATACATACATAATATATATACATAATATATACATACATAATATATATATATATATATATATATATATATATATATATATACACACACACACACACATATATATATATATATATATATATATATATGTGTGTGTGTGTGTTCACGCTCAATACTTTTTGGTAGAGCAAATAACAATAAAATAAAAGGACAGGACAAAAGTCTGCAAAACAGTGTAAACACAAAGATCACGGAGACGTCTGAACACAAGGGTAACACGCAGGCCCTTGACTCTTCGTGGTTTTGCACCCATGGTTTGAGTATTCGCTGACTGCCGAGCAACGGCATGTGATTCAAATTCAGCCAATGGCTGCCCTCCTTTCTTCTGATTGGTTGAGCTCATGTCCCGCCCCTTTTTCCTCATTCGCACATAAGTTGTCAATGAGCCTCTTTTTTGTGTGTGTTTTAATTACCAGTTAAGCTTTATGATACCACTCAAACGCTGTGCGTCTTCTCTGGCTCAGCAAAAGAAAATCCTGGATGTCTCTTCTGAAGAAATAAGACTTTCTCCTGAGAAATGACTGTTTTCTCTGAACTGTTGTATTAAAATCATTTTCAGTTATTATTCCAGTACAGTAACCAAGTTCATGTGGGGCAGTGGTGGTCTAGTGGTATAGGGCGCTGGATCACTGATCCAAAAGGTCTCTCACTGTCTATAATGGGAGGCATGTAAAAGAACCATTTCTGACTTTCGTAAAGAGTAGGCTGCAAAGGCGTGTTTCTGTCCCTTGCTAAAAAGAGTTGTGACAGGAAGGGCAGCCGACGTAAAAACCTCAGCCAAATCAAACGTGCGAATCAGATGATTCGCTGTGGTGACTCACGAGCAAAAGGGAAAAAGCCGAAAGGAAGACAGACCTAAGTTCATGTTTATGCATGAGATTTGATGTTCTGTAGCATGTTTAACAAACGATACCAAAAGGATTAACTTTATTACAGTCCTCTTCATGTCCTTTTACATTGAAGCTGGAGTGACGTCTCCAAGATGGCACTGCCCAGAGGGTGACGTCGCGGAGTTCTCAGAGTCAAATTGTTTCTTTGTTCGTTTTATTTGTCCATGTTTTGCACTATGCTCGGCTACGACCGGTCGACTGTACTACAGTGACAAGATCGGAGTATCTTCGGGCGTGTATAACTCAGCAGAGCTAGCATGCCATTGTTTGTTTTAATTAGTTGTTTTGTTCATCTTATCGGGTGTACTCTCCTCGAGCCATGTTTCACAGAAACACAGTCCTGTAGATCCCACTGCGCTGCAATCTGAGCATGAAGCTCGTCCATCTTGTTTCGCAGGGACTGAACATTTTAAAGCAATATGGCCGGAAGTGCTAACTCAGCGCCAGAGAATCTGAGAACTCAGCCTGGGCTTAATGAAAGCATAGCATAGCAGCGCAGAGGGATCTACAGGACTGTGCTTCTATGAAATATGGCTCGAGGAGAGTACACAGTCCTCTAGATCCCTCTGCGCAACAATGTGAGCATGAAGCTCGTCCATCTTGTTTTGCAGGAACTGAACATTTTAAAGCAGTATGACCGGAAGTGCTAACCAAGCGCCGGAGAATCTGGGAACTCTACCTGGGCTTATTGTTAGCATTGACCTCCCACAGCGTAGCATTGCATTGCAGCCGTCGATAGGCGTTGTTGCGTGCTTAGTTGCCCGAAGCTGAAGCTGCTCAGAGCTGTAGTAGGGTCGACCGATCATAGACCAGCATAGTGCAAAACATGAACAAACAAATAAAAGCAATTTGACTCTGAGAACTCCGCGACGTTGTCCTCTCGGCAGCGCCATCTTGGACACGTCACTCCAAGTTCAATGTAAAAGGACATGAAGCGTAATAAAGTTTATCCTGTTGGTATCATTTGTTAAACATGCTACAGAACATAAAATCTCACACATTCTCGGAATTAACTTAGGTACTGTACTGGAATAATAATTGAAAAAGACTAAAATGAGTGCTTTACAACAGTATATGCTGTATAATATTTTATCATCAATAAAAATAAGAGTAAAAATTTAAAAGTTTTTCTTAATCATGACTATTTTACTACATTAATACTGTATAAATGAGTAAGACTGTCTGTAGAATGTGTTTAAGAAGCATATTTTAGCGCATGGAATAGATACATAGTATTTTACTGCCGACTGCTTATTCGCGCATGTGACATCATACATGGGGTTTTACTTCCGCGTACCGAACTCGCGGATTATCTCGATTCGAGGGAAGGCCCGGAACCGTACCCCCCGCGAATGTCAAGTGCCTACTGTATATATAACTGAACTGGGAAGAAGGAAGGGCACGTTCAGTCTGTCATTTGTAAACAATGGAAGCAGCGTCATTACGTCAGCGTAATTCCATGGAGATTCTTGCCTAACCTCGTCTGTCAGCCTGTCCATCACCATAGCAAACAAGAAGGGGCTCAGAGCTGATCCTTGATGCAGTTCCACCTCCACCTTGAATCCGTCGGTCACGCCGACAGCACACCTCACCACTGTCTTACATCTCTCATACATGTCCTGCACCCCTCTAACATACTTCTCTGCCACTTCACACTTTCTCATGCAATACCACAGTTCCTCTCTCGACACCCTGTTATATGCTTTCTCCAGATCCACAAAGGCACAATGCAGCTCCTTCTGACCTTCTCTATTAACATCCTCAAAGCAAAAACTGTATCTGCGGTGCTCTTTCTTGGCATGAAACCAAACGGTTGTTCACAAATGCTGACCTCTGCCCTTAGTCTAGCTTCCACTATTCTTTCCCATCATTTCATCGTATGGCTCATCAACTTTATCCCTCTGCAATTGCCGCAACTCTGCACATCTCCCTCATTCTTAAAAATGGGCACCAGCACAATTCTCCTCCATTCCTCCGGCATCTGCTCACTCTCTAGGACCTTGTTGAATATTCGTGTCAGAAAATCTACTGCTTCCTCTCCTAGACACTTCCATACCGGTATGTCATCAGGACGAACTGCCTTTCCATTCTTCATCCTCTTCAATACCCTCCTCACTTCACCCTTAATAATCTTTGCTACATCCTGCTCCTCAATGGTCACCTCTTCTACTCTTTTTTCTCTCTCTCATTTTCCTCATTCATTAGCTCTTCAAAACTACTCTTTCCATCTTCCCAGCACACTTCTGTCATCAGTCAATACATTTCCCTCTCTGTCCTTTATCACTAACTTGCTGCACATCTTTCCCATCTCTATTTCTCTGCTGTGCCAACCTATATAGATCATTTTCTCCCTCCTTATTGTCCAACCTATCATACAAGTCATCATACGCCCTCTGTTTGGCCTTAGCCACTGCTACTTTCGCCTTACGCTGTGTCTCCCTGTACTCCTGTTTATTCTCCTCGGTCCTCTCTATGTCCCACTTCTTCTTAGCTAACCTCTTCCTTTGTACACACTCCTGCACTTCCTCATTCCACCACCAGGTCTCCTTATCTACTTTCCTTCCAGAGGACACACCAAGTACTCTCCTACCTGTGTCCCTGATCACATTTGCTGTGGTTGTCCAGTCGTCTGGAAGCACTTCCTGGCCAAAGCCTGTTTCAACTCCTCCTTGAAGACAACACAACACTCTTCCTTTTTCAACTTCCACCACTTTGTCTTCTGCTCTGCCTTCTTCACCTTCCTCACCATCATCCTGCATACAACCATCCTATGCTGTTTGGCAACACTCTCACCCACTCTTTTCAGTGTTTCAGTCACTGACTTCCTTCAAGTTACATCGCCTACACAAGATGTAGTCTACCTATGTGCTCCTACCTCCGCTTTTATAGGTCACCCTATGCTCCTGTTTCTTCTTGAAGAAAGTATTCACCACAGCCATTTCCATCCTTTTTACAAAATCTATCAACATCTGTCCTTCTGCGTTCCTGTCCTGGATACCAAACCTGCCCATCACTTCCTCATCCCCTCTGTTGCCTGCACCAACATGTCCATTGAAGTCTGCCCCAATGACCACTCTTTCACCTCTGGGGGTACGCTGCATCACTTCATCTAACTCACTCCAGAATCTCTCCTTCTCTTCTAGCTCACATCCTGCCTGTGAGGCAAAAGCACGAACAACATTGAACATCACACCTTCAATTTCTAACTTGAGACTCATCACTCTGTCTGACAGTCTTCAGTTCTAGAACATTCCTGACAAACCCCTCCTTCAAGATGACTCCTACTCCATTTCTCTTCCCATCCACACCATGAAAAAACAGCTTAAACCCTGCTCCTTAGCTTCTAGCCTTGCTGCCTTTCCACCTGATTTCCTGAACACACAGTATGTCCACCTTCCTCCTCTGCATCATGTCAGCCAGATCTCTAACTTTTTCTTGCATAGTTCCAACCATTCAAAGTCCCTACTCTCAGTCCTAGACTCATGCCTTTCCTCTTCTCTCTCTGCCTACGGACAAACCTCCCGCCTCTCCTTCTTCGACCAACAGTAGTCCAATTTCCATCAGCACCCTGTTGGTTGACAGCACTGATGGCAGTCGTTGTTAACCCAGGCCTCGACCAATCCAGTATGGGGTAATACTTCTGATTTGCATCATAAAATGTATTCATTTATTAAACCATTTTATTATCATATTTAATAATTCAACCATTGTTAAACATTTTTTATTAACACACACACACACACACACACACACGTCTCTCCCGCTCTTGCTCTCTGTTGTATATACATGTTTATTGTAGCCCTGTGGGCCATGCCCACAAGATGTGGAATTCAAAGCGTATTCCCTGCTTGACACAGACCGGCGGTCCAAACTCAACTTTAACTTGATTCCTTGAGGGATCGGAATTCCAGATGAGCTCAAATGCACCCATTTATTAAACATTTACTGAATTAAACAACTTAAAAAAACTAAACTAAAAATTAAAGAGTGAAGCTTCCTTCTCTCTCTCTCTCTCTCTCTCTCTCCCTCTCTATCTCACACACACACACACACACACACACGGACGGGATGCTTTATTTAAAGCGGAATTACAGTACCTGTTTGAAAGATCAGAGGTCCTCACTGTATTTTCGCTTTAAGATCTCCTTCTGGTTCTGCGTCATCCCTCCTAGCCAATGGGAGGCCAGCGGGGCAGGATGTTGAGAGACAGCCAATGAGAGAGCAACTCGCGCATTGTGTGAAATTTTGATTGGCGCGTTTGAATTTTTCATAAGAGGGGGTTATTTTCGTATCCCAGGGACGAAAACTTCGGAAAATGTTTTTCGTAACCCGGGGATTTCGTACCCAGGGGGTTTCGTAAGTAGGGAGCCGACTGTGTGTGTGTGTGTGTGTGTGTGTGTGTGTGTGTATATATATATATATAAATAAAATATCTTTACCTCATTTCAGATTTTAATTATTTTCTACATTTCAGTGTTTGGTCAGAAACATGGTTTTTGTTATTATAAACAGATGTTTTGGTATAGAGGGAACTATGTGTCTCGAGCACAAACCTTTGCAGAAGTGTCATGGCAACCGTACACCAATCTGTGAACTGCTTTGTTTTCCTGTCATTTTAAAGCTCATCTAAAAACTAGAAAGTGCTCCGAGGTTTCCTCATCATAGATTTACAGTGGCCTGAAGAACTGAACCCAAGACAATAATAGTTTTGGTGACTGCCTTAGCCAGTGAATGTAAATTAGTACATACTATAAAGAAATGGAGCGAGCTGATTGGCCCATAATCTGGAAGTACAAATATTATCCACTCATGATAATGCTTGAGTCAAAATAAACCCTTGTGGTTTGTCACAGTAACGTAGTGCAGGCACAATCATCACCAAGTTTTAAAAATTAGTGTAAAAATGTATTCACGATGCTCGAGAAATAAACCATAATCTTGTTTTGATTCGTTTTGTGTTCCTGCATAGTAGAAACTAAACAGGTTTAAAAGCACTGTTTCTGGTCATGGTTTGTCCATTTTGTGCATGTCATACAATACTCTGAGTCCAAAAGTCAAGTTAGCTACACAGCGCTTAGCTCAGAGCACACCGACCCTGCCTCTGCCATGGTGAAACTATATATATATATTTATAAAAAATAAATAAATAAATAATAAAAAAAACCCTATACAATCTTGTTTTTAGTCTGTTTTTTCGTTTAGTAAATACTGAAACAATTAGATTCCATCTCAGGGATTGTTCAGCACCATCCACCTTGTCTTCAGTGAATGCTAGAGCACATGACAGTGTATAAAGACTTAAAAGAAAAAAAATCTGCATCATTCCAACTTTGTGCAGTTTGGAGAATGACCATATATGGGTGCGATGGTCAGGGGTTCAGTTTTCAGTAATCAAGTGTGTGACGGTCTCTAGTTTCAGAGGTTCTAGTGAAACAAAACTCTTGCTCTCGGGAGTACAACTGCAGCCGTGATGAAGCAAGATGGCACAAGTCCAAAACATCATCGTAACAAATGAAAATGGTTGAAACTGTCACTTTATAATGAGCTGCTTAAGATATTCATATGCGTGAAAAACGTGAGACACACAAAACCCTTGACCTCAGCGAGTACTGTTGGTGTTGATTAGCATACGACATGCTGGTCATCATTTTAGAACCCATTATAGTACACTACAATGATATCTGGGGGTTCCAAAACTACAGTTCGCTTTAAAATTGGATTTAATGTGTATTTATATTCAACTATCTGTGATAGTATTGACGCTAAATAGTTTTAATATGATGTATTTTTGTCAAACAAACAAAAGATTTTTCTAGGGAGAACGTTCTTCCAAAAAAAAAAAAAAAAAGATAGCACTATATGAAGCTGAGAAATCGTTGAGAATTTGGCGATCTACAAAGTGGTGTGTGGTGTTCGCATGATATCTGCAGCTCTGGAGGAGTTTAGATGGTAGGAGCTGGACAGATGAGAGCACTAAAGCACAGCCGCGTCATGCTGTTTCATTTAGAGACAAACTTGACGTGCAAGTCTTTCAGGCTTGATTTATGCTTGGACGATGTTTGGCACCCTTTTTATTAATTGCACATATTCAATCTATGAAAGCCATCGCGCTGCAGGTTTGGCTTACAAGCATATCGTAAATACAGCAGTTTTCCCTCCGATGGATCAGCTGGTTTCCTGCTCAAAAAGACTGCAACGAGGCTGTGAAGTATCCCACCTGCGGTCTATTGGACAGTGTGCGGATTTCACAGTGATTTAGGGTCAGCGCAGACCCAAAAAACCCCACCGAGCAACACTGAGAAGACTCGAGTTCTCTGGCACTACCAGGAGAGTGTGCTGGGTCTGAATGTTGGCAAAGGCACAGGCACGCGTTCATTTAACAGACACATGCACAGTGTGTGTTACACAGAACCACTGATTGGTCATGGCCATGGGCAGCAGAGTGAGAGAGGTGCAGAAGTGAATAAAAAGGAAACGTGGTGGCATGTTACTGAAATGTTCAAAGCACGTCCTCTCTTCACTAGAGTTTAAATACAGAGCTTAACACTTGCCTCATGTGTTGGGCATACGACTGTGAGCTACCGTCGGAAGAAACAAGCACAGAACACACAAAAATGTAGTAAAGATAGGAGACAGTGGGGGAGAAAGGGTGTGGTGAGGATAAAGACCGGGTGGGGGGGTAGGAGAATAGTATATATAGGAAAATAGAGGGAGATAGTATGCGGTAAGAGAAGTAAAAGAGGGAGACAAAGTGTGTGCGTATGGTAGGAGATGGAAGAACGATGGAAAGCGAAAGTGGGTAGAAGAGAAAAATAAGAGAGAAGGAGACAGAGCAAGATGCAGAGAAGAGTGAATTAGAAAAAAGGGAGATACAGACAGATGGAGAAAAGTGTAGGACAGAGAGACCAACAATAAGAGACTTGTGCAAATAGACAAAATTGGGGGTAAAAAATAAAAACAGCCAAAGGGCAACAATTTGCAAAAGTAATACATTCAGCAGCAACAGCATCAGGTTGTACAGAAAACGTCACTGCATTAACACAAACTGATCCCGAGAGAACGTAACAGTAGCAGGAACCAAAAATCAAAATAAATTCCCACCAGAACAACAAAGCAAAGGGGGAGGGGTTTACTCAAGAGCAGGCCAGGGTTGACTGAAAGAACAGTCCAAAAGAACAAGAATGAAGAACCCAAAAGGAAAATAAGGGGGAAAATGTGCAGTCGAGGTGGGCAAACTGAGAAAGGAGACACATGCAGTGTGAAGAAGCATGCACAGCTGCAGCGCCACAGAATGGGAGGAGCTTCTGACCTGCGACTCTTCAAAACGATGTTTGTCTAGATGAGAGGATCCGCCCTTCAGTGAGAATTATACAATCCTCCTGCTAAAGTGGGGGAGGGAATGGGGGGGACAACAACAAAACAGTAACATTATTCATGTGCAGTCTTCACAGGTGTCATGGTGATAAAAAGGTAGACATGAGCTTTTCAGCCTTGTAAAATACTCACTCTGACATCAGTTTGTCTGTGTGTGTGTGGGGGGGGGATTATTCAGACACAGTAGACTTTTTTCCATGCAATAGGTTTTCAAAGGATTCATCATCATGAGCATGGTGCGTCACTGCATGCAGGTGCACACCAAGATTACAATAGTACTGGCATTGATTCAGAAAGAAATTTAAAAAATAATAATAATCAGCATAATCACACTACTGCAATTCTTCACCGCAGTTTATCCAAGCACATATCACTGTGTCCATATTTGGCATTAAGTTACTAGCTAGTAACTTCCCAAGTGGCATGAGCTAAACCTACTGTAGGTGGCATTATGGTGTTCATGTCAGAAGAGATCACTTCATGCTTACTGCACAACTGATAAGCAGACTGTTCACAGCAGACTCACATTTTTTTTCTTTGTGATATAAATGAATCAGGAACATTATTCTGTATCAAACTCACTACCACATTTCAGAATTTTTTTTAGCCCGCTCTAGTGAAATCTGATTGGCCAAGATGTGTCTCAAGTTGCTGAGCATCTGCAAGTGCATCACGATGTTTTGTATATAAAATATTTCACTTTCCCTGTCGAGATAGCAGATGTCAGTGTGTGACTTAATGAGCAACCGTTTGTTGCACTAAATGAAATAAAACCGTTGTGGTCATACATTAGCAAGATTGTATCATGAATCAATTATTTTAATTTAAATTATAAATAAAAATGTTTTTTGGGGGTTTTTTTTTTGGAATGATCCAGCCCATAAACTACCAAACACAACAAAAGAGTGGAGAGGACATTGGGGCAATGTCTAACAGCCCCCTCAACACACACACACAATTGCATGCAATTTAGAAAACAATTTACTGTTTTGTAAATTAAAATGTCTCTTGGCCTGATGGGAATAAATCCAGGAATAAAAAACAGCTGTGTTTATGCGGAGCTTCATTACACCTCGTTTATCACCTAGATGAAACAACCCATGGGAAACACCATGAACTGTACAATGATCAGAATTCCACAGTAATCTCCTGTCATATTAATTCAGACTATTAATAATAAATATATTTTATATATAAAATATAAAACCTATAATCCAGACTGACACTGGTGAGGAACGACTGTTCACATGAACTGAAAAATAACAGCAGGCGTCTGCGTGGCCTGACATGGACTTGTACAAGTTGTAATTGTACTCTCTTTTCTGAAAAGTGCAGCTTCCATGAACGTCAGCGATCCAGTGATACGATCCAAGTGACAACAGAAATCTGACGACTTGGGCTCCAAACACCTGAATGTAGGTCAGAGCGAGATCATCGATCGGAAAAATGTAACCTGACCATCCAGTTACAAATGGCTCATGCAGAAGAAATTCCATCACGTCTACTATCTCTGGCTCCGTCTCACCTCACCGATTCTTTACACAAAACTAGATCCGCACTGTGTCTTGTTCCTGTTAAAATGTATTAAACGCCTTTTTACTCATACGCTTCCTGCACACCCTCCCCTCACGTCAGCAGTAAACACCAGAGTTTGTAGTGTTTTTCTTGAACGGATGTACCATCAGTTGATGGTTGATCTCCACACTTCCTTCCAGGAAGAAAGCCTGATTTTCAGTTGTTTGTTTATGAAGCAGTGACATCATAGCATGTGAAATGTCATGAAATACGTAACAATACGAAAAAAGCAAGAGAGACATGGTTGATATGGATTGGGAAAAAACAAAAAAGTAGTACCGAGAGATTTCCTTTCGGCTTTTTCCCTTTATCAGGGGTTGCCAGTAAAGCCCTGTGCGGGATGGGTTTCTGCCAGCAACCAGCAGCCCCCCACCCCCCTGCAGACACAAATTTAAAGTCAGACTTTTTAGTTTGCGGGACAGGTCAATTTGAAACTTATGTGGGGTAGGGCGGGTTGAGAATGATCCAAGTTTTTTGAGCGCCTCACATATTGAGGTTTTGCATGTGATGTCACAGGGTCTCGTGACTTTTGTTAATATGCCATTCAACATTGCTAAACATTTTAAAATAAGTAATAGTGGTTCAACATTACCCAACTGGATGTTGTTTGTTGGTTACTAACTTCCCCAGAGTGATACAAAATAACCAGCAGTAAATAGGAAAGACTGGAATCCTATAGAATCCAGTAGAATATGCAGCGAACACACTGTATCAGGTAAATATACATTATTAGGCTGTTGCGAAAAATTGTTGATTTTAATGTAACTTATGGTTTGAGTGAATTAAACGTTGAATGTTAATATGTAGTTGTGTTGTGCAAGCTGCGGGGCGGGTTCGGGCTCAGAATTAGAAACACTGCGGGGCGGGGTGGGACGGGTTAGAATTTCACTTGCGGGGCGAGGTGGGCTGACCTAGAAGGGTAAATGTGTGGGGCGGGCTGCAGGCCACAATTCTAATTTGCGGGACGGGCACGGGCTTGTGATCTTGGCCAGCGCAGGGCTCTAGTCGCCACAGCGAATTATTCGCACGTTTGATAGTTTGCAAAAACTTTTGGGACACGCCTCCTACCTGAGTGATGCCCCGGCACGACACAACACTGTCAAGAAAAAAATAATTTCATTTTGCAGTCCAATTTGTTTTTAGATCTAACTGCCGTAATGTTTGAACCCTCCGAGATCCGGTATACAGTTTGATCTGCAGCTTTCACGATAATATAACAAGGTAGTTGAAAGCTGCCTCTTGCCGTACTTACCAATCATGTGTTCTTCCTATAAAAAACATGCTGCTTTCGCTACACTGTGCTACAGTCACACAAAACAGGCTGTACAGTCACCGGCCGGCCCACCCCCAACCATTTGTCAGCAATTCCAACAATTGTCCCCAATTATCCCCCTCACCCTCCATTCCTCTCACACACACTCTTTGAGTCTTGAGTGACTCCCAAGCTCTCACACACTACTCCATGTCAGGAATCAGTGTCTCACCCTCGCAGCAATCACAAACTTCAGGAGCTTTGACAGCAGACTGAAATTAATGAGTGTAAGGTTAAAGTTGACGTCTTATTCTAATAGATTGCGGAAACATGTTGACGTGACTTTCAGTGCAGCAAACAAAACATGTTCTCGACGTCTGGGCCGTCGTTCATCCCATTCCATTATGACAAAGTCTTGAGAGACAAGAAGAGGAAGTGACAGGGTTAGAAGGTTGCGCTCTTTATAACATCCGATTGCTTTCTTTGAAGTGAAAGAATGACAATTCGATTGTGGATGAGGAGATCGACAAACAGTGGCATCTGGCTGACGCAGACAATAGTGGATAATGCAGATGGTGCTGCACGAAGCACTTGTCGGTACTAAAACATTAACATCTCAAACTTCACCCGTGTTGAAAATAAACCAGGTTGGGGCAGGGCTACAACCACAGTATTAATAATAGATTTTTACCATCACTGCAACTGTCACTCTAGTCGCCGTTACATCAAGTATATCCTGCACTTAAATTTTTAGTATCTTTGGCGTCTACAGACCCCACTCTGAAAAATCACTGGTGTAAAACGGCACTGACTCACTCTCCCAAGACAATATTTATTGAATGCACCTGATATCTGTGCTGTGCCTGCAGTACTCAGCTAACCGAACACCGAGAATGATGCCGAACTGATAGATTGGTTTTGAACCATCGTTAGCATCAGAAGTGGCAACTTGTGAACACAATTGGCGCAGAAGATTCGGGGAAGGGTGAGCTGATCTGTTTTACAGAACCGTGATAAGTTGACATACACCTGATTTCTACAACGTGATCATTCCTATCCGTTTTCAAAAACTATAGCCATCTATTCGGATTGTACTGTTTGGGAGAACGGCTTTCTCCAGTGTTGAGCCTAAGAACTAACAATTCTCCAACATTGTTTGACTCATGAGAATATGATGACTATTATACTCTGGGGGAAAATACTTTATGGTTTTAGTCTATTGGCGAAACAAAAACTGGAGTTAAAAATTTTAAAACAAACACAACCAACTTTTCCAACAACAATGCTAATCACTCAATCCATCACACAAACCAACCAACTAACCCACTATTACACAAACGACAACCAGCCACTCACCCTATAGCTCAAATCCCTCATGATCTTGTATTGGTACGGTAAAACTCATCAAATGTCACTGTGACCAAAGACAAAATAACAGTTGACCCAAAATTAGCTAATGGGTCGCTGACGTAATCATTGAAAATCAAATCTTTGCATCTTGGACAGCTTGGTTTCATTAACCACATGTCCAAGATTCAAATATAAGTGATAACTCAAGATACAAAAGCCTCTGTATACGAAAAATTCAAGATATGAAACGGACCACGGAGATTTTTCTGCCCCATTTTACGAAAGGAAAAAAAAAAATTCAAGATATGAAACCAAAACTAAGAATATAGTATCTAAAAAAATTTTTAAATAATCGCATGGCCAAAGAGATTATCACCATACAACTTGCTCTCCCATTGGTTATCTCCCAACCAGCTGGTACCCCCAGAATCCCCATGACGCTTTGTCACGGTGTCGTGATGTGCAAAACAATGAAAGTGCAAAACAAAATGCGCAAAAAAAAAAAGAAATTGGAAAAAAATAATGTTTAGTGTACAGTTGTAATTATACATTTAAATTATATACATTATATACAGGTTAATTCATTTAAATTTAGTTTCATAAAGTTACATATTTCTGTCATTTATGAAAACTCTGTCCGCCTCCTCTTCCTCCTCTGCCACATTTGGCTGACTCGAAAGGTAAGGTTCCACAGATTCATAACACCTTTGTATTATTTTTCATTGTTATTATTTTCTCATTGTTTTATTAACATTTATTTAAATGATTGTTGTATTTAATGGTCATACTGCATTTCTTTCAGATTTGTAAAACATTTAAAATTTATAGGGTTGTTCTCATGGGGGGCTGGAACGGATTATGATGTTTGCATGTAAAACATGTCCCATTTTATGAAAAATTCAAGATACGAAAGCCTCAGTTCTCCAGTAAACTGAAGACGTTTATCAGCATGATTTATCAATTCCCCATGACTCGATTTCTGTCCTACGGGGATTTTAAATCTGCTTTGAGAGCGGGTGTGGTGATCCGACCTCAGTTTTGATTTTTTTTAAGGGACGTGTCTGTACTTAAACACTGATTACATCATGTTTTCCTTGTCAGATTCTGAATGTGCTCTTGTTTTTTTGTGTTAATAATTCATCCTCTTGAGAAGCTCATATCACACTTTTCCCAAAAGCATAATTTAAAAATTACTTTTAATAATGGACATCAAAGCAGAATGACATTACAGAGATCATTATGGAGGTAGGGAGTCTGTGCTAGAGGAGCTGACCATGGAATGGAAAAGCTTACTGAGATGAGGTATGAAGGAAACCTTGACAGGAACTGGGCACAAAAGGCAAACCCGTGGTCATCTGGGTAATTTTGAATTGCTCAAGATATTCTCAAATATTTTGGGTTATAGGTTTTATGAGATTATAGTGGTTTATGCGGGAAAAGGAGGCCTGTGTCTCTGGGAACCATAATTTCAAATCTGGAATTTGCAGCCCAGACAGCATAGTGTTTGCACAACAACAAAGCCAGAGTGCAGAACCTCTCAGCCCTGTCAGGGCTACTTCTTTTCCAAAAGCATCAGAGTATTAAGACAATTTGGGAAAAAAGTACAGAAGTCTCTCCCTGCTCAGTGGTCTTTCTGAAGAGTCAGACTGCTTCTCACCCATCCATAAAACAGAGTTGCCACAAGCCACAACAGACTTGCATCATTTTTTTGAGTCAGGAGCATGGTGTTTATCAGATGAGTCTGTGGCTCAGGTGTGATCGAAAATGTTGGAGAAATAAGACAAGCTGAAGCCCGAATGACTTCAAGTGAGTGAAGCACAGGAACAGACTGAACACTGAGAACGGAAGCATGAATGTTAAGTAGGCAGGTTTTTGTTCCCAAGGTACTCTCTCTTCTTTCTGACAGAACATTTATCATTCTTTCAGACGAACAATCGCACACCAACACAGGCCTGCGCCACCCGTACAATAGCCCCGCCAGAGTTGCTAGGAAACCTTTGATGGGGTTTTCGGACGGCTCGTCGACAAGCTTGAGGAGGACAAATGTTCACATCCAGAGCTGGTGGAAGTCCTCTTGAACATGACGCTTCACCTCCAATAAACAAACATATGCCATGATGTGACAATTTCTTTTAAAAGGATGCAGTGATTCCTGGAGAAGCTTCAAACTCCAGAAAGATTCTTCACTCAACGCTGCAACAGCTAGCTTATTTATATAAAAGTATTAGAAAAAAAAAAACAAATCTATAAAAATATACTTTAGAAGTACAGTTGGCCCCCTTCTTACGAAATTTTACATGTAAATCGCGTCATTCGTTCCAAGGCTCCCAAGACTACCCTTTAAATATTATAAAAGCATACCTTTTAAGGTACTTACTTCATGTTGACCTGGTCTTCTTAGCAGAGTTATAATCTTACAATGACCATGGCACTAGGAATTACACGCGTGTGTGTGTGCACGTGTGTTGACCATGTCTTCTTAGCAGAGTTATAATCTTACAATGACCACGGCACCGGGAATCACTCTCACCGGGAATCACACGCGTGCGTGTGTTGGCCATGTCTTCTTAGCAGAGTTTCAATCTTGCAAATGTTTCTGGAAGGTTAGCCATAAAATACATTTGGAATGACACACAAACATGAACAAAGTTGGAACAACAGCGTCATCCCTCCTAGCCAATGGGAGGCCAGCGGGGCTTGATGTTGGGAGACAGCCAATGAGAGAGCAACTCGCACATTGTTTGAATGGCGCGTTTGGCGCTTTTCGTAAGAAGTTGTTTCGTATAGAGGTTTTGCAGCTGACGTCATGCATACATTATCCTAATGCGGGTTTTGTTTATTCTGCCACATTACTGTGAAAACAAACCATTCACTCTGGCCCCAACACAATAGCACAAGCGTGTGTAAGGGTTTAATACTGCATTTATTTATTAAGCAGGTGCAAAATGGCACTTAACTGTGTTGCTGTCGGTTGTACACATTATACAGGAAAGAAACCAGGTGTTAAATATCATAGATTCCCTGCTAATAAGGCCCAACGAGAGAAATGGATTTCTGCTTTGAAAAGAGCTGATACCGACAACAAAAGGAAAGACTGGCAACCAGCTGCTACCAGTCGTGTATGTAGCGAACATTTTGTTAGAGGCAAGTAATTTTTATCAGTAAATATATTATTATTTATTGTCTTAACCACAGTTTGATTCTGTTTAACTGTATATCTGGTGTCCATTTATAAGCTGAAGGCAGCTAAAATGCTATTTAGTATTTACTATAACATGTATAGTGTATATAATATAACTATTATAATACTTCATAGATTTAGAGCTACATGTTTGTGATTAATATATAATGTAGGCAAAATGATTAAAAAAATGTGTCATAATTACCTTTGCCATGATTAATACTTTGGTGTCCTCACACAGCTTGCCATGGGCGATATTAGAGGCTTTCCTGGGTATAATATGCTCGCAAAGTGCCGAAACCCACCAGATAAAAAATACTCGTATGCTCCAGATTTAACTTTAACAGTCTTTAATACGTGTTCTAACAGACACAACAAACATGCCGTTCTTTGGTTTCTGCTTCGCTTGTTTAATCCCACAATGCATTACAGAACCGGAATATACCAAGTTCCGGGGGGGGGAGTAATCATTAACAATGATTGTGACATTCTAAGCCCTTTGAAACTTTTCAGTTTTTCGTGAGTATAATCAGATGTGTGATTAATCAAATAATTATACATATCTGGGTATGTTAAACCAGATATCTTGTCCGTTGCTTTATCCATGCAGTTAACAAACCAACCATTGGGCAAAACGTATGGGTCATTTGCTAGCCCTGATAACCGTAGTTTTTGAATATACTGTTGTTTATGATCGTTATCATAATTACCAGGGAGCTCAGAAAGCACTGGGCTTGTATTACGGCTGTCAACATTCATATTTATATAATCTACCAAGCTAAAAACAGGCACCTCAATTGCAAAGTATCCGTTTGTTTTCACTCCAATATGGAGTTGCTACTCGGCGTGTTACGTGACTGCAAAACTTTCATTAGAAAATGCCACATTAGAAATGTTCAAGAAAAGAAAGAAACATCCTGAATAAGAGTCATCCATGCAAAGCGGTAGCAAGAGGAAAAAAAAAAAAAAAAAAAAAAAAAAACACCAATGGCTGATTTACTTGAACCCGTTATGGAAGGGAATCCACTTCACTCTCTCCCTCTCCGTTATGGAAGGGGATCCACTTCTCTTCCACCACAAAGGTTAAAATTCTTATATTTATTGTTCTTTGCTTTGACTGCACTGTGGTTTTTATTTTAGTTTGTTATGGTATCTCACAAAACAGTTGTGCGTTGAAATGCGCGCTGGAGAGGGGCGTGGCTGTCACACTCGGGTGGAGTGCTCAACACACACACCTGATTTCACTTAATCACAGCTATAGAGACTAGCAAAATGCTCATCCCGGTGGTAGAAAATTGTCCCTCTTGATCTCTCTGGCTCTCAGCTCCATGCTCCACCAGTTCCTGATTTGGTTTGATTTCCATGTTTCTCCGCATCTCTAACAGTGACTACGATTTCCCTGTGATCTAGTGCCTTACCTGTGAACAATAAAGCACACCCGTTTTCATCTCCACTCTGTCTCCTGCATTTTTGGAAATGAAAACAGGTGCGCTTTATTGTACCGTTCCAAAGACTTGATCAGAGAGTTGTTTTTCTTCTCTTTACCTTTCTCTCACTTGTTTCATTCCCCTCCATTCACACTTTACCTGTCTGCTTCCCTTACTTGCTAGCTCTACCTCCCTCGAGCTAAATCCCTTTCTCTCTATACCTCCCATTTTCACTTCACCTACCTCCCTCTCTTGCACTCCCTCCCCTTCTTCTCTCACTACCTAAATCTCTCTAGTTCCCACACTCCGTACCTCCCCCTCTTGATCTGACTTGCTTTCTCACTCCCTCTTTACCTCCCCATCCCAACAGCACTCTTTACAGTGCTGTCCTTCTCCCTTTTCCTTTCTCTCTACACCTTCTATCCCTCCCTTCATCTCTCTCCAATATGAACAGTATTTTACTCTCCTGTTCGTGACCTACATGTTTTTGTTGTCTTTGTGAAGAGTTGCAGTTCCCAGAACGATGGATAGCAGGGAATAAAAAAAAAAAACAGCTTCAGCTCCTCAACCAGAAGAAAAAAAAAAAAAAAAAAAAAAAAAAACAGCCGCATTTCCTGCTCACGATGATCTCCGATTAGAAATAAAAAGGGCATGTTTGTAACAGAGATCAGTAAACAGCACATGCACGCACACACACACAGACAAACCAGGCTGCATGCACATGCCATGTGGAGACCAAGTGTTAACAGTGGAGGCCTTTATACACTGGAGCAGTTTTAGGGCATGAGGAATATTCAACCCAGTGAAGAAAAGACGTAATTGCAGGCTTGCAATCAGAGCCATGACACCATGCACTCGTGTGAGCTCATGCAGGAAAACACAGAACTGCCAATTTATAACAGAGCAGAGCAAGGCAGCTGGGAAACGGCAAACAACCACCTACTTGTATGTCATGGCGTCGAGAGGCGATGGGTGATTCATTAAAGAAAATCCCTCAGGTTCCACGTCCTAGACAGCTGAGAGAAGAACGCCGGGCTTCGTGATGATCTGCATAAGGAAATGAACACACACACAATCAATCAATCAATCAATCATGTCTAATATAGCATAGAACTCAACTAAGAAATGCTTATTTCACCATCCTTACCCTGAACACCACACTACTAGTCCCTCCCCAACCCACATCCACAAATGTCTTAACACACCAGCTTTCCTGCCTCACTCAAACCGCTAAACTGAGCCAAAGCTTGACAGAAAGAGGAATCTGCCATCTTCACAGGGGACTCCGTCACCATGGCAACCAGGCAGCCAAGGAGAGTAAATGGACAGTATTGAGGAATTTAATCGGTTTGAACCAAGAGGGAATGACATGTATGTTTTGGCTCCTCCCCGTGTGAAAACAGCATGGCACCAAACCTATATTATTATTTATGGTTTAGGTTTATTATAAATGAGATTTATATCTCCCAAGAGGTATGTCTATTGATAGGCATCTGAAGCTGGTGTTAGAAGAGCAGCCTCCTACTCCTACTATCCAAAGGCCTCCCTTTAAGGAGGAAATTAAAAAAAATAAATAAATAAATCTCCTGTGCATCCCAAATTTTTTCTGAAGTGCAAGAAGGAAAGGTTATTTTCAATGTAGCACAGTGCTTCTCAATTAGTGGGGCGCAGTGTAATGTCGTTCCCATATGACCCTGGGGAACATACATTTCTGGAATTGTGTACGAGAATTAAGTGTAATTGCACCTCCACTCCACTAGTTGGAAGTGGCACTCATTGTCGCGCTATGGTGTAGCAGTTTTTTCGCAAGAGCAGACGATATGAAGTGCAGTAAACAACCCCTCAAGAAACGATATGGAAAAATTTCTAACAGGAACGAAGAGAAAGTTGGAGAGAGACGGAGATATTAAAACATAAATAAGTTGAATGAGTTTAAATTAGGATGCATTTTTTATTTCGTACTAATAATTTTAGAGACAAATAATATTATTTATAATCGCTTGCGGGGTGGTGGGTGGGCATGAAAATGTTTTATTTGTTCCGGGGGGTGGGGGCAGAAAATAATTGAAAACCACTGATGTAGCAGCAATGATCGTGTACATGTAGGTGTATATTGGGGCTGAGGGTGATAATCACAAAGTACTGATATCTTTAACACAGTTCTGAAATGTCCATACTAAACCTCTGCAGTCTGAGACCCAAAATAAAAACTTTTCATGATTAATGTAGAAAAATATTATATTTCTACATGACGGTGTCAATTTGTGAATTCATTCCAGTTCTGAGAGTCACCTAAAGCAACTAGATGTGTTTTTGCACTATCCATCGACAAAAAACATTGCGGCAAACCCAGGTACTTATTGTGGCACCAATAAGCAGCAAGTCAGCTATGGGGGGAGGGGGCATGAATGGACTTTGTACAGTCATTAGAGTCAGGTCTCTCCACCACGCTCAGTTCAAGACGGGAGAGTGTATGATTTTATTTTTTGTGTGTGGTTTCTGGCTTAAAAATATTTTGTCATCTTTTTAAGTTTACTTTTCAAGCTCGTGCAGTATAAGTGGAATAGAACATTGAGCCATGGCAAATTATCACCTTCATAATGTTCATAGATATACAGAGTACACATTTATTATAACCCCACACAGCTGTGTGGTTTCCTACTGAGCCCTCACTTCTCAGCATTAAAAATTAAAATCAATGAGATTACCTTTAACAGATCATTCGATACGTCAACACCGTCTTGAGACTCGCTGTAGCTCAGAAATAAAACAGAAGATGTACCGCACTACAACAGCCATTCTTGATGCATTCTTTATCGAGCAGAGGGGAGAAACAGCAAAGTGCAGATGTTGAATTTGATTCGTTATTGAGCATACAGACTGAGTCTGATCCAATCAGCACACAGCGAATGAATTTCATGATTACATTGATCTTGATAAAGAGCTGAAAGATGAAACATATGTCGAGACAGAACGTACATGCATGCTGGGTTAATGCCTTCCCTTAACCCAGGGGTGGCAAACTCGTGCCACAAAGGGCCATGTGGCTGCAGGTTTTTGTTTCAACCAAGCAGCAGCACACCTGACTTGGCTCATTCAAACAACTGATAAGACTCTTCAGGCAGTTGATTGGTCAATCTGTGTGCTCTGTCCAGAGACTGAACAATCAAATGCCTGAAGGCTCATTCAAACAACTGATAAAAGTCAGGTGTGCTGTTGCTTGGTTGAAACAAAAACCTGCAGCCACATGACCCTTTGTGGCACGAGTTTGACAGCCCTGCCTTAACCACTAAAGTCTACACGGCTGACTGAATGAGAGTGTTCCAGTATCAAACCTAATCCGGTTTACGCTAAAGTTTGCATCCTTTGATGCAACACGTTCAATCAGTGAAACCATTATAGTAAGGTCTGGGCCAGCATGACTCCAAGTCTGGTTGCTAGAGGCGATCCAATGGCCACACCCTCTCATCCAATCCCATCTTCAGATGTAAGAAACAGAAATCTGTACACCATCATTCACGCGTGTTACTGTCCAACTGTGACGCATCGTCTCACTCTGATGATGAAATCCATGTGGGGACAAGCCAGGGTGTGACTGTGCCCAGAGCCCCGTCCATGGCAGACTGCCTTCAAACTTTTGATTCTCATGGGAGAGTCAAGCGACATCATTGCATTACAGGTTCAATACATATGCTGTGTGGCGTATCGCAGAAGATGCGATTGATCCAGGACAATATTTTAAATGAGTACGATTACTGTTACTGTGTGGGAAATTTGCAACATCATCTCTTTCCACACAATCAGTTTCATATGCAGACTGTCTCTGCAGAGGAAATCGATCTCCCATGGCTGCTTTCCAGCGATTGGGTATGGCCTACTCATCTTGGTTTTGGAGAAGACAATTATTTTGGCCACTAGGACCAGTCTTATCCATTTCACACACACACACACTACATTATGGTCTCAAAAGCATGAGCCCTCCTAACCTAACATGTCAACAAATAAGCAGAGAAGATCAAGATATGCTTCCTTTAAAAACACATTAAACTAATCGGTCCTTCGCTTTACTTCGAGCCGCTGCTGCTTATAAGGGAGCAGAACACTATTAGGAGAAAAGTGCTGCCCACCCTTTTCTGCATACATGAGCCAACAGATGCCTACAATAATCTTGAGTCTCTTTCGCTCCGTCACCAACAAGAGATAGAATGTAAAAGCATCCGTCCTTGCCATGGAGTGTTGCCATATGGTTGACAGGGAAATTATCAGACTCAAATCACATTTCAGAAATGCTTTTTCACTTGACCGTTATCCTTTATTTTTAAACATCCCATCTTTCATATTCACTTTGAGTCCTATCAGCATGCCAGCCATGATCACATACTTGACGTTACACTGATGCTGATTAGCATCCACAGATTACCAAAAAAAAAAAAAAAAAAATGTTTTCTGGTATGTGAACCAAAGTTACCACAAAACTGGAACACATCATTCTCCCACTGAGCATAAATTTAAAACTAGTGAGGTTTGAACATCTCCGTGAGTCAAGACTTTAGCCGTGATATGACTCAAGTTCCATTTACTACCACTCTATAGGGTATGGGGTCAACTTAAATACAAAAAACACTTAAAATAAGTCAGTTTACTAGCCTGGTTAGCTAACAACTTAATTTGTCCATCACACATGAAACAGACCACAACTTCACCTTTTATTTTCCTCTTTAATCCCCAGTTCTACATCCATGACTCACTGAGTGAGTGGGACATGAGCAAGTAACTGGAAACTAGGATCAAAGAAATTCTGGAATGGCCTCATACTGATACACGTGTGCCACACCCTGCCATGGTACAATGGGAACCTGAGCTGCGTGGACACAACTCCAGATCTGAGAGGGAGAACAAAAAAAAAAAAAAGACAAAAAAACCTTACTGGTGCTCTGTCATTTTTACATTTAACTCTTCCATTTTCTGTCTGAGAAAGCTAACATCGCAGAGTCATTTTTGTCTACAGTTCACTAATTACACGGCCATCTGACCACAGACAGAGAATATCTGCTTCTGTGTGTGTCTCCGTGTTTCGCCTGGACTGACGTGGACACGATGGAAATCTGTGAGAATCCTCTTCTGATGCACAGCAAGAGAAAAACCAGAACAAAAAGGTGTCTGATCTCGTTGTTGTTAATTACAAATACCTCCCTGTATTGTAGGCTTCTGTGTGAACCCTGATCAATGGTTTGAATAGTTCAACCACATACCAAGTTGATATGGTATATTTGGACACACACAAAACCGGAAGTGTCTCCATCTTGAACAAAAATTGTTTCAAGAAAATGCGACACACTTTAGAATAGATTTAGTCTGGAACTAGGAGTTCAGCCTGAAAATTCAGGAGGGATTCAAGTTAACAGTAATGAAAAAAAAAAATGAATTTACAATTGTAAACAAAAAAAGTTAAGATTATGTGATATTATATATATATATATTTTTTTGAGACGGTCATATGTTTAAAAAAAAAAAATACATGATATTCTGTCCGCAATATTTCAGAAGAAAATAGAGCCTTAAAATCAAAATGAGGATATTAAATACATTTTTTAAAAAATCTTTATTACTAACATTAATTTTATCTTTATCTTAAACAGATGTTTTTAGCCTGTTTCAGTTATTTCCCTTCTTACTCATGAAATGTTTACTAGTACAGTCGGCCCCAAACTTACGAAGACCCCTATGTTTTCACACAACATTTTCCTGAGTTTCCGTCCCCGAGATACGAAACAACCCCCTCTTACGAAAAGAAATTCAAAATTCAAACATGCCAATCGATGCACGAGTTGCTCTCTCATTGGCTGTCTCTCAACATCCCACCCCGCTGGCCTCCCAGATGGAGACAGAAGGAAGCTTCACTCTTTAGTTTAGTTTTTTAAGTTGTTTTAATTCAGTAAATGTTTAATAAATGTGTGTGTATTTGAGCTCATCTGGAATTCCGATCCCTCAAGGAATCAAATTAAAAGTTGAGTTTGTCAAACAGGGAATGCACTTTGAATTCCACATCTTGTGGGCGTGGCCCGCAGCGCGCGCGCGCGAGAGAGAGAGAGAGAGAGAGAGAGAGAGAGAGAGAGAGAGAGAGACAGAGAAAGGGAGGTGTGTGTGTGTGTTTTAATAAAAAATGTTTAATGGTATAATTAATAAATATGTTAATAAAATGGTTAATTATGTTAATAAAATGTTTAAATGGTTTAATAAATAATTTTCTTTTACTTTTAACACATATTTCATACAAAAGTGTGTACTTTTTTATCATGGGTTTATCCAGTCCAAAGACGGAAAGGCGTTTAACATGTAAAATGCGACCCCTACTTACAAAATCCCCGCGTTATGAAAATGGCTCTGGAACGGATTAATTTCGTAAGTTGGGGACCGACTGTATTTCCACATATGGTAACGATAGGCGAGGCTTATTCATGTAAGCACCATTTTTTGCACCATATTAACGTTTTGCACAGTCAACAAGCTATGACAAATTGGTCCACACACACACCTGAAAGAGAAATCTGATGAATCATCTGCTGCCGGATGCAAAAACTAACAGCTGACTACCACCATAACACTGACAACATGCAGAAACTCATAAAAAAAAATAAATAAAAATAAATTAAGGAACACCCCCCCCACACACAGACACTCTCCTCGATCCTTACATGCTGGCCATCATATAATCTTTATACAAGTCCATCTTATGCATGTTGGGGCTTGTAGAATGCATCCCAGTGTGACAAAAGGTCGAATATCATTAGCTTGAGTCACTGCCACCAGTAGAAACACTTTGAAGTCATAGATAGCATTCAAGACATGCTTTGATCTAAACCGGGCGGAGTCATCACAAGAACAATATAAACATAGAAACAGAGCTCACAGACAACTACGGAGGCTTACTTAATTACACACAACACCCAGGTACTTTTGATGCCCCCCCCAAGTTCATCAACATGTTTATCACAGCAAGTCGATACACAAGCCGCTTAAATTACATAATGATGTACATGCCTCTTCTTATATGTTCATCTCTCAGCAATACTGTTTACTGTATCTCATTTGTTTTGCATTATAGCATCTTTATAACAGATCATTTTCACTCACCATTTCAGTGGGAATCCTGGGTGGGGGGCGTGACGACCAAATGCATGTTGAGATTAAATATTTACCCCCAAAAGAAAAAAAAAAAAAAGGGGAGCAAGCACACTGCTCCTCCCAAAAGAGAGAGGACATTCTTGATCCATTAAAACATCATGTAATAGGCAGGAAGGGATCTCACGCTCCTACACATCCCTCCCCCATGTGTGTGAAGGTTACCGGAGCAGAGCAGGACTAAAAAGCCCTACAGAGGAGGCATGACAGAGGAGACACTGAAGAATGCTACAGAATAAATAAAAATTCGCACTATAAACCCCTTCTTAACCCCTGTGTGCTCGTTCTCTCTCTCTTTCTCACTCAATTATTTAAACAGGATCAGAAGAAACATCAACAGCAGAGAAACAGAGCTGCATCGCTTCACACACGTGTGGGGTTCAGAGAGGAGCCGCTGTGAGAGCTCAAACAATAGCACTCAGATCAAATTGGGGTGTGAGTGTGTGTGTGTGTGTGTGTGTGTGTGTGTGAGACAGAGAGAGAGAGAGAAAGATAGAAACAGTGAGAGAAACATCCAGAGGAGATGGACAGAGATACTGAGAGGGATGGTGACATTTAAAGAGAAACAGACTCAGATGTATAAAGATAGAGTGACAGACAGAGTGACACAAAAGAGACAGATACAGAGCTATTCAGAGACAGAGATACCTAGAAACAGATGAACAGATACAGACAGACAGAGAGAATGAAATACCATCAGATCTGGAAAGAGAAAGACAAAGCAAAAATTGGTATGTAGAGAAACATGCAAGGTGACTGAGAATGTGGGGGACAGACAGAGGCAGAGAGAGAGAGAGAGAGAGAGGAGGCAGCTACTCAAAGAGAGAAAAAGAATGAATGAGAGCTTGAGGCAAAGACATACAGGGAAAGAGAGAGATGGAGGGAGAAAGATGCACAAGAGTCCACAAGAGAGACCAGTAACTAAAAATTTCATATGAAGATTGAATACATTATACAGTACTTGTAGTAAATTTTTAATGTTTATTTTATCACATCAGAAGGACTGTGGAATGTCCTAAATTATAATTATTATTAAAATTTTAAAAATATTATTCTTCCGATATGTTTCTTGTCAGGAGTCGTGCAACCAGGTAGCTACACTGTTACACACATGGTCCAAACAGCCCACATGGTGTGCATGTGTGTGTTTAAGACTAGAAATGAGCTTGACCTCAATAACCTGAATCTGAAAGGTTATCATGGTTTTCACAGAACAGATTTCGATTTGAGTCTTCTAAAGATGATACAGTAGGCCCTCGTTATTCACGGGGGTTTGGGTCTGGCCCCTCCCACGAAAGAAGATAATCTGTGAGTTCTGTACCTGGAAGTAAAACCCCATATATCATATTGCATGCACAAATGATCAACCACAAGTAAAATACTACGTATCTATTACATGAGCTAAAATATGTTTCTTAAACACATTCTATAGACAGTCTTACTCATTAATACAGTATTAATATAGTAAAATGTATTAAGAATTAAAAAAAACTTTTCAATTTTGTGCTCTGATATTTATTGACAAAATATAAACGTTATATGTAAACCTACATATACATACATACACATCTAATATATATATATATATATATATATATATATATATATATATATATATATACACACACACACACATATATATATATACACACACACACACAGTCAGACCTCACCTTTGATTGATTTTTTTTTTTTGATTGATTAACTTGTTTGGGTTTTTACACCCGAGCCTAGCAGCTCATCAGGCCGGTGCTTGTCCCCGGTTTCCGTAGCGTGAAGCAATCAGGAGTTCAACTCCTCCTGGATGGGACGCTAGTCCATCGCAGGTTACCTTCCCAGTATATTTTTACTGGTACCCATTTATATTGCTGGGTGAACAGAGGCACACTTGTGGTTGAGACCTTGCCCAGGGGTCTGAGCACAGTGAGGGTCTCAGTGGGATTTGAACTCACTACCTCCCAATCATGAGCCCAACACTCTAACCACCACACCACCACGGTACTCCACGGTACGCCTCACCTTACGAAATTAATTCGTTCCAGAAGGCCCCCCCAATACCCTTTAAAAATTAAAAGTATACCTTTTAAGGCCTCCTGCTTCAATATCGAACCGATGGTAGACGGGTTTGGCCATATTCCTTTGCGATATCACTCAACTGCATGCCATGAGCCCACTGCTTCTTTTCACTCGCACTGGGAATCACTTTCTTGGGGCCCATGATGAAAAATAAATTTGCAATGAGCACACTTGAAAAACTCACGAAACAGTAACTCTGTGACGAACAATGGGTCAAAGGCACACGAAAAGCATCATGGGTATTATGGAGATGCAGCTCCCTCGTAGCCAATGGGAGACCAGTGGGGCAGGGTGTTGGGAGATAACCAATGGGAGAGTAACTTTGTTTGAATTTTTCAGATGGTGAGTTTTGTAGGGTTAATTTTTTTTCGTATCCAGAGACAGAAGTTTTAGGTAAATGCGTTTCGTAACTTAGATTTTTTATTTCTTTGGTCTTTCGGAAGGTATTGCATTGCTGTATTTGTGAGACATGAGATGACTGAATTCAGGTATGAACTGCATTCAGTCCGAGCAGCTCAGCCATGCCCCTCAGCCGGAGCAGGTAGAAAACAGTTTTAGAGTGAGAGAGTTAGAGAGCGTTACAAACCAAAGAAGCGGTGACATGATGCGAGTTAATCCTCTGGTGCAGAGGTGAGCGTGCTTTTGTTTATTGGGAGTAGATGAGAATAGTGAATTCAGGTATGAGCCTCCACGCAGCTCAGCCACGACCCTCAGCCGAAGCGGAGAGAAAACAATTAGTTAGAGGCGCAGCCACCACCAAAATCAAAGTCCCCCAAAAACACAGACAATAAAAAAAGGACATAAAAAAACATGTAATAAATTGGATAAACAAAACGAGAAACACGCTACACCACAGTACATAAAATTACACACACACACAAACATTCTAAACATTAACTTGGGTACTGTACTGGAATAATAATCGAAAAAGACTAATAGTGGAGTTTTTACAACAATTCAGATGATCATTCCTCTTCAGAGGAAACTGTCATGTCTTCCGGAGAAAGTCTTATTTCTTCAGAAGAGACATCCAACGACATTACCCTTTTCTGGTGCTTAGCAGGCGTTCGAGTGACATCATAGAACTTAACTGATGATTAAAACACACTATTCGCAATCCGCGAATATGCAAAGCCGGGAGTGTAAAACCGCAAATAGTCAAGGGCCTACTGTACATGATACAAAAATAATGAACAGCGGTATTGATAACATTCACATGACCCTAAATTCATTTCCAGTATCATGGCTTGGAAATGATGCAAATCGTCCGACATCACCACGTATCATAAAACCTAAAAATGATAAACAATGCTTTCCTATTGTGCTTCACAACTCCGGAGAATCTGAATAGATTCTTTTGATTCACTACATAGCACGATTTAGTTTGGCAGTGCCCAGAAAAGAAATACAGTCATCCCTTGAATATCGCGGATACTGTCGACCAGACCTGGCCACGATATTCAAAAAACCGCCAAGTAGGAACGCCACTCTCATTTCTATATATTTTCACGTCTATACACTATCAAGAAGTGTATATTAAACGTTACACAGTTATATGCATATGTAAATACTGTAATGTATTAATATTTAAATAGAATTTATATATAAATACTTTAAGCACTGCACTCACCAATGGCAATAGCTCTTCTCTTCTACGCGGTGCAGTACGTTCACAAAGACTAAGATCACAAAATCACAAAAAATCCCGCGGGAATGTGCGAGGCAACAGCGTCACGCGTCTAAGCCAATCAGCTTGTGAGATTGAGTTGAGTGGGCGGGAGGCAACAGCATCACACGTCTAATCCAATCAGCTTGTGAGATTGAGTTGAGTGTGCGGTCCATGCCTGAACTGGGGAGGAGGGGCACTTCAGTCTGTCGTTTGTAAACAATGGGTGCAGCCTGCCTTGGGTCCCTGTTTTTTATGAATTTTTTTTAATTAAAATACTGCGATGTACCAAGACCGCGATGCTCAAATCGCGAAGTGGCAAGGGATGACTGTAATAGAAATACCGAACACCACAACCCCAAACTCACCACGTGCCCAATTCACACGAGTCAGTTCAGAGTGGAGTTGAATGCACCGACTGAGAATGATTCAATTTTGAAGCGAATCAAAGTGTGATGGTCATGTTCCTAGATGCCTGAAGACCAATACCAAGAACCACCCCCTCCACACATCCCTATACACCTACCCCCCTAAATCCAATCTGTTCACCTCGCTCCCGACCTGAAACCTCAATTTCAATCCATAACCCTCCTTCCTCTTTGTGAATCATTCTGAAGGACTAAATGCGGGTTCTGAATCAGTTTTGTTTGGCCATTAATTAATTACATCAGGTCAAAGAATCAATTGTTTGTAAGTGTCCACCTCGTCCAGTCCACCCCATCCACCCCTCCCTTCCTGATATAATCCTCTGTAGCACACTGTATTTTTGTAAAGGAAAACACGGAAAACGTGGAACCATGACAGCAACATATGTGGCAGTTGCTGATCCATGTACATTCAGGATTGCAGCTCTGATCCGGCATCATGATTTTCAACACAATCAATCAAAGATTCAATGAATGGAAGCCACACCTTCATGGTTCTGTGACTCTTACCTAGTCCAAGGAAAGTGCATGCAACACTTACTGGATAATGCTGGTTATAACATCAGGACATCTTGCAATGAAGGTGAACAACGACAGTCTCTCTCAGTGGGGTAAAGTGCACATCGATCGTCTACAGCCACGTTGCAGTCAGTATGTGTGTATAGACTATACAGTAAGGCAGGGGAGACAGGAATGGGTCATGTCACCTCCTCTTCCCCCTCCTACAGCACAGTTCGTTATGGCTATGCTGCAGAATCCACTTTGCAGAAGAGAATCCAATCCTGCGATCCTAACACAAAAAGCAGAAGGGGCACCCAAATTTATGTCCTCTTTAAATGCTGTAAAAACAGAAAGCGATGCACTTCTCCACTGTTTTGGTTAAATTCTATGCGTGTGCTTATAGTTTTAGTTCCATTTTATTTCAGTACACCAATCCATGATGCACGGCTGTTCTGATCTTCCTTCTTTTCCCATGATGAGTCACCAAATTAAATTTCCATTTTTACCCATAAATCACAGGGTGCAAGTGACCGTCAGGGGCTTTATTATTCACGACATCATAGAATTAAAAACACATCCTGAAGGTCATTCTGAGGAGGCCTCTCTATAAATGTTTTATGACACAGGCACCCCTGTGGTTTTGTTAAGGGTTCAAAATATATTTCTTTTAGTGCTATGAAAAGAGGTTTGAACTTCAAATTCATTTTACTCACCAATAAAAAAAACAAAAACACCCATGGCATTTTCAAAGTAATAGATAAAGCAGCACGTTGTCATCAAAAGTAGTAATTAACAGCATCAGCGGAGCGAAGTTACCGTTAATAGGAATTTGAAATAAACCACTTAAAAAAAAAACCCTGAAAAGAAAACAATACCACTACGTGCGTGCACCACATTACAAAAAGGTCTGCACAGATGATCAGTGATGGAATTTTTAAGCTAATCCATGGAGCCTAAATTCACTTTGGCGCCATGCCAGCAATATCAGATCTCAGCCCATAAGACCACTCATTTTTTATTTCCTGGTTGACAGATCCAAAGTACTGGCAAAAGTGCCACTAAAAAATAATTAACTTTTCAATTTATTACTTTTTCAAAACCTGCCGATCTCTGTATTATATGCCGATGTGAAAAAAAAAATCAAATCTTAATCAGACACAACATCGTATCTTTAAATATTACGTATAATTTTGTGTGTTCGCCATGCTGATACCTAAATTAATTCTCTCATCAGGTATCATGAGTCGAGACTCCCAGCATGCTTTGTGACTCTAATGAAGTTCCTTAGTGACCTTCCAAGATGGTGCTCCCTAGAGAACGACATTACGGAGTTCTCAGAGTCAAGTTGTTTCTTTTTTGCACTATGCTCGTCTATGACCGGGTGACCCTAGTACAGCTATGAGACCGCATTCCTTTCGGACATTTAGAACTGGGCACGCTCAACTCCTATCCTGAGTTAATATGCTACAGCAACTCAATGCTAGTCGCACCCCGGATAACAATAAGCCCAGGCGGAGACGTGGCAGGCAGAGAGGGGTCGAACAACGACTCCGGCACTTGGTTAGCAGTGGAAGGTTAGCACTCCCGGTCATACTGTTTGTAAATGTTCAGTATCTGCGAAACAAGATGGATGAGCTTCATGCTCGGATTGCAGCACAGAGGAATCTACAGGACTGCTCCATGCTGTGTTTCTGTGAAACATGGCTCGAGGAGAGTAAACTCGATGAGGCGATTACACCAGCCGACTACACGGCCTTCAGGGAGGACCGGAGTGCAGCGGATAGAGGCAAGGCCCGCGACAGTCCTCATTAAATAAAGCTGGTATACTGACTGTAGATTATCTCTAAATCTTGCTCTGAGAACTTGGAATATCTAACTTTGAAGTTGTGGCTGTTTTGTTTACCGAGAGAATTGTTTGGTTCCCCCCCTTCCCAAACAAAATAATGGGCATAGTGCAATATAATAATATATAATTTAGTGCAATTTAATTTATTGTTGTTGTATCTACTGATTTATTTATTTATTTATTTTATTATCATTATTATTTTCATTTTATTTTTATTGTTGTTGTTTACGGGGCCTGTGTAAGGTCCTTTTGAAATATAAGATTTTATGTATTTATTTTATAGAAGTATGTGTTTTTGTTGATTTGAGCCTCCCTTCCTGTTTTTTAACTTGACTCTTTGCACGACCACACAAGAATTCCTGTGTGTGTAAAAGCACAAAAGGCAAAGAAAAATCTTGAACCTTTGAACATTATGTATAATTGTGTTCGCCTTCGAGATCGCGCTTATATCTTTATATCCAAATGAATTCTCGCATCAGGTATTGTGAGTCGAGACTCCCAGCATGCTTTGCAAGCGACTCTAATGAACAGATAATGCATTGTATTGAGACATACAGTGATACCTCTGCTCACGAACATAATTGGTTCCCAGAAAGTGTGTGTAAGGCGAAAAGTTCGTCTTCCGAACATTTATTTCCCATAAGAAACCATTAAAATGAGAATAATCCGTTCCCAGGTCCCCATAAAACATAATTTTCTACTAAATAAGCCTTAAAACTACACAAAAATATACCTTATTTTATGTATAATAAATGTGCTATTGTATTGTAATTAAAGAATTAAACTGTACTGTATAATAAAGTCGTTTTATTTACCTTTGTGATGGTAGTTGATGGCTTGATGGAATGGAGTGGGAGGAGGAGGGAGGGAGGGAGGAGGAGGGAGGGACTTACTGTTTGGAAGGAGTGTTTGGAAACGCCTACTGTTTGGAAACTCCCTGAGCCACACACGCACCCTTAATAGCTTCCTTGTTCTTAAGGATGGTAGCAATGGTAGACTTAGCGTACTGGTACTGGGACGCTAAGTCACACAAACGCACACCTCGTTCGTGTTTTTCAATGATCTCCGCCTGTGGTGGGGTCTTTTTCGGTCCCATAATAGCAAAAGTACACTCAATATGGTCCAAAATGTCTAGCAAACACAAACCACTTCCGCACTCAAAGAAAGGGGGTGACGAACTGTGACGCCATGAGCGTGCGTCAGCTTCTCGTGGCCGCCATCGTGGCGCTGTTCGACCGCGTGGTTTGATTCGTCCGCCGAAAACTAGTTCGTCAGCAGAGACTATATGCTCGCAAATTTAATGTTCTTGAGGCGAAAAGTTCGTAAGCTGAAGCGTTCGTCAGCAGAGGTTTTACTGTATGTAATTTGCACACTATATTTGATGATATCTAGTTGATAGCTCTAGAAGTTCTGGGAATATTATACATGAATGAATTTTAAATAATGAAACCTTCCTGTAAAAAAAAAAAAAAATTATATACCGGAGATATATATATATATATATATATATATATATATATATTCCCTCCAACACTTTTTTTTTCAAAATTGGAAATAACATTTTAAATCTAGTGGCCGTTTTTTTTTGTTTGTTTTTTTTTTTTAATTTCCTCCGACCTCGCTAAATTTGTGCTGAAAAATCCGTCAAAACATAAAATAAATGAGTGGCCTAATACAAATAAAATAAGTCTGAGTAGTTAGACAATCTCAACATCCACAACAAAAATATTTCTGATTGGTGATGATGTTTGTGCTAGTGCACAGGAGGCAACTGTGAACAGAAATTGTATGTGATGACAATATGCCAATAAACACTTCTTTTCCTTTCTGCTTTTCCCCTTTTTTTCCTCCCAGGGGTCACCACAGCGAATCATCTGGTTCACATGTTTGACATCCTTAAACCAATAAATAAAACAGACATTTATTCTCTGAACCGCTCAAACTTAATTATAGTCACAGGGAGGCTGGCACCCATGTCAGCCGACTCTAGGTGAGGGCATCGCCCACCAGGGCATCGCAGGGCAGAACCACGCTGACGGCTATGAAGCCTATTCTTGATGAAAGTCAGAAATGGTTCTTTTACATGAACCTCACACCACAGACAGTGAGAGACATGGCCGGTCTTTGATATAAAACAAAGACAAAAAGGCACTTGTAACTACATGTGATTTAAAACTATATCAAGCTCGAATCTGTGATGACTGCCATCCAGCTGCAAAAATCACAGCAGAACAAACTAGTCACTGAATTCTAGCACATCCTTTAGTTATGCCTCAAAGTTTCTGGAAATGTGGACTTAAAATACAAGACAACTCTATAGAAAGTAGACATCAAATAGCATCCCACAATGCATCTGCGTAGACTTCGTGCTCCTGATTCAACTGTTTACAGAAGCAGTTGTAAATGGTCCTACTAATCACTTCAAGAAGGTTAACGTGACTGAAGTAAACAGCATTCATACTTTCACTTATGTGTTTCACACAAAATCACTGCTTATCTTCTTTTCCTTTCGGCTTTTTTCCCCCTACTCAGGAGCCGCCACAGCGAATCATCTGATTTGGCATAGGTTTTTACGTCGGATGCCCTTCCTGTCACAACCCTTTAAAAAGGGACAGAAACACGTTGACAGCTTTGCAGCCTACTCTTTACGAAAGTCATCAATAGTTCTTTTACATGCCTCTCACCATAGACAGTGGCATTTAAAAAAAAAAAAAAAAAAAAAAAAAAATCATACAGATCCGAACATCAAAGCGGAGCCATATTAAATCGACATTAACCCCGCAGACAATCGTTCTTATTTCTATTAATCGGAAGCATTGAGCGTCAGTTCCTCTAAAAATATCATTACAGCAACCAGCCAGGGTTGTCATGGCAACCTCTTTCAAATTGATCACTCTGGCTGATTTCTCTCACCTTGATCGCCCTCATCCTTATTAGTAAGACACAGTTCAAAGCATCCTAAATCCAAATGCAACCTAAAGACAGAACTTCAAAAAAGCTATCATATCGCATCTTCACTTATACGTTTCAATGGTATCTATGCTTACACATTTCTATAGCTTTATTTTATCTTTTTTTCCCCTCTAATTATTAAATTAGGGCCAATTAAAGTTAATGACGAACAAAAAAAACCTGAAAGTGATAACTTAAAAATAATGGCGCCATCTAAAGGAGAAGCGATTCAGAGTAATCCGTATTTTAAATAGTTGCACTCTATTATGAACATGACAAAAGAAATGAGGGGAAAGGGGGAAATGGAAAAGAACAGGTAAACACAAAGGAAAGAAGGAAGTCAGGAATGAAAGGCAGAAGGAGAAAATGAAAGAACAATTGAAGGAAGGGGAGAGAAATTAGGGAAGGGAGACGATAAAGGAAGAAGAAGAAGAATGAGGGGATGAAGTAATATTCCAGCTCCGTTCTTCACCAGACTAATCTCCTGGAACCGGCTGCTACTTCATTGCGAATCAATTAAATCTGCTCCCATTTGAAAGTCTTACAAAGCACATTCAACGTGTAAACAGAAGCTTCTTTCTAAAACAACTTATTTCACAATGCTGCATTTTATCCCCAAATGTACCATATGGGCTCCAGACTCTAAACTCTTCTTAATGACAACGAACTGTGTTGTGTGTCTGAAAGTTACGAAGAGCTAAACTTTTAGACCATGCGATTTAAAAACTAAAAACGGACAACAAGCTAAAGTTGAGCTAAACACTGAGACTTGGTGTTTCACGGAGTAGACTGAGACCAGGGTTGTAATTTGTATAATAATGAATGTGTCCGTCTCTGAAGCGAGGGCAGCAGGGAATCTTTTGCCCAGGGGGTACTTTCCAGCACTGTAACAGAATAAGGGCACCCACCTGTCTCATCCCTGCTGTTCTCACTACTCTCTACACACTGAAAGATGTTGGCAAGGTGACACAAAGCCTGTCTCTATCCGACCCCTCTATAGAGACTGGCACTTTACTGGCACCTCATGCTCGCTGAATAAAGAGAAGTGGAGCACTTTCACCTGACCATATTCACCTCAACGTTGGAACGGAGCTCGGGTCGCTACACCTCTTTCACTAGAATCATTTTACTCAGGTCATGAGGATGACCACACCCAGCGACTGTCTGACTGCAAAATGCCCTAGCAATGGCCACAAACTCCATTGAAATTATCCGAAGGTTTTTTCTGTGTCAAACGAAAGTCGAATCCGATCTACTGAGATACATGAACCGTACATCCAGCATTACCAATCCCAAAAAACAGTGACTTTATCAGGTCAAATAACAAACTTGCTTTGAGCTTCACGTTCTTCTGATCACACAATGCACCACTAATCATTTAAGGATTCCCTGAATCTGTTTTTTTTTTAAATTTAATAAACAGGACATCAAGATTGGCTCATATTCTTGTTAAGACAGAACATGACACCATCACAAACTTACACAGTGAAACCATAACACGCTGTATCCATAATATAATACTGTACACAATATATGGGCCCATAACATACACATGACATCATAATGATCAAGCAACATTACCAAATTGCTTCCTGTTCCATGACTAGTAGTGAGTTAGTTAGCGAATCATTTTCCACTTCATGTGGTTGGGTTATTTTGAAATCAACACCTGGCAACCTCCCTGATGGCACCCTGACAGTTTATTATGGATATGGCTGAAACTGGAAGACTAATGTTTTACTGCCAAACAGAGCATGACTGAAATGAAATACAACAAAACTGTTTGATCTTTTCCACCCATCCTGCACAAAAACTACAACAGATCAAACCCTGAAATTGAAGTCTTGTCCTGTAAATGATAAACACCTGTTACAGGAAACAAAATTGCTGCACTACTGTCAGAGTTTATGTTCTAGAAAACGACTCAACTGTGATAACACTATCAGTATAAACTCCAGCGAACTCATTGATTAACTGCTGATGCTGCATGATAAGTTACAAGGGTACCGGGTGTTCGTTTGGCCGCTAGCATTTGTGATACACGCGAAAGTAAAACACAGTCAACAAGGACATGCGATTGACATCAACACAAAAACACAGGACTCGACTCATCAAAATAAAGTGCCTCAGGAGGAGAGACGAGAACCATAGTATGTAGTCCAATTATTTTCCAAATGACTAAATGTTACTGTACAACACAAGCCCTAAGAGTAGCTAAACCTGTTCCACAGATGCACCAAGACAAAAATAGTAACGAGAACCGGATAAAAAAATAAAATAAAACTAAAGTATGTAAAAGTAAAACTGCAGGGAAATTTCTGCACTACTGTACAAGAGAATGAAAGCACCTGAGGATGATATGCTAGTATTAGAAAACAGGAAAACATACAGCCTGGGGGACATTTCATGTAAAAGCCGAATTTAAAAAATAAAAAAAATTCCTGAATATTTTCCCCACAGCAGCACATACTGAATATGTCAGATTAAAACATGAGAACACCTGATGCATTCGATGTTCTGGCTTAACTTTACAATCTGACATGACCTTGATAATAGGAAGAAATGAATCAGTTTTATCTGGTTCGCAGTAACTTGTCAAGAATACAGATTCATGTATTACGTGAAGAAGCTGGACGGGTGTCTTATTAATACTGTTGGTGTTGAAAAATGAATTATCATTATTATTAAAATGAGATAATGTCATGATTTTTTTTTTACCCAAATTCAGTTGACAAAAAGGTGTTTATATATGCAAAGAATGTACAAAATATTAGTTGAACAGATTTTCAGCTTGCAAGTCAAAAGAAACATGAATAGACTGCAGCAACGGGTTGAATAGTTTAAGAGTTTAATATGTCTGCAAAGTCAGAATAAACTGGTTTGACGAACAGAACTCTTTTCTGTTGGGCAGTGGTGGCCTGGGTAAAGGGCGCTGGATCACTGATACTAAGGTTGGGAGTTCAAGGCCCACTCTCCACGGGTTGTCACTGTCCCCCCAGTGCAGCTAACTGGGTTATCAAAAGCTGGCCATTTCTCTCACTGTCTATGGTGAGAGGCATGTAAAAGAACCATTGCTGACTTGACAATAGTAGGCTGCATAGTCGTCAGCGTGTTTCTTCCCTGCGATGGCCGGTAAGATGACTTGGAGGGATTCGGTCCTCGCTAATACCCTCATTTCCCTGGACTACAGCACGCAAGGATAGTAGCGGAAAGGCGCGGAACGCAGTCTACGGAAGAGCTTTGGCATTTTTAAACGTAAAATGGGTGAAAATTCTACCAAAAAGTGGAAATTTTTACACACTCGGAATGTTCACAGCATGTGCGAAACAGGTACGGCAAAGTATGCCAAAGTGACCCGACGGAATACTTACAGAATTTTTTTCCATAAACAACGTTCACAGAATATTTTGGCCTGCCGGAAGCATACAGAAGTTGAGGAAGACTTGAGGAATAACTACAGAATCACATGGAAGATGAGGGAATAATTCCAGAACATTTGCGGACGACAACGTTTTTGCTTCCGCAAGTCTGCTGTGCTCCAGTGAAATGGGGGTAATAAGAGAGAGCTGATACATGCAAGGGCCAGTGATGCCAGAAGTCAACATACCAGGCAACATACCAGTAACTATTTTCTGTTTGCCTTCTTTATTCAAATTGGCACTTGTGTAAATTGCTCTGTATGGTGGTCTGGTGGTAAGGTGCTGGAGTACTGATCCCAAGGTCATGGGTTCAAGCCCCACTAACCAGGTTGCCAAGCCAGCCATATCTCTCACTGTCTGTGGTGGGGTATTGCTGACATTCATAAAGAGGAGCTGCACAGGGACACTGGGGAGCCATCTAGACGGTAGTCTGCCATTGAGTCAGTTGAGATTGATGTCAGCTTCCTTGTAACCCCAATTTGGATTAAGTGGGTCAGAAAAATGAATGATGAAATATGTTATTTAAGATTATTTCTTTAAACAACCATGACACTGCCCCTTTAATGTCAATCATGTTCTTGTTTTCAAGCTTATGTCGAGGACATAATGCACTTTGACAGACTGATACTTAACTGATTAGTTTCCTATTATGCATTTCCCACAAGAGTGTTTTACCTCTTTGACACTACAGAATTTTGGCTCTTGGTGTCTCCAGGTCAACTTTTTTGCTCGCTTTTGAACAAATAGAAGATTTTCCTCTCACAGGGTTTTCTGCTTGAAATGTTTTCATTGCTTTCAGTTCAAGCCAGGATCCAGAGTTAAATCCACTCGCAAACACATACCCTGAACCCTTATGCTAATACAATACATGCTCCTGACAGAGCCTGCTGTTGTTTAAAAGGATTCTGAAGCCTAATTTATTCCCAAAACACCCCGAATGACCTTTAAAAAACACAGAAAGCCTGCCATTCAGTTATTGTGTGTAAAACCTGAGGCAAAACGAGCTTTTTTCGATATTAAAGCAAATGAGGTCACTAAAACCATAACTAGCTAGTTTGGACAAGAATATGTTGTTATGACAACAGAAATTACCTCGGTAGAGCGATCACCCCAAGCTACATAAGCACGCGTGTTCAAAAAAAAAAAATTTTCGGAACTAATAAATTATATAAAACTGGTCAGCATCGCACCCAGAATACTGCAAATTAATCTTGGCGGACATTCTAAAACAGTACTCGAAATAAATAAGTAAACGTTTCATTAAAGACGTTTAATTTTTAAACGCTGCGCGTGAGTATCTCAGTAACAAGTGCAAGCAAGCGCGAAATCCAACACCAGCTCTCGCGCAGTGAGTCAAGTTATTTTTCAAGAAAAAAAACAACAAACTGGATAACTTAAACACGGAATTGCAATAATCCTTAAATAAACACACAAACCTGGTAATTAAAATGGTTTCCTGATGTCCACTGGCGACGTAAACGACCCACAGCAGCTTGAATAAACGTGACAAGTTGGTGAAAGCGTCTCAGTATGGCGGAGCAGATTCAACCCCGGGTTGCCAGGTTGGAGTATCTAACCCTTATTGGAATTAAAAAAAACACGAGCTAACAATTTAAGTACAGTAGGCCCTTGACTATTCGCGGTTTTGCACCCACGGTTTGAGCATAGACACAATTCGCATCTCGGCTTGCGCACGGCATCATGGGATATTGACTACCAAACGTTTCGGAAGTAAACCTTGATGTGGATGAGAACTGCACTATCCATGCGTTTAATTTATGGAAAGTTCCCCGGGCATATTGTATACGTAGGGGTCTTCCCGGTTGTTCCTGTAAGCATAAAGATGAACTTGTTGTGCTTGCATTTGCGGCGACGTTACAAAAACTGCTGATAGTTTGGTCAAAGGCAGAGGAATCTAAACAAATCCAACATGACTATGCCAGCTTGTTGTCATTTGAAGTGGATGAGGAAATTGTGACAATTTCCGACCTCTTGGGACTTGAAGATGGCTGGGAGACAGAAAATGACGCCTTACTGAAGTGGCCGCCGTGTATGTACACTGACATAGCGGATTTTTTGATAATAAAGGACCAGGCACCCCTACAAGTGTGACTTCGTAATGACTACAAAGAAGGTAAATACAAGTTTGACAGCTGTCACCTATTGATCTGAGAGCTCTTGTTAGTCTATTTTACACATTAACATAACAGTAATTTTCAAGATCTAAGTCATTGATGTGTAATGATAATTTACATATATAATTTGGCATCGCCGATTGTTATGGTACATTAACAGGTAAATAAAAGGTAATATAGTAGTCTATAGGGTTTATGAATTCGAATAAAGAACACTTTAATTATAAACTTACTGCTTTAATCCAACGTTTGCGTACCTCCGGACCTCTTCAGCTCTGTAGGGAAGGTAAATAGCGTGAATGGCAACAGACATGTACACACGTTAGTCCAAAATTTGCAGGCATGTATACTGCAAACTACGCCACCGTCGCTGATCCCAAGCCTGGGTGTGAAAGGAGGAGGGTTGGCCATGGGGTGTAGATACCGCTGCTGTAAAAATTTACACGAATGAAATCGATGGATGTTAACCCTCAAATTATTCCATGCCGGCTCGGACGTCGCCCGATCAAACAAGGTCCGCGTCCCCAACTGGGAAACCAGGATTGGGTCGAGAAATATGCTTCTGGAATGAACCAGAACCAGAACCCCAACAATCAACTCCGACACACCAAAATGGCCCTCAAAACTGGTACTTGGAATTTACGCTCACTGGTCGAAGACGGCAAAATTGACCTCCTGAAGCATGAAATGAAACCTTATGAGTGTGACATACTAAGACTTTCTGAAACGCACTGGATTGGCAAAGGTAACCTCGAAAGTGGCGCCATCATTTGGTCTGGTGAAGGAAATGCTCATCGCAACAGAGTCGGTTTCCTTCTTAGTAAACGTGCCAAAGATGCTCTTATTGGTTATAACCCCATCAGCTCTCGCATTATCACCAGCAGATTCAAGGGCCAACCAGCCAATATCGCGATCATCCAGGCTTATTCCCCAACATCGGAGAGCATGGAGGAGGAAATAGAACAATTCTACAACCAAATTGAAGAAGTCCTGGGCAGTATGCCACGCAAAGATATCCATGTTCTTATGGGTGACTGGACCGCCAAGGTAGGCAATGACAACACTGGATACGAAGAGATAATGGGTCGCTATGGGTATGAAGCCCGTAACGAACGAGGTACTAGATTACTCGCATTTGCCACTAAACACAACATGTACATCACAAATATTCGTTTCGAACAGAAAAGCTGCAGAAAATGGACATGGCCATCTCCTGTTGGCCAATACAAAAACATGATCGAGCTTATCTTAATTGATAAAAGATGGAAAACAGCAATCTGTAATTGTCGGTCCTATCAAGGCGCTGACATCATGTCAGATCACAGTCTAGTGATGAGTAAACTCAAAACGCGCCTCAAGAGAAACTCGCACCACAAAGTTAAAGTCAAACATGACATTGGCAGACTCAAGGAGAACAGCATCCTCAATTCCTTCCAAACCGAGCTTAGGATGAATCACGCGAATGACATCAATGAGCGCACAAACAACTTATACCAAGCCATAAATGATGCCACCGAAAAAGCCATCCCACTAAAGAGATGCGCACGAAAACCCTGGATATCAGATAACACCTTGAGACTGGCTGACCGCAAAAGAGAACTTAAAAGCAACATGAACCAATCCCAAGAGAAACATGCTGAATACAGAAGACAATGCAACAAGGTTCGGACAACTGCTAGAAAGGACAAAGAGGAGTGGTTGAAATCCAAATGCCAAAGTATTGAGAACAGCGCTCAAGAGAATCGTTGCCGCGAAATCTATAAGCTGATCAAAGATCTTAATTGTAAGTTCCAATCAAAGATGAATCGGGCAACATACTCCAATCAAAAAAGGAAGTCCTTAACCGTTGGACAAATTACTGCAAATCTCTCTACAAAGCTCAAGACACAAACCACAATTCTATTGTCAATATGCTAGATAAAATTGCACCGATAGTTGAAGATCACTCTGACGACATAATGCTTGATGAGGTAAGACTAGCAATGAAACAGCTCAAACCCCATTAAAGTCCTGGTACTGACAACATCACTGGAGAAATTCTCCAGGCCGGTGGTGATGCCCTTGTTAAAGAAATCCACAAACTTTGCAATGAAATTTGGTCTGCAGAGTACATCTCCGATGAATGGACAAAAGCCATTATTGTCACTATTCCAAAGAAAGGAGATCTCACAATGTCTAATAACTACCGGACTCTTTCCCTGATAAATCACATGACGAAGATCCTTCTCAGTATTATTCTTAAACGCTTGAAACGCAGAACAGAGCCCTTTCTAGCTGAAGAACAAGCTGGATTCCGGCATGATAGAAGTAATAGAAGTACGGTGCAGCAGATACTCATCCTCAGACTAATGGCAGAGAGAGTCATTGAGAAAGGCAGAACAGCATTTAACTGTTTCATCGACTTCCAGAAGGCTTTTGACACGATTATTCATGACGTTATTTGGGCAGGCAGTACTTAAATCTTATGGCGTTGATCCCAAACTGATTAGAATGCTCAAAGCTATCTATGAAAGCTCTAAAGCAGCAGTACGCCTTGATAACGAAATCAGTGAATGGTTCAATCAAGAACTCGGGTCCAGACAAGGTGACCCACTGTCGCCAACCATATTTATTATCTACTTAGAAAGAATAATGCAGGAGATCCAAGAAAGTGGGAGTGGCATCTCAATCCATGGTTATAAAATCAACAACCTGCGCTTCGCTGACGACATCGATCTTATTGAGGCCGACATGGATTCCCTCCAGGAAGATGTTAACACCATCCACGAGAAAGGCAGCAAAATGGGTTTGAAAATCAACATCAAAAAGACCAAGACGATTGTTTTTGGGAATCAAGATGCCCTCAATATAAATATCACTGTCAATGGAGAACAAATCGAAAATGTCACTGAGTTCGAATATCTTGGCAGCTTTTTCACTCATGACAATAACTGCAACCAAGAGATAGCGAGGAGGATTGGTAAAGCTTATGGAGCACTTGGGGGTTTTAACAAAATGTGGAACAGTTCAATGATAAGCATCAAGACAAAACTCCAAATACTGCACACATGCATTTTTAGTGTCCTTCTTTATGCAGCAGAAACCTGGGTGATGACCAAAACCACAATGAAGAAGTTGCAAGCCTTTGAAATGGCATGTTACCGCAGAATACTCAACATCAGTTGGTTCCACAGAGTCAGAAACAAAGATATCATCGACCGATTGGACATCAAGACCAACATCACCCAAACCATCATCAAACGGAAACTCGGTTTTTTTGGCCACATCTGTAGAATGCACGACTCACGACTTGTCAAACAGGTTATTTTTGGGATCATTGAAGGCACAAACAGAAGGGGCAGACCTAGAACAAGATGGACTGATAACATCAGATCACGGAGTTCTCAGAGTCAAATTGTTTCTTTGTTCGTTTTAATATGTTTTATTTGTTGTTTTGCTTGTTCATGTTTTGCACTATGCTCGTCTATGACCGGTCGACTCTACTACAGCTATAAGATCGGAGTATTTTTGGGCGCGCTCAACTGGGCTTATTCGCCGGGGTGCAGCTAGCAGAGCTAATATGCTATGGTAGGCAGCTCAATGCGAGCCGCACCCCAGCTGACAAGAAGCCCAGGTGGGAAGGGGCCGAACGACGACTCCGGCGCTTGGGATTGCAGGAGATGAAGGCCGTGTAGCCGGCTAGTATAATTGCCTTATCGGGTGTACTCTCCACACAGTCCTGTAGATCCCTCTGCGCTGCAATCTGAGCATGAAGCTCATCCATCTTGTTTCGCAGAGACTGAACATTTTCAAGCAGTATGGCCGGAAGTGCGAACCAAGCCTCTGAGAACTCTGCCTGTGCTTATTGCTAGCCGGGGTACGGTTAGCATTGAGCTCCCATAGCAGCTCACGATAGAAGTTGCTTAGTTGCCCGAAGCTGAAGCTGCTCATAGCTGTAGTAGGGTAGACCAATCATAGACGAGCACAGTGCAAAACATGAACAAACAAATTAAAACGAACAAAGAAACAATTTGACTCTGAGAACTCCGTGATGTTGCCCTCTAGGCAGCGCCATCTTGGAGACGTCACTCCAAGTTCAATGTAAAAGGACATGAAGCGTAATAAAGTTTATCATTTTGGTATCATTTGTTAAACATGCTACAGAACATAAAAGCTCACGCACAAACATTAACTTAGGTACTGTACTTGAATAATAATTGAAAAGACTTTAAAACGAGTGCTATACAACAGTATATGCTGTATAATGTTTATATTTTATCATCAATAAAAATAAGAGTAAAAATTTAAAAGTTTTTCTGAATCATTACTACATTTTACTACATTAATACTGAATTAATGAGTAAGACTGTCTATGTGTTTAAGAAGCATATTTTAGCACATGAAATAGATACATGGTATTCTTCTTCCGGCTGATCATTCGCCCATGTGACCTGGCGAATGTCGAGGGCCTATTGTATTTTAAAACTTTATTGACAGCTCATTTTGTTTATTTTTTTGTCCTGACATGCGAAGTCGAAACAAAAAAAATCCCATGACTTGCACACAGCACCCCCTTGCCGTGAGGACGACTCACTAACAACGATGCCACCATGCCATCCAATATTATGATATACAGTATTATAGTATTTTTAATATTATAAATATCAGCCCTGGACAGTTGTGAGCTGGTGGTAAGGTGCCAGATTACTGATCCCAAGGTCAGGGGTTCAAGCCATACTATAACTGGCTTGTCAGTGCTGTTACCCCAGTGCAGCTGACTGGATTATAGAAGGACAACCATGTCGCTCTCTGTCTGTGGTGAGAGGTTCATGTAAAAGAACCATTGCTGACTTTTGTGAAGAGGAGCTGCACAGCTATCAGCATGTTTATGCCCCATGATGGGCTGGTGAGTCGTCCAGGGTGTACTGTGCTACTCTCCCAGAGTCAGCGGAGCTGGGCGCCAGCCTCTTTGTGACCCTAATTATAATTACACGGTTCAGAACATGAATGAATGGATGAATAATTATTACACTTTAAGCACAGTGTGCTTGCATTTGTTCCTTTAATGCCAGTAGTTTGGATATTCGTCCAGTATTCGGAGAAGAGGAAAGGCATGAGTGAGAAGAGGAAAGGCATGAGTCTAGGACTGAGAGTGGGGACTTGGAACTATGCAAAGAAAAGGTAGAGAGCTGGCTGACATGATGCAGAGGAGGAAAGTGGACATACTGTGTGTTCAGGAGACCAGGTGGAAAGGTAGCAAAGCTAAAAGCTTAAGAGCAGGGTTTAAGCTATTTTATCACGGTGTGGATGGGAAGAGAAATGGAGTAGGAGTCATCTTGAAGGAGGAGTTTGTCAGGAATGTTCTAAAAGTGAAAAGAGTGTCAGACAGACTGATGAGTCTCAAGTTAGAAATTGAAGGTGTAATGCTCAATGTTGTTAGTGCTTATGCCCCACAGGCAGGATGTGAGCTAGAAGAGAAGGAGAGATTCTGGAGTGACTTAGATGAAGTGATGCAGAGTACCCCCAGAGGTGAAAGAGTGGTCATTGGTGCAGACTTCAATGGACATGTTGGTACAGGCAACAGAGGGGATGAGGAAGTGATGGGCAGGTTTGGTATCCAGGACAGGAACGCAGAAGGACAGATGTTGATAGATTTTGCAAAAAGGATGGAAATGGCTGTGGTGAATACTTTCTTCCAGAAGAAACAGGAGCATAGGGTGACTTATAAAAGTGGAGGTAGGAGCACACAGGTAGACTATATTTTGTGTCGGCGATGAAATTTGAAGGAAGTCAGTGACTGCAAAGTAGTAGTGGGTGAGGAAGGTGGAGAAGACAAAGGCAGAGTAGAAGACAAAGTGGTGGAAGCTGAAAAAGGAAGTGTGTCGTGTTGTCTTCAAGGAGAGTTGAAACAGGCTTTGGGTGGTCAGGAAGTGCTTCCAGATGACTGGACAACTACAGCTAATGTGATCAGGGAGACCGGTAGGAGAGTACTTGGTGTGTCCTCTGGAAGGAAAGTAGATAAGGAGACTTGGTGGTGGAATGAGGAAGTGCAGGAGTGTGTACAAAGGAAGAAGTTAGCTAAGAAGAAGTGGGACATTGAGAGGACCGAAGAGAGTAAACAGGAGTACAGGGAGACACAGCGTAAGGCGAAAGTAGCAGTGTCAAAGGCCAAACAGAGGGTGTATGATGACTTGTATGATAGGTTGGACAGTAAAGAGGGAGAAAATGATCTATACAGGTTGGCACAGCAGAGAAATAGAGATGGGAAGGACGTGCAGCAAGTTAGATTGATAAAGGACAGAGAGGGAAATGTATTGACTGATGACAGAAGTGTGCTGGGAAGATGGAAAGAGTACTTTGAAGAGCTGATGAATGAGGAAAATGAGAGAGAAAAAAGAGTAGAAGAGGTGACCATTGAGGAGCAGGATGTAGCAAAGATCAGTAAGGGTGAAGTGAGAAGGGCATTGAAGAGGATGAAGAATGGAAAGGCAGTTGGTCCTGATGACATACCCGTGGAGGTATGGAAGTGTGTAGGAGAGGTAAAAGTAGATTTTCTGACAAGAACATTCAACAAGGTACTAGAGAGTGAGCAGATGCCGGAGGAGTGGAGGAGAAGTATGCTGGTGCCCATTTTTAAGAACAAGGGAGATGTGCAGAGTTGCAGCAACTACAGAGGGGTAAAGTTGATGAGCCATACGATGAAGTTATGGGAAAGAATAGTGGAAGCTAGACTAAGGGCAGAAGTCAGCATTTGTGAACAACAGTTTGGTTTCATGCCAAGAAAGAGCACCACAGATGCAATGTTTGCTTTGAGGATGTTAATAGAGAAGTACAGAGAAGGTCAGAGGGAGCTACATTGTGCCTTTGTGGATCTGGAAAAAGCATATGACAGGGTGCCAAGAGAAGAACTGTGGTATTGCATGAGGAAGTCTGGAGTGGCAGAGAAGTATGTTAGAGTGGTGCAGGACATGTATGAGAGATGTAAGACAGCGGTGAGGTGTGCTCTCGGTGTGACCGACGAATTCAAGGTGGAGGTGGGTCTGCATCAAGGGTCAGCTCTGAGCCCCTTCTTGTTTGCTATGGTGATGGACAGGCTGACAGACGAGGTGAGACAAGAATCTCCATGGACTATGATGTTTGCAGATGACATTGTGATCTGTAGTGAGAGCAGAGAACAAGTGCAGGAAAATCTAGAGAGGTGGAGGTATGCCCTGGAAAGGAGAGGAATGAAGGTTAGCCTCAGAAATTCAGAATACATGTGTGTGAATGAGAAGGACCCAGGAGGAACGGTGATGTTACAGGGAGCAGAGATAACGAAGGTGGAGGATTTTAAGTACTTAGGCTCAACAATCCAGAGCAATGGAGAGTGTGGAAAAGAGGTGAAGAAACGTGTGCAGGCAGGCTGGAATGGTTGGAGAAAAGTGTCCGTGTGATGTGCGATAGGAGAGTGTCAGCAAGAATGAAGGGAAAAGTGTACAAGACGGTGGTGAGGCCAGCGATGTTGTATGGATTAGAAACAGTGGCGCTGAAGAAAAGGCAGGAGGCAGAGCTGGAGGTAGCGGAGATGAAAATGTTGAGGTTCTCTCTGGGAGTAACGAGGATGGATAGGATCAGAAATGAGTATATCAGAGGGACAGCCCACGTAAGATGTTTTGGAGACAAAGCCAGAGAGGCTAGATTGAAATGGTTTGGACATGTACAGAGGCAGGATAGTGAGTATATTGGCAGTAGGATGCTGAGGTTGGAACTACCAGGCAGAAGGCCTCGAGGAAGACCAAAGAAGAGATTTATGGATGTGGTGAAGGAGGACATGAAGGTTGTTGGAGTCAGAAAAGAAGATGCGGAGGACAGGGTGAGGTGGAGGCGGATGATTTGCTGTGGCGACCCCTGAAGGGAGCAGCCGAAAGTAAAAGAAGAAGATTCATATAGCCTGGACTTTGGACTGTAACATACCTTTAATGTACTAGTCAAGTGTTTACCACATGTCCTGTGATCTTTAAGATCTTATCTATGTCATCTGTAATAAAAAGCTGAAGAACAGAAGTGGCCAAAGGAATGCTCATAGTAGAATTGCTTGAGCACAATCTGGCAACCATGATTGATCTTCACATCCCCTCACAGGTGTGGGTGGAGTGGATGAGGGGGAGGGGGAGAAAAAGCGAACAGATGCAGACAGAAAAGTAGAAAGGTGAAGTGCCTGGAGCAGGAGGTCGAATAAGAACGAGTTGGCTTCATTATAAACCATTAAGGGTTAATCAAATATGCATACAGTACTTTCTTTCTTCCTTTCGGCTTTTTCCCTCCCTCGGGAGTCGCCATAGCGAATCATCTGATTCGCACATTTGATTTTGGCACAGGTTTTTTTTGTTTTGTTTTGTTTTTTACGTCGGATGCCTTTCCTGTCACAACCCTTTAGCAAGGGACAGAAACACGCTGACGGCTTTGCAGCCTACTCTTTACGAAAGTCAGCAATGGTTCTTTTACATGCCTCTCACCATATACAGTGAAAGACATGGCCCGGCTTTGATAACCCAGTTAGCTGCACTGGGGGGTAGTCAAATATGCATACATTTTAGTCAAATCGAATAAAATCAGTCAGATAACACACACACACACACACACACACACACACACACACCTAGTATTTTGTTATGGGAAGTGATCATCAGAGACAAAACACTTTTTTATCCTGAAAGCAATTGTGCATTAGAATTTTATTATTATTATTATAGTTAAAAAGTGATATGCAGCAGAGAGGGATCGGGTGATCCTGGTACATCAGGCTTGTGAGGCTCATAATTAGCTCAGGGCCCCCACCCTCTCACGCAGTCCAGACAGTGAATGGGACTTCTCCCAGGAAGCACTGCCCAGTCAAACCCACCATGAACTTTCTGGAGAATATGGAGACTCCCCAACATTGCAGCCTTCTGCATTGCCCAGACTGTCAGAAGAGCTGTGTTCCCGGTAGCAAACCCGAGAACTCTCTTGATCTGTGCCAGTAGATCAGAAGGCACCAAACCATGGGCACCGAGGATAATGGGGCGACTGTGTAATTTGGATACAAGCGAGGCGAGGTCTATATATTTTGTCTGTTTTTCCTGAATCTTGCCAATCACATTGCTGTCAAAAAATCCCAGAAAATTCAATAATATGAATAATTTCATTTGTTTTGTCAAACAGAACAAGATCATGTTTATTGACTTCAATCTTCCTCCCTCAGGCTGTAAATGGGCCGTTTAAATAGAAGCTTAAAATCATCATTTTCCATGACGCCCTGGACATGATCAGGGTCATACCATGGGTGAACCTCTGAGTCAAAACCACAAGCATGATGAAGACGGTAGTAAAATGAGCGTGCCATGCTATCATGTCTTTTTAAGCAAGAAGTTTGTGCCAAAGCAGGACAACCACTGACAAGGTGTTGAACAGTCTGACTAAATTCATTACACAATCTACATTTGGGATTGATGTTTTCCCTTAAAATATTACATTAGCGATTGCATATAGGAAGGGACTGGTCCTGAGCAGCAAAAAGAAAGCCCTCAGTTTCACTTTTGAGAGCAGCCGACTTCATCCAGGTGAAGGAGTCAGTAGGATTACTGTTCTGTTCAACACACTGCACCTAAACACTATGCAGTGGCTTTGCAGAAAGCTGCTGCTTGAAATGGCGACTACCTCAGTACCTCGCCTGGGGGCAGTACCTTGCCATCAACACAATCAAGACCAAAGAGATTCTGAGCAACAACCCTGGCACATTTGAAGTAACTGTGAAAGTCCTTGCTTTCATCATGAGTCTTCACATGCTTCACAAGAGGACCATCAGATAAATAAATATGTGCAAAAATGCACAGCAAAATACGATCATGAAGCGCTTCCACATTGATCAAACCTCGCCCTCCAGAATTGATTAATATATATAAACGATTGAGAGAGGAGCAAGGGTTGTGAGCTTGATTGTCTGACATGATCCTTCTTGTAAAGCGGTCAAGGCCCATGAGATCATCTTTTCTCCAGTCTATGATACCAAATGAATATGACAGGACAGGCACTGCAAAAGTATTTGTGGCTTTGACTTTGTTTATCGCGTTCAGCTCCGAACTCCAGATCTTTTTGAGACGAGATTTGTACTCTGCTTGTAGTTTGTGTTTGATGTGGGCTTTCTGGAGCTTTTCTTGAACTTGCATCTCTAAATAGGTATAAGATTGGCCTTCCACGAGATGCTCAATAACTCCTCCCCCTCTTAACTCAACAGATCCGTTATTGACTGGCTTGCCACGCCTCAAGCGGAGAACATTACATTTGTCAAGCCCAAATGTCATTCCAATATCCTGTGAAAAGGACTCAACAATGTGAATTTGGTCTTTCAAATTGGAATCTCCTTTGGCGGTCAGTTCGATGTCATCCATGTAGAGAAGGTGAGTAAGAGGTGTCGGGGATCTGTGCTGAGGAGGCCCTGGAGTATAACCCTCGTCCTTGTTGAGCATGAAACCCAGTGGATTAAGTGTGAGGCAAAAAAGCAAAGGAATAAATTAATCTCCCTGGAATATTCCTCTCTTGATGGGGATAGACTCTGAAGTTTTAACCTACCTTTGCAAATGCATTTCAAGCTGAGTTGACCAGCAACTCATTAAAGACTTGAGCAGAAGTAATAGTTGCTCAGGTAGGCCAATACATTGCAAAGACTTCAGAATCCATTTGTGAGGAACAGAGTCATATGCCTTTTTGTAATCAATCCAACACATTGAGAGGTTTCGATGATAAGTTTTTGCCTCTTCAAGAATCATTTTCTGGACCAATAATTGATCCTTGCATCCCCCACACCCCTTTCTGGCTCCTTTCTGCTCCCTGTAAATAATTTAATTGGAAGAGCAGTAAGATGACACAATATTTGTCAAACATCCTGTGAAGATTTTGTACATGGTATTGAAACGTGATATGGCGGTAATTTTTTGGGTCTGTCAAGTCTCCTTTCTTTTGGGAGGCGTATTGTATCACCTTTGCAGAACCATGAAGGAACATGCCCTATGTCCATTAGAGAATTGAAAGAAGTAAGGAGATGTGGCTGGACACAAGGAAGCAGTTTCCAAAACCGGTTTTGAATGCCATCGGGCCCTGGAGCTGTATTTGATTGAGACATGTTAATTGTTTTCTTTAGGCAATCTGAGGTAATGAAATACAGTGATGGCAAGTTAATTTTTTCTGACATGGCTTGGCTGTATTCTTTCACCCATGGTTCCTCAAGGTTGCAGTTACTGGGTATAGACCACAACTTTTTCCAGAACCTCTCATTGGATTCCATGGGAGGTGTCTTGTCATCATAACTTGAAGGCGTATTAAATTGCCTGTAAAAATCTTTTGCTCCAAATCTTAACTTTTGCCTTAAGGAGTCAAGAATTTGAAGAATTTTTTTTCTTTAGTTGTCTTGTGTTTAGTTTTGACTTTTCTCCAAATTGTCTTTTGCCTTTTTGTCATTGACTCACCTTTAGATCTTAACTTAAGGCAAAGCTCCAGCCATGAGATGTCTCTCCTTGTTTCTTTTAATTTTTGGTCAAACCGGTTTCCTTTGCTTTTGTTGTTTTTAAGTTTAATAGCAGTAGGTTTGGAAACTGAGTGGAGTTCCTCAAGTGTTCGGGCAACAGCATACACATAACAATTGATCTTATGCAAAGAACACTCTGCATTAAGAGTTACTGATATTGTTTCTTTATTTTTTCAATTTGATTTTGTGGAAATTTTTTAAGCAGGATTTTTACTGGTTTTCGTTTATCAATTGCAGATTCAGAAATTTTGTCATAAAAATGCCAAAAGAGTCAATAAATTTGATCATTTGGAGCATCAGAAAGAGTTCAGTTCATTTTCTGTAACCGCTTCATTCTAATTAGGGTCGCGGGGAGGCTGGTGCCCATCCCAGCCAACTCAGGGTGAGGGCAGAGTACACCCTGGACAGCTCGCCAGGCCATCGCAGGGCGGAAACACGCTGACGGCTTTGCAGCCTACTCTTGTCGAAAGTCAGCAATGGTTTTTTACATGCCAAATGGTTCTATGTAAGGTTTGCGTGTTCTCCCCATGCTCCTGTGGGTTTCTTATGGGTATTCTAGCTTCCTCTTCATCATATCTTATCCCCGTAGGGTAGTGGAGCAAATTGGTCTCTTCCAGGGAAGATTAACTGGGACGCAGGAACGCTGATGGCTTTGCAGCCTACTCATTTTACGAAAGTCAGCAATGGTTCTTTTACATGCCTCTCACCATAGTCAGTGAGAGACATGGCCCGCTTTTGATAACCCAGTTAGCTGCACTGGGGGTCCGGCTTCCTCTTACAGTCCAAAGACATGCACATAAGACTTGCTGGCTGTTCCAAATTGCTGCTATAGATGTGAGTGTAACTGGTGTGTATATGTTGGCTCAGAAATAGCGAGCTGTTCCGAGTGCAACCTGCCTTCGCCCAGAGTTGGCGGAGCTACACTTCAGCCTATTTTATTTAATAAATTCTTTCTTCTCCTTTTCCTTTTGACTGCTCCCTTCAGGGGTCGCAACAGCGGATCATCTGTCTCCATTTCACCCTATCCTGTGCATCTTCTTCTCTTCGACCTTCATGTCAGACCTAGGTAGACCTTCATGTCTTCTTTCACCACATCCATAAATCTTCTGTTTGATCTTCTTCTTGGCCTTCTGCCTGGCAGTTCCAACCTCAGCATCCGACTACCAATATACTCACTATCCCTCCACTGGACATGTCCAAACCATCTCAATCGAGCCTCTCTGCCTTTGTTTCTAAATCCTCTTACATGTACTGTCCCTCTGATGTACTCATTCCTGATCCTATCCATCCTCGTTACTCCCAAAGAGAACCTCAACATTTTCATCTCTGCTACCTCCAGCAGTCTCCTGTCTTTTCCTCAGTGCCACTGTTTCTAAACCATAGAACATCACTGGCCTCATAACCGTCTTGTACACTTCAAGGCAGGTCAAGTCAAGATTCTTTATTGCGACTTGTGCTTTTTACACACATAGGAATTTCTTGTGCGGTCGTGCAAAAAGTCAAAGTTGTGGAAAAGAAACAAAAAGTAAAGAAAAACAGGAGGCTCAGGATACCCATAATACAAACTTACATTCACATACATCAGACAGACATGGAACCTTTAGGAATGGTATGCTCCACCTTTCATGTATATGTACTTGATATTATTTTATCGTATCCTTTGAAACCTTTAATGCAGCCATGAGGCGGGTGGGGGCACTAACCAGTGTCTCTCCCCCTTATGCCGGTCCCAAGCCCGGAGAAATGCAGAGGGTTGTGTCAGGAAGGGCATCCGACATAAAACCAATGCCAAACTGTTATGATGCAAATCAGAAGTATTACTCCCATACCGGATCGGTCAAGGCCCGGGTTAACAACGACCGCCATCAGTGCTGTCAATCAACACAGTGCTGATGGAAATTGGACTACTGTTGGTCGAAGACGTCGAAGAAGGAGAGGAGGGAGGCGTGTCCGTAGGCAGAGAGAGAAGAGGAAAGGCATGAGTCTAGGACTGAGAGTAGGGACTTTGAATGTTGGAACTATGCAAAGAAAAGGTAGAGAGCTGGCTGACATGATGCAGAGGAGGAAGGTGGACATACTGTTTGTTCAGGAGACCAGGTGGAAAGGTAGCAAAGCTAAAAGCTAAGAGCAGGGTTTAAGCTGTTTTATCATGGTGTGGATGGGAAGAGAAATGGAGTAGGAGTCATCTTGAAGGAGGGGTTTGTCAGGAATGTTCTAGAAGTGAAAAGAGTGTCAGACAGAGTGATCAGTCTCAACTTAGAAATTAAAGGTGTGATTTTCAATGTTCTTAGTGCTTAAGCCCCACAGGCAGGATGTGAGCTAAAAGAGAAGGAGAGATTCTGGAGTGACTTAGATGAAGTGATGCAGAGTACCCCCAGAGTTGAAAGAGTGGTCATTGGTGCAGACTTCAATGGACATGTTGGTTCAGGCAACAGAGGGGACGAGGAAGTGATGGGCAGGTTTGGTATTCAGGATAGCAACACAGAAGGACAGATGTTGATAGATTTTGCAAAAAGAATGGAAATGGCTGTGGTGAATACTTTCTTCCAGAAGAGACAGGAGCATACGGTGACTTTTGAAAGCGGAGGTAGGAGCACACAGGTAGACTATATTTTGTGTCGGCGATGAAATTTGAAGGAAGTCAGTGACTGCAAAGTAGTAGTGGGTGAGGAAGGTGAAGAAGACAAAGGCAGAGCAGAAGACAAAGTGGTGGAAGCTGAAAAAGGAAGTGTGTCGTGTTGTCTTCAAGGAGAGTTGAAACAGGCTTTGGGTGGTCAGGAAGTGCTTCCAGATGACTGGACAACTACAGCTAATGTGATCAGGGAGACCGGTAGGAGAGTACTTGGTGTGTCCTCTGGAAAGACAGTAGATAAGGAGACTTGGTGGTGGAATGAGGAAGTGCAGGAGTGTGTACAAAAGAAGAGGTTAGCTAAGAAGAAATGGGACATAGAGAGGACCAAAGAGAGTAAACAGGAGTACAGGGAGACACAGCGTAAGGTTAAGGTAGCAGTGTCAAAGGCCAAACAGAGGGCGTATGATGACTTGTATGATAGGTTGGACAGTAAGGAGGGAGAAACTTTTATACAAGTCAGCACAGCAGAGAAATAGAGATGGGAAGCACGTGCAGCAAGTCAGAGTGATTAAGGACAGGGTGGGAAATGTATTGACTGATGACAGAAGTGTGCTGGGAAGATGGAAAGAGTACTTTGACGAGCTGATGAATGAGGAAAATGAGAGAGAAGAAAGAGTAGAAGAGGTGACTGTTGAGGACCAGGAAGTAGCAAAGATTAGTCAGGGAGAAGTGAGAAGGGCATTGAAGAGGATGAAGAGTGGAAAGGCAGTTGGTCCTGATGACATACCGGTGGAGGGATGGAAGTGTCTAGGAAAGGTAGCAGTAGATTTCCTGACAAGAACATTCAACAAGATCTTAGAGAGTGAGAGGATGCTGGAGGAATGGAGGAGAAGTGTGCTTGTGCTCATTTTTAAGAACAAGGGAGATGTGCAGAGTTGTGGCAACTATAGAGGTAAAGTTGATGAGCCATATGATGAAGTTATGCATTGTGCCTTTGTGGATCTGGAGAAAGCATATGACAGGTTGCCGAGAGAGGAACTGTGGTATTGCATGAGGAAGTCTGGAGTGGCAGAGAAGTATGTTAGGGTGGTGCAGGACATGTATGAGAGATGTAAGACAGTGGTGAGGTGTGCTGTCGGTGTGACAAAAGAATTCAAGGTGGAGGTGGGACTGCACCAAGGGTCAGCTCTGAACCCCTTCTTGTTTGCTATGGTGATGGACAGGCTGACAGACGAGGTTAGACAAGAATCTCCATGGACTATGATGTTTGCAGATGACATTGTGATCTGTAGTAAGAGCAGAGAGCAAGTGCAGGAAAATCTAGAGACGTGGAGGTATGCCCTGGAAAGGAGGGGAATGAAGGTTAGCCTCAGTAAAACAGGACACATGTGTGTGAACGACAAGAACCCAAGAGGAACGGTGAGGTTACAGGGACCAGAGATAAAGAAGGTGGAGGATTTTAAGTACTGAGGCTCAACAATCCAGAGCAATGGAGAGTGTGGAAAAGAGGTGAAGAAGCGTTTGCAGGCAGGTTGGAATTGGTTGGAGAAAAGTATCCGGTGTGATGTATATTGGTAGTAGGATGCTGAGGTTGGAACTGCCAGGCAGAAGGCCAAGAAGAAGACCAAAGAGATGATTTATGGATGTGGTGAAAGAAGACATGAAGGTAGTTGGAGTAAGAGTAAAAGATGCAGAGGATAGGGTGAGATGGAGGCGGATGGTTTGCTGTGGCAACCCCTGAAGGGAAAAGCCGAAAGGAAAAGAAGAAGAAGAAGAAGAAATGTCGTAGTGAGCTTTGTGCCCTTCGTCGTGATCAGGGTTACTTTCGTCCTGCTATGGACTGGGCGTTGATCCGGTTTTATCTGGATCCTCAGTTTGTGGCTAGGACTCAGCAGCCCAACCTTCGGCGCAGCTCGATTGAGCGTAGTGGGGCAGGTTTCCTCCCCTAAAGCGAGTATGAGGATGCCAGCTTCGTCTATATCAGGTTATTTTGTATACAGTTATATATAATCTGTAGATAGGTATCCCTCCTGTGCTGAACAGTTGGAGGAATTTAGGTAGGGGTGCTCTTTTTACTGGATCTGTGCTGAGCCTTCCAGTTTTGAGCCTTTGTGAGGCAGTACCCACCCTACTTATTTTCCTGTTGAATTCTGTTCTATGATAATAAGACCAGAGGTGAGTTTGTGAGTAAAATAAACCAGTTTCGTAGGAAACGAGTGTTTTATGAATAATACTCACCTCTGGTCTTATTCTCTTTCCTCCCTGTATCATGTTTGTATATTGATGGCGTTTCCCTGATGATGTCGTCCTGATATAGCGTGATCACGCGACCTCTAGTAGTGAGTCCGAGAGAGGTATAGAAGCGCTATATGGAAAGACAAAAGGGGAGGCACAGAGGGGATAAAAAGAGCTTTGAGATAATTCAGTGGTCAGTGTGTTTCAATGTTCTAAGATAATAAGACCAGAGGTGAGTATTATTCGTAAAACACTAGTTTCATACGAAGCTGATTTCATTTATGGATGTGGTGAAGGAGGACATGAAGGTAGTTGGTGTAAGAGAAGAATATGCAGAGGATAGAGTGAGCTGGAGGCAGATGATTCACTGTGGCGACCCTTGAAGGGAACAGCCGAAAGGAAAGGAAGAAGAAGAAGTCTCCAGTTTCAGTGCTTCGTTTTTTGTTTTAATATCATGAAAGGAATGGTCCTCTCCCTGAATCACCACCTTATCGTGGTGGAGGGGTTTGCATGACCTAATGATCCTAGGAGCTATATTGTCGGGGCCATAATGCCCCTGGTCGGGTTACCCAAGGCAAACAGGTCCATGGTGAAGGTCCAGATGAAGTGCGATTCAGAAGACCCCAATGCCATCTCAGAGGAAACAATGGAAGCAGTGTCCCTTGCCCGGACGCGGTTCACCGGGGTTCCCTCCTGGAGCCAGGTCCGGGGGAGGGGCTTGAAGGCGAGCGCCTGGTGGTTGGGCTTCTGCCCATGGAGCCTGGCCAGGCCGAGCCCGAAAAGGAGACATGGGTCCGCCCTCCCATGGACCCACCACCCGTGGGAGGAGTTTTAGGGGTCGGGTGCAATGTGAATTGGGTGGCAGCCAAAGGCACGGGTTCTGTCGGACCGATCCTCAGCTACTGACTCTGACCCTCGGGACATGGAATGTCACCTCTCTGGCAGGGAGGAGCCTGATTAGGTGCGTGAGGTGGAGAGATACCGACTAGATATAGTCGGGCTCACCTCAACGCAGAGCTTGGGCTCGGGAACCATCCATCTCGAGAGAGGCTGGACCTTCTTCTATTCTGGAGTTGCTCATGGGGAGAGACGGCGAGCCGGTGTGGGTATTCTTGTTACCCCCCCATCTCAGTGCCCAAATGTTGGGGTTCTCCCCGGTTGACGAAAGGGTAGCTTCCCTCCGTCTTCGGGCAGGGGGACAGGTCCTGACTGTTATTTGTGCTTATGCACCAAATGACAGTTCAGAGTACCCACCCTTTTTGGAGTCTTTTGAAGGGGTGTTGGAGAACGATCCCTTGGGAGACTCACTCATTGTCTTGGGAGACTTCAATGCCCATGTGGGCAACAATAGTGTGACCTGGAAGGGTGTGATCGGTAGGTATGGCCTCTCCAGTTTAAACCCGAATGGTGTTTTGTTGTTGGACTTCTGGGCTTGTCACAGTTTGTCTATCATGAACACCATGCTCGAACATAAGTGTGCCCATAAGTGCACTTGGCACCAGGACACCCTAGGTCGCAATTCATTGATTGACTTTGTAGTCGTGTCATCGGACTTGCGACCATATGTTCTGGACACTCGGGTGAAGAGAGGAGCTGAGCTGTCTACCAATCACTACCTGGTGGTGAGTTGGCTTCGGTGGTGGGGAGGTTGCCTTCTAGACCTGGCAGGCCCAAGCGTGTAATCAGGGTCTGCTGGGAACGTTTGGCGGAGTCCTCTGTCCGAGAGGCCTTTAACTCTCACCTCCGGCAGAGCTACAACCACGTCCCGGAGGAGGCGGGGGACATGGAATCTGGATGGGTCATGTTTCATGCCTCCATTGCTGAGGCGGCAGCCCATAGCTGTGGCCGTAAGGTCGTTGGTGCTTGTCGTGGCGGTAATCCCCAAACCCGGTGGTGGACACCTGCAGTGAAGGGGGCCGTCCAGCTGAAGAAGGAGGCCTATCGGGTTTTATTAGCCTGTGGGACTCCCAAGGCAGCAAACAGGTACCGGCAGGCCAAACGTGTTGCAGCCGAGGCTGTTGCAGATGCAAAATCTCGGGCGTGGGAGGAGTTCGGTGAGGGCCTGGAGAGTGATTATCGGTTGGCCTCAAAAAGGTTCTGGACCGCCATCCGACACCTTAGGAGGGGGAAGCAGTTCTTCATAAAGACTGTTTACAGTGGAGGTGGGGGCGTTGCTTACCTCGACTGGGGATGTCGTCGAGAGGTGGAGGGAATACTTTGAGGACCTCCTCAATCCCACCAACATGCCCACCGTGGAAGAGGAAGACCCTGGGGGTTCGGTTGGGGGTCCGCCCATCACTGGAGTGGAGGTCACTGTGGTTGTCAAAAAGCTCCTCAGTGGTCTGTCATCTGGGGCTGTACCTCTGGATTGGCAAACTGGGGTGGTGGTCCCGATTTTTAACAAGGGGGACTGGAGGGTGTGTTCCAATTATCGGGGAATTACACTTCTAAGCCTACCTAGAAAAGTCTATGCAGGGGTACTGGAGAGGAGGATCCGACCGAAAGTCGAACCTCGGATTTGGGAGGAACAATGTGGTTTTCGTCCTGGCCGTAACACTCTTGACCAACTCTATACGCTCCACAGGATTCTGGAAGGGGCATGGGAGTTTGCCCAATCTGTCCACATGTGCTTTGTGGAATTGGAGAAGGCTTTTGACCGTGTCCCTCGAACAATCTTGTGGGGTGTGCTCCGAGAGTACGGTGTTCCGGACCCATTGCTACGAGCTATTCGGTCGCTGTATCACCAGAGCCAGAGTTTGGTCCGTATTGGCAACAACAGGTCGAATTCGTTTCCGGTGGGAGTTGGAGTCCGCCAAGGCTGTCCTTTGTCACTGATTCTGTTCATAATTTTTATGGACAGAATTTCTAGGTGCAGTCGAGGTGATGAGGGGTTCTAGTTTGGTGGCCATCGGATCTCGTCTCTGCTTTTTGCGGATGATGTTGTCCTTTTGGCTTCATCAAGTCGGGACCTCCAGCTCTCATTGGAGCGATTCGCAGCCGAGTGCGAAGCAGCCGGGATGAGGATCAGTACCTCCAAGTCTGAGGCCATGGTTCTCAGTCGGACAAGAGCGGAGTGCACCCTCTGGGTTGGGAATGAGGTCCTGCCCCAAGTGGAGGAGTTTAAGTATCTTGGGGTCTTGTTCACAAGTGAGGGAAGGATGGAGCGAGAGATCGACAGACGGATTGCTGTAGCCTCTGCTGTTAAGCGGTGCCTGTACCACTCCGTCGTGGTGAAAAAAGAGCTGAGCCGCAAGGCAAAGCTCTCAATTTACCAGTCGATCTACGTTCTAACCCTCATCTGTGGTCACGAGCTTTGGGTAATGACGAAAGAACAAGATCACGGATACAAGCGGCTGAAATGAGCTTCCTTCGCTGGGTGGCGGGGTTCTCCCTTAGAGATAAGGTGAGAAGCTCCACCATCCGGGGAGAGCTCAGAGTAGATCCGCTACTCCTCCGCATTGAGAGAGGCCAGTTGAGGTGGCTTGGGCATCTGGTCAGAATGCCCCCCCGGATGCCTCCCTGGTGTGTTGTTTCGGGCATGTCCAACCGGGAAGAGACTCCGGGGTCGACCTAGAACATGCTGGAGGGACTATGTCTCTCGGCTTGTCTGGGATCACCTTGGTGTCCCCCCGGGAGAGTTGGAGGAAGTGGCTGGGGAGAGGGACGTCTGGACTTCTTTGCTTAGGTTGCTGCCCCTGCAACCTGACCCTGGACTAAGCGGAAGATAATGATGATGATGATGATGGAACGGTAAGAGAGTGTCTATAACTGCTATAATGTAAGCGATAATGGGAATCTCATTTTTTTCCACCATTAAATGACTATATTCTTATTCTTCTTTTCCTTTTGGCTTTTGCCTTTTTCAGGGGTCGCCACAACGAATCTGATTCGCACATTTGATTTGGCATAGGTTTTTACGTCGGATGCCCTTCCTGACACAACCCTTTAGCAAGGGACAGAAACACGCTGACGGCTTAGCAGCCTACCCTTTACGAAAGTCAGCAATGCTTCTTTTACATGCCTCACACCATAGACAGTGAGAGACATGGCCGGCCATTGATAACCCAGTTAGCTGCACTGGGGGGACAGTGACAACCTTGCAGGGAGTGGGACTCGAATCCCCAACCCTAGGATCAACGATCCAGCGCCCAATACCACTAGGCCACCACTACCTTCCACCATTAAATGACTATAAACAGGTCAAATGTACAGCAGGCTGCTCTAAATATAAACTCTAATCCTGTACAGTGTAAATTTATTGAACTCGGGTTTTTCAAGGATGCTTGAAAGGTATGCTTTCAAAACACTCGAATAACCGTGACATACATCAGGTCACATACGCTCACACCACACTCTTAGTCTCTACAGCTTATCTGTAGGAATTACAGACAGTAAGTACACAGTGGGCCACATCTGAGCTTGGAAAAGTCCGTAGTTTAGGTTTTCGTGCAACACGCAATAAAAAAGGAAGGCTTAACTGGTGTGATTACAGAGTGCTGCAGTTTATGGCAGTGAGACTTGTACACGTTTGGGATAAACTTAATTGTGAAATGACTTTGATCTGCTCTGTAGCTGAGAATTAAGGACCGGCTAATGCATAAGCGACTTACTAAGTGGCTGTATAGGACCTCTGTGGCCACCAGAGGACTCCAAAAATATTTGAAGCTTTAGACAGAGTGAGGAAACTAGAGTGCCTGGAGTAAACCCACAAAAACATGGGAAAAGCATAAAACTCCATACTGAAAAGCCCCAGTTGGCCATGAGATTGCAGGAAACGCGTCCCAAGTTTTGGCAATTAGCCAGTCTGCAGGTTGAAGTTTTTCCATGTCTGTCCATTTGTGTTTGCTTGCCAGCTGTGCTTGGCTTCAGGCAAATTAGCCGATCAAAAACGAGGAAATGTACCTCTTTACCCAAAAGCAACACACACAGTCTGTGGCTGTTGTTATAATCCAATAAAATTAAAGTTTTGTGGTATCGGACCCACCCACACACTCAAGTACAGAAAGGATTGACTCTCTGCTGCGCGCCACAGTGATGTGGCATTGACAATAGATGTATTAATTTAAATGTACGAGATGTATTCATCTGTTTTTGTTTTATTTGACTGCTTATTTGTATTTTTATTTAAATGACAGTGAAATTATGTATTCGTGATTCTGTTAAGAAAGGCCATCTGATTTATCTGAGAGCTGGATACAATCATCAAAAGAGCCACATCTGGCTCGTGAGCCATAGGTTCCCGACCCCTGATGTAAAAGAACCATTGCTGACTTTGGTAAAAAGGAGCTGCATGGCCACCACCATGTTCCTACCCTGTGCTGGCCTAACAAGCTTTTCAGGCTGTACTCTGCCCTCGCCGGAGTCGGCTGAGATAGGTGACAGACTCCCCACGACCCTAATTAGGATGAAGCAGTTCAGTATATGAATGGATGATATTCAGAGACTAATTTATAATTTCTTGTTGTAAATGAATTCTCTTAATAAACTAAACATTTATTTCCCTTCACTTCACAATTCCAATTCCAATTATTTGAATTTATGCACCAATAATCATCATGGTATAAACCCTGAAACTTTCGTCTGTCTGCCCTGTGAATAGTATTTCTCTGTAACCATTCGGAGTGCATTAGCTCACACTGGCCATGTGACTTTGGTTTGTGGTCAAGGTGTAAAAACTGCTGTCACTCCACAGCTGGCCCAAAACAGCTGGAACATGTGACTCACAAAGACAAGAAATGTGAAAAGTACCTGGATAGGCATCGTTCTGTTCCTTAAACTGTGTTTTATCCTCTCTAACTATCTTAAATTTGAGATCAACAAGAATATTCATTATTTCCATGTACATATCAAATGGAAAAAGTAAAAGCACTTTCTGCCTGACTTACTTGCTATCCAAGGTGCAGTGGTGTGGGATCTTGTTGAACTTTATCAGTTGTCAGATAGAACTAATCATGGCAAAATATGAAGTAGTTATAATACAGGTAAGGGGCCTGTACGTTATATGGGAATGCATGATGGAATGACTCGCTGGATGTCTACATTTGTGATTTTGGAAAACTTACGATGGCCTGGCGAGCTGTCCAGGGTCTACTCTGCCCTCTCCTAGAGTCGGCAGAGACGAGCGTCAGCCTCCCTGCAACCCTGATTAGAATTATGTGATTCAGAAAATTATTTACATTTATTTTGTTGCTGAAAATGTAGTAAAGGTTGAACATTATTAGTGTTAAAATCTGTGAATCAAACAGCAAAGACAGATTAATTTTGTGTTTTAAAAATGAAATATGTTTTGTTTAACCAGCACAACAGAACCATTCTTATTTTCTAATCCAACTGCTGCCAGTCAACTTCATGGAATTGGTTGGAAAGCCATATCACTGTGCAACATACACATTGATGGACTCATCACAGGCAACGAAGAGCCTGGAACAAGTGTGAATGAATGTAAATCCTGAATGAAATACTCAGAACACATTTTCATACTGTGTGTGTGTCAGAATCAGTTCATAAAAATGAATTGATCTGATACCACCACACAGAATTCCTGTGCAGAGCACCAAAGTCATGGAATATGGTTTGGATGGTTGTCCTGAGTCCTGTTTGTGTTCTTGCTGACCCACCACAGGAAGCTGCATTCACAAAATGATACAAAATTCATCAGCTGGTATGTATTGCTGACTTGCATGGTGTCACGTACCAATATTTCCATACATACATACATTTTTTATATATATATATATATATATATATATATATATATATATTGTAAGAACTCTCTCTGTAGAAGCTCTTATGTAAACCTGCACGATCTGGATTCCTGTATCTCAACGTCTTAGAGTACTCCGGGAACAGAAGACAACAAACCACACGAGTAAAATCAATCTGGTTTATTCATCAACTGCTCAGAGGGTGTTCCTGAGCACAAGCTTTTTATGCAGTTTCTTTGTTTTTGCAAGCAGATAATCACAGAGTCATATGTCCTTGGTCAAAGTCATATGTCATATGTCCTTGTCCTTGGTCAAAGTACATTCGTCATAACATAGGGTGGGGGTGTGTGTGTGTGTGTATGTGTGTGTGTGGGTGTATGTGTGTGTGGATAGCACCATATCATGTTGGTATGTTGGTTACGTAACTGTTTGCATTCGTACGTAGGTATGTGGTGACATAAGAGGGACAGCCTTGAACATCCAGTTAGGTCTGGTTGATGTTTTACACAAAACTTAGGACATCGGGGTACAACAGGATAATGAGAACTTCTTGCTTCATGATTCAATAAACATGTACGTAGTAGGTCAGAGATATATTCTAACAGTTCCCCTCTTTTATACTTTAATGTTCATGAAGTATAAATCATTCGTTAATAAATCGTTGCAGAATACACAAAGGTTCAGCGGGTGTCGAAGGTCGGGATCTTTCAGGAGACCAGGGACCGCGGTTGATCGGGGCCTGTGCTTGAAGGGCAGCTTGAGCTGCGACGCCCTTCGCCCACTGCCTCGAGATACTCGGGTCCCCTCAAGATCCCGACCCCTCACTACACCCGGGACGAAGGGTAAGAGGTGCCGTCGGACTGCTCATCCAGTTGCGTATACGTTGGTCCACTGAAAGCGTCCATCAGGGCCCACACACGATTCAGCAGACACCTAAGGAGGCAAGGTCCGAACACACACACCAACAGCAGACAAATGCATACAGGCACAAGCATGGTTAAATATGGAGTGAAGATACCAAAAAGGGAATGGAGGAATCCCCAGCCGTAATTTGGACTTTCGTCGTGTCGCAATTGGGCTGCTACCGCACGCATTTTGTGCAGGGCTTGAGATATATTCCCCCCAGGTGAATCGTTCGGTGGAATATAGGTACAGCAGTGTTCGCCTATAAGAACGCATACCCCCCCTTCCTTCGCGAGCAGTGCATCGAGCGCCATACGGTTTTGGGTAGCCATAAGCCTCAGGGCCGTCAATTCCTGGTTAATCCCGTCGACTGCGAGAATAGTGTTATTTACGAACAGGGCAAGCCTATAATGCACTTTGTTTAACTGGCGACGAACGTTCCCTACTCCAAAGTTCGGGAATAAGATCTCTGCGAATCTCGTACCCTCACTTACCAACTGATGTTCTTCCGGCACCTCGAGGTCACTAAGGGCTGATGCAGATCGCTTACGTCGGAGTAAGTAAGGAAACTGTTTAGAGAAAAGGGTGAGGGACGTTTCGATCCGGACGAGCGCGCACCTACCTCTTTGTAACTTCGGGAGGTACAACCACAGTTGACCATTACCGCAGTCCCAATACCAATCTGGGATCCATATGGGCCGCTCTAGATTAAACACCATTCTTCCTGCATTATCATTTCTGAGGTTTATCGTGGAATTACACCTGCGCGGATCTAGTCCCTGTATCCAGTGCGATGTTTGATTATTAGGTAATCTTACGCATTTTTCGGTGCCGTCCGTATCCACAGAACAGTCGTTCCAGGCTTCCCGGTCTTGTTCTGTACCGTCACCATCATATCGCCAAAAACATATGGGGTACTGCATTCTTAAGTCCCAATGTACTGAGAAGCCTGAATTTGGATCTGGGTGGTGTCGTAGAAAGATTTCTGACTGTTTATAAGTTCCCCACTCGCCCCGGACCCACGTCGAGTTGATGATGGTGTAACTGTCCCTAGAAGGGGTATATACGTATGGGGTTCCTCCATCATGGGGAAACAGAGAGCAAACAATACATTCTTCTAAAGTTACATCACGTTTCACAGTAAAATTCAAATACTGCCAGAACATGTTATTTTCAAGATGACGGTAATATGTACAAAGACCCGGGGCTGAGCACATCAGCCCGAGCAAGAGCAGAACATGGAGGGTATACATAACACAGGATATTTTCGGTTATCCGTTCCCAGTACGAGAGGGTGTAAAGGTGGTACTCGTAAGCTTATGTTGAGCCGAATCCGTTAGAAAACACTTCTCCCCTCTTAGGTGATATATGTGTCTTAAGACCTGGAACAGAGGTAATAAAGATAGACAACATCATGGTCACACAAAAACAAACAATACAATACTTCATTGTGGAGTTTTCTTCAGTCTGGTAGCATGGATCCACTGTGGAAAGAGGTCAGTTAGTACGGCGGTACGAGTTACAGCGAGTATCTCCGTGGGCTCACTGTAAGGAGAGTCTCCCAAAGATGAATTTAGTTTTGCAAATTTCTTGACCAGCACCTTGTCTCCTACCTTGAAGGCATGAGTGCTTGCATCGGCCGGGACCGAAGTATTCTGATTAGTGCGTTCCCAATAGTCATTTAGGACCTTAACAAGGCCCACGGCATACTCGCTCATGTGTATATCTAAATCTTCCGTACCCAAAGCCTGTTTTCCCTTCCTCCAAGGAGCAGGAAAGGGTCTCCCCATTACCACTTCATAAGGGGATAGATTCCCTAAGGCCACCTGCGAGGTCATCCGCAGATCCGCTAGGACCACAGGCAGCACCGAAACCCAATTCCTGGATCCGGTGGCGTGCATTGCTTTTCGTAATTTTCCTTTAATGGTTCTGTTTGTTCGTTCCACGATTCCGGAGGACTGAGGGTGATATGGGACATGGAAACGCCAATTGATCTTTAGCTCTTGGGCCAACAGTTGAGTGACTTTTGAGGTGAATGGTGTGCCTTTGTCCGAATCAATACCCACCGGGAGGCCATATCTGGGAATAATTTCCTGTGATAACTTTTGAACCACTACTCGGGCGTTTTCGTTCCCACACGGGAAAGCTTCAACCCATCGGGAAAATTTATCCACGATAACCAATAGATATTTAAAGGGGCCCTGCCGGGGCATGTGAGTAAAATCTATCTGCCACTCCTGGAAGGGAGTATCTGGTTTCGGCAGATGCTGATGTGATGCATGTGGTTTGGACACATTGTTCTGTGCACAAATCAGGCATTTGTCCAGAATGCTGTGCACCGTAGAGGCTAGTTGTCGTATACAAAAATCTTTTTCCATATCTGTCACCACCCCTCTTCGACCGCGATGTGTAGGCCCGTGAAACTCGCGGACGAGGAAAGGAAGGCAGCGCGTGGGCAGACATAAGCGACCGGTCGAATCGAGTAGAATGCCGTCACCCGAGGGCTGAGAGCCCTGCGAGGACCAAAAATCAGTGTCTTCTGTGGACGCCGAGGACTGAAGTGATTTCAGATCCAAGTCAGGGATTAGGGCGCTAAGCATGTGTGAAGTTGACACCAGCGCGGGCTGCAGGAACGGGCGGCATGGAGCCGAGCGAGGCAGCCTGTTTAGCCGCGTGGTCAGCCAAAGAGTCACCTCGTGCCTCATCAGTGTGGTCAGAGGAATGACCGCGGGTCTTTACGATCGCTAAACGGAGCGGGAGATTGCAGGACACAATAAGATCCTGGACTAAGGTGGAATGTGAAATGGGCTTACCGTCAGCAGCAGTGAAACCACGAGATTGCCAGATACGGCCGAAATCATGCGCCACCCCAAAAGCGTAACGAGAGTCAGTGTATATAGTAACATCCTGGTCGGAAGCGAGAGTGCATGCCCGAGTGAGCGCATATAACTCTGCTGCTTGAGCGGAATTAAAGGGGAGCGAGTACGCTTCCAAAACTTGGTCCGGTAAGGAACATACTGCGTAGCCAACAGAGGAACACTCCGTCGGAGGGTTTCGAGCATGACCCGTCTACAAACAGGGAGAGACCTGTGGAGAGAGGAGTAGACATTAAGTCGGATCTAATGCTGGTGTCATGAACAATGGTGTCCATGCAGTCATGTTCCAATGGTTCGCAGTCGTCATGAGCATTAAGCAGGCGCTGTAGAGCCTGCGCCACGTTATCTAGGGAAGAGGAACAGGATATAGTTAGGTTGTCAGTAGCACAAAGGATGGCCTCGTAACCTGAACGACGTTGAGAAGACATGTGTTGTGTAGACAGAGTATTAAGGATATGCCTAACCTGATGGCTGGTGTGTAAAACGAGTGGATGAGAGAGCACTATTTTTTCTGCTTCGAGAACTAACACCACACTGGCAGCGACAGCGCGGAGACAGGCAGGTAAACCCTGAGCCACAGTATCTAGAGTTTTGGAGAGGAAAGCACAAGGCCTAAGTCCCCCCCCATGGTCCTGCGCCAAGACTCCAGAAGCCGTGCCGGCCTGGTGAGCGACGTAGAGATGAAAGGGTTTGTTGTAATCCGGGAGCCCGAGAGCCGGCGCGGAGCATAGGGCCGACTTCAGGGCTTTGAATGCGTCCCAGCATGTCCTCAGTCCAGACCAAGGGTTGATGGAGAGGGTCAGTGTGAGCCACGGCAGAGCGTAAACGCTTTGTCATAAAAGGAACAGTCCGGGATCCATTGGCGGCAGTAGTTAATGAGCCCCAGGAAAGCCAGGAGCGCTTGTTTAGTGGCAGGCTTCTGAGTGTCCACTATGATCTTGACGCGATCCTGAGTAAGGCGTTTTATCCCGTGAGAGAGTTCATAGCCCAGATATATCACAGTGGGGAGACAGAACTATAACTTGGGCTTGGAGACCTTGAAACCCTTTTTTTCCAGTAAGAGGAGCAACTGGACAGTGGCGTCGAGGCATAGTTCATAGGTTAGGCCGGACACCAGGAGGTCATCAGCATAAGAGTGTACGCAGGAACCAACGGGAACGTCCAAAGAACCCAACGCATCCCTAACTGCAGCCGAAAACACGGCCGGAGAGTCAATAAATCCTTGAGGTAATCTAGTCCACGTGTACTGTCGCTGCCGGTGTGTGAAAGCGAAGAGAGGTTGTGTGCTTGGCTCAACAGGGATACTAAAAAACGCCGAGCACAGGTCGATTACGGAAAAATGCGTGTGATCGCAAGGAATAGAAGCCATAATAGAGGGCACATCCGGAACAACCGGTGAAACTGGAACGATGAGCTCGTTAATTTTTCTGAGGTCTTGTGTCAGACGCCAGGAACCGTCTGGCTTAGGAACCGGGTTCACAGGCGTGTTATAAGGGCTTGTGCACGGCACAATGATACCCTGTTCCAAAAGAGCGGCCAAAATAGTGTCGATACCCAACATTTTTTAGGCAACAAGGGGTATTGTCGGATGTACACGGGCGAAATGTGCTTCACGGTAGCTTCATATGGGACGCAGTCCACACAACCCACGTCATTCTTATGCTCTGCCCAAAGATTGGTGGGCAGTGTGTCGAGTACAGGGGGCGAGGTGGAACTCGCCACGCACGCCGAATTAACATTAAAAGGCAAGGGCTGCGCTTGCAATGATAACAGAGAAACGGAGGAGGTGTCGCACGTTTGGATGGTCATGCTCGAACCTTGGAAAGAGATTTGGAACCCCAGAACACTCATGAGGTCACGGTCTAACAAATTAAAGGGGCATTCAAACATATGTACAAAGGAGTAGGATATTTGTAATTTATCAAGCGTGTGATCATCAGGAAAATGTAGGAGGAGGGGTGGCGTATATGGGGAGGAGAAGGGAACCCCATCTATTCCCACAGAGCTAATAGACCTGGAAGATACAGCACCCTGATAGTCCCTGCCTAAAGAAGATAGGGTCGCCCCGCTATCGATAACAAAAAGATATTCCACCCCCTCTAGAACAATAGGAAGGAGCGGCAGATTCTCATTGCAGGGTGAATTAAACACTAGATGCATTAAGCTACAGGTCTCAGGGTCCCTACTCCGCGGGCATCCCTAATCACGTCCTCGCGAATATGGGCGTGTTGTCGTCACTTCAGTGGGATCCGAGGGTGGTGGGGCGAACTAGAGCCAGCATTACGGCGTGCTGCAGAATTCTCCTCATCTCTCTGTCTCTTTCTACATTCCTTCTTCCAGTGTCCTTCCATTCCACAGTAATGACATTTCCGGTTTTTATACGAATCCTTCCTTCGATTCTTATCTCGAAGAGCTTTTTAAGTTGCAACCAGTACGAGCGCATTTCATACCACTTTACACAAGCCTCCTTCATGTATTCATACTCCTAGGACGGGGTCCCCAATCCATCATAAATCATGCGATGCGCGGATGTCAGAAATCCTGCATCAAAAGTCCCATTTCGAGGAAAGTTTGGTACTTGGTCGAGTCCCTCAGTCCATCCCGCCAAATTGCTGAGCCATGGCTCAGTATAATAAGCTAGACCACATCTATTCATCCACTCCTTCGGAGTTTCCCGGACCTTAGGCTTTGGGTAGGAATTTCCCATTGTCTATCTTCTAACAAAAACAAAAATACGTTGGCATACAGGAATACACGTGCACCTTTTGTATAGCGCTCTTCCCAGTTAGAGCAACTGAGGATAACCCGTCCCAGTTATAGCAACTGAGGATAACCCGTCCCAGTTATAGCAACTGAGGATAACCTGTCCCAGTTATAGCAACTGAGGATAACCGTCCCTTATGAAAAGGGGATAACCATCCCTTCTAGAGAAGGGGATAACAGACGCTCAGATACTGCTAACCAGGTAGTCAAACAAATCTTGTCTTACCTGATCAGGAGTATCACGTCGGGGTCACCAAATTGTAAGAACTCTCTCTGTAGAAGCTCTTATGTAAACCTGCACGATCTGGATTCCTGTATCTCAACGTCTTAGAGTACTCCGGGAACAGAAGACAACAAACCACACGAGTAAAATCAATCTGGTTTATTCATCAACTGCTCAGAGGGTGTTCCTGAGCACAAGCTTTTTATGCAGTTTCTTTGTTTTTGCAAGCAGATAATCACAGAGTCATATGTCCTTGGTCAAAGTCATATGTCATATGTCCTTGTCCTTGGTCAAAGTACATTCGTCATAACATAGGGTGGGGGTGTGTGTGTGTGTGTATGTGTGTGTGTGGGTGTATGTGTGTGTGGATAGCACCATATCATGTTGGTATGTTGGTTACGTAACTGTTTGCATTCGTACGTAGGTATGTGGTGACATAAGAGGGACAGCCTTGAACATCCAGTTAGGTCTGGTTGATGTTTTACACAAAACTTAGGACATCGGGGTACAACAGGATAATGAGAACTTCTTTAATACACAGTATTTTTTTTTCACTGAAACTCACAAAAGTTTTTCGAGGTTGATACTGTGTGTGATGTTGGTTAAAGATCCATGCTAATATACACTGTGGATAAAGGAATCAATCTGTCTACAGATGCCTAAAAATGTGAGACCAAATATACTGGGAAGGTAACCTGCAATGGAGTGGCGTCCCATCCAGGAGGAGTTGAGCTCCTGGTCGCTTCACGCCACAGAAACTGGGAATAAGCACTGGTCCGATGAGCTGCTATGTTCGGGTGGGAAAAGCCCACATTACCTTACCTTACTTGGTCAATACCGCAAGAAAAAAATATATTTCTTGTTATATATTTAAGAATAAAAGCAGTAAACATAATATTCTTTTATCATGAAAGTAAGAACCCATGACTTGAGAAGCTATTATTGCCCTCTATCGCAGAAATAATTATTTTTTGTTGAACCTGTATTATTGTTTTATCTTCAGGCCTCTTTGATATAATGCAGAATTCAAAGTTGAATCGATGACCTCAAACTACTTCCACGAGGCAGCAAACCAACCTTGTCCAATCCCATTTTCCTCTCCCTGCCATCAGGTCCTTCTTCTGTATATGACTGAGTGAAAACTCGATCTTTTATTGGTCTGTCCAGAGCACATTATTGTCTTTATGTTCATTAGAAAACATCTCTTATCATCCTCATGTGCTTTTGCGCTAATAAACTTTTTGTAAAGGCTTTTTATTGACGTGTGTGATGAGTCACATTCTGATTTAAGATGCTGTGTACGTTCACCCCAAAACGTACATGATAAAATTTTGAGGTTCTTTGATTACACGCGATGGTAGCTGCTTGAAATGTTGAGTACCCGGAGGAAAACCCACGCAAACACATGGAGAACATGCAAACTCCACACAGAAATGCCTGAGCTGGGAATCAAACCCAGGACCTTCTTGCTATGAGGCAGATGTTCTAGCCACTGCACCATCGTGTCCTGATTTTAATTTAATTGACTTAAAGTGTGTGATAAATCTGTGATAATATTCTCTTCTTCCATGTGACTAAGTTTTGGTGTTTCGTTATTTGACTTATTTTTGTTATATTTGACCAATTTGTTTTAGTATAGCTTTTAATTTGTAGGCACTGTATAAAACAAAGTGAAATGCTTGCATTTTTAAATATATAAGAAAATAAAAAATCAACAATTTCAAATTACATCTTTTCAGATGAATTTAAGTTTACTCACTTCTGCCTGTTATCAGGGTTGGCTTCTAAAATGTCTCCGATGCATCTGTATTATCTTTATGAAAACAAACCAAAACAAACAAGCAAACAAACAAAAAAAAAAAAAAAACAAGAACTCGTGCTGATACACTTTATAGAGATGGCAGCAGAACTTCAGCATGTTTCCAGTGACCTCAATGCATTTTGGGTCTCACTCTCACTCAGTATGAAAACGTTAAAACCAAGACTTTTTTCTCGATTTTTACCTTTTATCTTGAATATAATTTAATCTAATTTTATTTGATCACATGAAACTTAGTGAGGCAGGTGAGGTGGTGCTCAGGTCTGGTAGCCCAACCCCAGTTGTGTTGGTAGCACAAGCCATGCGCTTACTGTTGAAGCATTTTTCACAAAAGTTCACAAAGGATTTCCAAAATTTCCACATCAGAAACCCAACTTGCAGTGGGTTGGCAATTTCACAGCAACAGGTTCGGCTCAGCTTTATTTAAAGAAAAAAAATCACTTGGTCAACTTGGAAGTGCTCGTACACCTCAGAGTATTAAAGCCTTGAAGTGATCTGCAGTCACTGAGACGTTTTGCACAGAAAAATATTTCTGCTGTCGGGTATTCCTGAAAAACTACAAGGAGAATCTTACCCAAAGATCTCTACATCCATCTGTACAAAAAGATGGCTGAGCAAGAATATGAAAGAGACTGGAGAAGCTGCAGGGAATTATGGGAGAACATCTGACGTGAGAACATGCATGATGTTCTGAAATATTCTGTCCTCTTGATCAGTGGCAAACTACACAGGAATGGTGTAGTCTGATTTATTCACTCTTTGGGGAATACCGAACTATTATGTATCAAAGGTGAGGGGAATGTATCGTAATATTCCCAGAGATGGAACCTGAAGGGGAACACTGATTTTTGAGGAACCTGCTATGCCTGAAGGACAGAATTGTATTAGTATACCCAGTGAAAGAAAGAAAGAAAGAAAGAAAGAGAGAGAGAGACAGATAGAGACAGAGAGAAAGAAAGAGAAAGAGAGCGAGAGAGGGCAAAAGAAAGAAAGGAAAGGCATCCGGCATAAAACCAATGGCAAATAAAATATGCAAGTCAAAACAAAGAAATTCATACCGGATCAGTCGAGGCCCAAGTTAACAACGACCGCCATCAGTGCTGTCAACCAACAGGGTGCTGGTGGAAATTGGACTACTGTTGGTCGAAGAAGGAGAGGTTGAAGAAGGAGAGGCAGGAGGTGTGTTCATAAGGTAGAGAGAGAAGAGAAAAAGCATGAGTCTAGGTCTAAGAGTGGGGACTTTGAATGTTGGAATTATGGCAGGAAAAGGTAGAGAGCTGGCTGACATGATGCAGAGGAGAAAGGTGGACATACTGTGTGTTCAGGAGACCAGGTGGAAAGGTCGCAAGGCTAGAAGCTTAGGAGCGGGCTTTAAAGCTGTTTTTTTCATGCTGTGGATGGGAAGAGAAATGGAGTAGGAGTCATCTTGAAGGAGGGGTTTGTCAGGAATGTTCTAGAAGTGAAAAGAGTGTCAGACAGAGTGATGAGTGTCAAGTTAGAATTAAAGGCGTGATGTTCAATGTTGTTAGTGCTGAAACCCCACAAGCAGGATGTGAGCTAGAAGAGAAGGAGAGATTCTGGAGTGAGTTGGATGAAGTGATGCAGAGTACCCCCAGAGGTGAAAGAGTGGTCATTGGGGCAGACTTCAATGGACATGACAAGGAAGTGATGGGCAGATTTGGTATCCAGGACAGGAACAGAGAAGGACAGATGTTGATAGATGTTTCAAAAAGGACGGAAATGGATGTGCTCAATACTTTTTTCAAAAAGAGACAGGAGCATAGGGTGACTTATAAAAACGGAGGTTGGAGCACACAGGTAGACTACATCTTGTGTAGGCGATGTAATTTGGAAGAAGTCAGTGACTGCAAAGTAGAAGGATTTAGAAAACTGGACGATTCTTCTTAGGTTTGGAGTAGTCCAGGTTCACGGAGAAGAACTTGTACTGATCAGTTGGCCCCAGTTTGTTTCAGGGTTCAGGGTTGTTCGTTTTGTCCCAGCAGACATCGGGGTTACGGGGAACCAGTCTGGTCAGGTACGTTAATGACATCGTACAGCCCCTGCCGATGAAGATGAACATGGATCAGAGCAGGGTGGTTTTTCACCTGGGTGAGGGAAGAGTACACCTTGGATAGCTTCCCAGGCAATTGTAGGGCAGAGATATGCTGATGACTGAACTAAATAACATTAGCTGGGATATCTTCAGCTTGTGTACACTGCTTAATGGTGCGAGTAGATGAGTATACAGAACAGGGGACACAAGGCCCAAAGCAAGACTGAGTGGACCAGTCTCAAAGTTCAGGTTGAGATTGGGACTTCATTTTGCATGATGCCACATGCAATGCAGTGCATAATGTTGCCAAATAGCATAGAATGGTGGTGTGCAGGATGACAGTGACTGTCGTGTTGTCTTCAAGGAGGAGTTGAAACAGGCTTTGGGTGGTCAGGAAGTGCTTCCAGATGATTGGACTACAGCGAATGTGAACAGGGAGACAGGTAGGAAAATACTTGGTGTGTTAGCTGGAAGGAGAGTAGATAAAGAGACTTGGTGGTGGAATGAGGAAGTGCAGGAGTGTGTACAAAGGAAGGGGCGAGCTAAGCAGAAGTGGGACATTGAGAGGACCGAAGAGAGTAAACAGGAGTACAGGGAGACACAGCGTATGGTGAAGGTAGCGATGTCAAAGGACAACTAGAAGGTGTATGATGACTTGTATGCTAGGTTGGACAGTAACGAGGGACAAAATGATTAATACAGGTTGGCACAGCAGAGAAATAGAGATAGGAAGGCCGTGCAGCAAGTTAGAGTAATTAAGGACAGAGAGGGAAATGTATTGACTGATGACAGAAGTGTGCTGGGAAGATGAAAAGAGTACCTTGAAGAGCTGATGAATGAGGAAAATGAGAGAGAAAAAAAGTGTAGAAGAGGTGATCGTTTAGGACCAGGAAGGAGCAAAGATTAGTGAGGGTGAAGTGAGGAGGGTACTGAAGAGGATGAAGAATAGAAAGACAGTTGGTCCTGATGACATACTGGTGGAGGTATGAAAGTGTCTAGGAGAGGCAGCAGTAGATTTTCTGACAAGAACATTCCACAAGGTCTTCGAGAGTGAGAGAATGAGAGGATAAATGTGATGGTGCCCATTTTTAAGAACAAAGGAGACGTGCAGAGTTGTGGCAACTCCAGAGGGATAAAGTTGATGAGCCATATGATGAAGTTAGGGGAAATAATAGTGGAAGCTAGACTAAGAGCAGAGATCAGCATTTGTGAACAACAGTTTGGTTTCATGCCAATAGCACCATCGATGAGTGTTTGCTTTGAGGATGTTGATAGAGAAGTCCAGAGAAGGTCAGAAGGACCTTCCACAGAAGGTCATTTTGCTTCTTTGGATCTGGAGAAAGCATATGACAGGGTGCCGAGACAGGAACTGGTATTGCATGAGGAAGTGTGTGTGATAGATGTGATGTGTGATAGGAACATATCGACAAGAATAAAGGAAAAGTGTACAAGATGGTGTTGACACCAGCGATGTTTTATGGTTTGGAAACCGTGGCTCTGTGGAAAAGACAGGAGGCAGAGCTGGAGGTAAATGTTGAGGTTCTCTTTGGGAGGAACGAGGATGCATAGGATCGGGAATGAGTACATCAGAGGGACAGCACATGTTAAAGGTTTTGGAGACAAAGTCAGAGAGGCCAGATTGAGATGGTTTGGACATGTCCAGAGGAGGGATAGTGAGAATATTGGTAGTAGGATGCTGAGGTTGGAACTACCAGGCAGAAGGCCGAGAGGAAGACCAAAGAGAAGATTTATGGATGTGGTGAAGGAAGACATGAAGGTAGTTGGAGTAAGAGTAGAAGATACAGCGAATAGGGTGAGATGGAGGCGGATGGTTTGCTGTGGCGACCCCTGAAGGGAAAATCCAAAAGGAAAAGAAGAAGCAAGAAGACCATCTCCACTGTGGAGCGGATTCCCCCCAAAATGCTTCCAACCATTAACAAAATCCAACAGTTACTGACCACTGAAATTAGTCCAGCTCTCCCTACCCTAAGAATGGGGAACGTTGACACTGCCAGGAGATGGGCTTGGAGAGTCCTAGGGAAGAGGCTAACACAAGATAACCTGGACACGACCAGAGCAATGCTGATATCTCTGGTACTAGACAATTATAATCCTGAAACGCGGAGGTGGACACAACGGAGGCTTTTTCTCCTGATAGCTACCCTCACAGAACAACCTTTACCCCATTGAACTGCCAGGAAGGACCCAAGACCACCTGAGGGTAAAAACCCCTGTGTGTGTGTGTGTGTGTGTGTGTGTGTGTGTGTGTGTGTGTGTGTGTGTGTATGTGTGTGTGTGTGTGTGTGTGTGTGTGTGTGTGTGTGTGTGTGTGTGTGGAAAAAGACACCTAAATCCATATATACACAGAAGCACGGGCACCCCAAAATATGGGACAATCCACACAAACATCTGGATGCTCCCAGATATCAGGAGAATAATGTATTAGATATTAGATATATGTAGAGTTGATATGTGTTCCTATCCATTCCTAACGTCATGTCATACATGTCATACACATGTCAGACAAACGACGGCGCTGGGGTTTATAATTTTTTTTTATCCCAATGTACCTGGGAGACAATTTCTTGGATTCGACTTGAAGAGGCAGGTCCCGGGAGGAGAGCCAAACTTGTTGCCCGACTGTGCTGGGAGGTGCCAGGATTCGATGACGATCAGCAATTCTTTTGTTTCGGGCCACTGTTTGTTCCAGGGCGGCACGTGCTTCTTTCCAGACCCAGCATGCTCTGCAAAACTGCACTTGGACGGATGGAACGGCCACTTTGACCTCCTGGCTGGGAACCAGGGAAGGCTGGAAACCATTGACCATCATAAAGGGGGACATTCCAGTGGAGGCACAGACCAGAGCATATTCGCAGAGCAGACCAGTGTGTATTTTTCGATCCATGGGAAGTGTGTGGCCTAGGAGGCTGGGAGACGGGTGGCGACGCGGCGCAGGGAGGATCCAAGGCTTTGATTCGTTCTCTCCGCTTGCCCGTTTGACTGAGGATGGTACCCTGTCGCTCATTAGACTCCCAAGGTGTCGCAGAACGCCTTCCAAATTCTTGATGCAAACTGGGGGCCCCGGTCCGAAACAACGTCCTGGGGGATGCCATGGAGGCGAAAGACATGTTGGACCATGAGACCAGCTGTTTCCATTGCCGATGGGAGTTTGGGTCGGGCGACGAAGTGGACTGCCTTGGAAAACAGGTCCACGATTGTCAGGATGACTGTGTTGCCCTCGGACAGGAGTCACCCTGTAACAAAGTCCACTGCAATGTGTGACTAGGGATGATGAGGTATGGGTTGGAGGAGACCGGTGGGTGCACGATGGGAGGACTTGCTCCATGAACAGGTGACACAAGCTCCCACAAACTCCCTGGTGTCAGCTGCTATTCTTGGCCACCAGAAGCATTGTTGGAGTGGGAAGAGAGTTCGGTGGGTCCAGGGTGCCTGGCGAATTTTGATGAGTGCGCCGACTGGAGCACTGGGGTGCTGGCCAGCGGGGAAACGTATCGTTGACCTTAAGGGCACCCGACGGGCTCTGGTTCCCCCTGATGGGCGTTCTGAACAAGCCATTAAAACTCGCATTGAGCTGCTCCAAGTATACAGGAGGCGGGCAGGATGGTCTCCATGGTGGTCTCTTTCCATGAGGAGAACTGCCTGGAGAGAGCGTCTGGCTTTGTATTCCGGGAGCCGAGTCGGTACGTTCGTGTGAAGTTAAATCTTCCTAAGTCGAGCGACCATCGTGCCTGAAGGGAGTTCAACCACTTGGTCGTACGGAGGTCAGATAGGTTTTTATGGTCCGCCCAGACCACGAAGGAGTGGGCTACCCCATTCCAGCCAGTGCCTCCACTCCTGGAGCGCCAAGACCACCGCCAGCAGCTCATGATCCCCAACATCATAGTTCTGTTCCGCCTCGGTCAAGCGACGGGAGAAGAAGGCGCATGGGTGTAGCTTCTAGCATGTGGAAGACTGTTGGGAGAGGACAGCCCCCACCCCCGAGTCTGAGGCGTCAACTTCCACCACGAACTGCAACGAGGAGTCCTGGTGGATCAGTACAGGCGCATTGACGAATTTAGCCTTCAGCCTGTCAAATGCCACCAGAGCACTTGGAGACCACTGGAACGGTGTTTTGGGTGATGTCAACTGTGTGAGGGTTGCTGCGAAGTGGCTGTAGTCGCTCACAAACCGGCGATAGAAGTTTGCGAACCCCAGGAACCTCTCCAGCTGTTTCCGCATCCCCAGAGTCGGCCACTCCACCACTTCCTTCACCTTCGCCGGATCGGGTCTTATCTGGCCTTCTCCACAATTAAACCCCAGGAAAGAGACTGAAGGGACATAAAATTCGCATTTTTCCACTTTTCTCTAGGAGCCTCTTTAACACCATCCGCACGTGACGGAGATGCTCATCATAGTCTTTAGAGAAGATGCAAGATGCAAGATATAATTGATGCAAGTTCTCAGGGTTTTGTTTTTCTTTTCTACGAAAAAGAACCAAGCACCTACCGGGGATGATGAGGGCCGAATGAGACCTGCAGGAAGCAACTCATTAATATATGCTTCCATGGCAGCTTTCTTCGGCTTTGAGAGGTTGCACAGTCCCTGAGAAGGGAGCGTGCAACCTGGGAGTAGGTCGATGGCGCAGTCGTACGGTCGATGAGGAGGTCGTGAGCAAGCCCGGTCCTTGCTGAAGACCTCTTTCAGGTCGTGGTACTCTTTCGGCACGCCGGCTAAGTCCAGATCCTCCAGGTTGACCAGGGTTTGTGAAGCTTGGGAGGATACGGCCGCCATTAAGCAGTGTTGCAGCCAGTAGTCACTCCAGCTGCGTATCGTGAGGGTGCACCAGTTGATGTGGGGACTGCCGGATACCCTTCCTGTAACCCTCTGCATTTATCCGGCCTTAGGACCAGCGAGAGGCGGGCACCTGTTTGTGTCCCCCCCTCCCCCCACGGCTGCATTTCCTAGAGGAAGACCAAAGAGAAGATTTATGGCTGTGGTGAAGGGGGACATGACAGTAATTGGAGTAAGAGCATACGATGCAGAGGATGGGGTGAGATGGAGGCAGATCATTTGCTGTGGCAACCCCTGAATGGAACAGCCAAAAGAAATCCACTGTCTCTTACTTCAGCTGTGATTTTCGTTCCTGGATTACAAACGAAAAAGAAAAAAATCTCTCGCTTGCCTCGCTGCTGCTCAGGATGAAGAGAACATTCCCTGCCACAAGCGCAAGAATTTGGTCATGCATTTACACAGTAGGTCAAAATCACTGAGACTCTCAATGTGGCTGATTAATATAGTGCTAGGCATGTCCATAAGAACACACACACAAAATCACCCCGCTCAACACCAAATAAATATCTGCTCACACCCGTGACTGTTAATTTTCACCGATGTCATGTTCAACCCTAAAAGAGCATTTTTGGAATGGTCCCCACTGGGTACCCTTGGATACCCGACCATTGCAGGACTCTGTCTTTAGCGAAAGCTGGTTTAAACTGGTCTCTACCCCTGGAAGCCCGAATTGCTTCCTATGTGACTAAATAAGTGGCATTTTCTTTTTGCAGTTGATGCAGTGGTTTTTGTAAATGATGTTTGTGGTGCACCCGTCGGCCACCGCAAAGTACAACATGATTTTGAAAAGCCACGGACCCACACCAGAGAGGTGAAAGAGCCGGTTGCAATGCAAATGCAATGCAAAGTAAATAAATAATGCAGTGCAAAGTAAATATAATACAATACCCCCCTCTAGTGGGGCTGGTGGTGTAGTGGTTAGGGTGCTGGGCTCATGATCAGGAGGTTGTGGGTTCAAATCCCAGTTAGACCCCCACTGTGCTCAGACCCCTGGGCAAGGTCTTAACCACATGTGTGCCTCTATTCACCTAGAAGTATCAATGGGTACCAGTAAAATATACTGGGAAGGTAACCTGTGATGGACTAGCATCCCATCCAGGAGGAGTTGAACTCCTGGTCGCTTCACGCTACGGAAACCGGGGATAAGCACCGGCCTGATGAGCCACTGGACTCTGGTGTAAAAAGCCCAATAGACTTTACCTACCTTTACCTCCCTCTAGTGGGCATTTTTGAAAACTACATTGCTGGATGTTTGATGGAAAAGGTTATACTCAGTTTGTGTCCTTTTATATATAAACTATATCTATCTACACAATCTATATATATATATATATATATATATATATATATATATATATATATATATATATATATATATATATATATATACATATATATATATATATATATATATATATATATATATGTATATATACATATATATATAGATTGTGTAGATATATATATATATATATATATATATATATATATATATATATATATATATATATATATATATATATATATATATATATATATATATATATATATATGTACTGCATAATGTTTATAATTTATGACCAAATCACAGTAAAGAGTTTTTCTTAATCATTACTACATTTTACTACATTATTACTGTATTAATGAGTAAGACTGTCTGGAGAATGTGTTTAAGAATCATATTTTAGCGCGTGTAATAGATACATCGTATTTTACTTCCGGTTGATCATTCGCACATGTGATATGACACTAGAGGTTTTACTTATGGGTACAGAACTCGCGGATTATCGTTATTCCCGGGAGTGGCCGGAACCAAACCCCCACGAATAAGAATGCATACTGTACTTCTCTATATTTACCAGGCCATATACATTGGATACCCAGTCAATGCTCATAATGATGTGAATAAACAGTACAAAACAGCAGGGGATAAAAATCCCTGAGGTCTTCCCCTGCCACAAAATTCAGAGATTTTAGCAGGAAACGTGTGCTAAGCAGACGGATTACTGAACGTCTGAGTTTCAGGAGACTGGGAAAGATTTGGAATATTCCAGGTCACATGAATTCAGGAGTGATTTCCATCCTCACTGCGTGTGTGTGTGTATCAGCTGTAATTCAGCAGTGAGTAGCAGATAGAGCACGTCAGCAATTATTAATCAATCATTATTCATCAATAATTAATTAATTAATAACTGAGCAGCGCAAACGTTTTCAGTTTTTGCAGAATGTTCATCATCAACCTGAGACGAAAAGTTAAATGGGACACATTTTTATGGATCATCCTGTCATGTCAAGTTTATTTATATCACATATTTTACAAACGAAGTTCAGTTTGCTTTACAAGAATGAATTGAAAGAAAAGTCAATAAAAGTTAAAAAGAAGGGATGCATGATAAAAACAGAGGGCAGCAAAATATTAAGGATTGAAAACAGAGTACAGCATGCTGAAACTCATGTTTTTGCCAACATTTCATGTTGTTAACAATCGAGTCGGAGTGTTTCAGTTTTCAGTAGAACGATTACGTTTATGAGCGTACTTGAATCGTTAGTATTCGTTACGTTCCAAAAATTACTTGAATATCGCTTGACTACAACAACATGCAAATCAAGCTACCAAAGATAGCAGGCAGGGAAGGCACTATTTCAACTGACACAAGATTAGCATCTTCAGGTTGGTAAACTGATGAGGTCTGCACATGCACTGGCCAAAAACATGCTCTAATTTCACCACATTTGACTGGATTTGCAACTTGCAGATCAACAAGCATAAATGAAAATTCTAAATAAATCTGATTGAAAAATTAATATTCAAGAGTGATGGCTTCATCTGCTTGCAGCAGTGATTTTATGCGCATCAGCAGATCCACATGTTTATGGGTGAAAAAATATCACCCAGTTTCACGTTTGTTTCTTCTGTTTGCACAAACTCAAACAGCAATTTCATCTTAAAATAACTGTATTTCTTTTAAACTTTGGCTTTGTGAGGGGATGTGTCGATACCCATTCGTTTTGCCATTATTAAAAAGGGTTAACCAAAAGTAGCGGATCACACGTGTCTTCTCTTTACATTCGTCACCATTTGGCGAGCTAAAAACACAGGTGGCGGGCAGCGCAAAAGGATGTTGTCACTATCTATCACGGCGATTCGGTGCGTCAGTACGTATGTAAATCGCATCATTGGCTGGAGCAAGCAGACGCATTTCACTCATTGAATCATATTCCAAAATAGCACGGACTGAATCGTTGTATGTTTATTTTATTTTCACTTCAGGTGGGAGTTCAATTTTTTGTGCGCAGCGCAAAACAACTGTGCGCGGAGACCGTAACTCCAGTGCACAATTGCTCACACACCGCAGCTTCGAGGGAACATACAGTATATATATATATATATATATATATATATATATATATATATATATATATATATATATATACTGTATATGTAGGCTGTAAAATGTTTGTCTTTTATTATCAATAAATATCACAGTAAAAAAAATGTTTTTCTTAATCATTACTACATTTTAGTACATTAATACTGTATTATGTGTTTGTTTCATGTGTTTAAGAAGCATATTTTCGCGCATGTCATATGATACATGGGGTTTTACTTCCGGGTACAGAACTCGCGGATTAATCTTCATTCGCGGGAGGGGCCGGAACCGGACCCCCGCGAATAATGAGGGCCTACTGTAGTTTGCAAGTAAGTATTCTACCTGGTAATGGGCATGCTAAGATTGCTAAGTTTAGTTTTTAAAAAGATTCTAAGTCTGGATCCAAGGATCTTAAAAGTTCCCTGCTGTATCTGTATTGAAGTTGTACACATATTTTCTACCAAAATAAAAATGTCAGCAACCTAAATATTTCACTTTATTTATTGATGTGTTATTTACTATGTATAAATAATGCTTATAAATCAGATTTATATCATTGCATCGTGAAATTTTGTGGGAGAGTAAAATTTTTGTGGGCGAGTTAACGCTGAAAGTTTACGAGCCCACTTGGCCAGTTAAGATTTTGAAATTTGCCCATGCCTGGAAAGGCATGTGCACTAGAGCACAGGAAAATTGTATTCACTGTTAGAGATGTGAAGAAACACGGAAACCATAAACTGCGGGAACTGGTTGAGCACGGAGCTGAGAACCAGGAACGAGAGAGATCATGGGGAAACGGGGTCGCGAAGAGGGACAATCTTCTAGCACCAGGAGGAGAGTGCTGCTCGTCTTTATAGCCCAGTGATTACTGAGTGGAGTCAGGTGTGTGCTTAACGCTCCACCCGCGTGTGACAGCTATGCCCCTCGCCAGCGCCTGCATGTATAAAGAGAGAGAGCGCAAGCGAGAGAGAGAGAGTTAGAGCCGCCAAAACCAGAGTCATAACATAGTGTTCAATATGTTTTTTTTTCACTTAATTTGCGGATCTCTGGTGTGAGTTACAGTACCGTGAACGTTTGTTCAAAAGACAATGGAACGGATTAAAACCATTTACATTATTTGTAATGGGAAAAGCGGATGTTATGATGATGTTTATATACCAGCTCACACACCATGTGTATTTTCTCTGCCCTCTATTTCCTCTGAAACGAGTTTAATTCAGCGTTATGTTATTCTCCCCACTGTGAAGACTTAGGGTGCAGATGAAATGCTATGGATGAGAACAGAACAAATTCCATTCTGTATGAACTCAATTAAATTTTTCAATCCCAGATATTTTAGTTCCATCGGGCAGGGTTTTTCTGTCTCTTCCTCGTGTTGGGTTTTTAAAGTAACATTAAAGCAACCCTTTACGAATATGATCTAACTGGTGTTTATACTTTGGTACTTTTATTAAAAAAACTTTCAGGATTTGATGATGATTTTCTCTTCTTGTTATGTCATAATGTTTTATTTTATTTCCTTCCTTTTATTTCCTTGGAGGGGAAAGTTGGTCAGTTCTGGTCTTTGCGCTCAGCTCAGAAACCTCCAATCTGAGAGAACGGCATCTGGCTGTGAAACTACTGGACCTGACCCATAATAAACTTGAAGATTCAGGAGTGAAGGTTCTCTGTACTATACTGGAGAATCCTGACTGTAAAGTGGACACACTGAGGTAAGATCATCTCTCTGAGAAACAAAATATTCATGGTTCGTCCGGGGCTTGAATTCCTTGAAAAGTTTGTGAAAAAAATAAATTATTTTCAAGGACTCTGGAATTGCCAGGCCACCCCTTGAAGCCCAATGGTTCTCTTAATCCGCCCTTGAATAGTACTTAAGTTTTTTATGGTGTTTGTTTCTCACCAGGATTCAGATTTTTACTTGGATTCCCAGCTCGGGTGTTTTTGTGTGACGTTTGCATTTCTCTTCGTGCTTGTGGTGTTTCCTTGGGGCCTCCCTCAGTCCAAACACATGCACAGCAGCTTCATAGGATGTTCCAAATGTTTCCTAGGTGTGAGTTTGAGTGTTGGCCCTGTATTGGTTTTGCGAACTTTCCAAGGTGTACCCTGCTCTCGCCCAGAGTCGGCTGAGATGGGCACCAGCCTCCCCACGACCCTAATTAGGATTAAGCGGTTACAGAAAATGAACTGAACTGAACTGAATGAACACTCATATAAGATAAAATAATTTAATGTGAATCTGCGCCTAGCAGATGTTTAGTCCAAGTCGACTCGCCCACCAAGGCCGACTTGGGCAAACACAAGCATGGCCCCTCTGAACTCAAAACCAACACAAACCCGAAAGACGTTCATTTCAAATATCCAGAGAATTCTGTATGTATATTATCTTAAATAACTTAATTTCCCTGAATGAATATTATAGCTTAGTGTTTCATGAATATGAATATTATTATGGTATATTTTATGATGTGATATATTATTATGAGACACATTATTATGGGATATAATGCAGCCGTGAGGGGGGGCACAAACAAATGTCCGCCCTCACACCTCTTCCAAGCCAGCATGACTGGAGAGGGTTGCGACAGGAAGGGCATCCGGCATAAAACTTTTGCCAGAATACAAAATAAATAATTTGTGCCATCCTTCCTGTCCAACCTATCCTAACCTCTATATTTGTAAATATGGCAAAGACAAATTTCATACCGGATCGGTCGAGGCCTGGGTTAACAACGACTGCCATCAGTGCTGTCAACCAACAGGGTGCTGGTGGAAATTGGACTACTGTTGGTTGAAGAAGGAGAGGTGGGAGGTGTGTTCGTAAGGCAGAGAGAGAAGAGAAAAAGCATGAGCCTCGGACTTTGTATGTTGGAACTATGACAGGAAAAGGGAGCGAGCTGGCTGACATGATGCAGAGGAGGAAGGTAGACATACTGTGTGTTCAGGAGACCAGGTGGAAAGATACAAGGCTAGAAGCTTAGGAGTGGGGTTTAAGCTGTTTTTTTCATGGTGTGGATGGAGAAATGTTAGTAGGAGTCATCTTGAAGAAGGGGTTTGTCAGGAATGTTCGAGAAGTGAAAAGAGTGTCAGACAGAGTGATGAGTCTCAAGTTAGAAATTGAAGGCGTGATGGTCAATGTTGTTAGTGCTTAATTAGTAATCGTAGTAAAGTGCAATGTAGCAGTGGGTGAGTGTCTTGGCAAACAGCACAGGATGGTGGTGTGCAGGATGACACTGAAGGTGAGGAAGGTGAAGGCGGCAAAGGCAGAGCAGAAAACAAAGTGGTGGAAGCTGAAAAAGTTAGAGTTGTCGTGTTGTCTTTATATATATATATATATATATATATGTATAGAGGTTCGGATAGGTTGGACAGGAAGGATGGCACAAATGATTTTTACAGAGCGGCACAGCAGAGAAATAGAGATGGGAAGGATGTGCAGCAAGATAGAGTGATTGAGGACAGAGTGGGAAATGTGTTGACTGACGATAGAAGTGTGCTGGGAAGATAGAAAGAGTACATTGAAGAGGGCCATCCAGTCCTAAAGAGACCATTATGACTGTATGTGGATGGGAGGAATAAGAATAGTTCGACCTCCCTGAAGATCAACTGAAAAACACAATATTCAAATTAAATAAAAACTCTACGTTGCTCACATTTAACACAGAACTACAATATAAGGATTACTATAGTACTATATGAGGGATAAAAACAAAAATAAGTCGCCATAGGGATCAGACTCTGGTTTATTACACATCAGGGGTGTGAGCGAAGCTCTTGACTCAAATAGCGGAAGCTGCTAATGCAGCTATTCAACCTTCCTTTCAACTTTGAATCTGTATGACATCTCAGCCGCCCAAACGCACCTCAAATCAAGAAAACGTATGAAGTTTCCCGCAAGCATGTGATCACCATCAATGTTTAGGCCTTACAATTATGTCTTAGAATAACCATAAAGCACATTCAAAAACACACGGCAGATCTATCACCAGCAAAAAGAAGGTGTTGAACAAAAGAAAATAAGGGGATGGTTTCACCGGTCTCAGGATATTATTGTTTTTTTTAGCCGCTTCACAAAGAGTGAAACCTAAAATCTTCAGAGAAGTTCAGCAGGAGGCCATGGCAGTACGTGCTATATGATATACCACTGCTCAGACTCACGCATAAAAAAACCCTTTTTGATTCGGATCAGACACTTGGTGTGTGTGTGTGTGTGTGTGTGTGTGTGTGTGTGTGTGTGTGTGTGTGTGTGTGTGTGTGTGTGTGTGTATATATTTGTGTACGCCTGTGTATGTCTGCATGGGTGGGTGTGTGTCCTGTGTCTGTGTGTATGTGTACGCCAGTGGATGTATGTGTGTGCGTATTTTATTTGTGTGTACTTGTGTGCGTGAGTCTGTGTATGTGTCTACGGGTCTGCTGGGACAAAACGAACAACCCTGAACCCTGGAACAACCTGGAGCCAACTGATCAGTACAAGTTATTCTCCATGGACATGGACTACTCCAAACTTAAGAAGAATTGTCCAGACTTCTAAATCCAATTGTGTTGTGTATGTATGTGTGTGTCTGTGCATGTAGTGTGAACCACAGATGCACATGGACCACTGCTAAGACTCGCGCAAAAAAAAAAAAACGACAGAGAAAACCTTTTGTCTCGGATCAAAAACTTGGTGTGTGTGTGTGTGTGTGTGTGTGTGTGTGTGTGTGTGTGTGTGTGTGTGTGTGTTTGTCTGTGCATGTGTGTGTATATGTCTCTGTGGGTATGTTTGCGAGTGCGTGTGTGTGGATGAGCGTGTTTGTGTGTATTTCTTTTTGGGCGTGTGTGTGTGTTTACTTGCATGTGCATGTGTGTGTGTACAACTGTGGATGTGTGTTTTTGTGTATGTGAGTGTGTGCGAATGTACAGCGCCGACAGACAGACATGGACACACAGACCCACTGACTGTGTCTAATCCGAGTCGAAAGGAATTTTTCATTGTTTCTATGCGCAAATCTGAGCAGTTGTCCATTACTCTTTGTGTTTCAGTTCAGTTCACACACACACACACACACACACACACACACACACACACACACACACACACACACACGCACGCACCCCCACACACACGCACCCCCACATAGACTCACATAAACATATTTACACATATGAATACACACATGCACACACCCATACACCTAAACACGCACTCATACAAACACATGCACACACATCCACGTAGGCACATACACACACACGCACAAACACACACAGACACACAGACACACAAACACTAATACACCCACACATGAACAGCTTCACATGCTCACACGTGCACACCCGCACACATTATGACAAAGACACACGCATACACACATGCACGCACAGTTCAAGTGTTTGATCCCTTGTCGAAAGGGTTTTTTTTTGTGTGTTTTTTTTATACGCGAGTCTGAGCAGTGGTCCATGAGACATTGTGTTTCGGTTCAGTTCACAATGGACAAGACATAGCGAACGCACAAACACACACACGCATACAGACCTGCACACACCGACACAATGACACACTTATAGAGACCGACGAAAAAACATACACACACATCCACAGATACACGCATACAGACCTACACGCACAACGCACACACACAAACACACAGACGCACACATAGAACCACATATGCACATCCACACATACATACATACATACATACACACACTGACGCACACACACGCACGCATGCACGCCCACGCAAACGCACCATTAGCGTACACAAACGTATTTACACATTTCCACACATATTCACAAACATACATACACATTCTCAGACGCCCCAATACCCACAAACACACACACATTTTGCTTGCACCATTAGTTGCATCAATACATGAATTAAATAGAATAATTTTTGTTACATCATATATATTGTTAAAAAAATAAAACGCAGATTTATCATCATCATCATCATGTTAGGTTCAGGTTAGGATTGGGGTTTGGAGCTGGGGTTAGGTTAGGAGTTGGGGTTAGGTTAAGGATTTTTTTTTTTTTAAGGTGTATGGTAAGGTAAGAGTTAGGTTAAGGTATGTCTTAGGGTTTGGAGTTCAGGTTTCCTCTATGAGGTATTTTGATAAGAGGTGGAAACCAGGTAAGTCGAATGTATACCATTGAGTCCTGTTGGATGTCTTGTGGCCAATTTTTTAGCCATTCCACCTCTTTTTTTTTTTCTTTCTTCCCAGGTTCATGAAGCATGAGCCTGTCACGGCGATCGCCCCCAATCCATGTCAGGTGAAAGTGCTTGTCGAGATGTCTACTTCAATACTTAGGTCAAACCGCATTGAGTCTGTGTTGGTTCATTCTGGTTGCACTAGTATTTCGTGTTTGTCCCACATATTGCACATAAGGGTTGGGGTTTGGGTTAGGATTAGGTTAGTTAAGGATTAGGGTTAAGTTTAAGGTTAGGATTAGGGTTAGGGTAGGGTGAGGGTTAAGTTCGGTTTAGGGTGAGGATTAGGGTTTGTTAGGGTTTGGTGGGGAAGAGGTTTGGGTTAGAGCATAGGCTTGGAGTTGGGGTCAATGTTTGGGATTGTGGTTTGGTGAGTTTAGGGTTGGGTTAGTTTTGGGTCAGGGTTAGGGTTAGGATTAGGGTTAGGGTGAGATGTTAGGGAAGCCGAAGGACTAGCCTAAGAGTCAGGGTTCCCGGTGTGCACCGGCGCGCCCCGTTGTGCACGGTCCTTCCCTCATGCCATTCAGATCCCCCCAGGAACCAGCCATCCACGAAGCAAGCTGACCCTCAGCTGTACGTTGGGGTTGAGTCAGGCTTAGGGTAATTTTGAGTTTGATTATCGATGGGGAGATGTGAAGTGTATCTTGGGTCGCTAGAAGGGGATAATGGGCTATGCTTCTCTAGGGCTATCCAGAAGAGGGCAGGCTAGGGCCCCGTGGAAGACGGGGAATGGGGCCGGGCTGAGATTGGGGTTAAGGTTAGGGCTTGGGGTTAGGGCTGAGAGGGTAAGGTTGAGGTTAGGGTCAGGGTATAGGTTTGGAGCTCCGGGCTAGGGTTGGTGTTAGGGGCTAGAGGTTAAGGTTAGGGTTGGGGTTGGGGTCAGGGTATAGGTTTGGAGCTCCGGGTTGGGGTTCGGGGCTGGGGTCAGGTTAAGTTAGGCTGAGATGTTCGGGAAGCCAAAAGGCTAGCCTAAGAGTCAGGGTCCCCGGTGTGCACCGGCGCACCCCGCTGTGCCAGGTCCCTACCCCACGCCACTCAGATCCCCCCATGAACCTGCCATCCATGAAGCAGGCCACAGAGGTTTAGGCTAGGGAGGTTTCCTCTATGAGAGGTAAGTCCTGACCGAGAGGAGGGAACCAGGAAGGTCTGGTGTATTTCATTGAGTCCTGTAGGATGTTGTGTCCAATTTTTTTACCCATACAGCCTCTTTTTTCATTCTTTCTCCCCAGGTCCATGAAGGATTAGCCTGTAGGCCTGTCACGGACATTGCCCCCAGTCCATGGGAGGTGAAGTGTTTGTAGAGATGTCTGTTTAAATGTTTCCGTCGAACTATATTGTACCTGTGTTGATTCATTCTGGTTGTGATAGTGTTTCGTGTTTGTCCCACATATTGCAGTCCGCAGATGGCACAGGTTATGACATAGATGTAGTTCTTTGTAAGAGGACTTAAGTCGGGGTCTGCCTTGAATAATTGTTTTGTTTTGTGGTTTTTTAGAAATTTTTTCGATTTATATTCCGCACATAATCTGATATTCCTCGAGGGAATAATTGGTTTCAATTTTGACTGAATCAGCAGGTCCCCTAAGTTTTTGTGTCGTTTATAGGCCGAGATGACCCTATTGTCCCCGAGTGTTTCCGTACCTGATATATGCAGCTCATAATTGTGTTTGATCCTATTATGTAATTTGGTGTGTGGCATAGTGTAGGTTGTGATGAGTGGCAAGATTGTAGTTTTTTCTCTTTGTTTTTTGTGCTTAAAAGTTTTTAGGACCTGTCTCAGGAAGGATCTGGAGTAGCCCCTAGGCCTCAAGGCCCTAAGTAGGATGCCCGTGGCCTCACAGAGGTCCTCCCGTCGTGAGTAGATCCTACTGAATCGAATCAACTGGGATTTCACGAAACCTTTGAAGGTATGTTTGGGATGTAAACTGTTTTTTTGTAATAACTGGTGGGTGTCTGTTTCCTTGAAATATACTTTTGTGTCTAGCCTGTGGGTCGTGTTGAAATCGGGGCCTTTGAAAGTTGTTGTGTCCAGAAAATTTACGGTGTGCCAATCCCTAGTGTGTTTAATTTTTATGGATGGATGGTGTGTATTTAAAATGCTAGTGAAGTCCTCGAACGTGTCCTCGGAGTCTCCCCAAACCCCCCATATATCGTCCGGATATCTAAAATATTGTACGGGTTGCTGGGACAGGTCGTCAAGGCTGTTTCCTCCCAATCTGCCATGTAGATATTTGCATAGGAAGGGGCAAACGTTTTGCCCATTGCTGTGCCCTTGACCTGCAGGTAGTACTTGCCATTGAATTCAAAGTCATTATGTTTTAGGTTGATCTCAAGAAGACGGAGAATGTGATCATCCGGTCTGCTTTCGACCGGGTATTTAAGAAACCAGTTTATAGAACAAGTAAGAACGCCCTTGCTGTGACCTGGATTCGAACCGGGGTTGCTGCGGCCACAACGCAGAGTACTAACCACTATACGATCACGGCATACTTCTGCAGGGTGACTCTTTGCTCAACCGCACAAAACTTCTTATGTCTGTAAAAGCACCAATGGCAATAAAGAATCTTGAATCTTGATTTTAAATTTGATTTGGTTTTGTCTTTATTTTGTGTTTGAAATGTATCAAAACAAGAAGTTTAGTCTGATAAAGGACTGAAGCTGACAAAAGATTAATGTTTTTTGAATTATGTTTGACTGTTATGATGTTTCAACATGTTGAGAGCGGGTCTTGAACCCCTTTCCCCCCAACCTTGGGATCGGTGATCCAGTGTCTTACTTCCAGATCACCCCTTTCCTTGAGTCATGGAAAAGGATACTCTCTTCTTAGGCAACCGAGTCTCGAGAGACTATCGGCTTGCACGCTGGAGTTTAAGACATCGTCTGGTGTGGCTGGTCAGGTCGATGCAAGAATGGCAGTGTCTCTCACAGCCAGAACAGATGAATGCAGTTACTTGTATGTGTGTCTGTGTTTGGACTTCTTTGTCTTTCTGCCTCGGAATTCTGGGCAAGGGTCTCCTCAAAGTTTTTTTTTTTTTTTTTTACACCCAAGCCGTCGGAAGTCATCAGGCTGGTGTTTAGCCCAGGTTTCTGTAGCGTGAAGCAACTAGGAGTTCATCTCCTCCTGGATGGGCCGCGAGTCCATTGCAGGATACCTTCCCAGTATATTTTTACTGGTACTCATTTATACTGCTGAGACAGAGTCAGAGATGGTGGAGCCCAGGGACACAAAGTCATGGACAACTTCCAGCATCCGATCAGAGAGTTTAATATCAGATGGAGGGCCTGTATCCTGCCCCATTCTCTTCTGTCAACTCGAACGGCTCACATGCCTGGCTGAAGCGGTTCATGAGAAGTTGAAGCTCCTCTGCTGTATGGGTCATGAAAGCTGAATCATCCGTGAAAAGGAAGTCATGGAAGGATATCTGCTGAACTTTGGGTTTGGCCTTGAGATGGGAGATGTTCCAGAGTTAGCCGTCTGATCTGGTTCTAAGATAGATGCCCTCAGTGGCTAATCTATAGGCAGCTATCTATACTTCAGCAGAACAGCAAAGAATATTCTGAACAGTGTCGGGGCAAGGACAACTCCTTGCTTCATGCCACTCTTGATTTTGAAACTCTCTAATGTTGAGACATTGAAGACTACTGTGCCAGTCATATCGTCGTGGAAGGATTTGATTATGCTCAGCAGCCTGGGCGGGCACCCTATCTTTGGCAGGATCTTGAAGAGGCCCTGCTGACTGGATCGAAGGCCTTCATCAGGTGGCTTGGCTGCGACTACACCTGTAAACAAGAGAACATGACATTTTGAGTTAGAGTAAAACAAAATGACACACAAAAGTTGATCATTACAATTTGGCAAAGTTTGAAGTCAATTCATCTCCATTTTGACATTGAGAGCAGGGGGCAGAAACTGAAAGAAAAATGAACGGGTTTCTTACCCAGCCCCTTTTCACAATAGAAGTCCTTGATCACCAGTCCTGTCCATTTCTGGTGAGACACACACACTGAATGATATCCGGGTCCGTCTCAATGGTGAACTTGAGGGCTAGCATCCACATCTTCACGATTTCCTCAGCACTTGGACAGTTGGCCTCTGAACTTTCTCCACCGCTGGCTTCCTGGCACTGAAGTGTGCTGAAAAAGAGAACATAATAACTTTCAGTCACAGCAGTTATTTGTCTCAGGAAATAAATTGCACAGTTTGAGATTATTAATGCTTATCCGCATCATAGTGCTTTGGGCTTAGGAGTACTTACAAAGCAGATATTGCTGCCTGATTGCACACTGACAAGCTCGCCACTTGTCATAATGCACACAGTCCTCGCTAAATCCTGCCTGCACCCTGGCATTTTCGGACAGAGGCTGGCCATGTTTGGTTACTGGGAAGCTCCCGGTGAATTCAGAAAAGTCCATCCTTACATGCTTGTGGGCTTGATCGGGGTCACTGTCCGAGGACTGGTTTGAAGCTGTAAAATTAAGGAAAGTAAGGGTTAATATGGTACAACTTGGTAAGTGTACATAAAATATGATTGTGATGCATGGCTGCCTTGAGACAATGAGGAGACCTACCCTCCCCGGGTGTCCAGCAGTGTAGCTGTTTGGACAATGGATTCATCTGCCCACATTCCGTAATGCTGCTCGGCCACAGCAGTAGTGTGTTTTCCTTTTGATGAGGACACACCAGATAGTAGCTAACGTTCTGCTCCTGCGTCTCTGTGAAGCGCAACGCTGCCTCAGTCTCCACCTTTTGTCTTTATCAATCTAACTTGCTGCACGTCCTTCCCATCTCTATCTCTCTGCCGTGCCAACCTGTATAGATCATTTTCTCCCTCCTTACTGTCCAACCAATCATACAAGTCATCATACGCCCTCTGTTTGGCCTTAGGCACTGCTACTTTCGCCTTACGCTGTGTCTCCCTGTACTCCTGTTTACTCTCTTCGGTCCTCTCAATGTCCTACTTCTTCTTCGCTAACCTCTTCTTTTGTACACACTCTTGTACTTCCTCAGTCCACCACCAAGTCTCCTTATCTACTTTTCTTCCAGAGGACACACCAAGTACTCTCCTACCTGTGTCCCTGATCACATTTGCTGTGGTTGTCCAGTCATTTGGAAGCACTTCCTGGCCACCCAAAGCCTGTTTCAACTCCTCTTTGAGGACAACACGACACTCTTCCTTTTTCAACTTCCACCACTTTGTCTTCTACTCTGCTTTTGCCTTCTTCACCTTCCTCGCCACCAGCGTCATCCTGCATACCACCATCCTATGCTGTTTGGCAACACTCTCACCCACTACTACTTTGCAGTCACTGACTTCATTCAAATTACATCGCCTGCACAAGATGTAGTTGCTGAAGAAGCTCATTCAGTGTCTTCGTTCTCAATGGGCCCCATGAGTCAGATATGCTCCTTAGGGTCAGTCAGGAGCATATCTGACTCATGGGCCCCATGAGTCAGATATGCTCCTGACTGACCCTAAGGCTGACACCACCAGTCACACCTCTGCTGCTGCAACCGATGCTGGTGCCGCCAGTGCCACACACACTATTGCGGGCACTTCCAGCTCTGCTTCTGTGGGCTCACAGGGGTCCCAGCCCAGTGACTCTCCTTCATCTTCGCATCAGGACGTTGGGACCAGTGATCCTTTCTGGAAAAAGTCAGTACATTTCAGTGATATTTCCAGGTTGCCGGCCTTTCACAACCCAGTTGGCAGCACCGGGGGACAACCCATGGAGAGTGGAGCTTGATCCTCCAACCTTAGGCTTAGTGATCCAGCACCTTTACTCGCAGGTCACCACTGCTCCAAAGCATTTATTATAGTTGTAATTTTTAATCTTTTTCTCTCTTTGTTTTTTTTCATTGTTTTCCAGACCACATCCCACCCGACCACCTCTGTACGCATCAAGATGAAGGAGGCTGTGGTCAGTATGAAAAATTCAGCAATGACACTGTGCTCCTTTTATTATATTTAATCATATATTGTATTATAAATCAATAAATAAATAATGATACATTTATTTTTTAATAATATATATGCTCTGACTTATAAATAATACTATTTTGTTCATATATTTATACAACCACAGGTGGGAGCCAAATGTGTGTGTGTGTGTGTGTGTGTGTATGTGTGTGTGTGTGTGTATATATTATAATATATATTATATTTATAATAGACAATTGTACATATTATTTAAATATCTCAATCTGTTTCAACCACAAGGGGGAGCCTGATGTGTGTTTGTGTATAAATAATTTTAAGATAAGATACAGCTTTATTAATCTCACAATGGAGAAATTCACTGTTACAGGCTCTTGAGGTACCATCAGTAGGGGGTGCAAAAATAGATACATATACAAACATACACACATACATATATATTATATAGTAAATAAATAAATAGATACATAAATAGTATAAATTAATAAACAATAAGAGAAAAGAAGGGAACGACTTTATAGACTGGCCTATATTAAAGTGTAATGTATCTGAGTGCAGAGTAGATGGTTTGATGTTCACAGTCAGTGGGGTAGATGTGGTTGATTAAAGTGCGTGGGGTTTTTATTGCACATAACCGGTTTTTTCACAGACCGTTACAAAGTGGCGTTGTACAGTCTGACAGCGGTGGGAATGAACGACCTGCGGTAGCGCTCCTTCCTGCACTGAGGATGTCTCAGTCGTCCACTGAAGGAGCTACTCAGTTTCTCGACAGTAATTTGGATTTTATTGTATTATATCATATATAATATTTAAATATATATTATTAATATATCTCAATCTGTGTGTCAGCAACAGGGGGGGGAGCCTGATATGTGTGTTTGTGTGTGAATATATATACATTATTTTATTATATTTAATAATATCTTCTTCACTTATCCCTGAACATCTGGGGATGTCGTTGGGGTGCCTTCATGGCGAGAGTTGGGCTGATTTTGGCCCATCCCTCTCCAGGTCTTGAAACACACCAACGGCTTTACAGCCTACTCTTGTCGAAAGTCGGCAATGGTTCTTTGACATGCCTCACACCATAGACAATGAGAGACATGGCCTGCCTTTGATAACCCAGTTAGCTGCACTGGGGGATTTAATAATATATTGTATCACAAATAAAAATAAATAAATGCATTATTATAAATTTCTTCTTCTTTTCCTTTCGGCTTTTCCCTTCAGGAGTTGCCACAGCGAATCATCTGCCTCCATCTCACCACTGCGCTCAGCATTGAGCTACCATAGCATATTAGCTCAGGAGTGGAGCGTGCTTAATTATATACGCCTGAAGACACTCCGATCTCATAGCTGTAGTAGAGTTGTCCGGTCATACACGAGCATATTGCAAAACATGAACAAACAAAACAACAAATAAAACAAATCAAAACGAACAAAGAAACAATTTGACTCTGAGAACTCTGCGACGTCGCCCTCTTGGCAGCGCCATCTTGGCGATGTCACTCCAAGACGTCACTCCAAGTTCAATGTAAAAGGACATGAAGCGTAATAAAGTTTATCCTTTTGGTATCGTTTGTTAAACATGCTACAGAACATAAAATCTTATGCACAAACTTTCTAAGAATTAACTTAGGTACTGCAGTAGAATAATAATTGAAAAAGACTTTAAAACGAGTGCTTTACAACAGTATATGCTATATAATGTTTATATTTTATCATCAATAAAAAATAAGATTAAAAATTGAAATCATTACTACATTTTTCTACATTAATACTGTATTAATGAGTAAGACTGTCTATAGAATGTGTTTAAGAAGCATAGTTTAATGAAATAGATACACAGTATTTTACTTCCTGCTGCTCATTCGTGCATGTGAGGTGATACATGGGGTTTTACATTCAGGTACAGAACTCAGGGATTATCTCGATTCACGGGAGGGCCCAGAACCGAACCCCTGCGAATGTCAAAGGCCTACTGTAGATATATATAAATGTGTGTGTGTGTGTGTGTGTGTGTGTGTGTGTGTATGTACAAATTATTTTATTTTATTTTATTATATATTATAAATTAAAAAAAAAAATTACTATATTGTATTACATTTTATTTTAATTTATGTTGATTTATATATATATTTTATTATATAATTTTATTATATTATTTTCTGTATTATATCAATAAAATATTATTGTTAATAAAAAATTATACATAAAGAATTGTTTTATGGTGTTGTATATATCGTATTAATAAATAATACTATATCATGTATTCTTAACATAATAATGTGCATACATCTGAAACTGTGTTCCAACCACAGGGTGGCACCTGATATGTGTGTGTGTGTGTGTGTGTGTGTGTGTGTGTGTGTGTGTGTGTGTGTGTGTGTGTGTGCGAGTAAATACATTTTATTTTATTATATTTAATCATATATTGTATTATAAATAAATAAATAAATATAAAATTATTTTTAATAATATATATATGATATTACTAAAGCCACCCTGACACTAGTACGCATTTTAAATCCTCAATGGCACTCATTCATGCGTACCATGGCGGAATGACTTTGTGTTTATTTCACCTGTCAGTCAAACAGTGCCAGAGAGGAATAAGCTTTGCTCATAGCTTGCTCATTCGTACCATTGAGGATGTTCCGAGACGTTCCACTCGATTCCTCACTATTGCGGTATTTTTGTGAATTGTTCGTGCTGGGGTGCTCCAAGTTCCTCAACGTCACTTAATGGCCAGACAAGTTTGCTCCACATCACGCTAAAAAGGTGACCGTGCTTCCGTTTATGACACTCGTCACGTCTTCTTTTCCTTTCGGCTTTTCCCTACAGGGGTCGCCACAGCAAATCATCTGACTCCATCTCACCCTATCCTTTGCATCTTCTTCTCTTACACCAACGACCTTCAAGTCCTCCTTCACCACATCCATGAATCGTCTCTTTGGTCTTCCTCTAGGCCTTTTGCCTGGTTGTTCCAGCCTCAGCATCCTATTGCCAAGAGACTCACTATCCCTCCTCTGTACATGTCCAAACCATCTCAATCTAGCTTCTCTGACTTTGTCTCCAAAACGTCTTACATGTGCTGTCCCTCTGATGTGCTCATTTCTAATCCTATCCATCCTCGTTACTCCCAAAGAGAACCTCAACATTTTCATCTCTGCTACCTCCAGCTCTGCCTCCTGTCTTTTCCCCAGGGCCACTGTTTCTAAACCATACAACATCGATGGCCTGAACACCGTCTTGTACACTTTTCCTTTCAATCTTGCCGATACCCTCCTATCACACATCACACCGGACACTTTTCTCCAACCATTCCAACCTGCCTGCACACGCTTCTTGACCTCTTTTCCACACTCTCCAATGCTCTGGATTGTTGAGCCTAAGTACTTAAAATCCATCACCTTTCTTATCTCTGCTCCCTGTAATATCACTGTTCCTCTTGGGTCCTTGTCATCCATGCACATGTATTCTGTCTTACTGAGGCTAATCTTCATTCTCCTCCTTTCCAGGGCATACCTCCACCTCTCTAGATTTTCCTGCACTTGTTCTCTGCTCTCACTACAGATCACAATGTCATCTGCAAACATCAGAGTCCATGGGGAATCTTGTCTAACCTCGTCTGTCAGCCTGTCCATCACCATAGCAAACAAGAAGGGGCTGAGAGCTGACCCTTGATGCAGTCCCACCTCCACCTTGAACTCTTCTGTCACACCGACAGCACACCTCACCACTGTCTTACATCTCTCACACATGTCCTGCACCACTCTAACATACTTCTCTGCCACTCCAGACTTCCTCATGCAATACCACAGTTCTTCTCTCGGCACCCTGTCATATGCTTTCTCCAGATCCACAAAGGCACAATGCAGCTCCCGCTGACCTTCTCTGTACTTATCGAGGAACATCCTCAAAGCAAACACTGCATCTGTGGTGCTCTTTCTTGGCATGAAACCAAACTGTTGTTCACAAATGCTGACCTCTGCCCTTTGTCTAGCTTCCAGTATTCTTTCCCATATCTTCATCATATGGCTCATCAACTTTATCCCTCTGTATTTGCCACAACTCTGCACGTCTCCCTTGTTCTTAAAAATGGGCACCAGCACACTTCTCCTCCATTTCTCTGCCATCCTCTCACTCTCTAAGACCTTGTTAAATGTTCTTGTCAGAAACTTGTCCTTTGCCTTCTTCACCTTCCTCACCATCAGCATCACCCGCTACTACTTTGCAGTCACTGACTTCCTTTAAATTACATCGCCTACACAAGATGTAGTCTACCTGTGTGCTACTACCTCCACTTTTATAAGTCACCCTATGCTCCTCTCTCTTCTGGAAGAAAGTATTCACCACAGCCATTTCCATCCTTTTTGCAAAATCTACCAACATCTGTCCTTCTGCGTTCCTGTCCTGGATACCAAACCTACCCATCACTTCCTCGTCCCCTCTGTTTCCTGCACCAACATGTCCATTGAAGTCTGCCCCAATGACCACTCTTTCACCTCTGGGGGTACTCTGCATCACTTCATCTAACTCCCTCCAGAATCTCTCCTTCTCTTCTCGCTCATATCCTGTCTCTGGGGCATAAGCACTAACAACATTGACCATCACGCCTTCAATTTCTAACTTGAGACTCATCACTCTGTCTGACACTCTTTTCACTTCTAGAATATTCCTGACAAACTCCTCCTTCAAGATGACTCCGACTCCATTTCTCTTCCCATCCACACCATGATAAAACAGCTTAAACCCTGCTCCTAAACTTCTAGCCTTGCTACCTTTCCACCTGGTCTCCTGAACACACAGTATGTCCACCTTCCTCCTCTGCATCATGTCAGCCAGCTCTCTACCTTTTCCTGCCATATGAATGCTAACATTTTTCCTGCCAACATTCAAAGTCCCTACTCTCAGTCCTAGACTCATACCTTTCCTCTTCTCTCTCTGGCAACGGACACGCCTCTCACCTCTCCTTCTTCGACGTCTTCGACCAACAGTAGTCCAATTTCCATCAGCACCCTGTTGGTTGACGGCACTGATGGTGGTCGTTGTTAACCCGGGCCTCAACCGATCCGGTATGTCATTCTTTCTTGTGATTTGCGTAGTTTATTTGGCATTTGTTTTACGCCGGATGCCCTTCCTGACGCAACCCTCTGCATTTATCCGGGCTTGGGACCGGCTTGAGGGAGAGACACTGGTTTGTGCCCCCCCCCCCCCCCCCCTTACGGCTACATTACTCGTCACAAGTATATATATATATATATATTGGGTAGCTGGATTCATCCACCATTCATTCTTGTAGTCATCAAGATGATGAACTCTAGAGATGCCGAGAAAATGTCATTAAATCAACAAAGTGTCTTTCTTGCAGGTGCTGCTGCATTCAGACTAATCTAAGACTATGACATTGATATATGTAAGCAGCTAGAATCCACACCTGATACTTTCATCCTCTCCTTGGCATTCTGAATATGTAAAAGTCATGCAACTGAACACCCTTCCCTTTAAGATACAGGGCATGTCAATGTGGACATTGCTGATTGGTTAACCGTTTGTGTGTGGTGTTGCGGAATACAGTGGTTTGAGTGCTCACCCAAACTTAAAGGTGAGTCGACTATGATTACCTTTGAGGAAACAGTGAGAATCACAGTTCTGTCCACAACTCACTCCCTGGTCCGCGAACAGTTAATGTTGGACAATGTGTAGCAGTCAATGTACACCATGGAGGACACAAGAGCACCATTGAGGATACAGGTGGAATGTTGCGCGGCATTGATTACCATATAATGTGCGTGACGTGGTGGGCATTTACACATGCCGTCACTGTTTCCTCACAGTTTCCTTATAGTTCGCGGAAAGGTAGGCAAAAAAGTGCGTGACAACATTAATGAACGTTTAATTTTTTTGGGTCAGCAATGCCCCTCAATGGCACTCATCTCACTCATTGTTTCCACATTGTTCCCATGACGGCGCTCACAATTCCTGCAAAGGTACTCACTTTGGTGTACCGTTGGCGTACCATGAATGCGTACTAGTGTCAGGCTGGCTTAATAAATAATCCTATTTTGTTCATATTCACGCATTCTGTTCATATTTTTTTCATACAACCACAGGTGGGAGCCAAATGTGTGTGTGTGTGTGTGTGTGTGTGTGTGTGTGTGTGTGTGTGTGTGTGTGTGCACTATAAAAAATTACCTGTAAAAACTACAGTAACTTGCCGGCAGCAGGAGTTTCCAACAACTTACCGTAACATGACAGTAAGGATTTGCTTACTGTAAAATAAATTTTACTGTAACTTGTACGGTAAGGATTGGCCTGCTGTAAAATCCAAACCTAGTAACTTACTGTAAATTGTACAGTAAGGATTAGCTTACTGTAGAATCCAAACCCAGTAACTTACCGTACATTTTACGGTAAGCGATGTAATTAATTTTATTACTAATATTAATTAGTTATTTATGTGAATTATATTTTACAGTAAAAAAATCATATTGCTGTAAAATTTCCACTGAATCTTGATTTATATATTAAATATGCTAAAGCCTTTCCGACAGGAATTATGGTAACTCACTCGTAATGGACCACTATAATACAGAGTAACATATTTCCCAGAGTAATAAGACTTTCATTACAGAAATATTTAATATTAATTTCTGTAACATTCCATGCAATATCAAAAATAATGTTTATCATAATGGTCAAGAAAATAATAAAGATAGTATTTATACAAAATGTACAGCAGCATTACTTCATGAGAAAAACATTATTTGTTAATATTACAGTTACCAGGTTGATTCGCAGGAAAAACCTCAAACAATAACAATTACAATATTAATAATGAAGTAATATATTTAATGTTATGCATTTTAATATGTCTGACAACAAATCTTAGGGAAGCCCTGAGTAAGGGTGTTAAATCCATGCACATACCATCTAACACCACTTAACTGTTTTAGGTCAAATATAAATATATTTAAATTTACATAACATATTACATATGAGCATTATTAATTAAGTATTATAATTAAAAATATCTGATTGATATGGAACACTACAAGTTTATATGTGTTTTTCTTGAAAATGATTAATATAGGAGTTATCACTATTATTACCAGTACAGTCATACCTCACCAGACGAGAGACCCAACTAACGAAAAATCCAAGTTACGAAATGCATTTCCCTAAAATTTCTGTCTCAGGATATGAAAAAAATTCACGTTATGAAACGCGACATCTCAAAAATTCAAACAATGCAAGCTCGGCTTCGCAGCCGCCAAAATCTCTCGAAACATAAATACACTTGTCGCATCCGGTATTTTATTTTGAAATTGGCACGATAGAGTTTCTCTCCCATTGGCTATCTCCCAACACCCCGCCCCGCTGGTCTCCCAAAGGCGAGGAGGGAGCTGCATCTCTATGATACCCATTATGCTTTTCGTGTGCCTTCGACCCATTGCTTGTCACAGAGTTCTAACACGCATAAAGGACAGAGTTACTGTTGTTCCATGAGTTTTTCGAGTGTGCTCATTGCAACTTTATTCATCATTATTCATTTTGGGCCTCAAGAAAGTGATTCCTGGTGCGAGTAAAAAGAAGAAGCGGGCTTGTGGCATGCAGTTGAGAGATATCACAAAGGAATATGGCCAAAACCCGTCTACCATCGGTATGATATTGAAGCAGAAGAAGGCCTTAAAAGGTATACTTTTGTAATTTTTAAAGGGTTTAGGGAGTAGTATTGGGGGCCTTGGAACGAATCAGGCCTTTTACATGTAAAATGCGACTCAACTTACAAAAAAATCAGGTTACAAAACCACTTCTGGAATGGATTAATTTCGTAAGGCGATGTATGACTGTATATGTAATCATCTGTTAAAAATGTGATTTGCTTTGCTATAAAGCACAAACAATTATTTAAAATTACGTATGATCATATGAATCACAGCAACCAACTTTTCCAAACCAAAAAATAGACTCTGCTCTAGCAGCCTATCAAAATGCACCGAATCAATACAAAACACCTCTTTTCCCCCCATATTTTATTTTCTTGTCGAATTAACATTTTTTCAACATGTTTTAAGGTGATTCACATGAAATGCAACAGACACTAAATGGTAGTTTCCGAGCACCAAGGTACCAAGGTACCAGAACGCTTTAGAGGTTGAACAAATCGGAATTTGACCAAAAAAGTCCAGGGTTTTTTGTCCCGGAAGTTGACCAAAATCCGGAAGTCGAACGCTAAAAAAGTGCGAGAAAAAAACGAGACCAAGAGTGAGGGGAGATGCACGCTTTCCGGAAGTCGGGAAGTTGTTGATACCATGTATCACTGTGAACACCTTTAATGATGAGGTCATGAGCCACTTCCATAAGGTTTTGAAAGGAAGGCAGAAACAAGTCATGTCAGAAATGTTCTTCAAGAAAAAAAAGGGACATCCGGAAGAAGAGTCATCCACGCCAAAGAGAGAAGCAAGAGAAAAAAATTGGTGGCTTCACCTGAAGCTGTTATGGAAAGGGATCGCTTTCTCTCTCCCTCTCTGTTATGGAAGGGGATCCGCTTCCTCTCTCCCTCTCCAACATTTACGTATGCCAACTGCTCACCATCACAAAGGTAAAAATTCTTATCTTTATTGTTGTTCTGCTTTAACTGCACTGTGGTTTTTATTTTAGTGTGTTATTGTGTCTTTTGTGAGAGATTCTGGTTTTGGTGGCTCAAACTCTCTCTATGCATGCAGCGCTGAAGAGGGGCATGGCTGTCACACGCTGGGGAAATGCTAAGCACACAGAGCTGATTCCACTGAGCAATCATCGGGCTTCTCTAACAGTGACTACAATTTCCCCGTATTTCCTCATGAATAATAAAGCTCAATTCCACTCTGTCTCCATCATTTTTGGGTCCGGCTGAATGTTCCTGGCGTCACAGAATTTTCTCGCTCTTCTGTGATACCAGAAACATTCAGCCAGACCCAAAAATGCAGGAGACAGGGTGTGATGAAAACGGATGAACTTTGTTGTTGACAGGGAAGGCACTAGAGCAATGGGGAAATTGCAGTCACTGTGCTCAGTGGAATCAAGTGTGTGTGCTGAACACTACACCTGAGTGTGATAGCCACGCCCCTCTCCAGGACATATATATATATATATATATATATATATATATATAGAGAGAGAGAGAGAGAGAGAGAGAGAGAGAGAGAATTAGAGCCAAAAAAACTTGTCTCTCACAACACAGACCATAACATAGTGTACTGTATTCAATAATTTTTTCACTTAATTTAAGGACCTATAGTATGAGTTACAGAATGGTTAACTTCTGTTCAAAAGACGACGGAACGGATTAAGACCATTTATGTTATTGGTAATGGGAAAAGCGGATTTGGAATTCGACCAAATCGGAATTCGACCAGCCTTCGGGAATGAATTATGGTCGAGGACCGAGGCACCACTGTAATAAGCATTTTTGCTCACCACAAAGCAATCCTAACCTTCACAGTGTAGACATCCCATCACTTGAAAATAAACTTCCCCATTGAGAAGTATACAGACAGACAAGAGGATGTCAAAGCCAAGCTATTATCATTCTTCTAAATGATCCTTTTTGTATGCTTACTTTGTAGCAGCCTTTACTCTCTTCAAGAAGGAGGCAGTGAATGCCTGTTCATAACAGGTGTTGCTTCTTGATTTTTGAATAAGTAGGGCTGACAACATGTTATCTGATAGTGATCCCCTGAAATCTCCTTTGACAGCGTGGGAAAGTGAGAACCACAACTCATCTGCAGGCATTCTCATTTGTTCCTCTTTGAAACTGGTTGAGCAATAATCATTAAACTCAATATCAAGGTTGTTGATAGCTTCATCTGTGTCTTCAATTCCAGTTTTGATCAATACTGGAAACGTTGTGAAAAATAAGCAGAGGGAATTGAAGATACTGCTGTCTCTCTTGTTTACATCTGTTACTTGAGCCGTTTACCCATGTTGGTCCGCAGCAGCTAGAGGAATGTTATGTTCCACATAAAAGGCTACAAACATTCAGCTTTGATAGCATTGGTATTTTCTGTCTTTGAAGTGAAAGAAATCAACAAAGTTTGAGCACGTTCTACCTCCGATTCAAATTGTAAAGCCCTTTCATGCACTTTGCTCTTATAGTGCTGCAGGACTGCTTCACAGATGCATGCTAGTTCATGGCCCAACTTCCGACAAACACTGCCCATACACATGCGCAGTGCCCATACACGTGTGCAGTTGCTAAATTTGGCAAGGGACAGTACTCTGAGTGGCTCATACATTTTCTTATTCACATTCATCGTAGCAAAGGTTTATGGTTTGTTTATTTTTAGTGAAATAGCTGGCATTATTATTCGACTATGTATTATCCAACCCAAAAACGGATTTTCATACTCAGAGCCAAGAAAACATACTAAGTACATTTTATGTACTACTTGGCAGCTAAGTATGAATTATATAAAATCCAAATATGTATTTAATAAAACTTCCATGTGTGTGATTTTAGACACAATGTTTTAGCAGTGCTAAGAAAGCTTATTGTAAGGTATTTTTCACAGTGCAACATTTAGTTTCATAAATACAGATTTTTAGCTCAAAGGGTGATGGTTATTTCAAGAATTAAAATTTACCTTTCAATAAACTCAAGGGTGGGCAATGCAGCCGTGGGGGGGGGGGGGACCACAAACCAGTGTCTTCCCCTCATGCCGGTCCCAAGCCCAGATAAATGCAGAGGGTTGCGACAGGAAGGGCATCCGGCGTAAAACTTCTGCCACATTTCTCATGCAAATGATCAAAACGAAATTCATACTGGATCCATCGAGGTCCAGGTTAACAACGACCATCATCAGTGCTGTTAACCAACACGGTGCTGGTGGAAATTGGACTACTGTTGGTCGAAGAAGGAGAGGCGGGAGGCATGTTCGTATGCAGAGAGAGAAGAGGAAATGCGTGAGTCTAGGACTGAGAGTAGGGACTTTGAATGTTGGAACTATGAACGATAAAGCTAGAGAGCTGGCTGACATGATGCAGAGGAGGAAGGTGGACATACTGTGTATTCAGCAGACCAGGTGGAAAGGTAGCAAAGCTAGAAGCTTAGGAGCAGGGTTTAAGCTGTTTTATCACGGTGTGGATGGGAAGAGAAATGGAGTAGAAGTCATCTTGAAGGAGGGGTTTGTCAAGAATGTTCTAGAAGTGAAAAGAGTGTCAGACAGAGTGATGAGTCTCAAGTTAGAAATTGAAGGCGTGATGGTCAATGTTGTTAGTGCTTATGCCCCACAGACAGGATGTGAGCGAGAAGAGAAGGAGAGATTTTGGAGTGAGTTAGATGAAGTGATGCAGAGTACCCCTAGAGGTGAATACTTTCTTCTACAAGAGACAGGAGTATAGGGTGACTTATGAAAGCGGAGGTCGGAGCACACAGGTAGACTACAGCTTGTGTAGGCGTTGTAATTTGAAGGAAGTCAGTGACTGCAAACTAGTAGTGGGTGAGAGTGTTGCCAAACAGCATAGGATGGTGGTGTGCAGGATGACTCTGATGGTGAGGAAGGTGAAAACGGCAAAGGCAGAGCAGAAGACAAAGTGGTGGAAGCTGAAAAAGGAAGAGTGTCATGTTGTCTTCAAGGAGGAGTTGAAACAGGCTTTGGGTAGTCAAGAAGTGCTTCCAGATGACTGGACAACCACAGCCAATGTGATCAGGGAGACCGGTAGGAGAGTGCTTGGTGTGTCCTCTGGAAGGAAAGTAGATGAGACTTGGTGGTGGAATGAGGAAGTGCAGGAGTGTTTACAAAAGAAGAGGTTAGCTAAGACGAAACGGGACACAAAGAGGACCGAAGAGAGTAAACAGGAGTACAGGGAGACACAGCGTAAGGCGAAGGTAGCCAAACAGAGGGCGTATGATGACTTGTATGATAGGTTGGACAGTAAGGAGGGAGAAAATGATTTATACAGGTTAACACAGCAGAGAAATAGAGATGGGAAAAACGTGCAGCAAGTTAGAGTGATAAAGGACAGAGTGGGAAATGTATTGACTGATGATAGAAGTGTGCTGGGAAGATGGAAAGAGTACTTTGCAGAGCAGATGAATGAGGAAAATGAGAGAGAAAAAAGAGTAGAAGGGGTGACCGTTGAGGACCAGGAAGTAGCAAAGATTAGTAAGGGTGAAGTGAGGAGGGCATTGACGAGGATGAAGAGTGGAAAGACAGTTGGTCCTGATGATATACCGGTGGAGGTATGGAAGTGTGTAGGGGAGGTAGCAGTAGATTTTCTGACAAGAATATTCAACAAGGTCTTAGAAAGTGAGCAGATGCCGGAGGAATGGAGGAGAAGTGTGCTTGTGCCCATTTTTAAGAACAAGGGAGATGTGCAGAGTTGTGGCAACTACAGAGGGATAAAGTTGATGAGCCATGCAATGAAGTTATGGGAAAGAATAGTGGAAGCTAGACTAAGGCAGAGGTCAGCATTTGTGAACAACCGTTTGGTTTCATGCCAAGAAAGAGCACCACAGATGCAGTGTTTGCTTTGAGGATGTTAATAGAGAAGTACAGAGAAGGTCAGAAGGAGCTGCATTGTGTCTTTGTGGATCTGGAGAAAGCATATGACAGGGTGCCGAGAGAAGAACTGTAGTATTGTATGAGGAAGTCTGGAGTGGCAGAGAAGTATGTTCGAGTGGTACAGGGCATGTATGAGAGATGTAAGACAGTAGTAGACAATGGTTTCTGGAAGTATTGCTGAGCCCATCTGTGATTACCCTTTCAATAGCAGTCCTGTTTGTGGTGCAGTGCCGTTTAAGGGCCTGAAGATAACAGGCATCCAGTATGGTTTTTCGGCCTTGACCCTTACACACAGAGATTATTCCAGATTCTCTGAACCTTTGAATGATGTTAACTTCAAACTCTTTGCAATTTTTCACTGGTAAACACCTTTCTGATATTGACCCACTATCTTTCTGTGCAACATTGATGAATTGGTGATTCTCTCCCCATGTTTGCTTCTGAGAGACACTGCCAGTCTGAGAAGCTCTTTTTATGCTCAGTCATGTTGCCAATGTACTTCATTAGTGGTAATTGGTCTTCTCGCTTAGGGTTTCCCAACCAGGGGTGCTCGCACCCGCTGGGAATGCGAGACATCATTGCAGGGGGTGAGAGAAGCAGGGCTGTAACTTTTGAAATAAATATCTTCTTTTGATAAAATTTAGTATGATTCCACATCCTTTATCCTTGAACAAACTATAAAAGGTAGGGGGTGCGAGGTCAGAGCAAAATCTTTTTAGGGGTGCAGGAGTAAAAAAAGGTTGGGAACCATTGTTCTCGCTGCTCGTTATAAGGGCAATTGACTTTTCTAGCCTCTTATTGCTACCTGTCCCGGCTTTTTTGCGATTTGTTGATGCCATGAAATTGAAAATCAACATATTTTCCCCTTAAAATGATACATTTTCTCAGTTTAGACTTTTGACCTGTCATCTATGTTCTATTCAGAATAAAATATTAAAATCTGGCACTTCCACATTGTTGCATTCAGTTTTTATTCACAATTTGATTAGTGTCCCAACTTTTTTGGAATCCGGTTTGTCGATATGTTTGAGTGAGTGGGTGAGTGAGTGTGTGTGCGTGAGAGAGAGAGAGAGACAGAGAGAGAGAGAGAGAGAGATGGAAAGACACAGTTTGCCACAAAAGTGTCACTAGAATGTTCCCACGAAGTTTTGTTCAAAAGAGATGAAACAGTGTGGAATGTCCTGTAATACTATACTTGCAGCGACCCGAGAAGCAAAAGCCACTGAATTTGCTCAATGATGTTAAGTCTCATCCTGAACAGAACCTGAAGCTTTGTACAGAGTTGAGATATGGAAGAAACATGGTAGGTCCTAAAATTACTTATTCATCATTCACACATTTTTAAACCAAGAAAATGTTTGGATTATGTTTTGCAGTAACAGCACCATTGTAAACCAAAAGAAAAGTCTTGCAAATTTTGAGATTTAAAAAAAAAAAAAAAAAAAAAAAAAAAAGATCCAGTCATTGGAGCCTAAGATTCAGTACAGTGAAAACACGGATATTTGGGGTTGGGATTTATGGGAAAAAAGTGTTTTTTCCCCCCTTTTCTCATTCATTCATTTTCTGAACCGAATTATGGTCACGGGGAGGCTGGTGCCCATCTCTCTCTCTGGGCGACGCCAGAATACACCCAGGACATCTCGCCAAGCCATCACAGGGCAGAAACACACTGATGGCTTATGCAGCTCCTCTTGATAAAAGTCAGCAATGGTTCTTTTACATGAACCTCTCACCATAGATAGTGAGAGACACGGCCGACCTTTAATAACCCAGTTAGCTGCACTGAGGGGACAGTGACAACCTGTTGAGAATGGGGCTTGAACCCCAACCTTGGGATTAGTGATCCAGCACCTTACCTGCCCCTTTTCCTTTTATTTCTTTCTTTTTCTGTTGCACCCCCTGTAGGACAATGTGTGTAAGGATTTGTTTCAGTGGTGCTCTGAACCCATGTGATAAATCACCCACAACATGTTTTATTTCGATTATGTGGGAAAATATATACGGAGTTGAAGAAAAAGAGGAAGCGGAGGAAGATACAAGAACATAGTTCCGGCTTCATAATTAGGAAATAACAAATTGTGAAGTCCATGTTTAAATGACGTAAGTGCGTGGAGGCTCCACCCCTTCTCGGGAGTGCTCCGCGTGGCTCCTCGTTCATTTTCCCTTTTCAGCGGTGTTGGTTGCAGCTTCGAACATTGAAATATGTAAACAAAATTCAAGAGATCAGCACCATAGACACTAAAGAGGCACGGAACAGATTATTTGGGACTTTCTTTTGTTTCTACGAGGTTTGCGGATGTGGAGCGCGAACGCGGAGTGAGTCGCTCGGAAGGTAAGAGGAGAAACCAGTCGCTCTCTCTCCATTTCTCTCTCTGTTTCTCTCGACTTCGCTCTCTATTTCTCCCTCTCTCTTTATTTCTCTCTATTTGGTTTCTCTCTCTCAATTTCTCTGTCTATTTCTTTTTATGTCTCCATTTCTCTCTATTTCTGTGTCATTATTTCTATATCGCTTTCTCTCTGATTCTCTCTTTATTTCTGTTTTTTCTCTATTTCGTTCTCCTTATTTTGTTCTCTATTTCTCTATATTTATTTCTCTCTCTGTCTCACTCTTTCTATTTCTCTCGCTGTATTTCTTTTGTTTTTTCTCTCTCTAGTTCTCTTTCTATTTCTCTCTGTCTCTATTTCTCTTTCAGGGCAGTGGTGATCTGGTGGGAAAGGTGCTGGATCCCTGGTCCTAAGGTTGGGGGTTCAAGCCCCACTCTCCACGGGGTGTCACTGCCCCCCCCCCCCCCAGTGCAGCTAACTGGGTTATCAAAGGCCGGCGATGTCTCTCACTGTCTATGGTGTGAGGTTTATGTAAAAGAACTTTCGTAAAGAGTAGCTGCGTAGCCGTCAGCGTGTTTCTGTCCTGTGATGGCCGGTGAGCTGTCCAGGAGGGATTCTGCCCTAAACATGCAAGGGCCAGTGATACCAGAAGCATGACAACACACCAGTAACCAGTGTTTTTCTCTTTCTATCTCTGTTCCTCTCTTTGTCTCTTTTCTCTCTCTCACTCTCTATTTCTATGTCTCTATTACTATATCTCTTTCTCTCTCTCTGATTCTCTGTTTTTCTCCTTATTTCTCTCTCTTTCTCTATTTCTCCCCATTTCGTTCTCTCGGTCTCTATTGCTTCTCTGTTTCTCTATCCCTCTCTTTGTCTTTTTTCTCTCTGTTTTGCTTTCAGGCATGAAATTTTTCCTCTTTCTGACCTCCAAAGGCAATTTTTAAAATTATTCCAAATCCGTTAAAATATGGGTGGGGGGCCTTGAATTCCCGCCCCTCCTAGCGATGAAGTTGTGTGATACAATGTTCAGACAAACATGTACATTTTTATTAGAGGCTTAGTGTTAAACAGGAAGTTCTCGCAGTGAAGTGTCTTCTGTGTGATTTAAGCATATGACAGGGTGCTGAGAGGAACTGCTGAAATTGCATGAGGAAGTCTGGAGTGGCAAAGAAGTATGTTAGAGTGGTGCAGGACATGTATGAGAGATGTAAGACAGTGGTGAGGTGTGCTGTTGGTGTGACAGAAGAGTTCAAGGTGGAGGTGGGACTGCATCAAGGGTCAGCTCTGAGCCCCTTCTTGTTTGCTATGGTAATGGACAGGCTGACAGATGAGGTTAGACAAGAATCTCCATGGACTATGATGTTTGCAGATGACATTGTGATCTGTAGTGAGAGCAGAGAACAAGTGGAGGAAAATCTAGAGAGATGGAGGTATGCCCTGGAAAGGAGGGGAATGAAGATTAGCCTCAGTAAGACAGAATACAATACTGGAAAGGAGATTAATGAAGGTGAGCCTCAGTAAAACAGAGGGCAGTGGTGGTCTTGTGGTATGGTCCCTACTTTCAGTCCTAGACTCCTGCCTTTTTACTTCTGTCTCCACTTACGCACACACCTCCCGCCTCCTCTTCTTCGGTCAACAGTAGTCCAATTTCCACCAGCACCCTATTGGCTAACAGCACTGATGGCGGTTGTTGTTAACCTGGCCTCGACCGATCGGTATGAAATTCATTTTGATCATTTGCATAACAATTTTGGCAAAAGTTTTGCACCGGATGCCCTTCCTGTCGCAACCCTCTGCATTTATCCGCTCTTGGGACCGGCGTGAGGGTGAACACTGGCTTGTGCCTCCCCTCAGGGCTGCATTGGTAAGATGATTGAATTGTTGTGATAAATACATATCTATTGTATGCCTTTAAAAGCACCATAGGAACATGTAACATAATATGCATATCGTATTCGACATGCTAAGCACCAGGGCGAATAAAAAAAAAAAACTGGAGTGGGTGGGCGCTTATTAAAATGGTTACCAGTGAAACATTACAACAGTTTGGTTTTCAAGAAAGAGCACCACAGATGCAGTGTTTGCCTGGAGGATGTTAGAAGGTCAGAAGGAGCTGCCCTGTGCCTTTGTGGATCTGGAGAAAGCATATGACAGGGTGTCGAGAGAGCAACTGGGGTATTGCATGAGGAAGTCTGGAGTGGCAGGGAAGTATGGTAGAGTGGTACAGGGCATGTATGAGAGATGTAAGACAGTAGTGAGGTGTGCTGTCGGTGTGAATGAAGAGTTCAAGGTGGAGGTGGGACTGCATCAAGGGTCAGCTCTCAGCCCCTTCTTGTTTGCGATGGTGATGGACAGATTGACAGACGAAGTTAGACAAGAATCTCCATGGACTGTGATGTTTGCATATAACATTGTGATCTATAGTGAGAGCAGAGAACAAGTGGAGGAAAATCTACAGAGGTGGAGGAATGCCCTGTAAAGGAGAGGAATGAAGGTTAGCCTCAGTAAAACAGAATACATGTGTATGAATGTCAATCTAGAGTAATGGAGAGTGTGGAAAAGAGGTGAAGAAGCGTGTGGATGCAGGTTGGAATGGATGGAGAAAAGTGTCCGATGTGATGTGTGATAGGAGAGTATCGGCAAGAATGAAGGGAAAAGTGTACAAGATGATGATGAGGGCTGCGATGTTGTATGGTTTAGAAACAGTGGCCCTGGGGAAAAGACAGGCGGCAGAGCTGGAGGTAGCAGAGATGAAAATGTTGAGGTTCTTTTTGGGAGTTACGAGGATGGATAGGATCAGGAATGAGCACATCAGAGGGACAGCACATGTAAGATGTTTTGGTGACAAAGTCAGAGAGGCTAGATTGAAATGGTTTGGACATGTACAGAGGCGGGATAGTGAGTATATTGGTGGTAGGATGCTGAGGTTGGAACTACCAGGCAGAAGGTCTAGAGCGGGGGTCGGCAACCCGCGGCTCTAGAGCCGCATGCGGCTCTTTAGCGCTGCCCTAGTGGCTCCCTGGAGCTTTTTCAAAAATGTTTGAAAATGGAAAAAGATGGGGGAGGGAAATATATTTTTTGTTTTAATATGGTTTCTGTAGGAGGACAAACATGACACAAACATTCTTAACGTTTTCCAATGCTGTAAAAATGTGTAGAATAAATATTACATTTCAACATTTCTGTCAACGAAGATTTGCGTCATAGCCTGCGACACACGTTTCTATCAGCAGTTCCGTGCATTGCTTGATGAAGTTGACAGCGAATATTCCGATCTCCTGTTACACAACGAAGTCCGATGGCTGTCCAGGGGTGAGGTTTTGCGTCGCTTTGTCGCTTGTTTAGAACACGTGAAAACATTCCTGAAAAGCAAAGACCTGAACTACCCGCAACTGGAAGATACCGAGTGGCTCGAAAAACTGCACTTTTTGGTGGATATGACAAGCCACCTAAACAAGCTGAATGAAAGTCTCCAGGGGCGGGAAACACTGCACTGCAAATGCTGGAAGCTGTTTTGTCATTCGAGCGCAAGCTGACTGTCTTTGCCAGAGATGTACAGCGAGGCACGCTCTCCCACTTCCCCTCCCTGAGAGAATTCAAAGAAGCCCATCACGATCACACACTCAACAGTGATTATTTACAAGGTGCGATCGTTGAAATGCAAACTGCATTTGGGAGCAGATTTTGCGAGTTCCGAAAGGAAAAAATGACACTGTCTTTCCCTGTCACACCCCTGGAGATTGACCCGTCCTTGTTGAGCACATTTCCAGGAGTAAATCAAGCTGACCTTGAAATGGAAATGGCTGATATAGCCGACAAAGATTTATGGGTGTCCAAATTCAAACGTCTGACAGCCGAGCTTGAAGACGTCACTCGCCAGAAAGCCCAGCTTGCCCAAAGCCACAAATGGAGCGAAATTGAAAGCCTCCCAACACCCGAGAAACTTGTCTATGACACATGGAATGCTGTTCCTGACAGTTATAGGAACATGAAGACATATGCATTTGGAGTATTATCCATCTTTGGATCAACATACCTGTGCGAGCAGATTTTCTCAAACATGAACTACATCAAATCAAAATATCGCACCTGCCTCACAGATGAGAGCTTGCAGTCCTGCGTCAAGATTAAAGTTACATCTTACATGCCCGATGTTGAGAAGCTGACCAGTGATGTCCGAAAACAGAAGTCACATTAAACGGGTAAGAACACAATCCTGTCATAGGCACATATTTAGAAACAAAGTGGCTGTTTTTATAAAGTGATTTCTGATTTTCGTCAGTATATATTTGGAATGACGCTTAGGGATATTATTGTGTTTTGTTGCTCAGGTCCCAGGATAGCTGCGTTGGTTGCGTGTCAAAAGAGAAGAGGATGCTGCTGCGTTTTACCCTTGCACTGACTTGCTTGGCATTTGCACAGAAATCAAACTTAAACTGTATTAATTTGATTTTATATACTTTACCTTTTCAAAAGGCTGCTGTTTTATTTTTATAAATGCAGGCTGCGTTTTATTGCACTCTGTTTGTTGCCCAGATAAGGGGCACGTTATGCACGTTCCAGTTTGTTGTCAAAATAAAAATGACATCAAAAATCGGATTTCTTTATTGCATTTCTTTAATTTCATCAAAGCAATGAAACATAATTCATTAATATTGTAATGAAGTTAAACTCGAGGTGGCATCGTACAACAGAGTAGTCACGTGGTGCGTCATTCTCTACAGGATGCGCTGCAGGGAAAATAAACATTTAATCATGAAGGCTCATTATGTATTTGTAGCCAACTTAGTCATTTTGATAGTAAGCTAATATAGCTAATATAGATACATACAGCATGTGTTGCCTTCATTATAAGGCTTATATAAGGCTTTTAATTTTTTGAGGCTCCAGACATATTTGTTTTTTGTTTTTTTGGTCCAATATGGCTCTTTCAACATTTTGGGTTGCCGACCCCTGGTCTAGAGGAAGACTAAAGAGACGATTCATGGATGTGGTGAAGGAGGATGTGAAGGTAGTTGGTGTAAGAGAAGATGCAAAGGATAGGGTGAGATGGAGGCAGATCATTTGCTGTGGCGACCCCTGAAGTGAAAAGCCGGAAGAAGAAGAAGACTGGGACCAACAATTTTAGAGTATAATATGACTCTGAATTTATTTTAAACAACATTGTTATAAGAAGTTATTTATTAGTAAGCAAGGTACTCCTTACTATTAATGCGACTTCTGGTGCTGCATGGTTTTGCTGATAGCTGTATAGTCTGGATGATACGTTCTTGGGTTCAGCTTCATGCAGGCGTTTAGACTTCCATCTATTAAACGTGACCGCAGGTTTGTCTTGATGCTTTTCAGGTGTGAGAAGGACTGCTTACGTGCGCATGTGGAGCCAAACATGGTCAATACGACAGGAATCGCACGCTGCAGTGTTCATGTGACAGGAAGCGCGCCCCAAATTTTGGAAATCAGCTGATCCACGGGTTGAAGTTTTTTCATTCTGTCCATTTGTGTTTTGCTTGCCAGCTCTGCTTGGCTTCTTGCACATGAGCTGATAAAAAAACGATGGAAATTTACCTCTTTACACAAAAACAACTCGTGCAGGCTGTTGCATATAATCCAATAAAATTAGAGTTCGTTTTCACGTTCATAGAATATATATACACACACACATACTGTATAGACTTATGTATAAATAAAATATGTGAATTTGTACAACCATTATAAGCACTGATAATTGTAATTTATTATAAGCGCTTGTTTGAGTAGGTAGGTCTATTTGGGGATAAAACACGCACTTTAGCTGTTATGGGGTGGTAGTCTCTCTTCCCGGTTCCTGGCTCCCATTGTTGCATACAGTTTACAAATCCGGCAACAAAATACTTGTAAGCTTTTAACTCTTTGCCAGTAAATGGAGATGGGCTGTGGACAAGATATGTACAAAGATCCAAGTAGGCAAAAGCAGGAAGGGAAGAATGGTCGCATTCTAACACATTCCTAAACATTGACTGTAGCATTAGATATGGATCGGCAATCCCCAGCTGCTTTATTTTACTCCGATACCTCGCCCTCTGGTCACCTGTCAGATGATTGACAACGTCTGACAATATTATAGTGTCATTGCTTTTGCCTTCGACACGCTCGCATATTTTGCTTTCATGGTCATTATTGGTTGTTGTTGAAGCCATGCTTAGTGAATCGTGTGTGTGTATGTGTGTTCTGGATCACGCTTGCCGTCCAAGATGGCGCATGAAGGTATTGGGGTCACGTGACTGCAAAACCTCAATTCATTGGCCTGCTACTCGCTCAATCGAGGGCTCTAGGTGAAAGCGCTGACTCATCTATTAGGCAGCTTTACCTAAGGTACGCTGTCAAAACATCAGTCCTTGCACGTTGAGGCTCAGTCGTTGACGTCAGCGACTGCTTTAAAACAGGGACATACACTTGCGTCCATAAAAATCGCTAAAATTGCTCGATTCGGTTCTGGTTAAAATATTAAAAAAAAATAAAGAAATATAATGAAATAATATATAAAGACAAAGATATATTATAAGACATGTAATCGAGAAAAATGTAAAATACATCATCACCAAAAAATAAGCCCTAGTATCATATTTCAGTATGAAAATTAATATGTCCTGTCTTATTTTCGGGGAAACACGGTATTTTTCAGGCCTTTCCTTGGAAGTGTGTTTCTGATTTGGCCTATTTTAATTAGATTCAAACACTACAATAAAAAAAAGACCAAAACACATCCATACAATTTCAGGTGCGGCCAAAGGCCCACGCAAGGAAAATGAGGTGCGTCAGTTAGAAATTGAACCCGCTCTAGTGGTGAGTGAGTGATTTAAAGAGAGTGTTGTGAGTAATTAAAGAGAGTGTTGTGAGTGATTGAGTGAGGTGACTGGGTGAGTGAGGTGATTGGATGAGTGAGATGATTGGATGAATGAGGTGAGTGATTGAGTGGAGTGAATGATTGAGATGGTGGAGTGAGTGAGATGGTGGAGTTATTCAGGTGAAGTGAGTGATTGAGTGAGGTGAGTGAGTGATTGATTGAGTGAGATGAGTGGATTGAGTGAGGTAAGTGGATGATTGAGTAAGGTGATTCAATTCAGTTCAGTTTTCTTGGGATAACAATTTTTACAATTGACATTGTCGCTCAGCAGCTTTACACAGTAAAACAGTGACAGCAAGGACTTGCAAAGTATAAAAGAATTCAAACATTTCCTATTACCAATACACATCCCTAATGAGCAAGTCCCTGCATGGTGACAAGGAAAAACTCCCTCAGTCGTTGCGAGGAAGGAACCTTGAGAAGAACAGGGCCCAAAAGGGAAACCCATCCTCATTTAGGTGAAACCATAAAAATACAAACCATGTGTACAGTCTTACCTTGATTTATGAGTGTCTCTTATAACGACTTTTTCATGGTACGGGCTTTAATCCCACCAAAAATCTGCTGGGGAAAAGCTCTGCTGGGGAAATGGCCTTTCTGGGGCGAGTAGCTTTGTATTCTTCCATGTGTATTTCTCCGCACTCCTGAATGAGGAAAATGAGAGAGAAAAAACAGTAGAAGAGGTGACTGTTGAGGACCAGGAAGTAGCAAAGATTAGTAAGGGTGCAGTGAGGAGGGCATTGAAGAGGATGAAGAATGGAAAGGCAGTTGGTCCCGATGACATACCGGTGGAGGTATGGAAGTGTCTAGGAGAGGTAGCAGTAGATTTTCTGACAAGAACATTTAACAAGGTCTTAGAGAGTGAGAGGATGCCAGAGGAATGGAGGAGAAGTGTGCTGGTGCCCATTTTTAAGAACAAGGGAGACGTGCAGAGTTGTGGCAACTACAGAGGGATAAAGTTGATGAGCCATACGATGAAGTTATGGGAAGGAATAGTGGAAGCTAGACTAAGGGCCGAGGTCAGCATTTGTGAACATTTTAGTCGATTTCACTTGAGCAAGTGATAGTAAAATACTTGTTTTAATGGTTTATGTAAAAATTAGAATTTCAATAAAAAATGACCACTTTTACTTTTTTGGCTATTTTCTCGAAAGTAGTTTGTGCTACAAGCGCCTACATTTGGTAGAGCGCCTCACACATATATAATAGACAGTCATCCCTTGAATATCGCGGATAATGTAGACCAGACCTGGCCCCGATATTTGAAAAACCGCGAAGTAGGAACGCCCCTCTCATTTCTACCATGTTGTCTTATTTCTATGTTTTCGCATCAAAACAATATCAAGAAGTGTATATTAAACATTACACAGTTATATGTAAATACTGTAATGTGACATCATAATAAAATCTTAATGCACATGTATTGTTATTATTATGAAATATTTAGTTTTTACATGTTTATCTTTCACATTACGTCAAATACAGGGATCCCTCACTTTCTGCGGTTAATTGGGACCGAGATCCCCACGCAACCATCGAAATCCGCGAAGTAGGATTATCCCCCCACCCCTGAATGACATATACGTGCATGTATATGTGTATATAATATCAATAAATACATATCTAATGCTATAAATGCTTATAATAACAATTAAACACTGAAAATAACATAAGATGTACATAAAATATAAATACAGACGCTCTCCAACTTACCAACATTCGTTTTGCAAACATCCGGCGATACCAACAAAGCTGTCTAAGGTCGAAAGTGAAATGAAATTGAAGAACAAGTAGAAATAGAAATGGAATAAAATCTACAGAAAGATAAATCCTAAATGTAAGTATGAAATATAATTAAACATTATCCTGAGGTACACTTAATACTAGGCTCCTGCAGAGGGAGGCGTGGCTGTGCAGGCACAGACAGAGGCAACAATGTATCCAGTTTTGATGGGAGATTTTGGGTTGTTTTTTTGTTTTGTGTTGGTTTCGGGTTATTATTTTTTTGCATAATTTGGCCTTTTTTGTGACATTTTCCTTAACTTTTCCACCTATTCCTAAATTACCTTATTTTATAATTCGATGAATATTTATTGATTTATTAAAAAAAAACTGCGATGCACTGAAGCCACATTAATTGAAGCGCAAAGTAACGAAAGATCCCTTTATACGTGTTTGTGTCAGGCTAGATGAGTTTCAGAGGGTGTTAGAACGGATTAATCGGCTTGCTATTATTTTCCATGGGAATTTTTGTTTTATCTAACGAACATTATTTAAAGCGGAATTACAGTACCTGTTTGAAAGATCAGAGGTCCTCAGTCAATATTAACTTGCTTCCTTGCTAGATCGGAGGTCCTCTCCCATGGAGCACTCTGTTTTACTATCGTGCCGAAATAATCGCCTCCATCACTGTATTTCCGCTTTAAGGTCTCCTTCTGCTTCAATATCATCCCGATTGTAGAGGGGTTTCGGCGCTAATGAAATATAACGCGGCATGATCAATCTCAAAACAAGCCAACAGTGAACTCTCCTTCACGCGTGTGACAAACAGGAAGTATGGGCACAGGAAGTATGAGTGATGTTCAGCTGCGTCATCCTTCCTAGCTAATGGGAGGCCAGCGGGGCGGGATGTTGGGAGACAGCCAATGAGAGAGCAACTCGTGCATCGTGTGAAATTTTGATTAGCGCATTTGATTTTTGAATGGCGCATTTGGTGCTTTTCGTAAGAGGAGATTGTTTTCGTATCCCGGGGACGAAAACTTAGGAAAATGTTTTTTGTAACCTGGAATTTTCGTACCCAGGGGTTTTCGTAAGTAGGGGGCAGACTGTATATATTTACTGGTACCCATTTATACTGCTGGGTGAACAGAGGCACACTTGTGGTGAAGACCTTGCCGAGGGGTCTAAGCACGGTGGGGGGGTCTGGGATTTGAACACACAACCTCCTGATCACGAGCACAGCACCCTAACCACTGTGCCACCGGCCCCAATTATGCCCAATAAAGGCACCTTAAATTTTCTCTCTCGGTCTCTTCTCTCTCTCTCATTCTTTATCCCTGTATCTTTTTGTCGCATGATTTCTCTCTGTCTCTGTTCTTTCTTTTTTTTTCTGTTGAATTCTTTGTCTATTTTCTCCTCTCTTTGACGTAATGGGTATCATGTGTTTGTGTAAATACTTTTAAAATGCAAAATATTCACATGTGGTTTCATGTAATCCATGGTGCAGCAGCATGCGACCGAGAATGGTTTAACGTCTCTTACATTTGTATATCTGGATCTTCTGGACTGGTTGTCCTCTCATGAATACAGAAATCAAAGTTTTAGTGAGTGCTTTTATTATTCTCCTTTTCTCCTCTCTTGTTCCAGAGGAAGTGTCAGCTGGGTGCATCATGCACGGGATCAGAGGCTCCAGACATCTTCCCCAGTTAGCATCTCCGTCCAACAGATCAATGCCTGGTTCATTTTCCAGGGTTGTACCTGTGAGATCTCCACCCCCTGTCAAACCTCCACCCCCGCCTCCCACACATACAAAAGCGCTGGTTCCACTACCGGCACGACCGTCCTCTGTTTGCATCCCAGAATACCGCAACCGTCAACGGATGAAAAACACCTACATCTGCACTGGAGTCTGCTTCGGCTGCTTTTTCTTTGTGCTCATCCTTATCCTCAGTCTAAGCTCCGACCAATTCCTTGATGGTGAGAACCAGCTATAGAACTGTACATTTGAGAACATTTTCCAAGCAGGAAGTAAATTGTGCTTGGACCACAATTTTTGTTGAGTTTTTCTTGTATTTTGTTTCTTGTCTAGTGTTTACATCCGTTTTTCTCGGTATGATTTTCATTAGTTCCAGACAATCCAACAGGCTGCCTTTTTCTTTTGCTAGACATTTTGAACGCTCCCTCACTAAACTTTTGTCCTGTTCAAACTTCAGCACCCTTTTTACAAGGGAAAACCCTCAGACCCAGCAGAGGGAATACATGCTTGTGAACTCAACTCATTACTCAAATAATTTCTCTGCAGTTACTCATTTCTCAGAAGGACTGCATCATTCTAATGATACTGAATGATCTCTTCTGTGTGCTGTAGAGAATTGTCCTGACCACAACCTGACGCTGACTAACTGGAACCCAGGACAGAACCCTCGTTTGGCCATGGTGGTGCAGAATGGACAAAGGTTTAAGCTTACTGTATCCGCCACTATTTACTCCCTCACCATCCGATCAGGAGGTAAGGTGTTATCATTTGACTCAAGAACTATTAAGAAATGCAGTTCTAGCTTGTTTTCGGTTTTCATATTGAATAATTTCCACAGGGCTGGTGGTGTTTGCTGATAATAAGGATGGGTCTAACAACATCACCTTGCGAACGCGCTTCATTTTAATTGAAGAGGGTGGCGCACTTCATATCGGTGGCCCGAAGTGTCGCTATCGTTCCCATGCCAGCATCACACTTGTGGGTCGTTCGGATGATGGCTCCGTTTCTCCTATACCCAAATTTGGTCGCAAGTTTGTGGGAGTGCATCCTGGCGGCACTCTTGAGCTCCATGGCATACAGCGCCCATCATGGACTCTCCTGACACGCACTGTACCTGCCACAGGTCTTGGGGTGGGTAGTTACACGTTCCAGAGGAACTTTAGCCGAGGTATTAACCTTCGTGTGATAGACCAGGACACAGGGGCTTTGCTGAACAGTGAACGGTTTGACACCTATGATTCTCAAGATGACAGCAGGAAGCTGACCCAGATGCTGCGCTTGGTGCCTCACGGGCGCATTGTCGCTCTCGCCGTGGGTGACTCGGCTGCCAAGAACCTTTTAGACGAGACCAAGTGGACTATTCAGGAGCTTCTGGGCAGCCACTATGTTCATGAGCTCAAGTACAGGTAAATTTATCATATGGGGTAGAAGTGATTCTAGTGAAATTTGCAAAGATGTCGTAATCGTGATGAGTCACATGGATCCTGAAGGGCTGATGCAATTAAGTAATGAGCTCTCCTGATATAACTACACCCCTTGAGAATGCCCCACCCCTTTCCAATCATCTCAGTATACTTTCCAATGCTTCGCGAGAGTGGTCATTCATTCTCATTTAACTGAAGGGCTGAGAGCCACAGTGGTTTCACCCCAAAGAATATTGAACAATGAGAAGGTCATATTTTCACAGACATGGATTTGGTCTGCTGTTAATTACGAAAGGAGTTTCCTTCATCTTCCTTATGACCTTCAATCATATCTTTATCATTATCCCTGAATTTTTTTTTTTTTTTATTGGAAAAACATTCAACCTCCAACCATCTTTCTGTTGGTCAGCATACACTTGTTCTCATCCCTTCAGTTATCGTTAACCGGAAACAGACAAAATATTTGTGCGCGCTGGAGTGGTATTTTAGGAATCACTGAGATCTGCTTAAGTACAGGGAAACACTGTGTAAGGCCCCCCCCCCACTCTTTCTCTCTCACACACACACACACACACACACACACACACACACACACACACACACACACACACACACACGAAGATCTCCAGTGCATTTCCCCTTGAGACTTTTGCCATGTCCACCCTGTAATGAGTCACGAACATCAGCACTAAACCCGAATCTGACCTGTCAACTTACCTTGGAAAAAAGAGAAATGTTCCAGCAGCCTCGTTTCCTCTCCATGTATTTGTGTAGGAAAAATGGAGGAAGGAAGGCTGATGAAGAATGAGCTGACTTGTATGTTTCTGTGAAGAGAAAAACACATGGTTTGGAATGACCTTGCAGCGTCTCAGGGCAGGATACACACACACACACACACACACACACACACACACACCTACACACCTGATGCACATTTTTGTACCCATTGAGCCAAACAAATGCTGATGCACCCACCAAATCTCTCTCTCTCGCTCTCTCTCTCTCTCTCTCTCTCACACACACACACACACAGACACACACACATCCTGTTTCCCTTCCACTCATTTAATCACCAATCTGACTTGACTGTGCCTTTGAAGGCTTTGGCATGATGTCCTCACCAACGCCTTCTGCAAAACCAGAAACATCTGGCACACTAATGTTGCAGACTTGAATAACATGCAAGCAGAGTTCGCCCCCCCCCCCCTCTCGCTCTTTCTCCCCAATTTACCCCTCTCACACTTCTGATACCTCACTGCATACCGAGTGGTAAGGGGTCATGACAACGCTGGAGTTTTCTGCTCTGGGATCTTGACACCATTTTGTGGGTTAAAAAAAATATGATGACACTTCTCACCGTATGTCCTGGGCCATAAGGCACACCGGATTATGAGGCGCAATATCAATGAACGATGACTGATCGGTCTCGGTCCATGCAGAGGGCGCACCAGATTGACGCATTAAGCAAAACACAAGTCAAACTTGATTCAACTCTCATAATAAGTCTTGTCATTGTTCAGTTATAACAATATAAAGTATGAAGTAATACACTTCACAATAACTCTCAACATTGTTCAGTTATAATATACCATGTAAAACAATAAACTCACCTTTTAGTTCATTCCTCTTCCACAACTCTATCAAATTCTTCATTTTCAGTGTCGGAGTTTAACAGTTGCACGAGTTGGATATAAAGCCCATGTCCCTCTATTATTTTTTTTTATTGTTACTGTAAGAAAGAGCACCACAGATGCTATGTTTGCTTTGAGGATGTTAATAGAGAAGTACAGAGAAGGTCAGAGGGAACTGCATTGTGCCTTTGCAGATCTGGAAAAAGCATATGACAGGGTGTCAAGAGAAGAACTGTGGTATTGCATGAGGACGTCTGGAGTGACAGAGAAGTATGTTAGAGTGGTGCAGGACATGTATGAGAGATGCAAGACAGTGGTGAGGTATGCTGTCGGCGTGATCGACGAATTCAAGGTATAGGTGGGGCTGCATCAAGGATCAGCTCTGATCTGAGCACCTTCTTGTTTGCGATGGTGATGGACAGGTTGACAGACGAGGTTAGGCAAGAATCTCCATGGACTATGATGTTTGCAGATGACATTGTGATCTGTAGTGAGAGCAGCGAACAAGTGGAGGAAAATCTAGAGAAGTGGAAGTATGCCCTGGAAAGGAGAGGAATGACGGTTTGCCTCAGAAAATCAGAATACATGTGTGTGAATGAGAAGGACCCAGGAGGAATTGTGATGTTACATCGAGCAGCGATAACGAAGGTGGAGGATTTCAAGTACTTAGGCTCAACAATCCAGAGCAATGGAGAGTGTGGAAAAGAGGTGAAGAAGCGTGTGCAGGCAGGCTGGAATGGTTGGAGAAAAGTGTCCGGTGTGATGTGCGATAGGAGCGTATCAGCAGGAATGAAAGGACAAGTGTACAAGACGGTGGTGAGGCCAGCTGTGTTGTATAGCTTAGAAACAGTGGTGCTGAGGAAAAGGCAGGAGGCAGAGCTGGAGGGGAGCAGAGATGAAAAAAATTGAGGTTCTCTCTGGGAGTAACGATGATGGATAGGATCAGAAATGAGTACATCAGAGGATAGTGAGTATATTTGTAGTAGGATTCTGAGATTGGAACTACCAGGCAGAAGGCCTAGAAGACGACCAAAGAAGAGATTTATGGATGTGGTGAAGGAAGACATGAAGGTCGTTGGAGTAAGAGAAGAAGATGCAGAGGACAGGGTGAGATGGAGGCGGATGATTTGCTGTGGCGACCCCTGAAGGGAACAGCCGGAAGGAAAAGAAGATTAACACAGTTTAGCGGGAACAGCTGGAAGGAAAAGAAGATTAACACAGTTTAGCAGTAACAGTCTTACAATAATTTATTGTGAAATTGTTATTTCTAAATTAGTTTAACGTTAATTAAATCTGTTTGACTGTGTTGACAAATTAGTGAATTTGTGTTATGACTGTTTACTGTTAATGTTCACAGTTTAACCATTAGGAAGAAAGCATTACCTTTGTTCAGAGTCCTTAAAGATTAAGGATTGGTTCTTTAATATCTTTATGCTATTGATCTTCGGAGAAGCGCTATAGTCAGATGTGAGTACAGTACTTAAAATATTTACAGACGCTCCCTGATTTACGTTTTTAATTGGTTCCGGACGATCGAACGTAATTTGAAAGTGAACGCAAGTTGTTACAGTGATGTATGACGTGTGACATATGACGCTCATACTGTACTAAACATCCATAAATACCATTACTGTATCTCATAAAACAACCCAAAATCAATTATAAACATAACATTGTAAAATAATACCAACATTAATTTCAAATAAGTCACTTATTTATACCATATCACTTTACATGAAGCTTAAAACAGCTTTAAGCTTACAATATGTGAAGCGCTCAATACCGAAAGGAGTGTACTTGCTGTGGGTTATATGGACTTCCGGTCTTTCAAGTGTGCAAGGGTGCCATTGAACTCGTTTAGAAAACAGCCTGCACAGATGTGGAGCCAGCAGAGCAGAGAGCTCCTTCCTGGATTCGGATTTTCATTCATTTTACAACTCTCTTTTCTTAAACTGAGCATGCATGGTAGATTGCGCCGATCTGAGCAGATAGTTAATTCATCTGTGTATGATGAGATGATGAGACTTGCACCCATGCTAGTAGGCTTATGCTTCTGACCAATACCTATATATACCTGTTATATAGTGTGTTACCCTTGTGTTAAGACGTCGTCTCTGTGATCTGTGTTCACACTGTTTTGTGGACTTTTGTAACCCTAAGCAAATATGGTTGGTCAGAAGCATAAGCCCTACTAGCATGGGTGCAAGTCTTTTATCATCTCATCATACACAGATGAATTTACTATCTGCTCAGATCGGCGCGATCTACCATGCATGGTAGTGGTAGGAAAAGTGTACAAGACGATGTTGAGGCCAACGATGTTTTATGGTTTAGAAACAGTGGCCCTGGGGAAAAGACAGGAGGCAGAGCTGGAGGTAGCAGAGATGAAAATGTTGAGGTTCTCTTTGGGAGTAACGAGGATGGATAGGATCAGGAATGAGCACATCAGAAAGACAGCACATGTAAGCGGTTTTGGAGACAAAGTCAGAGAGGCTAGATTGAGATGGTTTGGACATGTACAGAGGCGGGATAGTGAGTATCTTGGTAATAGGATGCTGAGGCTGGAACTACGAGGCAGAAGGTCTAGAGGAAGACCAAAGAGACGATTCATGGATGTGGTGAAGGAGGGCTTGAAGGTCATTGGTGTAAGAGAAGAAGATGCAAAGGATGGGGTGAGATGGAGGCAGATGATTCGCTGTGGCGACCCCTGAAGGGAAAAGCCGAAAGGAAAAGAAGTAACTGAACTGGGAAGGAGGGGCACTCAGTCTGTCTCTTGTAAACGATGGACGCAGCGTCATTGCGTCATTACCATTACATCAGCGTACTACGTAGGTACGTCGAAACTCGAAATTTGACTTTTTCCCTCTTCTTTTTTTTGGGGTGTAAAATTGAAAAAACGGATGAACGTCCGTATATATAAATTACATTTAAATATTAATACATTACAGTATTTACATATGCATATAGCTGTATGATGTTTAATATACACTTCTTGATATTGTATAGATACGAAAACATATAGAAATGAGACAACATGGTAGTAATGAGAGGGGCGTTCCGACTTCGTGGTTTTTCAAATATTGCGGCCAGGTCTGGTCTACATTATCCGTGTTATTCAAGGGGTGTGTGTGTGTGTGTGTGTGTATATATATATATATATATATATATATATATATATATATATATATATATATATATATAATGCAGCCATGAGGTGGGGGGGGCACTAACCAGTGTCTCTCCCCCTCATGCCGGTCCCAAGCCCGGAGAAATGCAGAGGGTTGTGTCAGGAAGGGCATCCGACGTAAAACCAATGCCAAATATTTATGATGCAAATCAGAAGTATTACCCCCATACCGGATCGGTCGAGGCCCGGTTTAACAACGACCGCCATCAGTGCTGTGAATCAACAGGGTGCTGATGGAAATTGGACTACTGTTGGTCGAAGACGTCGAAGAAGGAGAGGTGGGAGGCGTGTCCATAGGCAGAGAGAGAAGAGGAAAGGCATGAGTCTAGGACTGAGAGTGGGGACTTTGAATGTTGGAACTATGCAAAGAAAAGGTAGAGAGCTGGCTGACATGAGGCAGAGGAGGAAAGTGGACATACTGTGTGTTCAGGAGACCAGGTGGAAAGGTAGCAAAGCTAAAAGCTTAGGAGCAGGGTTTAAGCTGTTTTATCACGGTGTGGATGGGAAGAGAAATGGAGTAGGAGTCATCTTGAAGGAGGAGTTTGTCAGGAATGTTCTAAAAGTGAAAAGAGTGTCAGACAGAGTGATGAGTCTCAAGTTAGAAATTGAAGGTGTAATGCTCAATGTTGTTAGTGCTTATGCCCCACAGGCAGGATGTGAGCTAGAAGAGAAGGAGAGATTCTGGAGTGACTTAGATGAAGTGATGCAGAGTACCCCCAGAGGTGAAAGAGTGGTCATTGGTGAAGACTTCAATGGACATGTTGGTGCAGGCAACAGAGGGGATGAGGAAGTGATGGGCAGGTTTGGTATCCAGGACAGGAACGCAGAAGGACAGATGTTGATAGATTTTGCAAAAAGGATGGAAATGGCTGTGGTGAATACTTTCTTCCAGAAGAAACAGGAGCATAGGGTGACTTATAAAAGTGGAGGTAGGAGCACACAGGTAGACTACATCTTGTGCAGGCGATGTAATTTAAAGGAAGTCAGTGACAGCAAAGTAGTAGTGGGTGAGAGTGTTGCCAAACAGCATAGGATGGTGGTGTGCAGGATGACTCTGATGGTGAGAAAGGTGAAAAAGGCAAAGGCAGAACAGAAGACAAAAGTGGTGGAAGCTTAAAAAGGAAGAGTGTCGTGTTGTCTTCAAGGAGGAGTTGAAACAGGCTTTGGGTGGCCAGGAAGTGCTTCCAAATGACTGGACAACCACAGCCAATGTGATCAGGGACACAGGTAGGAGAGTACTTGGTGTGTCCTCTGGAAGGAAAGTAGATAAGGAGACTTGGTGGTGGAATGAGGAAGTGCAGGAGTGTGTACAAAGGAAGAGGTTAGCTAAGAAGAAGTGGGACATTGAGAGGACCGAAGAGAGTAAACAGGAATACAGGGAGGCACAGTGTAGCAGTGTAGCAGTGGCTAAGGCCAAACAGAGGGCGTATGATGACTTGTATGATAGGTTGGATAGTAAAGAGGGAGAAAATGATTTATACAGGTTGGCACAGCAGAGAAATAGAGATGGGAAGGACGTGCAGCAAGTTAGATTGATATAGGACAGAGAGGGAAATGTATTGACTGATGACAGAAGTGTGCTGGGAAGATGGAAAGAGTACTTTGAAGAGCTGATGAATGAGGAAAATGAGAGAGAAAAAAGAGTAGAAGAGGTGACCATTGAGGAGCAGGATGTAGCAAAGATCAGTAAGGGTGAAGTGAGAAGGGCATTGAAGAGGATGAAGAATGGAAAGGCAGTTGGTCCTGATGATATACCTGTGGAGGTATGGAAGTGTCTCGGAGAGGTAGCAGTAGATTTTCTGACATTCAACAAGGTACTAGAGAGTGAGCAGATGCCAGAGGAGTGGAGGAGAAGTATGCTGGTGCCCATTTTTAAGAACAATGGAGACGTGCAGAGTTGCAGCAACTACAGAGGGATAAAGTTGATGAGCCATACGATGAAGTTATGGGAAAGAATAGTGGAAGCTAGACTAAGGGCAGAGGTCAGCATTTGTGAACAACAGTTTGGTTTCATACCAAGAAAGAGCACCACAGATGCAATGTTTGCTTTGAGGATGTTAATAGAGAAGTACAGAGAAAGTCAGAGGGAGCTACATTGTGCCTTTGTGGATCTGGAAAAAGCATATGACAGGGTGCCAAGAGAAGAACTGTGGTATTGCATGAGGAAGTCTGGAGTGGCAGAGAAGTATGTTAGAGTGGTGCAGGACGTATGAGAGATGTAAGACAGCGGTGAGGTGTGCTGTCGGTGTGACCGATGAATTCAAGGTGGAGGTGGGACTGCATCAAGGGTCAGCTCTGAGCCCCTTCTTGTTTGCGATGGTGATGGACAGGCTGACAGACGAGGTGAGACAAGATTCCCCATGGACTATGATGTTTGCAGATGACATCGTGATCTGTAGTGAGAGCAGAGAACAAGTGCAGGAAGATCTAGAGAGGTGGAGGTATGGCCTGGAAAGGAGAGGAATGAAGGTTAGCCTCAGAAAATCAGAATACATGTGTGTGAATGAGAAGGACCCAGGAGGAACGGTGATGTTACAGGGAGCAGAGATAATGAAGGTGGAGGATTTTAAGTACTTAGGCTCAACAATCCAGAGCAATGGAGAGTGTGGAAAAGAGGTGAAGAAACGTGTGCAGGCAGGCGGGAATGGTTTGAGAAAAGTGTTCGGTGTGATGTGCGATAGGAGAGTGTCAGCAAAAATGAAGGGAAAAGTGTACAAGACGGTGGTGAGGCCAGCGATGTTGTATGGATTAGAAACAGTGGCGCTGAAGAAAAGGCAGGAGGCAGAGCTAGAGGTAGCGGAGATGAAAATGTTGAGGTTCTCTCTGGGAGTAACGAGGATGGATAGGATCAGAAATGAGTATATCAGAGGGACAGCCCACGTAAGATGTTTTGGAGAATAAGCCAGAGAGGCTAGATTGAGATGGTTTGGACATGTACAGAGGAGGGATAATGAGTATATTGGCAGTAGGATGCTGAGGTTGGAACTACCAGGCAGAAGGCCTCGAGGAAGACCAAAGAAGAGATTTATGGATGTGGTGAAGGAAGACATGAAGGTCGTTGGAGTCAGAAAAGAAGATGCGGAGGACAGGGTGAGGTGGAGGCGGATGATTTGCTGTGGCGACCCCTGAAGGGAGCAGCCGAAAGTAAAAGAAGATTAACACAGTTTAGCGGGAACAGCTGGAAGGAAAAGAAGATTAACACAGTTTAGCAGTAACAGTCTTATATCTTATTGTTATTTCTAAATTAGTTTAACGTTAATTAAATCTGTTTGACTGTGTTGACAAATTAGTGAATTTGTGTTATGACTGTTTACTGTTAATGTTCACAGTTTAACCATTAGGAAGAAAGCATTACCTTTGTTCAGAGTCCTTAAAGGTTAAGGATTGGTTCTTTAATATCTTTATGCTATTGATCTTCGGAGAAGCGCTATAGTCAGATGTGAGTACAGTACTTAAAATATTTACAGACGCTCCCTGATTTCCGTTTTTAATTGGTTCCGGACGATCGAACGTAATATATATATACACACACACATTATTTTTTATATATAATATAAAAAGGGGAAATAGGAATAGGGCAGTGGTGGTCTAGTGGTATAAGGCACTGGATCGCTGATCCAAAAGTTGGGGGTTCGAGTCCCACTCTCCACAAGGTTGTCACTGTCCCCCCAGTGCGGCAAACTGGGTTATCAAAGGCGGGCCATGTCTCTCACTGTCTATGGTGAGAGGCATGTAAAAGAACCATTGCTGACTTTCGTAAAGAGTAGGCTGCAAAGTCGTCAGCGTGTTTCTGTCCCTTGCTAAAAAGGGTTGTGACAGGAAGGGCATCCGACGTAAAAAAACCTCTGCCAAATCAAACGTGCGAATCAGATGGTTCGCTGTGGCGACAGGAGTAAAAGGGAAAAAAGCCGAAAGGAAGACAGACAGACAATATAAAAAGGGGAAAGTGAGAGTGTGCAGGGAAGGAGAAAAGAAGAAAATAGGAAGGATAATACAATAGGCCCATGACATTCGCGGTGGTCCGGTTCCGAGCCCTCCAGCGAATCGAGATAATCCGCGAGCTCTGTATGCGGAAGTAAAACCCCATGTATGACGTCACATGCGCGGATGAGCAGCCGACAGTAAAATACTATGTATCTATTACGTGCGCTAAAATATATGCTTCTTAAACACGTTCTCCAGATAGTCTTACTCATTAATACAGTATTAATGTAGTAAAATGTAGTCATGATTAAGAAAAACTTTTTAATTTTGTACTGTGATATTTAGTAATAAAATATATAAACATTATACAAGCATATACTGTTGTAAAGCACTCCTTTTAAAGTCTTGTTCAATTATTATTCCAGTACAGTACGAATTAGAATGTTTCTGTGTGAGATTTTATGTTCTGTTGCATGATTAACAAATGATGCCAAAAGGATAAACTTTATTATGCTTCATGTCCTTTTACATTGAACTTGGAGTGACGTCTTGGAGTGACGTGTCCAAGATGGCACTGCCGAGAGGGCAACCTCGTGGAGTTTTCAGAGTCAAAATGTTTCTTTGTTCGTTTTAATTTGTTTTATTTGTTTGTTTGTGGTTTGCACTATGCTGGGTCTATGATCGGTCGACCCTACTACAGCATGAACAGCTTCCGCTTCGGGCAATAACATATCTTGAGCAGCTATGCTATGCCCAGGCGGAGTTTTGAGATTTTCTGGCGCTTGGTTCGGAGCTCAATGTTAGCGATTAGCGGCTAGGCCCAGGCGGAGCTCTGAGAGGCTTGGTTAGCACTTCCTGCCATACTACGTACTTGAAAATGTTCATTCCCTTCGAAAAAAGATGGATTAGCTTCATGCTTAGATTGCAGCACAGAGGGATCTACAGGACTGTGTTTCTGTGAAACATGGCTCGAGGAGAGTACACCCGGTAAGGCGATTATACCAGCCGGCTATACGGCCTTCATCCCCTGCACCGGAGTTGTCGTTTGGCCCCTTCCCGCCTCGGCTTCTTTGTTAGCCGGGATGCGGCTAGCAGAGCTAGTATGCCATGGAGCCGCATCCCGGCGAACAAGCCAAGTTGAGCGTGCTTAGTTATAACTTAGCAGCGAGCCGCATCCCAGCTAACAAAGAAGCCAAGGCGGGAAGTTTCGTGATGGCGGAATATCAGAATTCCGATTTTTTTTTTTTTTTTTTTTTTTCCCCCCCATTGGCCCAGTTTAAAAAAAAAAAGCCGAATATGTCAAAATAACCTTTTCCACGTTTATTCCGGTCCGAGTTTTGCATAAAATGACCTCTCTTAAGACCTTACTTATGACCTCTCTTGAAACATTACTGCTGATTGGCTGCTGTTGATTGGCTGATGATTGGCTGATGTTGAAACATGTACGGAGACATACACACCACTTCCAATCTGTTGAGCTATCGAAAGGATGTCGGTGATCGAGAGAAAAGATTCTGCTCGAGTCAAAGAAATAGATAAAGGCGTGAAAAACAAGTTTAGGTGGGAATGGATGGAAAAAGAAACCGTAGCATTCGTAGGTAAAAAGAAGGTGACAAATTTGTTCGGTGACTTCTTCCACAAAATCGATCGACCTGGGAAGGCGTTGTGTATGTGGTGTAATGACACTATCGACTCCGGTGGAAGGGGTTTTAAGGCGTTTGCCAGCCACGCGAAAAGTAAGAAACATGTCAAAAAGCTGGAATTAAGGAAAACAAATTATTCAATTACCGGAAGATTCCAGAACCCTACGGACTTGACCCTTGGTTTGCCGTTCGACCAGAAACTTCTGTGCAAAGAAAAGACCCAGTGAAACAACCAGTACCTGTCGCCGATCGAGAAGTTAATTTTGAGGTATGTTTGAGAATTTTCTTGTCTAGTTTCCGATTATATTTTTCAAATTATTGTGAATGCATGAATGTTTTAGGCATAGGACGTTCACGCGATTACTCTGTGAACTGAATCAAATGAGCCGACTCTATGGTCACTGAATCATGTTTTTGCTGTTTAGAATAAATAAATTATTGCCGCATTAACTCACCAGTTTTTCGTAATTAACTTCTATAAATAGGCATTGTTATTCAGTGTTTCTAAACAGCAGCGGTAGTGTGTGCTCGTGTAATTAGCCCATTAATATTGGAAATGTAAAACTATGAATCTGAGATTCGACCAAAATGCCTCAGTATCCAGAAGGACAACAAACTTTCGAAGGCAGCCTCAAGATGGACAGTTCAGGCTGCACAAAAGAATGCAAGAAAGTGCCATGCTAAAGCACTAAAAACAAAGAAACATTAATTCAAAAAACATATGTAATGTATAGCATGTCATGTGTATAGTTTGTTTCCAGATTGTGTTTAAAGAGTGACTATTTGATTTGTGACTGTGACACTTTTATTAGTGTTGGCTGATTTTCAGATATTTTGCCTGAAATAAAAAGTGGAAATGAAGTGCCAAATACAGTCGGCCCCCAATTTACGAAATTAATCCGTTCCAGAGGCCTTTTTGTATAGCGGGGATTTCGTAAGTAGGGGTCGCATCTTACATGTTAAACGCCGAATTCGTTCCAAGGCTCCAGTCTTTGGACTGGATAAACCCCATAAACCCTTTAAAAATGAAAAAAGTACACCAATTTTGTATGAAATGTGTTAAAAGTAAAAGAAAATTATTTATTAAACCATTTAAACATTTTATAAACACATTAAACCATTTTATTAACATATTTATTAATTAAACCATTATTAAACATTTTTTATTACACACACACACACACACACACACACACACACACACACACACACCCACACACACACCTCACTCTCTATCTCTATCTCCCTTGGGCCACACCCACAAGACATGGAATGCCCACATTTATTAAACATTTACTGAATTAAACAACTTAAAAAACTAACAACTAAAGCCCCCCCTCTCTCTCTCCTGCGCGTGCTGCGGGCCACGCCCACAAGATGTGAATTCAAAGCAAATTCCCTGCTTGACCATTTACTGAATTAAAACAACTTAAAAACTAAACTAAAAACTAAAGCGTTATTCCCCCCCACTCTCTCTCTTGCGCTGCGGGCCATGCCCACAAGACGTGAATTCAAAGCGCATTCCCTGCTTGACAAACTCAACTTTCATTTGATTCCTTGAGGGATCGGAATTCCAGATAAGCTCAAATGCACCCACATTTATTAAACATTTACTGAATTAAAACAACTTAAAAAACTAAACTAAAAACTCGAGTTAAACTTCCTTCTATCTCTATCTGGGAGGCCAGCGGGGCGGGATGTTGAGAGACAGCCAATGAGAGAGCAACTCACGCGTTATGTGAAATTTTGATTGGCGCGTTTGAATTTTGAATTTCTTTTCATAAGAGGGGGTCGTTTTGGATCTCGGGGACGGAAACTTAGGAACATGGTTTTCGTAACCCGTGGATTTCATACACAGGGGTCTTTGTAAGTTGGAGGCCGACTGTGTGTGTATATGTATATATGTGTGTGTGTGTGTGTGTATATATATATATATATATATATATATATATACTTTTCCTTTCGGCTTTTCCCTTCAGGGGTCGCCACAGCGAATCATCTGCCTCCATCTCACCCTATCCTTTGCATCTTCTTCTCTGATACCAGCTACCTTCATGTCCTGCTTCACTACATCCATGAATCGTCTCTTTGGTCTTCCTCTAGGTCTTCTGCCTGGTAGTTCCAACCTCAGCATCCTACGAACAATATACTCACTATCCCTCCTCTGTACATGTCCAAACCATCTCAATCTAGCCTCTCTGACTTTGTCTCCAAAACCGCTTACATGTGCTGTCCCTCTGATGTGCTCATTCCTGATCCTATCCATCCTTGTTACTCCCAAAGAGAACCTCAACATTTTCATCTCTGCTACCTCCAGCTCTGCCTCCTGTCTTTTCCCCAGGGCCACTGTTTCTAAACCATACAACATCGCTGGCCTCATCACCTTCTTGTAAACATTTCCCTTCATTCTTGCCGATACCCTACTATCACACATCACTCCAGACACTTTTCTCCATCCATTCCAACCTGCCTGCACACGCTTCTTCACCTCTTTTCCACACTCTCCATTATTCTGGATTGTTGAGCCTAAGTACTTAAAATCCTCCACCTTCCTTATCTCTGCTCCCTGTAACCTCACCGTTCCTCTTGGGTCCTTGTCGTTCACACACATGTATTCTGTCTTACTGAGGCTAACCTTCATTCCCCTCCTTTCCAGGGCATACCTCCACCTCTCTAGATTTTCCAGCACTTGTTCTCTTGCTCTCACGACAGATCACAATGTCATCTGCAAACATAATAGTCTATGGAGATTCTTGTCTAACCTCGTCTGTCAGCCTGTCCATCACCATCGCAAACAAGAAGGGGCTCAGAGCTGACCCTTGATGCAGTCCTACCTCCACCTTGAACTCTTCTGTCACACTGACAGCACACCTCACCACTGTCTTACATCTCTCATACATGTCCTGCACTACTCTAACGTACTACTTTGCCACTCCAGACTTCCTCATGCAATACCACAGTTCCTCTCTCGGCACCCTGTCATATGCTTTCTCCAGATCCACAAAGGCACAATGCAGCTCCCTCTGACCTTCTCTGTACTTATCGAGGAACATCCTCAAAGCAAACACTGCATCTGTGGTGCTCTTTCTTGGCACGAAACCAAACTGTTGTTCACAAATGCTGACCTCTGCACTTAGTCTAGCTTCCACTATTCTTTCCCATAACTTCATCGTATGGCTCATCAACTTTATCCCTCTGTAGTTGCCACAATTCTGCATGTCTGCCTTGTTCTTAAAAATGGGCACCATCACACTTCTTCTCCATTCCTCTGGCATCTGCTCACTCTCTCGGACCTTGTTGAATGTTATTGTCAGGAAATCTACTGCTACCTCTCCTAGACACTTCCATACCTCCACCGGTATGTCATCAGGGCCAACTGCCTTTCCATTCTTCATCCTCTTCAATGCCCTCCTCACTTCACCCTTACTAATCTTTGCTACTTCCTGGTCCTCAACGGTCACCTCTTCTGCTCTTTTTTCTCTCTCATTTTCCTTATTCATCAGCTCTTCAAAGTACTCTTTCCATCTTCCCAGCACACTTCTGTCATCAGTCAATACATTTCCCTCTCTGTCCTTAATCACTCTAACTTTCTGCACGTCCTTTCCATCTCTATTTCTCTGCTGTGCCAACCTGGATAAATAATTTTCTTCCTCTTTACTTTCCAACCGTGCATACAAGTCATCATACGCCCTCTGTTTGGCCTTTGACACCGCTACCTTCGCCTTACGCTGTGTCTCCCTGTACTCCTGTTTACTCTCTTCGGTTTTCTCAATGTCCCACTTCTTCTTACCTAACCTCTTCCTTTGTACATACTCCTGCACTTCCTCATTCCACCACCAAGTCTCCTTATCTACTCTCCTTCCAGATGACACAACAAGTACTCTCCTACCTGTGTCCCTGATCACATTTGCTGTAGTTGTCCAGTCATCTGGCAGCACTTCCTGACCACCCAAAGCCTGTTTCAACTCCTCCTTGAGGACAACAGGACACTCTTCCTTTTTCAGCTTCCATCACTTTGTCTTCTGCTCTGCCTTTGCCTTCTTCACCTTCCTCACCATCAGCGTCATCCTGCACAACACCATTCTATGCTGTTTGGCAACACTCACCCGCTACTACTTTGCAGTCACTGACTTCCTTCAAATTCCATCACCTGCACAAGATGTAGTCTCCTTGTGTACTCCTCCCTCCGCTTTTATAAGTCACCCTATGCTTTTCTCTCTTCTGGAAGAAAGTATTTACCACAGCCATTTCCATCCTTTTTGCCAAATCTACCAACATCTGTCCTTCTGTGTTCCTGTCCTGGATACCAAATCTGCCCCTCACTTCCCCGTCCCCTCTGTTTCCTGCACCAACATGTCCATTGAAGTCTGCCCCAATGCAATGACCACTCTTCACTCTGCATCACTTCATGTAACTCCCTCCAGAATCTTTCCTCTTCTTGCTCACATCCTGCCTGTGGGGCATAAGCACTGACAACATTGACCGTCACGCCTTCAATTTCTACCTTGAGACTCATCACTCTGTCTGACACTCTTTTCACTTCTAGAACATTCCTGACAAACTCCTCCTTCAAGATGACTCCTACTCCATTTCTCTTCCCTTCCACACCATGAAAAACAGCTTAATCCCTGCTCCTAAGCTTCTAGCCTTGCTACCTTTCCACCTGGTCTCCTGAACACACAGTATGTCCACCTTCCTCCTCTGCATCATGTCAGCCAGCTGTCTACCTTTTCCTTCCATAGTTCCAACATTCAAAATCCCTATTTTCAGTCCTAGACTCATGCCTTTCCTCTTCTCTCTCTGGCAACGGACACGCCTCCCGCCTCTCCTTCTTCGACGTCTTCGACCAACAGTAGTCCAATTTCCATCAGCACCCTGTTGGTTGACAGCACTGATGGCAGTCATTGTTCACCCGGGCCTCGAGCGATCCAGTCTGACATTCTTTGTAGTGACTCGCATATTTTATTTGGCATTTGTTTTACGCCGGATGCCCTTCCTGACGCAACCCTCTGCATTTATCCGGGCTTGGGACTGGCGTGAGGGAGAGACACTGGTTTGTGCCCCTCCACCACGCCTGCATTGTGCGTGTGTGTGCATGCATATATTTTATTTTTATAATATAAAAACGAGGATATATATACAGACACACACACACACACACAGTCGACCCTCTACTTATGAAAACCTCTGAATATGACAAATCCACGTTACGAAGAACACTTTCCTAAATTTTCACCCTCTGTATACTGTTTCGTAACCTCTTATGAAAAATTCAAACGCGCCATTCAAACAATGCGCAATTTACTCTCTCATTGGCTGTTTCCCAACATCCGGCCCCACTGGCCTCCCATTGGCCAGGAGGGAGCTGAACTGTACCCATTCCTGTACCCATACTTCCTGTTTGTCACACGCGTGAAGGAGACTTGAACAGGACTGTTGGCTCGTGAGTTTTTTTTTGAGAGTGATCATTGCAGCATTATATTTCGCTATCCATCCTGGACCCCAAGAAAGTGATTCCCGATGACACCGAAAGGAAGAACCCGGCTCCGTTATCAATCAAAGTGAAGCTTTTTCTTACTTTCGGCTTTTTCCTTTTCTCGGGAGTCGCCACAGTGAATCATCTGATTCGCACATTTGATTTGGTATAGGTTTTTACGTCGGATGCCCTTCCTGTCACAACTCTTTAGCAAATGACAGAAACACGCTGACGGCTTTGCAGCCTACTCTTTACGAAAGTCAGCAATGGTTCTTTTACATGCCTCTCACCATAGACGGTGAGAGACATGGCCCGACTTTGATAACCCAGTTAGCTGCACTGGGGAGGACAGCGACAACCCTGTAGGGACTCGAACCCCCAACCTTTGGATCAGTGATCCTGCGCCCTATCCACTAAACCACCACTGCCCCGATCTATCAATCACTATCAATCAATCAATGCCCGTTCACTATCAATCGAAGTGAAGCTGGAGTTAATAAAAAAATACGAAAGTGGGATGCGGTTGAGCGAAATCGCAAAGGAGTATGGCCGAAACCCCTCAACAAGCGGAATGATATTGAAGCAGAAGGAGGCATTAAAAGCAGATATACAATGACAGGGTAAAGGAGAGATGTACTGTTGGGTTCGTGAGGTTTTTATAGTACTCATTGCAGCTTATTTGAGGAGGTCCGGATGAGCCGCGCCCCGTCTCAAAAGCTCTGCATTCGGCCACGAAGCATTTTTTTGCATGAAATGGGTGGTGCCACAAATGTTCCGTGCACAGAATGCTCCTTGGGACCAGACCTCTGATCTCTTGAGGAAGCAAGTTAATATTGAATTTGGACCTCAGATCTTTCAAACAGGTAATTCCGCTTTAAATACAACACCCGGTCTCAAAAGCTCCGTCGACTGAGCGCTGCGTGTGGGTGGAGCCCGCATTCAGCAGAGCGCGCCGCTGAGAGAGAGAGTTTTTGTGTGTGTGAGTGAGTGAGAGAGAGCGATAAAGACAGACAGTGTTTTTTGCGTGTGTGTGTGTGTGTGTGTGTGTGTGTGTGTGTGTGTGTGTGTGTGTGTGTGTGTGTGTTCTTCTTCTTTTCCTTTTGGCTGTTCCCTTCAGGGGTCGCCACAGCAAATGATCTGCCTCCATCTCACCCTATCCTCTGCATCTTCTACTCTTACTCATAAATCTTCTCTTTGGTCTTCCTCTGGGCCTTCTGTCTGGTCGTTCCAACCTCAGCATCCTACTACCAATGTACTCACTATCCCTCCTCTGTACATGTCCAAACCATCTCAATCTAGCCTCTCTGACTTTGTCTCCAAAACGTCTTACATGTGCTGTCCCTCTGATGTACTCATTCCTGATCCTATCCATCCTCATTACTCCCAAAGAAAACCTCAACATTTTCATCTCTATATGCGTCAATAAAAAATGTTTAATAATGGTTTAATATGTTAATAAAATGTTTAAATGGTTTAATAAATTATTTTCTTTTACTTTTAACACATTTCATACATATTTCATACAAAATTGGTGTACTTTTATAATTTTTAAATGATATGGGGTAGTCTTGGGATCCCTGAAACAAATCATGAGTTTTACATGTAAAATGCACCTCTACTTACGAAAACTCCAGGCTCTGAAAAAGGCTCTGGAACAAATTAATTTCGTGAGTAGAGGGCCGTGTGTGTGTGTGTGTGTGTGTGTGTGTGTGTGTGTGTATACATACATACTTACAGTCATACCTTACTTTACGAAATCAATCCGTTCCAGAAGTGGTTTTGTAACCTGATTTTTTTCGTAAGTTGAGTTGCAATTTACATGTCAAAGGCCTGATTCGTTCCAAGGCCCCCAATACGCACCCCTAAACCCTTAAAAAATATTAAAGTATACCTTTTAAGTCCTCCTTCTGCTTCAATGTCATACCGACTGTAAACGGGTTTCAGCCATATTCCTTTGTGATATCACTCAACCACATGCCACGAGCCTGCTTCTTTTCACTCGCACCGGGAATCACTTTCTTGGGCCCATAATGAATAACGAAGAATAAAGTAGCAATGAGCACACTCGAAAAACTCACGAAACAACAGTAACTCTGTCCTTTACATGTGTTAGAACTCCGTGACGAACAATGAGTTGAAGGCACACAAAAAGCATCATGGATATAATGGAGATGCAGCTTCCTCCTAGCCATTGGGAGGCCAGCAAGGCGGGGTGTTGGGAGATAGCCAATGGGAGAGCAACTCTATCGCGCCAATTTCAAAATAAAATAGAGGATGCTACAAGTGTATTTACGTTTTGTAATGTGAATTTTTTTCATATCCAGAGACACAAATGTTCTGTGAATGTGTTTCGTAACTTTGTGTGTGTGTATATATATATATAGAGTAATCTATCAGCTTGTGTTAGAACATCCCATGGTCTCTCAATATTTTGATTGTAGCATAGGCACAAGACAAGGGTGCATCCTTAGGCCCCAATTGTTCATAATTTTTATAAATCAACTCGTAGAATGTATGGAACAGTTTGGTGGTCGAGGTTTATATATTTCTCCTGATGTTAGTAATTTGTATGCTCTAATGTTTGCGGATGATGTGTCATCAGTCTCGGATAGTGCTCTCCAGCTGCAGAAGAAAATTTATGGTTTAGAAAAATTTTGTCAACTCACTGGAATGAAAGTGAATATTGCGAAGACAAAGGTTATGGCTTTTAGGAATAGTGGTCCTCTGAGATATTATGAAAAATGTTTTTTGTGTGGTCAGAGGCTAGAGGTTGTTTCTCATTCGAGGTATTTGGGAATTGTGTTCACACCTAGGCTAGTTTGGACTAAGGCTCAGACTACTCTAGCCTCTCAAGCTCATTAAGCTCTTATGGCTATCCATAGATATCAAAACAGAGCAGGGGTTTTGGCTTTTGTAGATCTTTTAAAAATATTCGATGCTGTGGTTAAACCTATATTATGTTATGGTTCAGAAATTTGGGGTACCACTTATTGGAAAATTCTTGAGCAAATACAAATAAAAACTTGTAAATATTTCTTGAAAATTGGCAAAATTGTTGTAATAATATGGTTTTAGGAGAATGTGGTCGGTTCCCCCTACAAATTACTTATATATATATATATATATATATATATATATATATATATATATATACACACTCACACAGTGGTATGAAAAAGTATCTGAACCTTTTGGAATTTCTCACATTTCTGCATAAAATCACCATCAAATGTGATCTGATCTTTGTCAAAATCACACAGATGAAAAAACAGTGTCTGCTTTAACTAAAACCACCCAAACATTTATAGGTTTTCATATTTTAATGAGGGTAGCATGCAAACAATGAGAGAAGGGGGAGGAATAAGTAACTGAACCATCACATTTAATATTTTGTGGCCCCCCCCCTTTGACAGCAATCACTTCAACCAGATGCTTCCTGTAGCTGCAGATCAGTCTGGCACATCGATCAGGACTAATCTTGGCCCATTCTTCTTTACAAAACTGCTGTATTTCAGTTAGATTCCTGGGATGTCTCGCATGAATCGCTGTCTTGAGGTCATGCCACAGTATCTCAATAGGGTTCAGTCTGGACTTTGACTTCACCACTCCAGAATGTGTATTTTGTTCTTCTGAAACCATTCTGAAGTTGATATACTTCTGTGTTTTGGATCATTGTGTTGTTGCAACATCCATCCTCTTTTTAGCTTCAACTGTCTAACAGACGGCCTCAGGTTTTCCTGCAAAACATCCTGATAAACTTTTGAATTCATTTTTCCATTAATGATTGCAAATTGTCCAGGCCTCGAGGCAGCAAAACAGCTCTAATTCCCCCATACTGGTATGCAGCTCCAGGTCCATATGGCTTTGCTTGCTTTTTCTGCTGCTTCTCCATTTCTCCTCAGGGCTCTACTTCTCTCTCCTCCTCCTATTCCAATTGCCTTGAGGAAGGCCGCCATGGAAGCAGCCGGGAAGCCCCGGCAGCCAACCTCTACTGTCCAGACCTGGACCGCCCAGCCATTTCTTTTTCCCTCAGTCTCCAGCGTTATATACTTGTTTCTTTTCAGCTCCTCTGAGATCTCCACCCTCTCCTCACTTGGCACTGTCAGCTCGATAACCCCCATCCTCTTAGTGCTATTTGATAACAGCAGCATATCAGGTCTGAGGTTTGTCTCTGCCACTTTCTCTGGGACCTTGAGTTTCTTATCCAGGTCAACTAAGAGGTGCCAGTCTGCTGCCCCATCCAAATAATTACCTGCTGATATTTTGCCAAAACTTCTGTGGAGTGTCCAAGTGCCTTTTTGTGAACATTAAACAATCAACAATGTTTTTTTAGACAGCGGCTTCCTCCTATGAGTCCTCCAATGAACACCATTCTTGGCCATTGTTTTACATATAGTTGATGTGTGCACAGAGATGTTGGACTGTGCCAGTGATTTCTGTAAGTCTTTAGCAGACACTCCAGGTTTTTTTTTTTTTTTTTCCTCTCTGAGTATTCTGCGCTGAACTCTTGCTGTCATCTTTGGTGGACGGCCACTCCTTGGGAATGAAGCAACAGTGCCAAACTCTCTCCATTTGTAGACAACTTGCCTGACTGTCAATTGATGAACATCCAGACTTTTAGAGATGGCTTTGTATCCTTTCCCAGCTTTATACAAATCAACAATTCTTGATCGCAGGTCTTCAGACAGCTCTTTTGAGCAAGCCATGGTGCACATCAGACAATGCTTATCATCAAGACAATTCTTACCAGGTATGTGTTTTATAGTGGGCAGGGCAGCTTTAGGCCACTCATCAGTGATTGGGCACACGCCTGACTTAAATTGTTTGGTAAAAATTGATTTCAATTGCTTTTTAAGTCTCCTTAGGCAGAGGGTTCAGTTACTTATTCCTCCCCCTTCTGTCATTGTTTGCATGCTATCCTCATTAAAATATGAAAACCTATAAATGTTGGGGTGGTTTTAGTTAAAGCAGACACTGTTTTTTCATCTGTGTGATTTTGACAAAGTTCAGATCACATTTGATGGTGATTTTATGCAGAAATGTGAGAAATTCCAAAAGGTTCAGATACTTTTTCATACCACTGTAAATAATCAAAAAATATCACAGTACAAAATTAAAAAGCTTTTACTTAATCATTACTATATTGTATATATAATATACTAGTCCTTCTAAAAAAATTAGCATATTGTGATAAAGTTCATTATTTTCTGTAATGTACTGATAAAATTTACACTTTCATATATTTTAGAGCTAACTGGGTTATCAAAGGCTGGCCATGCCTCTCACTGTCTATGGTGAGAGGCATGTAAAAGAACTATTGCTGACTTACGTAAAGAGTAGCCTGCAAAGTTGTCAGCGTGTTTCTGTCCCTTGCTAAAAAGGGTGGTGACAGGAAGGGCATCCGACGTAAAAAACCTCTGGCAAATCAAACGTGCGAATCAGATGATTCGCTGTGGCGACTCCCGAGTAAAAGGTAAAAAGCCGAAAGGAAGACAGACGGACATATTTTAGATTCATTGCACACCAACTGAAATATTTCAGGTCTTTTATTGTTTTAATACTGATTATTTTGGCATACAGCTCATGAAAACCCAAAATTCCTATCTCAAAAAAATTAGCATATTTTATCCGACCAATAAAAAAAAGGGCTTTTAATACAAAAAAATCAACCTTCAAATAATTATGATCAGTTATGCACTCAATAAATGCAGCCATGAGGTGGGGGGGCACTAACCAGTGTCTCTCCCCCTCATGCCGGTCCCAAGCCCGGAGAAATGCAGAGGGTTGTGTCAGGAAGGGCATCCGACGTAAAACCAATGCCAATTACTTAAAATGCAAATCAAAAGTATTACCTCCATACCGGATCGGTCGAGGCCCGGGTTAACAACGACCGCCATCAGTGCTGTCAATCAACAGGGTGCTGATGGAAATTGGACTACTGTTGGTCGAAGACGTCGAAGAAGGAGAGGTGGGAGGCGTGTCCGTAGGCAGAGAGGGAAGAGGAAAGGCATGAGTCTAGGACTGAGAGTGGGGACTTTGAATGTTGGAACTATGCACAGAAAAGGTAGAGAGCTGGTTGACATGATGCAGAGGAGGAAGGTGGACATACTGTGTGTTCAGGAGACCAGGTGGAAAGGTAGCAAAGCTAAAAGCTTAGGAGCAGGGTTTAAGCTATTTTATCACGGTGTGGATGGGAAGAGAAATGGAGTCGGAGTCATCTTGAAGGAGGAGTTTGTCAGGAATGTTCTAAAAGTGAAAAGAGTGTCAGACAGAGTGATGAGTCTCAAGTTAGAAATTGAAGGTGTAATGCTCAATGTTGTTAGTGCTTATGCCCCACAGGCAGGATGTGAGCTAGAAGAGAAGGAGAGATTCTGGAGTGATTTAGATGAAGTGATGCAGAGTACCACCAGAGGTGAAAGAGTGGTCATTGGTGCAGACTTCAATGGACATGTTGGTGCAGGAAACAGAGGGGACGAGGAAGTGATGGGCAGGTTTGGTATCCAGGACAGGAACGCATGAAGGACAGATGTTGATAGATTTTGCAAAAAGGATGGAAATGGCTGTGGTGAATACTTTCTTCGAGAAGAAACAGGAGCATAGGGTGACTTATAAAAGCGGAGGTAGGAGCACACAGGTAGACTACATCTTGTGTAGGCGATGTAATTTGAAGGAAGTCAGTGACTGCAAAGTCATCGTGGGTGAGAGTGTTGCCAAACAGCATAGGATGGTGGTGTGCAGGATGACTCTGATGGTGAGAAAGGTGAAAAGGCAAAGGCAGAGCAGAAGACAAGGTGGTGGAAGCTGAAAAAGGAAGAGTGTCGTGGTTGTCTTCAAGGAGGAGTTGAAACAGGCTTTGGGTGGCCAGGAAGTGCTTCCAAATGACTGGACAACCACAGCAAATGTGATCAGGGACACAGGTAGGAGAGTACTTGGTGTGTCCTCTGGAAGGAAAGTAGATAAGGAGACTTGGTGGTGGAATGAGGAAGTGCAGGAGTGTGTACAAAGGAAGAGGTTAGCCAAGAAGAAGTGGGACATTGAGAGGACCGAAGAGAGTAAACAGGAGTACAGGGAGACACAGCGTAAGGCGAAAGTAGCAGTGGCTAAGGCCAAACAGAGGGCATATGATGACTTGTATGATAGGTTGGATAGTAAAGAGGGAGAAAATGATCTATACAGCTTGGCACAGCAGAGAAATAGAGATGGAAAGGACGTGCAGCAAGTTAGATTGATAAAGGACAGAGAAGGAACTCTATTGACTGATGACAGAAGTGTGCTGGGAAGATGGAAAGAGTACGTTGAAGAGCTGATGAATGAGGAAAATGAGAGAGAAAAAAGAGTAGAAGAGGTAACCATTGAGGGGCAGGATGTAGCAAAGATCAGTAAGGGTGAAGTGAGAAGGGCATTGAAGAGGATGAAGAATGGAAAGGCAGTTGGTCCTGATGATATACCTGTGGAGGTATGGAAGTGTCTAGGAGAGGTAGCAGTAGATTTTCTGACAAGAACATTCAACACGGTACTAGATAGTGAGTAGATGCCGGAGGAGTGGAGGAGAAGTGTGCTGGTGCCCATTTTTAAGAACAAGGGAGACGTGCAGAGTTGCAGCAACTACAGAGGGATAAAGTTGATGAGCCATACGATGAAGTTATGGGAAAGAATAGTGGAAGCTAGACTAAGGGCAGAAGTCAGCATTTGTGAACAACAGTTTGGTTTCATGCCAAGAAAGAGCACCACAGATGCAATGTTTGCCTTGAGGATGTTAATAGAGAAGTACAGAGAAGGTCAGAGGGAGCTACATTGTGCCTTTGTGGATCTGGAAAAAGCATATGACAGGGTGTCAAGAGAAGAACTGTGGTATTGCATGAGGAAGTCTGGAGTGGCAGAGAAGTATGTTAGAGTGGTGCAGGACATGTATGAGAGATGTAAGACAGTGGTGAGGTGTGCTGTCGGTGTGACCGATTTAATTCAAGGTGGAGGTGGGACTGCATCAAGGGTCAGCTCTGAGCCCCTTCTTGTTTGCTATGGTGATGGACAGGCTGACAGACGAGGTGAGACAAGAATCTCCATGGACTATGATGTTTGCAGATGACATCGTGATCTGTAGTGAGAGCAGAGAACAAGTGCAGGAAAATCTCGAGAGGTGGAGGTATGCCCTGGAAAGGAGAGGAATGAAGGTTAGCCTCAGAAAATCAGAATACATGTGTGTGAATGAGAAGGACCCAGGAGGAACGGTGATGTTACAGGGAGCAGAGATAACATCGAAGGTGGAGGATTTTAAGTACTTAGGCTCAACAATCCAGAGCAATGGAGAGTGTGGAAAAGAGGTGAAGAAGTGTGTGCAGGCAGGCTGGAATGGTTGGAGAAAAGTATCCGGTGTGATGTGCGATAGGAGAGTGTCAGCAAGAATGAAGGGAAAAGTGTACAAGATGGTGGTGAGGCCAGCGATGTTGTATGGCTTAGAAACAGTGGCGCTGAGGAAAAGGCAGGAGGCAGAGCTGGAGGTAGCGGAGATGAAAATGTTGAGGTTCTCCCTGGGAGTAACGAGGATGGATAGGATCAGAAATGAGTATATCAGAGGGACAGCCCACGTAAGATGTTTTGGAGACAAAGTCAGAGAGGCTCGATTGAGATGGTTTGGACATGTACAGAGGAGGGATAGTGAGTATATTGGCAGTAGGATGCTGAGGTTGGAACTACCAGGCAGAAGACCTCGAGGAAGACTGAAGAAGAGATTTATGGATGTGGTGAAGGAAGACATGAAGGTTGTTGGAGTCAGAAAAGAAGATGCGGAGGACAGGGTGAGGTGGAGGCGGATGATTTGCTGTGGCGACCCCTGAAGGGAGCAGCCGAAAGTAAAAGAAGAAGAAGTTATGCACTCAATAGTTGGTTGGGAATCCTTTTGCAGAAATGACTGCTTTAATGCGGCATGGCATAGAGGCAATCAGCCTGTGGCACTGCTGCGTTGTTACGTAGGCCCACTATGCTTCGATAGCAGCCTTAAGCTCATCCACAGTGTTGGGTCGGGTGTCTCTCAACTTTCTCTTCACAATATCCCACAGATTCTCTATGGGGGTTCAGGTCAGGAGAGTGAGCAGGCCAATTGAGCACAGTAATACCATGGTCAGTAAACCATTTACCAGTGGTTTTGGCACTGTGAGCAGGTGCCAAGTCGTGCTGAAAAATGAAATCTTCATCTCCATAAAGCTTTTCAGCAGATGGAAGCATGAAGTGCTCCAAAATCTCCTGATAGCTAGCTGCATTGACCCTGCCCTTGATAAAACACAGTGGACCAACACCAGCAGCTGACATGGCACCCCAGACCATCACTGACTGTGGGTACTTGACACTGGACTTCAGGCATTTTGGCATTTCCTTCTCCCCAGTCTTCCTCCAGACTCTCAATAATACTCTTAGACAATAATGAACTTTATCACAATATGCTAATTTTTTTAAATGGACCTGTGTGTGTGTGTGTGTGTGTGTGTGTGTAGATATACATGGAAGCATGAAGTGCTTCGAAATGTCCTGATAGCTAGCTGCATTGACTCTGCCCTTGATGAAACACAGTGGACCAACACCAGTCACTGACTGAGGGTACTTGACACTGGACTGCAGGCATTTTGGCATTTCCTTCTCCCCAGTCTTCCTCCAGATTCTGGCACCTTGATTTCCGAATGACATGCAAAATTTGCTTTCATCCGAAAAATGTACTTTGGACCACTGAGCAACAGTCCAGTGCTGCTTCTCTGTAGTCCAGGTCAGGCGCTTCTGCCGCTGTTTGTGGTTCAAAAGTGGCTTGACCTGGGGAATGCGGCACCTGTAGCCCAGTCCACTGCTTCCACAGGTCCCCCAAGGTCTGGAATCTGCGCTTCTCCACAATCTTCCTCAGGGTCCCGTCACCTCTTCTGGTTATGCAGCGTTTTCTGCCACACTTTTTCCTTCCCACAGCCGTCCCACTGAGGTGCCTTGATACAGCACTCTGGGAACAGCCTATTCGCTCAGAGATTTCTTTCTGTGTCTTACCCTCTTGCTTGAGGGTGTCAATGATGGCCTTCTGGACAGCAGTCTGGTCAGCAGTCTTACCCATGATTAAAAGCCTCAGGAATCTTTTGCAGGTGTTTAGAGTTAGTTGGTTGATTCAGATGATTAGGTTAATAGCTCGTTTAGAGTACCGTTTCATGATATGCTAATTTTTTGAGATAGGAATTTTGGGTTTTCATGAGCTGTATGCCAAAATCATCGGTATTAAAACAATAAAAGACCTGAAATATTTCAGTTGGTGTGCAATGAATCTAAAATATAGGAAAGTTTAATTTTTATCAGTACATTACAGAAAATAATTAACTTTATCACAATATGCTAATTTTTTGAGAAGGACTAGTATATAAAGAACATGAAAGTGTGACGTAATGAAGTCTCAGCTGGACCCAGAATGCAGGACGTAGTGTGAGATGTTAGACTGGATTTATTATTCAAAGGCGAAGCACTTAAGGAGAGCGCACACACTTTAAATACAGTACTCATTACGAAGAAAAACACAAACAACATTAAACACTGGAACCAGGAGCCAGAGAGAACACAAAGAAACAGGGACGTGATGTGAGACAATCTTCTGGCGCAGAGGTAAGCGTGCAGTTTGTTTTTATTTGGAGTAGACGAGAGGAGTGAATTCAGGTGTGAACAACTGCACATCAGCCCTAGCAGCTCAGTCACGCCCCTCGGCCGGAGCAGGGACAAAACAGTTCGAGAACACAGGGAAGCAAGGACATGATGTGAGTCAATCCTTTGATGCATAGGTGAGCGTGCTTGTGTTTATTGGGAGTAGATTTGAGGAGTGCATTCAGGTGTTTGTATCAAGAACAAGCAAGTGAACTACTTTCGGTGGAGCGCCTCACATATTGTAAGCGTTGATGAGCTGTTTTAAGCTTCATGTAAAGTGACCATTGGAACCATTTACAAGCAGAAAGGTCGCATCATAGAGAATGTTATAGGTTATATTTGATATTGTATTTGATATTTGATGAGTGAATCTGATTAAAATCTATCAATTTTAAATTAGTTTTCTTGAATTTAATTTATTTGAAATTAATCTTGATATTATTTGATATATTTGATGTTATTTTACAATGTTATGTTTATAATAATTTATTTAGGAGTGTTTTCTGAGGTACGGTAATGGTATTTATGGATGTACAGTGAGTTGTCGACTTACGACCGCGTTTGGTTCTGGCAGACTGGTCGTAACTGATCTGGTCGTATGTCGACTTTCCATCCAAATACACTCATGCCAAACAAAAACAGATGAATAAATCTCGCGCACTTAAATCTATACATCTATTTTCAATTCCACGTCACTGTGACACGCAGTGGAGAGCCAATCCTTTCTGTACTCCACTGTGTGGGCTGGCCCCATAGCTTCAAACTCCAATTTTATTGGATTATAACAACAGCCACAGACTGCGCGTGTTGTTTGGGTAAAGAGATAAATTTCCTTCGTTTTGATCAGCTCATTTCCACGAAGCCAAGCACAGCTGCAAAGCAAACACAAAAGGACAGACATGAAAAAACTTCAACCCGCAGACCAGCTGATTGCCAAAACTTGGGACGCGCTTTCTATCACATAAACACTGCAGCGTGCGAGTCCAATAAAATTAGAGTTTCAAGGTATCGGACCCGCCCACACAGAAAGGATTGACTCTCAGCTTTGCGCCACAGTGACGTGGCATTGAAAGTAGATGAATAGATTTGCTCTGAGCAGTTAGAAAGTGAAGCTGCATCATCTCCTGCTTGGCCTTTTAAGATGCTGGCGCTGCCGGCAGCCCAAACAACTGTCGTGCGCAACACTCGTACTGCCTTGGATCATGCTTCACCACTTTTGCGGTCGTGAAGTTGATCAGACGTAACTCGCATAGGTCGTAAGTCGACGACTCACTGTATAGTACAGTATGAACGTCATACGTCACTGGAACATACAGTAACAAATTAGGTTTTTTTTTCAACTTGCCTTCGGTCGTTCGGAACCAAACTAAAACTAAGTTGGGGAGCGTCTGTAATAATGATCACACATGACTAAAAATGTAGCCAAACCAAAAAAGAAAAAATGTCATTCATCTGGTAATTGATGACAAGCTTCAAGTCTACATGCATTTTTTTTTCTTTGCTTGTTTCCTATTGTTTATCCCAATATAAAATTCCTTTTTTTTATTTTTAATTGAATAATGCTAATTCGACCAAAAAGAACTTTTTTTCTTCCTGGATTGGATTTTGTGTGACTTGCATGTTTGAATGTGGTTTCCAGTCATGTGCCGGTTCCCTTTCTGTTCACATGTGGACATCTTTGCATCATGCAGACAGCATAGGCATAGGGGAAGGTTGCTATGATTGAGAGGGGCTGTTAGTTTTATTCCTTTTTTTGCTCTCGATGTTTTCAAGTGTTTCAGCTTTTCTGGGATTTTTTTTCTGATAAGCCAAGAGTTATTTTTGAGACTTTAAAGGTTATTTTTTAAGTTCTTTTTAAGATTTAAATGACTGAAAACTTAGAAATCTACCTCTGATTATCGCCATGTTTATGGATGCCGGGACTGGGTCACTCCTGGGGAAACCTGTTGGTTTTCTTTGCTGTGTGATCTCCATTGTGGCCGCAGCAGCTGCCATCTTGAATTTGCATGCTGCATAATTTCATTTATATTCGTGCGTATTTGCCTCCTTTTACCTTCCTGAAAGCACTCCTTTTTTAATTTTTATTTTTTATGACTGTGCTTATCAAAGTGTGACTAAGAATTAACACCAATCAAAACACTAAAAGCAACAGTAGAATCATAAGCAGAAGCTAAAAAATTTACGAGCTCTGAAAATCTTCTTTTCCTTTCGGCTGTTCCCTTCAGGGGTCGCCACAGAAAATCAGCTGCCTCCATCTCACCCTATCCTCTGCATCTTCTCTTATGCCAAACACCTTCATGTCCTCCTTCACCTCGTCCATAAATCTCTTTGGTCTTCCTCTAGGCCTTCTGCCTGGTAGTTCCAGCCTCAGCATCCTACTACCAATATACTCACTATCCCTCCTCTGTACATGTCCCAACCATCTCAATCTAGGCTCTCTGACTTTGTCTCCAAAACATCTTACATGTGCTGTCCCTCTGATGTACTCATTCCTGATCCTATCCATCCTCGTTACTCCCAAAGAGAACCTCAACATTTTATTCTTCCATACAACATCGCTGGCCTCAACACCGTCTTGTACACTTTTCCTTTCATTCTTGCCGATATCCTCCTGTCACACATCATAACGTGACACTTTTTTCTCCGACCATTCCAACCTGCCTACACACGCTTCTTCACCTCTTTTCCACACTCTCCACTGCTCTGGATTTTTGAGCCTAAGAACTTAAAATCCTCCACCTTCCTTATCTCTGCTCGCTGTAACCTCACCATTCCTCTTTGGTCTTTGTCGTTCACACACATGTATTCTATCTTACTGAGGCTAACTTTCATTCCTTTCCTTTCCAGGGCATTCCTCCACCTCTCTAGATTTTCCTCCACTTGTTCTCTGCTCTCACTACAGATCACAGTATCATCTGCAAACATCATAGTCCATGGAGATTCTTGCCTAACCTCGTCTTTCAGCCTGTCCATCACCTTAGCAAACAAGAAGGGGCTCAGAGATGATCCTTGAAGTAGTCCCACCTCCACCTTGAACTCTTCTGTCACGCTGACAGCACACCTTACCACTGTCTTACATCTCTCATACATGTCCTGCACCACTTCAACATACTTCTCTGCCACTCTAGACGTCCTCATGCAGTACCACAGTTCCTCTCTCGGCACCCTGTCATATGCTTTCTCAAGATCCACAAAGGCACAATGCAGCTCCCTCTCACCCTCTCTGTACTTCTCTTTTGAAATCTACTGCTACCTCGCCGAGACACTTCCATACCTTCACAGGTATGTCATCTGGACCAACTGCCTTTCCATTCTTCATTCTCTTCAATGCCCTCCTCACTTCACCCTTACTTTCTTACCCTCATCTTTGCTACTTCCTGGTCCTCAACGGTCACCTTATTTACTTTTTTCTCCCTCATTTTCCTCATTCATCAGCTCTTCAAAGTACTCTTTCCATCTTCCCAGCACACTTCTGTCAATACATTTCCCCCTCTATCCTTTATCAATCTAACTTGCTGCACGTCCTTCCCATCTCTCACTCTCTGCTGTGCCAACCTGTATAGATCATTTTCTCCCTCGTTACCGTCCAACCTAACGGACATCTCATCATACGCCCTCTGTTTGGCCTTTGAAACCGCGACCTTCGCCTTACGCTGCATCTTCCTGTACTCTACTCTCTTCAGTCCTCTCAGTGTCCCATTCTTCCTAGCTAACCTCTTCTTTTGTACACACTCTTGCACTTCCTCATTCCACCACCAAGTCTCCTTCTCTACTTTCCTTCCAGAGGACACAGCAAGCACTCTCCCATCTGTCTCCCTGATTTTATTAGCTTTGGTTGCCCAGTCATCTGGAAGCACTTTCTGACCACCCAAAGCCTGTTTCAACTCCTCCTTGAAGACAACACGACACTCTTCCTTTTTCAGCGTCCACCACTTTGTCTCCTGCTCTGCCTTTGCCTTCTTCACCTTCTTCACCATCAGCGTCATCCTGCACACCACCATCCTATGCTGTTTGGCAACACTCTCACCCACTACTACTTTGCAGTCATTGACTTCCTTCAAATTACATCGCCTGCACAAGATGTAGTCTACTTGTGTACTCCTCCCTCCACTTCTATAAGTCACCCTATCTCCTGTCTTTTCTGGAAGAAAGTATTCACCACAGCCATTTCCATCCTTTTTGCAAAATCTACCAACATCTGTCCTTCTGCGTTCCTATCCTGGATACCAAATCTGCCCATCACTTCCTCGTCCCCTCTGTTTCCTGCACCGACATGTCCAGTGAAGTCTGCCCCAATGACCACTCTTTCACCTCTGGGGGTCCTCTGCATCACTTCATCTAACTCACTCCAGAATCTCTCCTTCTATTTTTGCTCACATCCTGCCTGTGGGGCATAAGCACTAACAACATTGAACATCACACCTTCAACTTCTAACTTGAGACTCATCACTCTGTCTGACACTCTTTTCACTTCTAGAACATTGCTGACAAACTCCTCCATTTCTCTTCCCATCCACACCATGATAAAACGGCTTAAACCCTGCTCCTAAGCTTCTAGCCTTGCTACCTTTCCACCTGGTCTCCTGAACACACAGTACCTTCCTCCTCTGCATCATGTCAGCCAGATTTCTTGCTTTCCCTGTCATAGTTCCAACATTCAAAGTCCCCACTCTCAGTCCTAGACTCATGCCTTTCCTCTTCTCTCTCTCTCTCTCTCTCTGCCTATGGACATGCCTCCCGTGTCTCCTTCGACCAACCGTAGTCCAGTTTCCACCAGCACCCTGTTGGTTAACAGCACTGATGTCGGTCGTTGTTAACCTGGGCCTTGACTGATCCGATCTGGAGGTCATATTGATGCTTTGCATATCAAATTTTGTGCCAGTTTTAAGTCAGATGCCCTTCCTGACACGACCTTCTGCATTTATCCGGACTTGGGACTGCGTGAGAGAGAACACCGGCTTGTGCCCCCCGCATGGCTGCATTTTACCTGCTTTTAAAATAAAGCTTTTTATTTTCTTACACAGTCATCCCGTGTGTGTGTTCGAGAGATTGATGCAGGTATAAAAAACAAATTCAGATAGGAATGGCTTGACAGGAAAGTTTTGATACGTATTGGCAAGGGAGAACCAATCTCGGTCGTTGTCAGGGACTTCATTAAGAAAGTTGATGCCCCAGGGAAGGTGATTTGTACAATCTGTGATGACTTGATTTATTATGCATCCCGGGGATGGAGAGCACTCGAAAGTCATACTGACAGTGTGAAACATCGAAAGCAAGTTGAATTGAATCAGACGAACTATTCTCTATTGGCAGCATTCAAACTGGGGTCATTGACATTGCCCGACACCAGAAAAGACGGCAAAAGAAAAGCAAAGGATGAGTGTGATTGCGAGCAAAAATGAGCAAGGTTAGACCATCAGAAGGAACAGAAAGAGAAGGCACAGCGGAGAGCTAAAAAGATTATGTGGAATCAGGTGTGCGTGTTTCGCGCTCCACCCACGTGTGACTTCAACACGCACAGAGAGAGAGAGGCCAAAACCACAGTCTCCCACAACACAGACCATAACATAATGTACTGTATTCAATATTTTTTTCACTTAATTTGCAGTCCTGTGGTATGAGTTACAGTACCGTTAACTTTTGTTCAAAAGATGATGGAACGGATTAAGACCATTTACATTATTTGTAATTGGAAAAGTGGATTTGGAATTCGAACAGCCTTCTGGAATGGATTAAGTTTGAGAACCGAGGCTCCACTGTGTTAGTGTTTTGGATCCGCAATGTACGGCTTGCTCGGGTTATCTGTGGTTGTGTTAAGTGAGTTATCAAAGGAACTCAAGCAATTTAGAATGTTTACCTTTGATAGGTTGAATACTTACTGCACCCCCTCACTTCCATCACTGTCACCACTGCGCTGCTCAAAAGAGAAAGCACAGCAAACATGAACTGGTGGAAGTCAACATTCAGTGCTGTGGAGTTGACATGTTAAAAAGAGTTTTGTTTTCTGCTTGATATCTGCATACAAAAATAAATAAACTCTTTTAAAAATAGCAACCAAAGTAACAAGGGTTTATCACTCGATAAATTTAGAAATGGCTCTTATTGATATATTCAAGTTGCTCTTGCTTGATGGTCCCAACAGTAGCCAGTATTTTCATTATGATCTGTGGATGCATGCTGATCCAGGTGCGATGGGCATAGAGCTGTATGACATGTGGACAGAAATATTGTTGATATGTTGCATTGTTTTGCCGAGATCTGGTGTTTTGCTAAATAAAGTCAGAAGCTGGTTAAGAGACTGCAATCTATAATAATAATTCAAGATTAGGAACAGGAAGTTATATATCTTTTATTTATTTTAAATATATTTTTTCTCTCTGTTTCAGGCAGGCGTGGGCACTGGTGTCAGTCGTTGGTGGAGGAAATGAGTCGTGCTCAGAGGAGGTCCGTGAACATGAGAACCATGACACAGGAGGAAAGGCACTGGCACGTCGTGACTTTGTGACTGTGGACGGCACGCGATTTTTTGTCTCTGCCTACAGTGAATGGTGGAACGGTTAGAGAATCACTCCAAATCACAGCACGTTTTAACACTGTGAACTGATGCTCCTTTAAAATACCATTACCTTATTACAACTTGTTGTGTGTACCATGTTTCCCTGAAAATGACACCTAACCACAAAATAAGACCGAGCGTGATTTTATAAGATGTCAGAAATGTCCTCTGTTCATCTTCATATTTTCGTTTAGCTTTGCATTTTGCCATTTTTACAAAGAGGGTAAGCAGGCATGTAAAGAAAATGTTTACTTAATTTCCCAGCATTGGACGTCATCCACTCAGATGATTGGCGGTCACTTATGTGTCACACGCGGCATAAAAAAACACCCAACCTGTCAAAATTATTTAAAAATATTATTTATTTGTTTTTAATCATGGATGTGGTGAAGGAGGACATGAAGGTCGTTGGTGTAAGAGAAGATGCAAAGGATAGGATGAGAAGGAGGCAGATGATTCGCTGTGGCGACCGCTGAAGGGAAAAGCCGAAAGGAAAAGAAGAAGAAGAACCTCTGAAGGATTTAAATGTGTTTTAAGATTAAAAAACAAACATGAAAAGAGGCAAAGAGCCACAATATATAGAAATATAAGAGGCAAAGAGCCACATTCTTATTGATCAAGAGCCGTGTGTTCGCCACCCCTGAAATAGACAGAGGAGTAAGCCTGCACTGTCATTTTATCGCAGCGGTAAATAGGAAAGACTGGAATGCTACAGAATACAGTAGAATATGCCGCGAACACTTTGTATCAGGTAAATATACATTATTTTTTATATATATATATATATATATATATATATATATCTCAATAAAATATGTGAATTTATACAACCATTATAAGTAGTGATAATTGTAATTTATTATTGCATAAGCGTTTGTTTGTGTCGGTCTATTTGGGGAGAGAACACATACCTTAGCTATTATGAGGTGGTAGTCTCTCTTCCCGGTTCCTGGCTCCCATTGTTGCATACAGCTTGCAAATCCGGCAATAAAATACTTGTAAGCTTCCATTGATTGGGAAGCTTTTAACACTCTGCCAGTAAACGGGCCATGGACAAGATATGTACAAAGATCCAAGTAGGCAAAAGCAGGAAGGGAAGAATGGTCGCATTCTAACACATTCCTAAACATTGACTGTGGCATTAGATATGGATCGGCAATCCCCAGCTGCTTTATTTTACTCAGATACCTCGCCCTCTGGTCAACTGTCAGATGATTGACAACGTCTCACAATATTATAGTGTCATTGTTTTTGCCTTCGACACTCTCGCATATTTTGCTTTCGCTGTCATTATCGGTTGTTGTTGAAGCCATGCTTAGTGAATCGTGTGTGTGTATGTGTGTTCTGGATCACGCTTGCCGTTCATGTGGCGCATGAAGGTATTGGGGTCACATGACAGCAAAACCTCAATTCATTGGCCTGATACTCGCTCAATCTAGGGCTCTAGGTGAAAGTGCTGACTCCTCTATTAGGCAGCTTTGCCTAAGATACGCTATCAAAGCGTCAATCCTTGCGCGTTCAGGCTCAGTCAATGACGTCAGTGACTGCTTTAAAATGAGGACATACACTTGCGTCCAGAAAAATCGCTAAAATCACTCAATTCGGTTCTGGGTAAAATATTTAAAAAATAAGCCCGAGTATCATATTTCGGTATGAAAATTAAGTCCTGTCTTATTTTCGGGTAAACATGGTAGATATTTATGAGGCAGTGTCTATTTGGCTTTTGTATCGGCATTGTGCAACTACTCATTTACATTCAGCATTGATCAAAGTGCTTCATCATTCCTGCTTCCACAAGGGTCCTAAATCATGAAACCATAAACATAACCTTAAACATGTCTTCAACTGAAGCATTAAAGATTTACTTTATGGGGGGGGGGGCTTGTGGCTTGTGGTTTTTCATAGATTCCCATAAAGTTTAAACATTTGAATGCCTAGACCAGGGTCAGGGGTGGCCCAGTGGTAAGGTGCAGGATTAGTGATCCTAAGGTTGGAGGTTCAAGCCCAACCATCAGCGGGTTGTCACTGCTCTCCTAGTGCAGCTGACTGGGTCACTAAAGGCTGGCCTTTCTCTTGCTGTCTGATGTGAGGTTCATCTAAAAGAACCATTGCTGACTTTCATCAAACTGCCTTTCAAAAGAGGCATCTATTTCTGCCATGCGATGGCCTGCTTGGTGTGTACTCTGCCCACCCCAAGAGTCGGCTGAGATGGGCATCAGCTTTTCCGTGACTGTAATTAGGATTAAGAAGTTCAGAAAAAAATGAATGAATACTCAGACCTTGCATGCACACAGACACAACTACACACACGTGCACACATTCCCAGATTAAAGATGCACCCACACAGGATGTGAGCAATGCGATAATTTCTTTGAAGCTTAAGTACACACAAAATGTGAGCCACTCCACCGAAAGTAGCCTGTTGCATACAAAAATGAGCTTTTTACACAGATAGAGTAGGCCGAAAGCTGCAAAATGCAGCAAAAGGTTTGTCGATACCTTGAAAACTGACCGAGCTATGCCATTTCTTGTGTCAGCATTCAACTAAAAATTTCACAAGATGTTTTAGAGGAAAAATGAGCACAAAGACCGCCCTTCTTCCAAGATCATTTAGTCCTGAGCAACCAAACATTTTTATGCACCTCAGCCAAACTTTTAGAAAACATGTCGAGGAAGAGTTTTTGGAAGAGATAAGAGAAATCATCCTCATTTTAATCTGACATGCTCTTTTTAAACCCATCTCAGTCACTGTGGTAATCCCCCCAAAATGAACAAAAACAACTATTTTTCACTTCTGTTTATTCCAATAAGATCAGTATGTATCTTTTTGACAATTATATAAAGGTTCAAATGCTTTCAAATGATACTGATTGAAAAAAAAAAACACTGTCAGGTTCAAACAATCACACTGAAATGAAGAAAACTATTTATAAGAAAACTATATAACAAAATTCTCTGATGTCTTTACAAGTAAGCTTCATCAACTCACCATTACTGTCTTTATCTATGTCCTGCTCAGCAGAAAGGATCACATCATCACAAACACAACAAACTGACTCATGCAAACTTTTATTAACAGATGCCTCTTCATCAACATCAAAATTAAAATCATCAACACAGCGAGCATCATCAACAGTTTGTTCATCTGTAAAAGGAATGAAACATTTCAGTATTTTTCAGGTCCTGACCAATTTTCGTACAAAACTAAACAACCCACGATCCAGCATGTCCGGCCATTCTTCTTGTGTGTGGATTATAGTGTGTCTCATACCAAACTGGGTGAAAAATTGGAAAGGAAAACCAGTAAGTTTTGCTACTGTTTTTATCTAGATTTATTTAAAAATGGGGGAAAAAAAGACATTTTTAGTGAGTTTTAGTCGATTTCATGTGAGCAAGTGATAGTTGAATACTTGTTTTAATAGTGTATGCAAAAATCCAAATTTCAATAAAAATGGACCATTTTTACTGGCCTTTATCTCAAAAGTGGTCTGTGCGACGGGTGCCTACTTTCGGTGGAGCGCCTCACAAATTACCACGCTTTTGATTTTCAGCATTGTTAGCAGAATTGAGTGATTTTTTCCTACAGTAAAGGCTCCACTGGACCTTTTTATTTATCATCGTGTATTGTTTTTGTTTATTTTAGCTCTGTTTGTCCTAATAAATAGTGTATTATTATCAGTGCATGGATCCACACCACAGAAATAAGTTGCTCTTCTATGTTGATGTAGGTGGAATCATTACACATATGCATTGTTTTATATCGAAAATGTTTTGAAGCACTCACAGTTTACCGGCATCTTTAAGCTCTGATTAGTTATTACTTGAATTACATCATGTAAAAGTTCAACTCCATTTATCTCCTCCCACTTTGCGTAATTTGAGAAAACTTGACCTCTTATTGCTCATTTTTCTGGTGTACATGTGCTTTACATGATCACTTTCCGCTTCCTGTGTGGACACAGCTTTACTGTTTTCATGACATTGTGTATTTTCCTCTCAGAAGTATTTTATTCTTTTTCTTCCTGAACAGTATTCATTTTCACTTTAATAAGACTGCTCTAATCTGCTGTTCTTTCACCAGCTTTTCATATTTCCCATCGTAAGATGTTAATATGAAAAACAAACAAAAGAAATGCACTTTATCATGTTCGTCATTCTTCTTCTTTTTCTTTCGGCTGTTCCCTTCAGGGGTCGCCACAGCAAATGATCTGCCTCCAGATATCCCTATCCTCTGCATCTTCTACTCTTACTCCAACGACCTTCATGTCCACCTTCACCACATCCATAAATCTTCTCTTTGGTCTTCCTCTGGGCCTTCTGCCTGGTAGTTCCAACCTCAGCATCCTACTGCCAATATACTCACTATCCCTCCTCTGTACATTTCCAAACCATCTCAATCTAGCCTCTCTGACTTTGTCTCCAAAACATCTAACATGTGCTGTACCTCTGATGTATTCATTCCTGATCCTATCCATCCTTGTTACTCCCAGAGAGAACCTCAACATTTTCATCTCTGCTACCTCCAACTCTGACTCCTGTCTTTTCCCCAGAGCCACTGTCTCTAAACCAGACAACATCGCTGGCCTCATCATCGTCTTGTACACTTTTCCCTTCATTCTTGCCGATACTCTCCTATCACACATCACACTGGACACTTTTCTCCAACCATTCCAACTTGCCTACACGCGGTTCTTCACCTCTTTTCCACACTGTCCATTGCTCTGGATGGTTGAGCCGAAGTACTTAAAATCCTCCACCTTCTTTATCTCTGCCCCCTGTATCGTCACTGTTCCTCTTGGGTCCTTGTTGTTCACACACATGTATTCTGTCTTACTGAGACTAACCGTCATTCCCCTCCTTTCCAGGGCATCCCTCCACCTCTCTAGATTTTCCTCCACTTGTTCTCTGCTCTCACTACAGATCACGATGTCATCTGCAAACATCATAGTCCATGGAGATTCTTGTCTAACCTCGTCTGTCAGCCTGTCCATCACCATAGCAAACAAGAAGGGGCTGAGAGTTGACCCTTGATGCAGTCCCACCTCCACCTTGAACTCTTCTGTCACACCGACAGCACACGTCACCACTGTCTTACATCTCTCATACATGTCCTGCACCTCTCTAACATACTTCTCTGCCACTCCAGACTTCCTCATACAATATCACAGTTCTTCTCTCGGCACCCTGTCATATGCTTTCTCCAGATCCACAAAGGCACAATGCAGCTCCTTCTAACCTTCTTTGTACTTCTTTATTAACATCCTCAAGGCAAACACTGCATCTGTGGTGCTCTTTCTTGGCATGAAACCAAACTGTTGTTCACAAATGCTGACCTCTGCCCTTAGTCTAGCTTCCACTATTCTTTCCCATAACTTCATTGTATGGCTCATCAACTTTATCCCTCTGTAGTTGCCACAACTCTGCACATCTCCCTTGTTCTTAAAAATGGCCACAAGCACACTTCTCCTCCATTCCTCCGGCATCTGCTCACCGTCTAAGACCTTGTTGAATATTCTTGTCAGAAAATCTACTGCTACCTCCCCTAGACAATTCCATATCTCAACCTGTATGTCATCAGGACCAACTGCCTTTCCACTCTTCATCCTCTTCAATGCCCTCCTCACTTCCTGGTCCTCAACGGTCACCCCTTCTACTCTTTTTTTCTCTCTCATTTTCCTCATTCATCAGCTCTTCAAAGTACTCTTTCCATCTTCCCAGCACACTTCTGTCATCAGTCAATACATTTCCCTCTCTGTCCTTAATCACTCTAACTTGCCTGCACATCTTTCTCATCTCTATTTCTCTGCTGTGCTAACCTGTATAAATCATTTCCTTCCTCCTTACTGTCCAACCTATCATACAAGTCATCAAACGCCCTCTGTTTGGCCTTTTGACACCGCTACCTTCGCCTTACGCTGTGTCTCCCTGTACTCCTGTTTACTCTCTTCGGTCCTCTCTGTGTCCCACTTCTTCTTAGCTAACCTCTTCTTTTGTACATACTCCTGCACTTCCTCATTCCACCACCAAGTTTCCTTATCTACTTTCCTTCCAGAGGACCCACCAAGTACTCTCCTACCTGTGTCCCTGATCACATTGGCTGTGGTTGTCCAGTCATCTGGAAGCACTTCCTGACAACCCAAAGCCTGTTTCAACTCCTCCTTGAAGACAACACGACACTTTCTTTTTCAGCTTCCACCACTTTGTCTTCTGCTCTGCCTTTGCCTTTTTCACCTTCCTCACCATCAGCGTCATCCTGCACACCACCATCCTATGCTGTTTCGCAACACTCTCACCTACTACTACTTTGCAGTCACTGACTTCCTTCAAATTACATCGCCTACACAAGATGTAGTTTACCATGTGCTCCTTCCTCCACTTTCATAAGTCACCCTATGCTCCTATTTATTCTTCAAGAAAGTATTCACCACAGCCATTTCCATCCTTTTTGCAAAATCGATCAACATCTGTCCTTCTGTGTTCCTGTCCTGGATACCAAACCTGCCCATCACTTCCTCGTCCCCTCTGTTGCCTGCACCAACATGTCCATTGAAGTCTGCCCCAATGACCACTCTTTCACCTCTGGGGGTACTCTGCATAACTTCATCTAACTCGCTCCATAATCTCTCCTTCTCTTCTAGCTCACATCCTGCCTGTGAGGCATAAGCACTAACAACATTGAACATCACACCTTCAATTTCTAACTTGAGACTCATCACTCTGTCTGACACTCTTTTCACTTCTAGAACATTCCTGACAAACCCCTCCTTCAAGATGACTCCTACTCCATTTCTCTTCCCATCCACACCGTGATAAAACAGCTTAAACCCTGCTCATAAGCTTGTAGCCTTGCTACCTTTCCACCTGGTCTCCTGAACACACAGCATGTCTACCTTCTTCCTCTGCATCATGTCAGCCAGCTCTCTATTTTTTCCTTGCATAGTTCCAACATTCAAAGTCCCTCCTCTCAGTCCTAGGCTCACGCAAAGTCCCTACTCTCAGTCATAGGCTCTCTCTGCCTACGGACACGCATCCCGCCTCTCCTTCTTCGACCAACAGTAGTCCAATTTCCATCAGCACCCTGTTGGTTGACAGCACTGATGGCGGTCGTTGTTTACCCGGGCCTCAACCGATCCCGGGATGAATGTTGTTTTGATCATTTGCATTGGAAATGTGGCAGAAGTTTTACGCCGGATGCCCTTCCTGTTACAACCCTCTGCATTTATCCGGGCTTGGGACCGGCATAAGGGGGAGAGACACTGGTTAGTGGCCCCCCCCCCCCCGCCTCATGGCTGCATTAATTCGTAGTTCGTAATTAAATGGAAATAACTAACTTGAAGGCAACCAATAAACATATTACAATAGCCAATAGGTGCCGAGGTGTTTTATGGTGGGGGTGGGGTGCAAGCATAACGTCATCATAAGATTAATATATAATCGACATAAAAACAAGAAATCTAGAAAACCAGGAAAATGTCACAACACTGCTGAGTATTAAACACCCTTCTAAATAAATATGCTTTAAGAGAGAGCAAAAACTAAAACTACACTTGTTGCCAGAGAAAAATCATAAATCATGAACCATATCTGCACTCTGTTATAAATATTGAACAGATCAAGTTCCGCTGTTTCTGTGATTTAATGAAAGACATGGTATTAACAATGGGAGCTTTACTGTATAATTTTGCATGAACGACTGCCACTTTGTACTTGGTGATGGTATGCATGCAACTTAACCAAAGCATTGTGTCTCGAATCGAGAATGCACCAGGACACTATGCCTATCAGGGATTTCCTTTACATTTAAGGTAAACGTTATGATTCCAATTTGAGCCCTTGAAGGTTCGAGAATATTTGTGATTATGTTCACACACAAACAGAATTTTGTACGAGACTTTCAGCTTCAAAAAGATGCTACACGAGACGATAAACTACAATTAACATCATCAAGAGCAGAATATACAGATGCTCCCTGACTTACGTTCTTGTTTGATTCCGGACAGCCGAACTTAAGTTGTTACTGTATGTTCCAGTGACGTATGATGTTCATACTGTACTATACATCCATAAATATCATTACCGTATCTCATAAAACACCCCTAAATCAATTATTATGAACATAACATTGTAAAATAAAATAAAATATATCAAACATTAATTTCAAATAAATTAAATTCAAGTAAAATAATTTCAAATAGATACATTTTATTCAAATTCACTCATCAAATACAGTATCAAATATAACCTTTAACATTCTCTATGATGCGATCTTTCTGCTTGTAAATGGTTCTGATGGATGGTCACGTTACATGAAGCTGAGCAGAGTCGCTTTACATGAAGCTGAGCCGAATCACTTTACATAAAGCTGAAAACAGCAAATCAGCGCTTACAATATGTGAGGCGCCCAACACCGAAACTAGTGCATTTGCTTGTGCTTGAGACAAAGCACAGGTTATACGGACTTCCGGTCTTTCAAGTGAGCAAGGGCGCCATTGAACTCGTTTAGAACTCAGCCTGCACTGATGTGAATCACCAGCAGAGCGGAGCGTTCTCTTTCTTTTCTGGATTCAGGTTTTCATTCATTTTACAACTCTCTTTGCTTAACTGAGTAATGCATGGCCGAGGGGTTAATTTATCTGTGTGTATGAGACTTGCACCCATGCTAGTAGGCTTACTCTTCTGACCAACCATATTTGCTTTGGGTTACAAAAGTCCACAAAACAGTGTAAACACAAAGATCACAGAGACGACATCTTAACACAAGGATAACACGCTATATAACATATATATGCAGTTGGCCCCCTACTTACGAAATTCCGGGTTACGAAAAACATTTCCCCAAACTTTTGTCCCCGGGATACAAAAACAACCTCCTCTTACGGAAAGCGCCAAATGCGCCATTCAAAATTCAAACGTGCCAATCAAAATTTCACACGATGAGCGAGTTGCTCTCTCATTGGCTGTCTCCCAACATCCCGCCCTGCTGGGCTCCCATTGGCTAGAAAGAATAATGCAACTGAACGTATCCATACTTCCTGTTTGTCACACTAGTGAAGGAGAATTGACTGTTGGCTTGTTTTGAGCTTGATCATGCAGCGTTATATTCTGTTGTCGCTGAAACCCCTCTAGAATCGGGATGATATTAAAGCAGAAGAAGACCTTAAAGCTGAAATACAGTGACGGAGGCGTTTATTTCGGCATGATGTTAAAACGGAGTGCTCCGTGGGAGAAGACCTCCGATCTCACAAGGAAGCAAGTTAATATTGAATCTCTGACTTACGTTCATCCAGTTTTAAGTTTTTACGTTTTTTTTCACGTACCTACGTAGTACGCTGACGTAATGACGCTGCATCCATTGTTTACGGACGACAGACTGAACGTGCCCCTCCTGCCCAGTTCAGTTTTTTATATATATATATGTTATATGGCATGTTACCCTTGTGTTAAGACGTTGTCTCCATGATCTTTTTGTTTACGCTGGTTTGCGGCCTTTTCTAACCCAAAGCAAATCTGGTTGGTCAGAAGTGTCAGCCTTCAAGCATGGGTGCAAGTTTCATACGCAGAGATGAATTAACTATCTCCTCGGATCGGCGCAATCTACTATGCATACTCAGTTAAGCAAAGAGAGTTGTAAAATGAATGAAAACCTGAATCCAGAAAAGAAAGAGAACGCTCCGCTCTGCTGGTGATTCACATCAGTGCAGGCTGAGTTCTAAACGAGTTTAATGGCGCCCTTGCTCACTTGAAAGACCAGAAGTCTGAATAACCCACAGCAAGCACAATACTTTCGGTTTTGAGCGCCTCACATATTATAAGCGTTGATTGGCTGTTTTAAGCTTCATGTAAAGTGAGTTGGCTCAGCTTCATGTAAAGTGACCATCTGTCGACCATCGGAACCATTTACAAGTAGAAAGATTGCATCATAGAGGATGTTAAAGGTTATATTTGATACTGTATTTGATGAGTGAATTTGATTAAAATGTATCTATTTGAAATTATTTTGCTTGAATTTAATTTATTTGAAATTAATGTTATTATTTGATATATTTGATATTATTTTACAATGTTATGTTTATAATAATTGATATAGGGGTGTTTTATGAGATACGGTAATGGTATTTATGGATGTATAGTACAGTGTGAGTGTCATACGTCACACGTCATATGTCACTGTAACAACTTGCGTTCACTTTCAACTTGCGTTCGGCCATCCGGAACCAATTATAAACGTAAGTCGGGGAGCATATGTATACACAAACTTTAAGTAGAATTATAAAATATAAATACAAACTGAACACCTGTGAATGAAAACTGGACACTGTGATATACAGTATGTAACGTATTTTCCGGGCCACAATGCGCACTGCATTATAAGGCGAATTAAAGGGGAAATGAAACACCAACTAAATAAGTTGGCATTAGCTTAAGTATAGCTTATTGAAGCGATTGTGGCTTAAATTTTATATCATAACTAAACCATTGCACACACAGCGGTTTTGTCATAAGTTATCGACCCTAAAGCCGCCAGTGCTCAGTGCCCGCTTACACAAAGTTACCGTGACGTCACTGGATTGGTAGAAAGTACCACATGAAATATAGTACATGCATATCACAGCACAGTATATGATATAAACAACATGGAATCTCACACCAACAACACGCACAGTTTTTCAGCAGAAGACGATTATTTTTCGGAAGATGAAGGCGATATAGGGGTAGAGGAAATGCCTGCTAATCCACAGGCATATGTGACGCGCTCCACCAAACATAATGTCCCAACTGACACTGGAGCTTTTGAGACAAAACACGGCTTATCCGGACTTCCGATCTGACAAGTAAGTGCGCTTTGAATACTTGTTTAGTACTCAACATTCACCTTCTTACTTGACAGATTGGAAGTCCAGATAAGCCGCGTATTGTCTCAAAAGTTCCAGTGGAGCGCGTCACATATGCTTTCGAGCCTATCCGATGGAATATCGCCAACGTTAGTCCAAGAACCCTGGCTGAATCTGATGCCGAGAGCGATAATAGGGATGTTGACAGTGAACATGATATTGAAAGTGATCACGGACATGCCAGTGAACATGACCAGATTGGCAATTTTATGTGCACTTGTGACAATTATACACCATTACCACAAATGCCTGACTTGCATAACAAACCACAGACTGTTTCCTATGCGGTGCCTTGAAAGGGATATTTTAGAGGTGGCCATGGTCTCTATGAGAGATGTCCATGCTGAAACCCCATAAATAAATAGTTTTTATATTGATAGTATTTATACTATAAATAGGTTTACAGATCAAGTCAGAATTATCATGTTATTATCTATAGTTGTCATGTTGTTGTCTAATATTTCATACCTCTGTGTGTTCAGCCTAGAGAGCTCGTTTTTTCGCCCTTTGCTTATGTGCCGATACTGTATTACTTTGCAGTGTGCTTGGTCTGTCAGTGTTTGTAATATTGTATCCAGAAAAGTCAAATACGGTCAGAACTGATGCTGGTTACAACGATGCGATTTTGGACCACACCATGAAACCAGTTTCGTCAGATTTGTATTTGTGTACATAATCTTCTGTCCTGAAATGGGCACTGCAAATGCGTGCGCTTTTATTCACTGGTCGGTCGGCACGTTTCAATGCACTGAGCCAGGCTTTCAATAGCTTACTATTGCTTAAAGGCAGCCAGTGAAAGTGCACACCTTTACGTTTGTAATAGCTGTTTGTACAGCCCGGTGCGATACAATGATGACCGGTACTTAAGGGCTTTTTAATATTATGCATTGATGTGTTGCTCGACCATTGTGATATTTACACAAGTTCACGACCACCAACCCAGTGACGTCACAGGAAACGGCCGGGGATCAATGGTCTTACATGGTCTCACACCGCGAATTTCAAATTGGATTTACATTATTATCAGGGCAATTTTCAACTGATCAGCTGCAAAAACGTGATATTGAGGACTAAATGAAGCGAGACAATGTTACATTGTGATGTGCTTCATTTCCCCTTTAAGCGAAACAAAAGTCAGATAGCTCTCAACATTGTTCAGTTATACCAATATAAAATAATGCACTTCACAATAAATGCACTTTTTCACTTCATTCATCTTCCACAAATCCATAAAATTCTTCATCTTCACTGTTGGAGTTTAACAGTTGCTTGAGTTGGACATAAAGCCTGGATCCCGCTATTATTTTTTCATTCTTATATTCTATTTTATATTTTACTATCCATTTATTCCCTCATGCATGGAGTCAGATCAGGAGGGACCGAAATTATAAGTCTTCCTTGGTCGTGAGCTTCTCTCAGCCACGCCCCCTTAAAGAGACCGTGCATTAGTATTGTGTTCATTACAGAATGGAGGTCATTACTCTTATGCAGCTGTATCAGTGTAACTTTAAATTCAAGAAGGTTAATCCAAGGTCTCAGGAGGACACCTGTAGCAGTACTTTATCCTGGTATTTGGTCATAAAGCCTGGATTCCCCTAATTTACGACCTGGGCACCAATATCTAGCGATTGGAGTTCTTTAGTTAATCCACCTGAATGATGGTAAGCTCTGAATTAGTTTGCTTCATTTGGGTTTTGACAGTGTCAGTGAGATGGAGCCGAGGCCACACTCACACATTAAGCACACCGGATTATAAGGCGCACCTTAAAGGCTTTTAAGTGCGCCTTATGGCCCGAAAAATACAATACATGGAAGGCAATGTGAAATGGAATATAAATTGCAGCAGAGTGGATATAAAGTAGAATGTAAAAGCTAATAAAGCAAAGTAAGTAAAGTGTGGCAGTGCAATACAGTGGTGTGTGTTTGTGTGTGGGGGGGAGGGGGCAGTGAGTATCTGTCTGGATCGGGGTTTTGTGTGTGTGTGACCGAGAGACCAAGAAGTTAGGGTGGAGGGGTGATTGGTTTCACAGCTCTGGGGTAAAAGCTGTTTTTGAGTCTGGTTGTACTGGTCTTAATGTTTCTGTACCTCTTTCTTGAAATAAGTGGAACAAACAGTCCATTTCCCAGGTGTGTGGGATTTGTCACAATGCAGCCATCCTTCTTCTGGACCCAGACAGCATATATTGTGTCTAGATCTGGTGGACGGCAGGGTCCGGGTCGAGTCCTTTCTGTCCTCAGCAGTGAAGCTGGTATACCACACCATTGCACTAAGACAGAGAAGACATTCCATTGTAGCGCTGTAGAAGTTCTTGAGCAGCTGAGAGGAGAGTCCAGTACGTTTCAGCTTGCTGAATAAGAAAAGCCGTTCTTGGGCTTCTTCACCAGTGTTCTAGAAGTGAAAAGAGTGTCGGACAGAGTGATGAGGCTCAAGTTAGAAATTGAAGGTGTGATGTTCAATGTTGTTAGTGCTTATGCCCCACAGGCAGGATGTGAGCTAGAAGAGAAGGAGAGATTCTGGAGGGAGTTAGATGAAGTGATGCAGAGTACCCCCAGAGGTGAAAGAGTGGTCATTGGGGCAGACTTCAATGGACATGTTGGTGCAGGCAACAGAGGGGACGAGGAAGTGATGGGCAGGTTTGGTATCCAGGACAGGAACACAGAAGGACAGATGTTGATCGATTTTGCAAAAAGGATGGAAATGGCTGTGATGAATACTTTCTTCAAGAAGAAACAGGAGCACAGGGTGACTTATGAAAACGGAGGTAAGAGCACACAGGTAGACTACATCTTGTGCAGGTGACGTAATTTGAAGGAAGTCAGTGACTGCAAAGTAATAGTGGGTGAGAGTGTTGCCAAACAGCATAGGATGGTGTTGTGCAGGATGACGCTGATGGTGAGGAAGGTGAAAAAGGCAAAAGCAGAGCAGAAGACAAAGTGGTGGAAGCTGAAAGAGGAAGAGTGTCCTGTTGTCCTCAAGGAGGAGTTGAAACAGGCTTTGGGTAGTCAGGAAGTGCTTCCAGATGACTGGACAACCACAGCCAATGTGATCAGGGAGACCGGTAGGAGAGTACTTGGTGTGTCCTCTGGAAGGAAAGTAGATTAGGAAACTTGGTGGTGGAATGAGGAAGTGCAGAAGTGTGTACAAAAGAAGAGGTCAGCTAAGAAGAAGTGGGACATTGAGAAAACCGAAGAGAGTAAACAGGAGTACAGGGAGACACAGCGTAAGGCGAAGGTAGCGGTCTGAAAGGCCAAACAGAGGGCGTATGATGACTTGTATGATAGGTTGGACAGTAAGGAGGGAGAAAATGATTTATACAGGTTAGCACAGCAGAGAAATATAGATGGGAAAGACGTGCAGCAAGTTAGAGTGATAAAGGACAGAGAGGGAAATGTATTGACTGATGACAGAAGTGTGCTGGGAAGATGGAAAGAGTACTTTGAAGAGCTGATGAATGAGGAAAATGAGAGAATGAGCTTGTGGCAATTTTTAAGAACAAGGGAGATGTACAGAGTTGTGGCAACTACAGAGGGATAAAGTTGATGAGCCATACAATTAAGTTATGGGAAAGAATAGTGGAAGCTAGACTAAGGGCAGAGGTCAACATTTGTGAACAACAGTTTGGTTTCATGCCAAGAAAGAGCACCACAGATGCAGTGTTTGCTTTGAGGATGTTAATATAGAAATACAGAGAAGGTCAGGAGGAGCTGCATTGTGCCTTTGGGGATCTGGAGAAAGCATATGACAGGGTGCCGAGAGAAGAACTGTGGTATTGTATGAGGAAGTCTGGAGTGGCAGAGAAGTATGTTAGAGAGGTGCAGGACATGTATGAGAGATGTAAGACAGTGGTGAGGTGTGCTGTCGGTGTGACAGAAGAGTTCAAGGTGGAGGTGGGACTGCATCAAGGGTCAGCTCTCAGCCCCTTCTTGTTTGCTATGGTGATGGACAGGCTGACAGACGAGGTTAGACAAGAATCGCCATGGACTATGATGTTTGCAGATGACATTGTGATCTGTAGTGAGAGCAGAGAACAAGTGCAGGAAAATCTAGAGAGGTGGAGGTATGCCCTGGAAAGGAGGGGAATGAAGGTTAGCCTCAATAGGACAGAATACATGTGTGTGAACGACAAGGACCCAAGAGGAACGGTGAGGTTACAGGGGGCAGAGATAAAGAAGGTGGGGGATTTTGAGTACTTAGGCTCACAATCCAAAGCAATGGAGAGTGTGGAAAAGAGGTGAAGAAGCGCATGCAGGCAGGTTGGAATGGATGGAGAAAAGTGTTCGGTGTGATGTGTGATAGGAGAGTATCGGCAAGAATGAAGGGAAAAGTGTACAAGAAGGTGATGAGGCCAGCGATGTTGTATGGTTTAGAGACAGTGGCCCTGGGGAAAAGACAGGAGTCAGAGTTGGAGGTCCGTTCGGACCAACAGGTCCGTTCGGCAGCAGCTGTGGACGACTAGGCAGCCTCTTTAGGACAGCACTGCCCACTCTCATATGAGGGAGGGGCCTAGAAAAGGTGCCCCAGACAAATGCTTGCCCTTCTAGCATCTGGTCTGCTTACTGCATCTGACAGACTCATCCTCACAGTGGTCGAACAATACAAAAGAAGAAAAAACTCCAGAGGCTCATTCTGGGAGCCTGGAATATCCGAACGCTTCTGGACCCAGTCGGCACACTGAGACCAGAGAGAAGGACGGCGCTTGTTGCAAAGGAGCTCCAGCGATACCGGATAGACATTGCCGCACTCAGCGAAACACGTCTTGCTGATGAAGGATCCCTGAGAGAAGAAGGAGGTGGAACCTTCTTCTGGAAAGGAAAGTCGCAAGCTGAGGACAGGATACATGGTGTTGGTTTTGCCATTAGAACAGCACTGCTTAAGGACATACCAGCCCTGTCAGTAGGAATTAACGAACGTCTCATAACATTGCCCATTTCTCTCACAAGGCCAGACACCTCACAGTCATCAGTGCATATGCTCCTACCCTCACCAGTCCAGATGAAGACAAAGAGCAGTTCTATGAACATTTTGACGAGGTTATCAGGTCACCTTCACAGAGTGACAAACTTGCTGTGCTAGGCAATTTCAACGCTAGAGTAGGAAGAGACCACAGCAGCTGGAAAGGCGTTCTGGGCAGACACGATGTAGGCAAAATCAATGAAAATGGCCTGCTCCTCCTTCGCAAGTGTGCAGAACACAGCCTTTGTATCACCAACACCTTGTTCAGGATGGCAGACAAGTATAAAACCACCTGGATGCACCCACGGTCTAAACACTGGCATGTGATCAACTTTGTTATTGTATGCCAATGTGACATCAGGGACGTCCAAGTGACCCGTGCCATGAGAGGTGCTTAATGCTGGACTGATCATAGGCTGTTCAGGGTCTCCTACATCACCAGGCTGAACAACCCAATCCAACTGACAAAGCTCCAAGAAGCACTTGACGGAAAACTCAAAGATGGTCTGACCTCCAAAAGCTGCTCCAAAAATCGGTCCACTTTCAAAGATACCGTTGCTGAGACCGCAAAAGAAGTGCTTGGAGTTAAAACTAGACTGCATGAAGACTGGTTTGACGAAAACAATGACAAGATCAGAGAAGCCCTCCACGCAAAAAACTTGGCTTACATCGAGTGGCAGAATGATCCATCCTCTATCTCTAAGCGTGAAAGATTTAAAACTCCGCAGGCAAAAGTTCAGACTGACCTTCGAATGATGCAGGACCAGTAGTGGCAGGATAAAGCCACCGAAGTCCAGCACTATGCAGATTCCAACAAATTCTTCTGCGCTCTGAAGACAGTTTTTGGCCCCTCCACATCAGGCTGCTCACTGTTGTCCTTGGATGGTTCTGCCCTCGTCAAAGACCAAGAGGGCTTGAGCAGGTGCTGGCAAGAACACTTCAGTAACCTGCTTAACTGACCTTTATCAATTCATGCAGACGCACTGAACCAGATCCCCCAGCAGCCAGTGCAAGACTCAGTCGCAGAATCTCTGACAATACATGAATTTAAAAGGGAAATCCGTCAGACAAACTTGGGCAGAGTGTCGGGAAACGATAGCATTCCTGCCGAGATATACAAAGCGCCAGGCCCCAACGCCCTCGAAGCTTTTCATGGTGTCCTGCTGAGTATCTGGGAAGAGGAGGTGATGCCTGATGACTTCCGTGATGCCCTGATTGTCTCCCTCTACAAGAACAAGGGAAGCAAATCCTATTGTGGGAACTACAGGGGCATCTCCCTCCTCTCTGTTGCAAGGAAGATCTTTGCCAGAGTCATGCTCAACAGACTTATCACAGTATCAGAGCAATACCTCCCAGAGGCACAGTGCAGCTTTTGGCCTGGCAGAAGTACTGTTGATTTGATATCTTTGCCATGAGACAACTCCAGGAAAAGTGCATTGAACAAAACATGCCCCGATTCTCTGTCTTCATAGATCTGACCAAGGCATTTGATACAGTCAATATAGAGGCTCTCTGGACAGTCCTAGAATGTATCGGATGTCCACCAAAGTTTGTATCAATGATCAGGCTTTTCCACGATGGCATGACCAGCCAGGCCCTCTCCAGTGGGAATGTGTCGGAAGCCTTCACAATCAGCAACGGTGTGAAGCAGGGCTGTGCCCTAGCTCCAGTTCTGTTTAACGTGTTCTTCACCTGCATGTTGTCCCATGCCGTGCGAGACCCGGAGAAAGGGGTCTATATTCGCTACCATTTGGATGGCTCTCTATTCGAGCTGCGTTGTCTCACTGCCAAGACAAAGAGCCTGCAAACTCTCCTTCAAGAAGTCCTCTTTGCTGATGACTGTGCCCTTGTGGCCCACTCAAAATTCGACCTGCAGATGATGCTGGATTGCTTCTCTGAGGCCTCCAAACTCTTCGGCCTGACCTTCAGTCTCAGCAAGACAGAGGTGCTTCACCAATCTGCACCAAACACCCACCCTCCACACCCAGCATTGTCATCAACGACACACCACTTGCCAATGATGAACATTTCAAGTACCTGGGAAGCACTATTTCCTGTGATTGCGCCCTGAACAAAGAAATCACTTATAGGATCAACAAGGCTAGCCAGGCGCTGGGCAGACTCCGCACCCGAGTGCTCAACCAACAGCGTATACGGCTATCAACAAAACTGAAAGTCTACAATGCTGTGGTACTCCCGTCCCTTCTCGACAGTTGTGAAACATGGACACTGTATCGCAGACATGTCAAAAAGCTGGAGCACTTCCACACGCAAGCTCTTTGTTACATCCTCAGAATAAGCTGGCAGGACCACGTCACTAACTTGGAGGTCCTAGAGTGTGCCAACTCCACCAGCATTGAGTCTATGCTCATCAAGGCTCAACTTCGATGGGTGGGGCATGTCATTTGAATGGAGGAGTTCAGGATGCCAAGACGCCTGATGTATAGTGAACTCCAGCTCGGCAAAAGAAACGAAGGCCGTCCAAAGCTGCGATACAAAGACACTGTGAAAGCAAGCATCCAGTGGTGTCATGTCTAGCCGAAGGAACTGGAGCAGCATGTTATGGACAGACCAAAATGGGTGGCCTCAATCCACAAAGCAGCTGCCAACTTTGAAGAAGCGCGGTGCCAGAAGCTCACTGCTGTCAGAGACAAGCGGCACAGAACTGCATCAGCAGTAATCACTAGAACGGACTTCCAATGCCCCCACTGTTCAAGACTCTGCGCCTCCAGGCTAGGACTGCAGAGCCACCTTCGCATTCATCGATGAGCTGCAAAATGCAAACGTCATCATCGAATCCGATGGACAACCAAGAGAGAAGAGATTAAACCATCACTTGCTCACTTGAAAGATTGGAAGTTTACTTGTTTAGTATTCAACCATCACATTTACTGAAATCATCTCACTATTGTGCTCTTGAAAATGGTTTGATTCATAGTTCAACCGTGTTTCCTGTCTGCAAAATGCCAAATATCATTGTTTCACGAGACGATTCAAAAGTTCGGGAGATTGATGCAGGTATAAAAAACAAATTCAGATAGGACTGGCTCGACAGGAAAGTTCCGATACGTATTGGCAAGGGAGAACCGATCTCGGTCGTTGTCAGGGACTGACGAACAGACAAACTATTCTCTATTGGCAGCATTCAAACTGGGGTCATTGACATTGCCTGACACCAGAAAAGACAGCAAAAGAAAAGCAAAGAATGAGTGTGATCGCGAGCACAAACGAGCAAGGTTAGACCATCAGAAGGAACAGGAAGAGAAAGCACGGCGGAGAGCAAAGAAGGAAAGAACAGCCAAGCTCCTGTCGCTCGGAAAGAAGATTAACCTTAAGAAGTAAAACAACAAGAATGAGATTTGTACATAGTGTAAATATTGAACATAGAAGTTAGTGTAAATAAACTGTTTTTCTCAAAGACACAAATTTTAAGAGTGGCCCCTTCATCTTGAAAGTTAGATGATTAAATGTTTGTGATAGATACATATGCATTTCATGTATGCATGTATGCATTTCAAACCACTGTAGGAACATTTAACATAAGAGGCACATGCACTTTTTCCACATATCTGATGCACCAATGCCAATCATTAAAGTAATAATAAAAGGAACCTAGAAATATCTAACATATATCATAAGCATCTCTCTAAAAGAGTAGTAATTTCATAACTTTTGGAGAGGGTTTGAAAGGTTCAAATACTTGAAAAAGGAATGGCAAGAATACAGAATACAGAAAAAAAAAGAGTACAAGAATACAGAATGCACATGTAAAATGTCATTATATCAGTGGGTACTTAAGATATTTTGATGTGATTTATTCTAAAAAATTGAATTATTCATGAGCATTATAAATATTTCCAAAGCTTATTTTAAAATGCGTGTAATACCACCATTTAGTATTCCATTTCTCAAAATGTTTCTGCAACAACCCCCCCCCCCAAGCTTTTTTTTTATCCATGGCCAATCTCATGCCTGTGTGCTTACAGTCCATGATGGTCTTTATACCTTTCCACAAGTTTCACAGGTTGTTATTGGTGAGAGGTTCTTTAATGCACTGTTTGTACCTGAGTTTTACCAGTCGGATGCCCTTTTTTAGTTCATTCCGGGCCGTGCTGTAAGCCAGTCTTTCACATGCACTGAAGGCTCCGTCCCGGGCTTTAAGCAGGTACCACACTGTGCCGTTTATCCATGGCTTCTGGTTGGGAAAGCTGTGGCTGTGTTGGACTTTTTGGGGATATTGTTATCCAGCCAGGTCTTGGTGATGATGGCCTCACAGCTGACCATTCTCTGCTAGACGACTCTCAAGCAGATTTTGTCTCGTTTGTTGTCGACCTGCCATTTCCGAGGAGAAGACTGGGCAGCACCAGTCTGTGTGCATTAGCTTGTAGTCTAGCACACAGCCCTCCACACTTACCCCTCCTTCTTTTCCTTTCGGCTTTTCCCTTCAGGGGTCGCCACAGCGAATCATCTGCCTCCATCTCACCCTATCCTTTGCATCTTCTTCTCTTACACCAACGACCTTCATGTCCTCCTTCACCACATCCATGAATCGTCTCTTTGGTCTTCCTCTAGGCCTTTTGCCTGGTAGTTCCAGCCTCAGCATCCTATTACCAATATACTCACTATCCCTCCTCTGTACATGTCCAAACCATCTCAATCTAGCCTCTCTGACTTTGTCTCCAAAACGTCTTACATGTGCTGTCCCTCTGACGTGCTCATTCCTAATCCTATCCATCCTCGTTACTCCCAAAGAGAACCTCAACATTTTCATCTCTGCTACCTCCAACTCTGCCTCCTGTCTTTTCCCCAGGGCCACTGTTTCTAACCCATACAGCATCGTTGGCCTCAACACCATCTTGTACACTTTTCCTTTCATTTTTGCCGATACCCTCCTATCACACATCACACCGGACACTTTTCTCCAACCATTCCAACCTGCCTGCACACGCTTCTTCACCTCTTTTCCACACTCTCCATTGCTCTGGATTGTTGAGCCTAAGTACTTAAAATCCTCCACCTTTCTTATCTCTGCTCCCTGTAATCTCACCGTTCCTCTTTGGTCCTTGGCATTCATGCATATGTATTCTGTCTTACTGAGGCTAATCTTCATTCCCCTCCTTTCCAGGGCATACCTCCACCTCTCTAGATTTTCCTGCACTTGTTCTCTGCTCTCACTACAGATTACAATGTCATCTGCAAACATCATAGTCCATGGGGAATCTTGTCTAACCTCGTCTGTCAGCCTGTCCATCACCATAGCGAACAAGAAGGGGCTGAGAGCTGACCCTTGATGCAGTCCCACCTCCATCTTGAACTCTTCTGTCACACCGACAGCACACCTCACTACTGTCTTACATCTCTCATACATGTCCTGCACCACTCTAACATACTTCTCTGCCACTCCAGACTTCCTCATGCAATACCACAGTTCTTCTCTCGGCACCCTGTCATATGCTTTCTCCAGATCCACAAAGGCACAATGCAGCTCCGTCTGACCTTCTCTGTACTTCTCCATTAACATCCTCAAGGCAAACACTGCATCTGTGGTGCTCTTTCTGGGCATGAAACCAAACTGTTGTTCACAAATGCTGACTTCTGCCCTTAGTCTAGCTTCCACTATTCTTTCCCATAACTTCATCGTATGGCTCATCAACTTTATCCCTCTGTAGTTGCCACAACTCTGCACGTCTCCCTTGTTCTTAAAAATGGGCACCAGCACACTTCTCCTCCATTCCTCTGGCATCCTCTCACTCTCTAAGACCTTGTTAAATGTTCTTGTCAGAAAATCTACTGCTACCTCTCCTAGACACTTCCATACCTCCACCGGTATGTCATCAGGACCAACTGCCTTTCCATTCTTCATCCTCTTCAATGCCCTCCTCACTTCACCCTTACTAATCTTTGCTACTTCCTGGTCCTCAACAGTCACCTCTTCTACTCTTTTTTCTCTCTTATTTTCCTCATTCATCAGCTCTTCAAAGTACTCTTTCCATCTTGCCAGCACACTTCTGTCATCAGTCAATACATTTCCCTCTCTGTCCTTTATCAATCTAACTTGCTGCACGTCCTTCCCATCTCTATTTCTCTGCTGTGCCAACCTGTATAAATCATTTTCTCCCTCCTTACTTTCCAACCGAGCATACAAGTCATCAAACGCGCTCTGTTTGGCCTTTGACACCGCTACCTTTGCCTTACGCTGTGTCTCCCTGTACTCCTGTTTACTCTCTTCGGTTTTGTCAATGTCCCACTTCTTCTTAGCTAATCTCTTCCTTTGTACACACTCCTGCACTTCCTCATTCCACCACCAAGTCTCTTTATCTACTTTCCTTCCAGATGACACACCAAGTATTCTCCTACCTGTCTCCCTGATCACATTCGCTGTAGTTGTCCAGTCATCTGGAAGCACTTACTTACCCCGATAATGTTTTTTGGTGTCTCCTCCATCTTCAGGGCCAGAGAGGAAGGATGATCTTTGGCAGCTTTGGTGGAATAAAATCTAACTGTGTGGGTTTATAAAGTCCAGAATTTTTTCCAAGCTCCAACATTTCAGTCCTTCCTCACTGAAATCCTTCAGTCCTTCCTCACCACGGTAAAAGTCCTTGACTAAGAGGCACAAACAAAAACATAAAATAAAGTTTGGGGAAAAAACAGAAAGCTCTGAGCCGCCACCACATGCACCTCCGCCATCATAATTTTACTGATATTCAGTGGTGGTTGGTACTATTATCTACACTGAACCTCTTCTTTCCCTTTCGGCTCTTACCCTCAGGGGTCGCCACAGCGAATCATCTGCCTCCATCTCACCCTATATTCTGCATCTTCTTCTCTTACACCGACTGCCTTCATGTCCTCCTTCACCACGTCCATGAATCGTCTCTTTGGTCTTCCTCTAGGCCTTCTGCCTGGTAGTTCCAACCTCAGCATCCTACTACCAATATACTCACTATCCCTCCTCTGTACCTGTCCAAACCATCTCAATCTAACCTCTCTGACTTTGTCTCCAAAACGTCTTACATGTGATGTCCCTCTGATGTGCTCATTCCTGATTCTATCCATCCTCGTTACTCCCAAAGAGAACCTCAACATTTTCATCTCTGCTACTTCCAGCTCTGCCTCCTGTCTTTTCCCCAGGGCCACTGTTTCTAAACCATACATCGCTGGCCTCAACACTGCCTTGTACACTTTTCCTTTCATTCTTGCCGATACCTTCCTATCACACATCACACCGGACACTTTTCTCCAACCATTCCAACCAGCCTGCACACGCTTCTTCACCTCTTTTTCCACACTCTCCATTGCTCTGGATTGTTGAGCCAAGTACTTAAAATCCTCCACCTTCCTTACCTCTGCTCCCTGTAACCTCACCATTCCTGTTGGGTCCTTGGCATTCATGTATTCTGTCTTACTGAGGCTAACCTTCATTCCCCTCCTTTCCAGGGCATACCTCCACCTCTCTAGATTTTCCTGTACTTGTTCTCTGCTCTCACTGTAGATCACAATGTCATCTGCAAACATCATAGTCCATGGGGATTCTTGTCTAACCTCGTCTGTCAGCCTGTCCATCACTATTGCAAACAAGAAGGGGCTCAGAGCTGACCCTTGATGCAGTCTCACCTCCACCTTGAACTCTTCTGTCACACCGACAGCACACCTCACCACTGTCTTACATCTCTCATACATGTCCTGCACCACTCTAACATATTTCTCTGCCACTCCAGACTTCCTCATGCAATACCACAATTCTTCTCTCGGCACCCTGTCATATGCTTTCTCCAGATCCACAAAGGCACAATGCAGCTCCCTCTGACCTTCTCTGTACTTCTCTATTAACATCCTCAAGGCAAACACTGCATCTGTGGTGCTCTTTCTTGGCATGAAACCGAACTTTTGTTCACAAATTCTGACCTCTGGACTTAGTCTAGCTTCCACTATTCTTTCCCATAGCTTCATCGTATGGCTCATTAACTTTATCCCTCTGTAGTTGCCACAACTCTGCACATCTCCCTTGTTCTTAAAAAATGGGCACCAGCACACTTCTCCTCCATTCCTCCGGCATCCTCTCACTCTCTAAGACCTTTTTGAATGTTCTTGTCAGGAAATCTACTGCTACCTCTCCGAGACACTTCCATACCTCCACCGGTATGTCATCAGGACCAACTGCCTTTCCACTCATCATCCTCTTCAATGCCCTCCTCACTTCACCCTTACTAATCTTTGCTACTTCCTGGTCCTCAATGGTCACCTCTTCTATTCTTTTTTTTTTCTCTCTCTCTCATTTTCCTTATTCATCAGGTCTTCAAATACTCTTTCCATCTTCCCAGCACACTTCTGTCATCAGTCAATATATTTCCCTCTCTGTCCTTAATCACTCTTAACTTGCTGTACATCCTTCCCATCTCTATTTCTCTTCTGTGCCAACCTGTATAAATCATTTTCCCCCTCTTAACTTTCCAACCGAGCATACAAGTCATCATACTCCCTTTGTTTGCCCGTTGACACCGCTACCTTCGCCTTACGTTTTCTCTCCCTATATTCCTGTTTACTCTTTTCGGTCCTCTCAATGTCCCACTTCTTTTTAGCTAACCTCTTCCTTTTTACACACTCCTGCACTTCCTCATTCCACAACCAAGTCTCGTTATGTCCTCTCCTTCCAGATGACACACCAAGTATTCTCCTTTCTGTCTCCCTGATCACATTAGCTGTAGTTGTCCATTCATCTGGCAGCACTTCCTGACCACCCAAAGCCATTTTCAACTCCTCCTTGAAGACAACCCGACACTCTTCATTTTTCAGCTTCCACCACTTTGTCTTCTGCTCTGCCTTTGCCTTCTTCACCTTCCCCACCATCAGTGTCATCCTACACACCACCATCTTATGTTATCACTGACTTCCTTCAAATTACATCGCCTGCAGAAGATGTAGTCTACCTGTGTGCTCTTCCTTCCGCTTTTATAAGTCACCCTATGCTCCTGTCCCTTCTGGAAGAAAGTATTTACCACAGCCATTTCCATCCTTTTTGCAAAATCAACCAACATCTGTCCTTCTGCGTTCCTGTCCCCTTGATTTCCTTCACAAACATGTCCATTGAAGTCTGCCCCAATGACGACTCTTTCACCTCTGGGGGTACTCTGCATCACTTCATTTAACTCACTCCAAAATCTGTCCTTCTCTTCTAGCTCACATCCTACTTGTGGGGCATAAGCACTAACAACATTGACCATCACGCCTTCAATTTCTAACTTGAGACTCATCACTCTGTCTGACACTCTTTTCACTTCGAAAACATTCCTGACAAACCCCTCCTTCAAGATGACTCCTCCTCCATTTCTCTTCCCATCCACACCATGAAAAAACAGCTTAAACCCTGCTCCTAAGCTTCTAGCCTTGCTACCTTTCCACCTGGTCTCCTGAACACACAGTATGTCCACCTTCCTCCTCTGCATCATGTCAGCCAGCTCTCTACCTTTTTACGGTCATAGTTCCAACATTCAAAGTCCCCACTTTCAGTCCTAGACTCATGCCTTTCTTCTTCTCTCTCTGCCTACGGACACGACTCCCACCTTTCCATCTTCGGCGTCTTCGACCAACAGTAGTCCAATTTCCACCAGCACCCTGTTGGTTAACAGCACTGATGGCGGTCATTGTTAACCCGGGCCTCGACTGATCCGGTATGAATTTCTTTGTTGTGACTTGCATGTTTTATTTGGCATTTGTTTTCCGCCGGATGCCCTTCCTGACGCAACCCTCTGCATTTATCCGGGCTTGGGACCGGCGTGAGGGAGAGACACTGGTTTGTGCCCCTCCCTCACGGCTGCATTTTTCCTCTTTTTTCCATTATGGTGCAAAAAACAAAAACAAACAAACCCCCCCCCCCCCCCCCAAAAAAAAAAAAAAAAAAAAAATTAAAAAAAAATTACAAGTCAAAGAACACATCTTAAACAGGGTGCCAATAATTATGGAGACCAGTACATGTAAAAACCCTCCGTCCCTCAGGTTACCCCATATCAGGATTCCATGTGGATGTGATAGACCAAGTGATCCTGAATGTGCAGGACGACGTGAGCAGCTGGAGGCCGGGAGACAGGATTGTGGTTGCCAGTACTGATTTTTCCATGCACCAGGCAGAAGAGTTCACACTGCTGTCCTGCCCACATTGCAACAAAACTCAACTCCGGATACAAGGTGAGAAAGAGAGGGTTTGTGTATGTGAGATTGATTGTATGTACTAGTCTTTCTCAAAAAAGTAGCATATTGTGATAAAGTTAATTATTTTCTGTAATGTACTGATAAAAATTAAACTTTCCTATATTTTAGATTCATTGCACACCAACTGAAATATTTCAGGTCTTTTATTGTTTTAATACTGATGATTTTGGCATACAGCTCATGTAAACCCAAAATTCCTATCTCAAAAAATTAGCATATCCTGAAAAGGTACTCTAAACGAGCTATTAACCTAATCATCTGAATCAACGAATTAACTCTAAACACCTGCAAAAGATTCCTGAGGCTTTTAAAAACTCCCAGCCTGGTTCATTACTCAAAACCACAATTATGGGTAAGACTGCTGACCTAACTGCTGTCCAGAAGGCCATCAGTGACATCAAATCTCTGAGCGAATAGGCTGTTCCCGGAGTGCTGTATCAAGGCACCTCAGTGGGACGTCTGTGGGAAGGAAAAAGTGTGGCAGAAAACGCTGCACAACCAGAAGAGGTGACCGGCCCCTGAGGAAGATTGTGGAGAAGGGCCGATTCCAGACCTTGGGGGACCTGTGGAAGCAGTGGACTGGGCTACAGGTGCCACATTCTCCAGGTCAAGCCACTTTTGAACCAGAAACAGCGGCAGAAGCGCCTGACCTGGACTACAGAGAAGCGGCACTAGACTGTTGCTCAAATTTTGCATGTCGTTATCAAAGGCGGGCCATGTCTCTCACTGTCTGTGGTGAGAGGCATGTAAAAGAACCATTGCTGACTTTCGCAAAGAGTAGGCTGCAAAGTCGTCAGCGTGTTTCTCTCCCTTGCTAAAAATGGTTGTGACAGGAAGGGCATCCGACGTAAAAACCTCTGCCAAAATTAAACGTGCGAATCAGATGATTCGCTGTGGCGACTCCCGAGGAAAAGGGAAAAAGCCGAAAGGAAGACAGACATTCGGAAATCAAGGTGCCAGAGTCTGGAGGAACGCTGGGGAGAAGGAAATGCCTGAAGTCCAGTGTCAAGTACCCACAGTCAGTGATGGTCTGGGGTGCCATGTCAGCTGCTGGTGTTGGTCCACTGTGTTTTATCAAGGGCAGGGTCAATGCAGCTAGCTATCAGGAGATTTTGGAACACTTCATGCTTCCATCTGCTGAAAAGCTTTATGGAGATGAAGATTTCATTTTTCAGCACGACCTGGCACCTGCTCACAGTGCCAAAACCACTGGTAAATGGTTTACTGACTATGGTATTACTGTGCTCAATTGGCCTGCCAACCCTCCTGACCTGAACCCCATAGAGAATCTGTGGGATATTGTGAACAGAAAGTTGAGAGACACCAGACCCAACACTGTGGATGAGCTTAAGGCCGCTATCGAAGCATCCTGGGCCTCCGTAACACCTTAGCAGTGCCACAGGGTGATTGCCTCCATGCCACGTCGCATTGAAGCAGTCATTTCTGCAAAAGGAATCCCGACCAAGTATTGAGTGCATAACTGAACATAATTATTTGAAGGCTGACTGTTTTTTGAATTAAAAGCACTTTATTTTAATTGGTCGGATGAAATATGCAAATTTTTTGAGATAGGGATTTTTTGTTTTTCTTTACTTTTTTTGCCAAAATTATCAATATTAAAACAATAAAAGGCTTGAACTACTTCAGTTTTATGTAATAAATCTAAAATATATGAAAGTCTAATGTTTATCAGTACATTACAGAAAACAATGAAATTTATCACAATATGCTAATTTTTTGAGAAGGACTAGTATGTGAGATAGTGAGCGTCAGTGAGAGAGAGTGAGACTGTGTGTGTGTGTGTGTGTGAGAGAGAGAGAGAGAGAGAGAGAGAGAGAGAGACTGTGTGTGAGTGAAGTCGTGTCTGTGTGAGACTGAGATAGTGCGTGTGTATGTGATAGTGTGAATGTGTATGCATATGAGAGTGAGACTGTGTGTGTCTGTTACAGTTTGTGTGTATGTGAGTGAGTGAGACTGTGTGTATGTGACGGGCTGTGTGTGTGTGAGAGAGCGAGAGAGAGAGAGAGAGAGCCTGTGTGTGGATGTGAGAGTGAGACGGTGCATGTGAGAGTGAGACTGTGTATGCGTGAGTGAGCGAGATTGGGGTTGTGTGTATGTGACTGAGAGTGCGAATGTGTGTGCGTGAGAGTGCGACTGGGTTTGTGTGAGAGTGCGATTGTGTGAGTGGTAGTGAGACTGTGTGTATGTGCGAGTTTGTCAGCGAGTGAATGTGTGTGCGTGTGAGATTGAGAACATGTGATACTATTTGTGTGTGGACCACTGTTGGCCGAAGAAGGAGAGGCGTGAGGTGTAAATTAAGGCCGTTGGCGTAAGAGAAGAAGATGCAGAGGACACGGTGAGATGGAGGCAGATGATTTGCTGTGGCGACCCCTGAAGGGAACAACTGAAAGAAAAAGGAGTGAGAGTGTGTGTGAGTGACACTGTGTATGAGAGAGTGAGACTGTATGTGAGGCCGTGTGTGTGTGTGTGTGTGTGTGTGTGCGTGTGTGTATGTATGTGAGATTAAGACCATGTGATACTACCGTGTTTCCCTGAAAATAAGACAGGGCTTATATTAATTTTCATATTGAAATATGATACTAGGGCTTATTTTGAGGTGATTTATTTTGCAGATGACATTGTGTAACATCTGTAGTGAGACCAGAGAACAAGTGCAGGAAAATCTAGAGAGGTGGAGGTATGTTAATAGAAAAGTAGAGAAGGTCAGAGGGAACTACATTGTGCCTTTGTGGATCTGGAAAAAGCATATGACAGGGTGCCAAGAGAAGAACTGTGGTATTGCATGAGGAAGTCTGGAGTGGCAGAGAAGTATGTTAGAGTGGTGCAGGACATGTATGAGCGATGTACGACAGCGGTGAGGTGTGCTGTCGGCGTGACCGACGAATTCAAGGTGGAGGTGGGACTGCATCAAGGGTCACCTCTGAGCCCCTTCTTGTTTGCGATGGTGATGGACAGGCTGACAGACGAGGTGAGGCAAGAATCTCCATGGACTATGATGTTTGCAGATGACATCATGATCTGTAGTGAGAGCAGAGAACAAGTGGAGGAAAATCTAGAGCGGTGGAGGTTTGGCCTGGAAAAGAGAGGAATGAAGGTTAGCCTCAGAAAATCAGAATACATGCGTGTGAATGAGAAGGACCCAGGAGGAACGGTGATGTTACAGGGAGCAAAGATAAAGAAGGTGGAGAATTTTAAGTACTTAGGCTCAACAATCAGGAGCAATGGAGAGTGTGGAAAAGAGGTGAAGAAGCGTGTGCAGGCAGGTTGAAATGGTTGGAGAAAAGTGTCCGGTGTGATGTGCGATAGGACGGTGTCAGCAAGAATGAAATGAAAAGTGTACAAGATGGTGTTGAGGCCCGCAATGTTGTATGGCTTAGAAACAGTGGTGCTGAGGAAAAGGCAGAATGCAGAGCTGGAGGTAGTGGAGATGAAAATGTTGAGGTTCTCTCTGGGAGTAACAAGGATGGATAGGATCAGAAATGAGTATATCAGAGGGACAGCCCGTGTAAGATGTTTTGGAGACAAAGTCAGAGAGGCTAGATTGAGATGGTTTGGACATGTACAGAGGAGGGATAGTGAGTATATGGCAGTAGGATGCTGAGGTTGGAATGACTAGGCAGAAGGCCTAGAGGAAGACCAAAGAAGAGATTTATGGATGTGGTGAAGGAAGACATGAAGGTCGTTGGAGTCAAAAAAGAAGATGCAGAGGACCGGGTGAGATGGAGGCGGATGATTTGCTGTGGCGACCCCTGAAGGGAGCAGCTGAAAGGAAAAGATGACTTTACATTTTTCTCTATTACATGTCTTAGAATATATTTTAAACAGAACTGTTTGAGTGTGTGTGTGTGTGTGTGTGTGTGATTTGTGTGTGTGTGAGAGAGACAGAGAGAGAGAGAGAGACAGAGAGAGATTGTGTGTGTGTGTGTGTGTGTGTGTGTGTGTGTGAGAGAGAGAGAGAGAAAGTGAGACTGTGTGAGTGTGTGTAAGAGAGTGAGACTGTGTGTGTGTGTGGGTGGGTGAGACTATGGGTGAGACTGTGTGAATGTGTATAAGAGAGTGAGTCTGTGTCTATGTGTGAGACTGTGTGTGAGGGAGCACTCTTTCTCTGTGTGTGTGTGTGTGTGTGTGTGATAGAGCGAGAGACAGATTGTGTGTGTGTGTGTGTGAGAGTGAAAGAAAGTGTGTGTGTGTGTGTGTGTGTGTGTGCGCACGTGTGTATGTAAAGTGAAACTGTGTGAGAGAGTGTTTGGGAGAATGAGACTGTGTGTGTGTGTATGTCCACGCTGTGCGTGTGTGTGTGCATGAGAGAGAGCGAGATGGTGTGTGTGTGTGTGTGTGTGTGTAAGAGAGTGAGACTGTGTTTTAGACTGTGAGAGAGAGAGATTGTGTGTGTAATGAGTGAGACTGTGAGTGTGTGTGTGTGTGTGTGTGTGTGTAAGAGAGATTGTGTGAGACTGAGACGGTGTGTGTGCATGAGAGAGTGAGATGGTGTGTGTGTAAGAGTGAGACTGTGTTTTAGTGTGTGTGTTTGTGTGAATGTGTGTAAGAGAGTGAGTCTGTCTGTGCGTGAGTGAGACTGTGTGTGTGAGAGAGCACTCTTTTTGTGTGTGTGTGTGTGTGTGTGTGTGTGTGTGCGTGTGCATGTAAAGTGAAACTGTGCAAAAGGGAGTGTTGGTGAGAATGAGACTGTGTGTGTGTGTGTGTGTGTGTGAGTGACTTTGTGTCAGATGATGTAAATGTTGGAAATGGAGATTGAATAGTTTTTTAGGGTTGGAGACACGCATGCTATCCAGTAATGATATAAACTCTGCCTTCCTTGGGGACAGGAAAAGGGAGAAGGAGTCTGTGAGTACTGAGTGAGACATGGAGATGTCATGCTGTCTTCAGGAACACAGGATGTTTATGATAACTGTGGTGTGTTAGTGTCAAAGCTGAAAAAGAACAGTGTGTGTGTTTGTTTGTGCTACAGGGAAAGTTGAGTTCACTCACATGGGCGAGATTGTTGATGGTGTGGACATGCGTGCAGAGGTGGCTCTGCTCTCCAGGAATATCCTCATCCACGGAGAGATGGAAAACTCTTGCTACAACTGGTGTCAGTTCTACAACCACGACACCTTTGGAGGGCACATCAAGGTTGGAAAATTCAAGCATGTAATAAATGTAACATGATATGCAAATATTATATGACTCAAAATTGTGTGTTTGTCTAGATCCTAGGAAATGTCTCCTCAGTGCATATGTCTCAGGTTGAGCTGAAGCACATGGGACAGCAATCCGAGCGAAACAACCACCCAATCCACTTCCACATGTGCGGCGATGTAGACAAGGGTCGTGCCTACCTGGACTCGCTCTCTATCCACCACTCATTTTCCCGCTGTGTCTCCATCCAAGCCACCAATGGCCTGCTGGTGGGTGAGACGCTGCACGTAGGGTTGTCACGAAGCACTTTTTTAAGCACCTAATGATGCGGTCCCTTTTCATCGTCCATCTTGGTCATGTGAAGGGCTTTTAGAGAATGTGTGATAAATATCCTCTCTGTTTGTGCCATCTCAGGTAAGGGACACGGTGGGATACGACACGCTGGGGCACTGCTTCTTCCTGTCGGATGGAATCGAGCAGAGGAACACTTTTTATCATAACCTGGGTTTAGTGACAAGGTCGGGGACCATCCTGCCCACTGAACGCAACGACACGGTGTGCACCAAAATACGAGATGGGGTGTACGGCGGGTACACACCCTTGCCGGCTACTGAGTGCAAGTATGCGCTCTCTCTTTCTCTCTCTCTCTCTATCTCTCTCTCTCTCTCTCTCTCTCTCTCTCTGTGTGTGTGTTTGTGTGTGTGTGTGCACGTGTGCGCTGAAGTATACCTTTAACCATAATGATAGTAGTTTCATAAGTAAATCAGGGTGAGGGGCACAAATTAAATGTTTATTAAAATAAGAAAAAGGAATATTGATGTATTTTCTCAAGTCATTAATCAGGGATCCCAGATCTCTGCTTTTTAGTGGAATTCCGCTATGTTTATAAATTTATACAATAAGTGCAGTGTAAGATTGTTAATTAGTGCAGAGTTAATGTGACATTTGAATTATCGTGTTATACGATTAATATACTAACTTGTAGCAGGTATGCTCACTCGGTGAACAGAAATGCTTGTTGTGATAAAATATATCATGTGTTATGTAATCATTCTACAAATTAGTTCATAATTATTTTATAATTAATGTTACACATGAATGACGAGCCAGAGGATGATGCTATTTGAGTTATGTGTATTTATCTACACTGAAATAACCTTTTAGTGTTTTTTACATTATTCAAACTGTTTTGTATAGTGTTTATGCATGTTTCAAAACGATGATTAACTTATTTGCACTGACAGTCACTGACTTCCTTCAAATTGCATCGTCTACGCAAGATGTAGTCTACCTGTGTGCTCCTACCTCTGCTTTTATAAGTCACCCTATGCTCCTGTCTCTTCTGGAAGAAAGTATTCACCACAGCCATGTCCATCCTAAGAGTAGAAGATGCAGACGATAGGGTGAGACGGAGGCAGATGATTCACTGTGGCGACCTCTGAAGGGAACAGCTGAAAGGAAAAGAAGCATGATTAAAAAAAAAAAAAAAAAAAAAAGAAGTCTAGATTAAAAGACTTTTTATTCATTTTTTTCAAAAATTCGGCAGGTTTTTCCCCTGACAAATGCAACTTTTTCTGAGACCAGAAGTGACATAATGCTGGCACTTCCACAAGGGGAGGAACAAAAGGAAAAATTTTTATTATGCGTCTCACATGGTTGATGGGCTCCTCGGCATCATTGCAGCCACCGGAAGTGATGCAGGAGGGCATCAAATATGCAGTGTGCATGAAACACAAGTAGAAAAACGATCTTGGAAATATTCAAATTATACAGACGCTCCCCGATTTACATTTTTAATTGGTTCCGGACGGCCGAATGCAAGTTGAAAGTGAACGTAAGTTGTTACAGTGACGTGTGACGTATGCCGCTCATGCTGTACTGTCTGTCTGTCTTCCTTTCGGCTTTTCCCCTTTTACTCGGGAATCGCAGTGACAACCTTGTGGAGAGTGGGACTCAAACCCCCAACCTTTGGATCAGTGATCCAGCGCCCTATACCACTAGACCACCACTGCCTCAATGCCGCTCATACTGGACTATACATCCATAAATACCATTACCGTATCTCATAAAACACCCGTAAACCAATTATTATAAACATAACATTGTAATATAATATCAAATATATCAAATAATATCAACATTCATTTCAAATAAATCACTAATTTACACCGAGTCAATTTACATGAAGCTTAAAACAGCTACTCAACGCTTACAATATGTGAGGCGCTGAAAACTGAAAGTAGTGTACTTGCTGTTGGTTATACGGACTTCTGGTCTTTCAAGTGAGCAAGGGCACTGTTGAACTCGTTTAGAACTCAGCCTGCACCTCACCAGCAGAGTGGAGAGTTCTCTCTCTTTTCTGTATTCGGGTTTTCATTCATTTTACAACTCTCTTTGCTTAACTGAGTATGCATGGTAGATTGCGCCGATCCGAGGAGATAGTTAATTCATCTGTGTATGAGACTTGCACCCATGCTAGTAGGCTTACGCTTCTGATATGCAACCATATTTGCTTTTGGTTATAAAAGTCCGCAAAACAGTATCAACACAAAGATCACAGAGATGTGTGTGTGTGTGTGTGTGTGTGTGTGTGTGTGTGTGTGTGTGTGTGTGTGTGTATATATATATATATAGAGAGAGAGACATATCATACAGATATATGTATGATATGTCTATATATATATATATATATATAGGGGGCAGTGGTGGTCTAGTGGTATAGGGTGCTGGATCGCTGTTCCAAAAGGTTGGGGGTTCGAGTCCCACTCTCCACAAAGTTGTCACTGTCCCCCCCAAGTGCAGCTAACTGGGTTATCAAAGGCGGCCATGTCTCTCACTGTCTATGGTTTTTTTATCACCAGGTGATTTTTGAAAATGCAGCCTGCTGAATTCCAATCGAAAGCTTGTTTATTAAGCTTTGATTACAAAGGTGTCTCACTCCTGCTTGTGCATGGAATCATGAGAAGAGGATGCTTTGTGATTAGTGAGGTTGCTGCCAATTGGCTACATACTGCCTCGAACCCTGTCTGTGTCCATTTGCCTAGTTTTTGAACATTATAGTGGATGTAATTTATCCTGTCCACGTTTTTGTTGATAGGACACCACCAACATATGTCAGTTCGTGACAAAGGGTTAAAACCAATTTTCATCGTAATCATGTTAGTGCATCATTCAAAGGAATTTAAATTTCCTAGTATCTGATCTTTACCAGTCATGTTGATGCATGAAAAATTCCCTCTAGCTACTACTTTAGAAAATATAGGTTTGTATTTTTCTGATCCTGTAAGAAGATATACACTATCCCATGTCATACAGCTATTAGTGGGGACCGTATTATTCATTAAGTCTATCAGACATTGTGGAGTTATTTCAGCTGGAACGATACGCAAAGTTGGTCTGGGCCCCATATATATTACACAGTCTTGTTCGGCTGCTTTGCTGGCTTCCTCTGCCATTAACAGCTCGTTGTTTCCTCTGCCGGAAAACCTGGTTGTGACTGAGAACCAGTCATCTAGTTTCATTTGTTCTTGCAGCACAATCAGTCCATTTCCTTCTCCATCAGGCGAGAGTCGTGCTGAAGTGTTTGCAGGCAGGGTGTTATTTTCGGCACAGGTCCAGCACCATACAGAGAACATTGTACATGCAGATATATTTTTCTTGGTATTATCAATTGTAACAAGAAAGGTCGAGCTTGTCTGAAGCTTAAACTGCAACTGGCTTGCCTTTGTATCCGAGTATGCTCCCAAATCATACCCAATAGGGTCGGCCACTAGTCCATTCCATCCATTTTCTTGGCCATGTAAGAGGTACCAGTATTGTTTGTCACATTCTTTCAGTCCTATTCCATCTTGACCGACATTTTGTTTTCATGATTCCTAAAATCATTTTGTCTTCTTGTTGTGGTCACACTTCCAACACTGTGTTGGTCACCACCAGGTGTCAGGAACCACTAAGAGACTGAGACTTGTTGGGTTCTTCACTCGCTTTTGCATCTACCCAGTCCTATTGATCTGAGTCCATACTATTACCAGACTCAGCCTCAGCCTTGGTTGGCCCTTCTACCTTGATGATTCGCTTACAGTGTGTTAGATGAATCCACGTACCTCTTTCTGCTATTTTGATAGCAGTTGGGGTGGTCAGGAGGACTTGATATGGACCTTCCCACTTGGCTGAGTGCCAATACTTTCTTTTTTATGCTCCTGATAAGGACCCAATCTCCAGGTTTGTTCCGGGAATTTCCCTCTTTTAGGGCTCATGTTTCCTTGAGCATTGTGTTTAGCACAGGTTAGGCATGCGTTACAAATTTTTTAATTTTTTTATTTTTAATAGATTAAAACCATAGGCAGTATATCTCTGGTCTACCTGTCCCACCATCTCTCCTGTTGAGACATGGGTCTTTCCATGGCTCAAAATTGCTGCCCATTGGAATAGGTTCTTTGGTAGAATTGGTTTGTTGTTGGGACAGGTATAGAGCCCATTTTTAATCTGTGCCCCTTTTTTATCCAGGATGCCTTTTCACTTTCTGGGCTTTGTTCCTGCATGTTGTAGGTTTCTGTGGTGACTTCAGTGTCATCTGTCATTGTTAATACTTTAATTTCTCCTTCAGCAGCTTCTTTTGCTTTTCTGTCTGCAAAGGCGTTCCCGTTGGATATATCATCTGTTTTATTTGTGTGAGCAGCGCATTTACATACTCCTACTTGTCTATGGTAATTGTACTGCTTCCAACAATTCTTTTAGTAGTTGTGCATGAGTGACTGGTTTGCCAGTCGAAGTTACCATTCCTCTGATACTGCGTGTGGCACTTTAAGTGTCAGTGGATGGAAGAGTACCACTCCTGCGCTCAATTCTACAGCCATTGATGCTGCCACTACTGCTCTCACACAATGAGGAAGTGCACACATCACGCTGTCTAGCTTTGATGAGTAGTAAGCCACAGGTTTATCACCACATTTTTGAGCAAGTAGAGATGTCATAAAATGAACTTTGCAGTCTACCATTTGATAGAACATTTTGCTGTAGTTTGGTAGAGCGAGAACTGTTGCTGAGACCATCGTTTGTTTTATTCTGCAAATGCCCCTTCTGTTTCAGGTGTCCATTGCAGTGGTGTAGACATACTTATTTCTTTCTCGTGCGTTAGCTGATACAATGGATGTGTTATTTCCGCCTAGTTCGGAATCCATGATCTGCAGTAATTCATCAGGCCCAGAAAGGACATCATTTGTTTCTTTGTCACTGGTTTTGATGCCTGCAATACTACTGTTTTTCTGTCCTCCACAATGGTTCTACCTCCTACGCTCAGATTATGCTCCAAGTATTTTACTGTTGTTCTGCACATCTGCAGTTTGTCTTTACTAACCTTGTGCCCTTCAGCTGCCAGATGTCCGAGGAGTGCTTTGGTATCTTTTCTGCAGGTTTGTTCATCTGGTGATGCCAGAAGGACGTCATCCACATACGTCAATACTTGACTTCCCCCTGGGAGGTTTTAGCTATCCTCGCGACCATGACTTGTGAGTAAATTGTTGGGCTCTCACAGTACCCTTGCGGCAGCCTGGTATAAGTGTATCTTTTCCCTTCATAGTTGGATGCAAAAACTGGCTATTTTCATCAAGAGGCACTGAGAAAAATGCGTTACTGATATCCACCACAGTAAAGTGAGTTGCATCTGGTCTTAAGCTGTTTAAAAGGGTATGTGGATCTGCCACTCAGGGGGCTCTCTGAATTACTGCATCATTGACAGCTTGTAGGTCTTGTACCATTCTCCATCCTACAGATGGTGCTGTTTTTTTAACTGGAAATATGTGGGTCTACATGGTGAGTCCTCGCACTCCGCCAGTACTCCTGCTTTTAGTAATGCTTCAATTACTGGTCTGATTCCTACTTTGGCGTCTGCTTTAAGGGGATACTGTCTGATACGGGATGGTATTCAGTTTTTGGGCGTATCTGGACTGGTTTTATATCTTTTATCAGTCCCACATCTGTCGGGCAGTGGTGGTCTAGTGGTATAGGGCGCTGGATCGCTGATCCAAAGGTTAGGGGTTCGAGTCCCACTCTCCACAAGGTTGTCACTGGCCCCCCCAGTGCGGCTAACTGGGTTATCAAAGGCGGGCCATGTCTCTCACTGTCTATGGTGAGAGGCATGTAAAAGAACCATTGCAGACTTTCGTAAAGAGTAGGCTGCAAAGTCGTCAGCGTGTTTCTGTCCCTTGCTAAAAAAGGGTTGTGGCAGGAAGGGCATCCGACGTAAAAAAAAAAACCCTCTGCCAAATCAAATGTGCGAATCAGATGATTCGCTGTGGTGACTCCTGAGTGAAAGGGAAAAAGCCGAAAGGAAGACAGAAGACAGACATCAGTCCCACATCTGCGGGCCCTTCAGACCATAGTTTGGTTGGTATACCATTGAGCATATGTTCTTCTGCTTGTGTCAGGATGTTTAGTCAATTATACTTTTTCTTAATGTTAACTGGGGTTGTCCACTGAACCATCTTCTTCCAGAGCCCTGTTTTCTGGCAATACCATAGGTTGGGCTGTTCAGTTTCCCAATCATCTGCACTCTTACCCCGACACACTAAGTTCCCTAGTCCTTTCCAACTCATTTTAGAGGTTTTATAAAGGGATACATGAGGGGGTATCCATGGTCTTTGCAGTGGTATCAACTGTTTAGGTAGGATGGCAGCTATAGCAACATTTACCATTTCATCTCCATACATATGGGTAACTGGTATTCTGATTGGCGTGACCTTTTGTAACACCCCTTTGTAGTCAGGGTCAAGATCTGGACAAAGGCGGAACCATATTATAATATGTAAATCGTCTGGGTTCATGGCTTTAGTTCCTGGAACTGTTAACTAGTTCCCTATTCTCATTAGGGTGTCTCCTGTTGCACATGGCTGCTTATTAGCAATGTCAAGAGTATAATAATAAAACGGTTCTCCATGTCCTTGTAAGACCATCAGGCCTTTTTCCTCTAGTTACTGTGTAGGCCGTTTGCTGCTCTGACAATCAGGTTTCGTCACCATTTCTTAGTCCTGGTATTGGCTCATTGCAGGTGGTTCTGCATGCACCTGTGTCACATAGGAATAAAATTTCTTTTCCATTTACTATTAGCTTATTTCAGGCCAGTTACTATCCAATGCCAATATTTTTTCTAGATTTAGATCAATTTCTTCATTTTGGTTTACATGTTTTGCTTGTGTGGCGGCTTCGGCTTGCTTTGGGAAGGCAGTGCTCTTATAGGGTACAGGTAGTCACGCAGAGCTTTGATTTTGTTTTTGTTCTGGACAGTTTCTGCTATAATGCCCCTTTTTACCACATGTCCAGCATTCATCGCCAGACCTAGTGAATCCTCCTTTCCCTCTTCCTCGGCCTCTACCTCTAGTCCCCTGATAATATACTTTAGGGTCATCACAGTTTTTGTTTTCTTCTTTATGGTTACTTTATCTGCATGCATTGCCTGGTCTGTACCATGCATAATTTTGTGCTCCTGAGCTTCTGGTGATGGGTTTGGTTGGTTTTGCGGGAGAGGAATGATATGGAGGGGGGCTGTTCCTCTTTTTCATTTGTCAAGTCAGGATAAAGTTCGTTATGCTGGTGATTTATAGGTGGGGCCGTAGGTTCTAACACTTTCTGTGTAGTACTCTGTTTCTCCTATCGGTTCCACTTCCTTTTTCCTTCTTCCAAAACTTGTCTCATCATCCTCTTTCTATGGTACAGTACTTTATATTCTTCAATATCTTTTTTATTTTTCTCCTTAGTTTTCTCTTTCCTCTCTTTGTCTTTGCCTTTCCTCTTCTTTCTTTTGCTTGTTTTTCTCCTTCATGTCTTTTATTTACCATTTTAATCCATGCCTCTACTTCTTTCCATTCTTGTTTTTTCATTTTTTCTTCATTATTTTTACAGTTCTGCCTAATAGCTCCCTGTAATTCTATTAATCTTTTTACATTTAACTGTCCGTCGAATCCATACTTACTGACCCATAAATCTAAATCTTTATTTTTATCAGGCGCTTGTATTTCGACGGCCTTTCAGTAACCGCATTATAATTTATCTCTAGGTTTACTATGTTTACCCCCCATTTTAACCCAATTTGGACCAGTGGTTTGTTGCATCTAGGGTGTCCTAACACTGGTTTCCTACGGGACAACGATTAATTATTTCTGTGGTAACCCTGAAGCTTCTACCTTTTCAGGTGGAGGATTCTTGCCTCTGCAGCCACAAAAACTCGTTGTATTAATCCCACAGTATTATATGAGGATTTAATCAAGGATTATTTCCTCCATTCACACACACATTCATTCATCCACGGTCGTATTATTTTATTCAGACAGGGGAGTCTGCCCTCCCTTCCACGGAATTTAACTGTCTCTCTGCAACCTCTTGTTGCTTTCATTTACCTGTCATTGTCTAGAATACCCAGTGTTTTGCTCTTAGACAGGGGAGTCCGCCCTCCCTTTTTCTTTTTTTTTTATATTTTTAATTTAATTTAATTTATTTTTTCTCTTTTTTTTTCGTGGAATTTAACTGTCTTTTTACTTTTCATCCATTTTCTGTAACCTTTGTTACCTAGCTCATTCACTTCTGTTTTTTTTTTTTTTTAAGAAATTAACTCAACGCGTGTCTCCCCCTCGGATTGCTGTCAAACATCAGATCCCTGCTGACGGGTCGATCCTCCCGGTCCCAAAAAGGGTCTGATTTCAATTCACTTTTGAATTACCCTGGCCAAGGATTTCACCAGTATTCACCTCGTCAGCAGGAATCCTCAGGTGTCTTGGCATCCGGCTCGAAGGACCAATTCAATGTCAGGTGTCAGGTTCTAAATCAACACAGACATCATAAAACACTTACACGCAAGAAGAAAAGCACTTGGAGTTAATTTTTTACTCATGAGGAGAGCAGCTGGGTCAGCTCGGTTACAACTGGCCTCTTTTATTTCAAAAGGGGGTGGTCCCTAGTTGCATATATCCTAAACTGCAGTTATTCTATGTTAACCTTTCACATATTAAATGGAACACGTCTTCCAGCAGTCTGAGAGACATCCGGTTGTCCGGTCGTTTGCGCCATAGCTCAGCTGCGGTTAAGCAAGTTCATAAACAACACAACTTCAGCAAACAGTTTCAATACTCACACACACATATAATATTTAAAATGAGTAAATGACCATTTTAAACATTACACACATAGGAGACAAAGAGAGAAGCTGTGATCAGTTATATATACAATTATGGTCACATATATCCATACACACACACACAGAGATGAATTAACTATCTGCTCAAATCGACGCAATCTACCATGCATATTTAGTTAAGCAAATCGAGTTGTAAAGTGAATGAAAACCCAAGCAAGAGAACTCTGCTCTGCTGATTCACATCAGTGATTCACATCAATGCAGGCTGAGTACTAAACAAGTTCAACGGCGCTCTTGCGCACTTAAAAGACCAGAAATCTGTAGAACCCGCGCTTTGTTTCAAGCAAGTAAACTACTTTCAGCAAGTGCCCTACTTTCAGTATTGAGCGCCTCATATATTGTAAGCGTTGATTGGCTGTTTTAAACTTCCTGTAAAGTGAGTCGGCTCAGCTTCATGTCATGTTACTATCCCTCGACCATCGGAACCATTTACAAGCAGAAAAATTGCATCATAGAGAATGTTAAAGGTTGTATTTGATATTTGATGAGTGAATTTGATTAAAATTTATCAATTTGAAATTATTTTGCTTGAATATAATTTATTTGAAATTAATGTCGATAGATATATTTGATATTATTTTACAATGTACAATATTTAGGGGTGTTTTATGAGATACGGTAATGGTATTTATGGATGTATAGTACAGTATGAGCATCATACGTCACATGTCATATGCCACTGTAACAACTTGCGTTCACTTTCAAATTCACATTCGGCCGCCCGGAACCAATTAAAAACATAAGTCGGGGAGCGTCTGTATCGGAGCCGTAATGATCCGGCTGGAGAAAGTTTTAGCAGTAAGCAGGGCACCATGTCCTCTGGAAGTTTTTTCATTTTGCTAGCTTGTGGTAAAGCATTCAGCTATTCAGCAGGGATAGCTTCAGCTATGAGATTTTTCCGCTTTTTGGTGGAAATCCGCTTTTTCTGACCTCCAGAGGCCAGTTTTTATGTTATTCCAAATCCGGTAAAATATGTGTGTGTTTTTTTTGTGGGGGGCGGGTAAGGGTTGAACTCCTGCCCCTCTGATTGTGATGAATTTGTGTGATATGATGTTTCGACAAACATGTACATTTCATTAGAGGCTTAGTGTTAAACAGGAAGTTCTCGCAGTGAAGTCTCGTCGTCATCGTGATTTGTGACGTGCTCCACCGAAAGTGGGCGCTTGTCGCAAGTGACGCATGGCGCTTGTGAGACAAAGCGCGGCTTATCCGGACTTTCGATCTTTCAAGTGCACGTTGAATACTTGTTTAGTATTAAACTATCACTTGCTCACTTGAAAGATCGGAAGTTTACTTGTTTAGTATTCGACCATCACATTTACTGAAATCATCTCATCACTGTGCTCTTGAAAATGGTTTGATTCAGAGGTAAACCGTGTTCACTGTATGCAATATGTATGTATATCATTTCACGAGACGATTCGAAAGTTCAGGAGATTGATGCAGGTATAAAAAACAAATTGAGATCGGACTGGCTTGACAGGAAAGTTTTGATACGTATTGGCAAGGGAGAACCGATCTCGGTCGTTGTCGGGGGACTTCATTAAGAAAGTTGACGTTCCATGAAAGCTAAATTGTTCAATCTGTGATGACTTGATTTATTATGGATCCCGGGGATGGAGAGCACTCAAAAGTCATTCTGACCATGTGAAACATCTAAAGCAAGTTGAATTGAAAAAGACGAACTATTGTCTATCAGCAGCATTCAAACTGGGGCCATTGACATTGCCCGACACCAGAAAGGACAGCAAAAGAAAAGCAAAGGATGACTGTGATAGTGAGCAAAAGCGTGCAAGGTTAGACCATCAGAAGGAACAGGAAGAGAAAGCACAGCGGAGAGCTAAAAAGAAGGAAGGAACAGCCAAGCTCCTGTCGCTCACAAAAAAGATTAAGCTTAAGAAGTAAAACAACAAGAATGAGATTTGTACATAGTGTAAATATTGAACATAGAAGTTAGTGTAAATAAACTGTTTTTTTCTCAAAGACACAAATTTTAAGGAGTCCCTTCATCTTGAAAGTTTAGAAGATTGAATTTTTGTGATAAATACCTATAATCTATTGTATGCCTTTCAAAATCAAAACACTGTACGAACATGTAACATAATACGCATATGTGCTCTTTCTACATATATGTGATACAGCAATGCCATTCCTTTTTCAAGTACTTTAACCTTTCAAGCCCTCCAAAAGTTGTCACGTTTTAAAGTTGACCTTTCTGTTGATTGGTTCATCATGCCATGTGCTAAAGTTGACATTCATGTTGATTGGCTCAATTTTACAACGGGGGAGGGAGGGTATTTAAAGGAACAGCACTGGAGGGAAAATTAAAGGGTCTTTTTTTTTTTTTTTAATTATGCTCTTTTCTGTTTATATTCAGCTTTCATGTAAGTAATTTGGTTGATACCTGTCTGTCTTCCTTTTGGCTTTTTCCCTTTTACTCGGGAGTCGCCACAGCGAAACATCTAATTCGCACGTTTGATTTGGAAGAGGTTTTTGCATCGGACGCCCTTCCTGTCACAATCCTTTTAGCAAAGGACAGAAACACATTGACGGGTTTTCAGCCTATTCTTTACGAAAGTCAGCAATGGTTATTTTACATGCCTCACACCATAGACAGTGACAGACATGGCCCGCCTTTGATAACCCAGTTAGCTGCACTGGGGGGGCAGTGACAACCTTGTGGAGAGTGGGACTCGAACCCCCAACCTTTGGATCAGCAGTCCAGTGCCCTATACCACTAGACCACCACTGCCCCTTAATTTGGTTGATACCTCAAAATGAATAATACAAATACCAGTAAAACTTTTGTTGTTCTGTTATTATTCATGTTTTCCACCTCTATGGTAATAAGCACTTACTGTTCCACTCCGCTGGTAACATTTTAATACGGGCTCACCCACTCCAATTTTTAAAGCGCCCTGAGCGCTTATCACGTCAAATACGGTATATAAGTCGCACTGGACTATAAGTTGCAAACTCATGGAAACTGTCTACCTTGGCTTGGAAGTTTGCTGGCAGTTTTTGTGATGTTATGGTCCTCGCTCTGATAGAGGCAGTTGCATTGCATGAAGCACCAGGAAAGTCCTCATGCAAAGTCATTTATATTCATCTCATTAACAATTACCTGGCTGTAGAGATGCAGCTGCACTGTTGGCAAGCCACTCCCCGAGACACATTGTTCAAGTACCCATGTGCGAATTAGTTCCTCTAGCTGTGGCCATTTAGCTTTTAGCCCGCGACTAGCTTTTTTTTGTTCATTGCAGTAATAATAATCTCCGCTTATCTGCCCTCTTGTTGCCTTCATGCGGTTGTGAATGTAAAAATTAAGATGTGAAATTATGTTCGTTATTTTTATGACTACCAGAATTATATGTCGTAATTTCAGTACTTGGACGTGGAGATACAACTGCACTGTTGTCAAGCCTCTCCCTGCACCTCATTGCTCAAGCACCCATGAGCAAGCTTGTTCCTCTAGCTGTGGCCATCTAGGTTTTAGCCCGTGATTAGCTTTTTTTTTTTTTTTGTTATTCATTGCAGTAATAATAATGTCTGCTTTTCTCCAGTCCCTCAAAAGTTTCTCATTCACTCTAAACTTTCTTTCTGCTGCTCGATTACCATTTTCTGCTGCATATTTGACTACTTGCAGCTTGTAATCCGCAGAATAGGATTTTCTTTTTGGGGCAATTTTTTTCAGTGGTACAGGATGAGCAGGCACTGGTACACAAGCTTAGAGTGCCCTCTTGCGGTTGTGAGTGTAAAAGTAACAAACATGTGAAATTATTTTTGTTATTATTGTGATGAACAGAATTATATGTAATAATTTCATATATAAGCCACTCTGGAGGACAAGTCACACCTTCAGCCAAAGTATGAAAAAAGTGCAATTTATCGTCCGGAAAATATGGTAATCTCTCGCTAACTCACTCCACTGAATCACGTCACTCATTCCACTCAATCACACCCTCACTTTCTTCACTCAGTCACTCCCTCATCGTCCTCACTCACTCACTCCACTCAATTACTAACTCCACTTAATCACTTGCTCACTCACTCCACTCAATCACGTAACTCAAGCCAGTCAATCGCACCCTCACTTACTCCACTCAATCACAGCCTCACTCAGTCCACATCTTGCTCCACTGAATCCCTCACTCACTCACTCACTCACTCCACTCAATCACTTATGGCACGCAATCATCTCACTCCACTTAATCACCTTACTCCACACAGTCCACTTGCTCACTCGCCACTCACTCACTCACTCACTCCCCTCCCTCACTGCACTCACCTCACTCACTTACCTTCTTACTTATGACACTCAATCACTTGACTTAATCACTCCACTCACTCACGACACTCAATCACTTCACTCCACTCATTCACTCACTCAATCCATTCTATTCAATGACTCACTCCACTCAATCACACCACTCAATCACTAACTCCACTTTATCACTCTCTGGCTGACTCACTCCACTCAATCACACCCTCACTCACTCCACTCAATCCCACCCTCACTTACTCCACTCACTCCACTCGTGGCACACAATCACCTCACTCCACTCCACCATACTTTACGCAGTCCAATTACTCATTCACTCTACTCACTCACTCCAGTTACCTCATTCACTCACTTTCTGACGTATGACACCCAATCACTTGACTTAATCATTCCACTAACTCACTCATGCCGCTCATTCACTCCACTCACTCACTTACGACACTCAATCACTCACTCACTCATGTCACTCACTCCTCATTCTCTGTCTCACTCTCACTCCACTCATTCACTCACTCATTTGGCCAAACAGTATTATTCTCTGGTCACTCAGAGGCTGGTACCTATCTCAGCTGATACTGGGCTTACACAGGTCACATCCTGAACAGCTCACCAGACCATCAGAGGGCAACCACACACTCAAAATAACTGAATTTAATCAGTGAGCGATGCTGTGTATTTCCCAATTATTTTCTGTTAACTGCATATGTGTGTGTGTGTGTGTGTGTGTGTGTGTATTTTTGTTTTTGAAGGGCTGTCTCGACATTTTGGATTGCCAACCCAAACAATAATTTGATCAACAACGCAGCTGCTGGCTCTCAGGTAAATGAAGTCTATAGTAATTACTGTAGCACTGAAAAGTAAATGATTACGTTTAATGTTTAGAATAAATTACTGAGCTTTCCCCATTTCTGATGCACACACAGCTTGTGGTTTCTCTCAGTTCAGTTTAGGTATTATTAACCCATGGTTCACAAAATCGCTTGCTTGTAGGGGTAATTTAAAATGAATAAAAAAGAGCTGTTTCAGAAATAAAAATAAAATTAGTTTGATGGGAAGTCTGCCGGCTGACACCACCAATAGGCCAACAGATCATGATTTGGCAGATACTGTCGGCCATTGTTGCTTTAAAAAAACGTGACCAGCACAAAGGCGACACCTTCATTAATAAAGCTGAGAGGAACATAGGCCACACGTTCATTAATAAAACTGACAGGCACAGAGGTGACACCTTTAATAAATCTGTCAGGCACAGAGGTCACATATACTTTAATAAAACTGACAGGCACAGAGGTTATATATTCTTTAATAAAATGGACAGGCACAAAGGTCATACGTTCTTTAATAAAACTGACAGGCACAGAGGTTACATGTTCTTTAATAAAACGGACAGGCACAAAGGTTACAAATTCTTTAATAAAATTGACAGGCACAGAGCTTGAATCTTCTTTAATAAAAAAGACAGGCACGAAGGTCACACATTCTTTAATAAAATTGATAGGCACAGAGGTCACATGTTCTTTCATAAAACTGACCGGCACAGAGGCTATACCTTCTTTAATGAAACTGACAGGTACACAAGCCAGACTTTCATTACTAAAACTGACAGGCACAGGGGCCACGACATTAATAATAAAATGGATAGGGACAGAAGCCACACTTTGATTAATAAAACTGAAAGGAACAGAGGCCATACCTTCTTTAATGAAACTGACCAGCACAGCAGCGACACCTACTTTAACGCCACTGTCAGCCACAGAGGCCACAACTTCATTATGATATCGTACTATACGAGCATTGAGGATAATGTAATTAAGTATAGTTTAGTTAAAAATGTATTTTGTGAAATAATAATAATAATAGTGTTATTATTCCCCTTCTTGAATTGCCACCTTACAGTATGCCTCTGGTAAGGTTACCCGAGGCATACAAGTCCTAGGTGAACATCCAGACAAAGCGTGATTCAGAGGATGCCTATGGATAAAGAAAATACAATGACACAGTTTCCCTTGTCTAAAGGAGGATCACTGAAGACCCTGGAGACATGGGTCTGCTCTCCCATGGACCCACCACCTGTGTGAGGGGCTATAGGGGTTGGTTGCACTGTGAGGTGGGTAGCAGCTGAAGGCATGGGTTGTTTTCTGTAAGACTGATCCTCAGCTACTGACTCTGACTCTCGGAACGTAACTCTCTGTAGCCTCATTGGTGGGGATGGATCCCGAGTTGGTGTGTGAAATTGAGAAATACCAATTTGATATAATTGCATCACCTCAGTACATAGCTTGGACTCTGGAATGACTCATCTTGAGAGGTGCTGGACTATATTTCATTCTGGAGTTGTTCACGTTGAAAGGCAGCAAGTTGGTGTGGGGACATCCTTGTTGCCCCATCTTGGTGCCCATATGTTGGGGTTCTCACCAGTTGATGAAAGGATAGCTTCCCTCTGCCTTTGAATGGGGGACAGATCCTGACTCTTGTTTGTACTTATACACCAAATGACATTTTAGGATACCCACCCATTTTGGATTCTTTATGGGCGTGTTGGAGAACACTCACCCCAGGGACTTGCTCGTCATCCTTGGAGACTTCAACGTCCATGTCAGCAATGACAGTGTGGCCTGGACTGGTATGATTGGTAGGTATGAGCATTCCGATTTAAATACGAATGGTCTTTCGTTGTTGGCCTTCTCTACCATCACGGTTTGTCCATCATGAACGAACATAAGGGTGTCCATAAGTGCACTTGGCATCAGGACAGCTTAGGCCAGAGTTCGGCTTGCGGCTCTTTCACCTCTCTGACGTGGCTCTGTGGCTTTTCAAAATAATGAAAGTGTACTTTACAGGGGCCGACGGGTGCACCACAGACATCATATACAAAAACCACTTCATCACCAAAAACAAATACAAAACGAAAATTCTGCTTATTTACTCACAACGGAAGCACTCAGGGCTCCCAGGGGTAGCGTGTTAAATCAGCTTTCACCTGAATGGTGGGATAATCTGCCTAAGGCAGAGTCCTATAACAGTCTGGTACCAGCGGTTACCCTTGCAAAAATGCTCTTTTAGTGTTGAAAATTATGTAGATGAAAATTAACAGTCATGGGTGCGGGCGAATATTTACTTGGTGCGGGCGGGGTGATTGTGTGTGTGTTCTTGTGGACATGGCTATCATTATATTAATCAGCTACATTGAGAGTCTAGGTGTTTTTGATCTGCTGTGTTGGTGGATTTCCAAACCATTATGCTCATGGCAAGCAGTGTTTTCGCCATCCCAGCAGCAGCGCAGCGAGTGAGAGAGATTTTTTCGCCGCTGGGGTTTGTAATCCAGGAACAGAAATCACTGAAGTCAGAGACGGTGGATAAGGTTTGGCTTATGCACAACAAACTCCAAATTAAATAACTCTTCTCCCAGTGACAAAATAAAAGATTTGCGGTCTGGTTCAGTCTTCACTCTGAGAATGGGTTGGTCTGTACAGTATTAAGCATTAATATTACTTAAAAGAAGGTTGAGCAGACTCCTTCTTAAAATAACTCTTCATATACTTTTCTGTGTTGCGGTCATTTTTGTCAATTAAAACTATGACAAAACAGCATTAATATAACGAATGAAGATAAAGAAGATCCCACGAAGGGAGTGATGATGAGGTAGAGTACCCAACCCGTTAGCACATCTGGTTGCACCCCGTCCCTCACTTTCTTCTTCTTCGTTTCCTTTCGGCTGTTCCCTTCAGGGGTCGTCACAGCAAATGATCTGTCTCCATCTCACCCGATCCTCTGTATCTTGTACTCTTACTCCAACAACCTTCATGTCCTCCTTCACCACATCCATAAATCTTCTCTTTGGTCTTCCTCTGGGCCTTCTGCCTGGTAGTTCCAACCTCAGCATCCTACTACCAATACACTCACTATCCCTCCTCTGTAAATGTCTAAACCATCTCAATCTAGCCTCTCTGACTTTGTCTCCAAAACATCGTACATGGGCTGTCTCTCTGATGTACTCATTCCCGATCCTATCCATCCTCATTACTCCCAAAGAGAACCTCAACATTTTCATCTCTGCTACCTCCAGCTCTGCCTCCTGTCTTTTCCCCAGGGCTACTGTTTCTAAACCATACAACATCGCTGGCCTCGACACCGTCTTGTACACTTTTCCTTTCATTCTTGCCGATACACTTCTATCACACATCACACCGGACACTTTTCTCCAACCATTCCAACCTGCCTGCACGTGCTTCTTAACCTCTTTTCCACACTCTCCATTGCTCTGGATTGTCAAGCCTAAGTACTTAAAATCCTCCACCTTCCTCATTTCTGCCCCCTGTAACCTCACCGTTCCTCTTGGGTCCTTGCCATTCACACACGTGTATTGTCTTACTGAGGCTAACCTTCATTCCCCTCCTTTCCAGGGCATTCCTCCACTTGTTCTCTGCTCTCACTACAGACCACAATGTCATCTGCAAACATCATAGTCCATGGAGATTCTTGTCTAACCTCGTCTGTCAGCCTGTCCATCACCATAGCAAACAAGAAGGGACTGAGAGCTGACCCTTGATGCAGTCCCACCTCCACCCTGAACTCTTCTGTCACACCGACAGCACACCTCACCACTGTCTGACATCTCTCATTCATGTCCTGCACCACTCTAACATACTTCTATGCCACGCCAGACTTCGTCATACAATATCACAGTTCTTCTCCCGGCAACCTGTCATATGCTTTCTCCAGATCCACAAAGGCACAATGCAGCTCCCTCTAACCTTCTCTTTATTTCACTATTAACATCCTCAAAGCAAACACTGCATATGTGGTGCTCTTTCTTGGCATGAAACCAAACTGTTGTTCACAAATGCTGACCTCTGCCCTTAGTCTCGCTTCCACTATTCTTTCCCATAACTTCATCGTATGGCTCATCAACTTTATCCCTCTGTAGTTGCCACAACTCTGCACCTCTCCCCTGTTCTTAAAAATGGGCACCATCACACGTCTCCTCCATTCCTCCGTCATCTGCTCACTTTGTAAGACCTTATTGAATGTTCTTGTCAGAAAATCTACCGCTACCTCTCCCAGACAATTCCATACCTCCACTGGTATGTCATCAGAACCAACTGCCTTTCCACTCTTCATCCTCTTCAATGCCCTCCTCACTTCACCCTTGCTAATCTTTGCTACTTCCTGGTCTTCAACGGTCATCTCTTCTACTCTTTTTTTTTTTTTTTCTTCCTCTCTCATTTTCCTCATTCGTCAACTCTTCAAAGTACTGTTTCCATCTTCCCAGCACACTTCTGTCATCAGTCAATACATTTCCCTCTCTGTCCTTTATCACTCTAACTTGTTGCACGTCTTTCCCATCTCTCTTTCTCTGCTGTTCCCACCTGTATAAATCATTTCCTTCCTCCTTACTGTCCAACCTATCATACAAGTCATCATATGCCCTCTGTTTGGCCTTTGACACCGCTACCTTCGCCTTACGCTGCGTCTCCCTGTACTCCTATTTACTCTCTTCGGTCATCTCTGTGTCCCACTTCTTCTGAGCGAACCTCTTCCTTTTTACAGACTCCTGCACTTCCTCATTCCACCACCAGGTCTCCTTATCTACTTTCCTTCAAGAGGACACATCAAGTACTCTCTTACCTGTCTCCCTGATCACATTGGCTGTGGTTGTCCAGTCATCTGGAAGCACTTCCTGACTACCCAAAGCCTGTTTCAACTCCTCCTTGACGACAACACGAAACTCTTCCTTTTTCAGCTTCCACCACTTTGTCTTCTGCTCTGCCTTTTCCTTTTTTACCTTCCTCACCATCAGCGTCATCCTGCACAACACCATCCTATGTTGTTTGGCAACACTCTCACCCACTACTACTTTGCAGTCACTGACTTCCTTCAAATTACATCGCCTGCAGATGTAGTCTACCTGTGTACCCCTACTTCCGCTTTCATAAGTCCGCTCTGTTGCCTGCACCAACATGTCCATTGAAGTCTTCCCCAATGACCACTATTTCACCTCTGGGGGTATTCTGCATCACTTCATCTAACTCATTCCAGAATCTCTCCTTCTCTTCTAGCTTACATCTTACCTGTGGGGTATAAGCACTAACAACATTGACCATCACTCCTTCAATTTCTAACTTGAGACTCATCACTCTGTCTGACATTCTTTTCCTCGCTTTGTAGGATAGATATTCTTTTTCTTTATAAAAATACATGAAGGACTCAATCACATTCATTCATTTTCTGAACCACTTAATTCTAATTAGGGTAATGGGGGGGTTGGGGCCCATGCCAGCTGACTCTGGACAAGGGCAGAGTACACCGTGGACAATTCGCCAGGCCATTGCAAGGCAGGAACACGCTGATGGCTATGCAGCTTCTCTTTTTCAAAGTTAGCAATGGTTCTTTTACATGAACCTCTCACCATAGACAGTGAGAGATACGGCTAGACTTAGATAACCCAATTAGCTACACTGGGATGACAGTGACAATCTTGTGGAGAGTGGGACTCGAACCCCCAACCTTAGGATCAGTGGTCCGGCACCGTTACCACCAGGCCACCACTGCCTCATTGGAAATTTTCAGTGAAAGTAACTTTTTATTCAACGTCTTTTTTGAAATATAAATGTTTTTGTTGCAAGCAGAATTGTAATTGTCTCTGCAGTTGTTCAAATCGATGCAACACATTGTTTTTTAGATTAACATGAAGGAAAAAACATTCGATGAATATTAAAAAAACGTGATGCACTGCATGAATTGAAGTGCGAAGGAGCGAGGGATCCCTGCATGTGTGTATATAGGTGAGCCACTCCACCGATAGTAGGCTCTGGGGTCCAAAAATTATCTTTTTACAGTCAGATAGAGGAGACCCAAACCTGCTAAATGCAGCAAAACGTTTGTCAATACCTTGAAAACTGACCGAGCGATGCCATTTCTTGTGTCAGCATTCAACTAAAAATTTCAAAAAACGTTTTAGAGAAAAATGAGCACAAAGATTGCCCTTCTTCCAAGATCATTAGTCATTAGCAACCAAACATTTTTATGCACCTCAACCATATAAACTTTTAGAAAACATGTCTTGGAAGAGTTTTAGGAAGAGAGGATAAGAGAAATCATCCTCATTTTAATCTGACAGGCCCTTATTAAACCCATCAGTCACTGTGGTAACCCCCAAAAAAATTAACATAAAACAACTTCTTTTTTTCATTTCTGTTCATGCCAATAAGATCAGTAAGTATCTTTTCAACCATTATATAAAGGTTCAAATGCCTTCAGATGATACTGATTGAAAAAGAAAAAAAAAAACACTGTCAGGCTCAAACAATCACACTGAAATAAAAAATAATATAGACAACAAAACTCTCTGGATCTCTTTATACAAGTAAGCTTCATCAACTCTGGCCTCAGCATTATCATCTTCATGTCTATCCTGCTCAGCAGAAAAGATCACATCATCTTCACAAAAAACACCCATAACCTCTTCATCAACATCAAAATATTCATCATCACAGCTGGCATCATCATCATCATCATCATCAGTTTGTTTATATGTAAAAGGAATGAAACATTTAAGTATTTTTCAGGTCTTGACCAATTTTCCTGCAAAACTAAACAACCCATGATCCAGCATGTCCAGTCCAGACAAGATTACACACAAATCAAATAATCAAAAAAATTCCATAATTTTGAATTCCGAATTTTGCACGCAGAGAAAAATACTCATCGGCAAAATAATCTTCAAGAACGCTCAGCATTTCGGCATCTTCAAAGCCCAATTCTCGCGTCGAATTTAATATCTATACTAATGCTGGCAGACACCACAGATGACATTTCACTCTCCTTTTCCAGAATTTATGTGTACTCATATTATAAATAAACTTAATGACTGTCATTGAAGAAAAAGCTACAGACATTATTCCGCATGGAGTAAACTAGAGTCAGGAAGTAAACAAAAAGTTTGTGTGGCGGGCACTGAGCATGTGCAAGCCCGAGCTGACCTATCAGTGTGCTCGTTTCTGATTTTCCTTAGCAACAAGCCTGCCATTGTTTATGAGCATATCGTCTTCATAATCTTTATTTTATTCGCTGAAACAGCATTTTAATATCAAAACAGTATCCAAAATGGAGAGACTACTTCACTGCCGTTCTTCTGCGTATGGATTATAGTGCGTCTTGTCCTGAACTTGGTGAATAATTGCAACGAAAACCAGTAAGTTTGCTACTGTTTTCATCTAGTTTTATGAGGGTACTCGCCAGAAAAATGGGAAAAAAGACATTTTTAGTGAGTTTTAGTCGATCTCACATGAGCAAGTGATAGTTGAATACTTGTTTTAATATTTTATGCAAAAATCTGAATTTCAATAAAAATGGACCACTTTTATTTTTCTGGTCTTTATCTCAAAAGTGGTCTGTGTGACAAGCGCCTATCTTCGGTGGAGCGCCTCACATATATACAGTGGTACCTCACCTTATGAAATTATTCTGTTCCAGAGCTTTTTTCGTAACCTGCATTTTTCATAAGTTGAACCGCATTTTACATGTAAAACGCGTGATTTGTTCCAAGGCTCCCAATACTACCCCATAAAACCTTTAAAAACTATAAAAGCATACCTTTAAGATCTCATTCAATATCGTACCGATGGTAGACGGGTTTGGCCATATTCCTTCGTGATATCACTCGAGCCTGTTTCTTCTTCTCACTGTGTGTGTGTGTGTGTGTGTGTGTGTACGCGCGCGTGTGCGTGCGTGCGTTGACCATGTTTTCTTAGTAGTTATAATCTTACAAATGTTTATGGAATGTTAAAATCCTGAGTCAAGAAATAAAGCAGAAAACAACAGTAACTCTGTAGTTTACACGAAAAGCATCAGGGTGGATTCAGCTTGAGAATAGGCAATGAGAGGTAGCTGCGTCATTCCTCCGAGGCAATGGAATCCCTGTCCAAGATGACGTCAGGTGGACCTGTCCAAGATGGCGCTTCTTCTTCTTTTCCTTTCGGCTGTTCCCTTCAAGGGTCGCCACAGCAAATCATCTGCCTTCATCTTACCCAATCCTCTGCATCGTCTTCTCTTACACCAACTACCTTCATGTCCTCCTTTACCACATCCATAAATCTTCTCTTTGGTCTTCCTCTAGACCTTCTGCCTGGTAGTTCCAGCCTCAGCATCCTACTACCAATATATTCAATACCCCTCCTTTGTACATGTCCAAACCATCTCAATCGAGCCTCTCTGACTTTGTCTCCAAAACCTCTTACATGTGCTGTTCCTCTGATGTACTCATTTCTGATCCTATGCATCCTCGTTACTCCCAAAGAGAACCTCAACAATTTCATCTCTGCTACCTCCAGCTCTGCCTCCTGTCTTTTCCTCAGTGCCACTGTTTCTAAACCACACAACATCGCTGGCCTCATCACCGTCTTGTACACTTTTCCTTTCATTCTTGCTGATACCCTCCTATCACCCATCACACCGGACACTTTTCTCTAACCATTCCAACCTGCCTGCAAACGCTTCTTCACCTCTTTTCCACTCTCTCCATTGCTCTGGATTGTTTAGCCTACTTAGTACTTAAAATCCTCAACCTTCTTTATCTCTGCTTTCTGTAACCTCACTGTTCCTCTTGGGTCCTTCTCATGAAAACGGATGTATTCTGTCTTACTAAGGCTAACCTTTATTCCCCTATTTTCCAGGGCACCTCTTGAGATTTTCCTGCACTTGTTCTCTGCTCTCTCTATCGATCACAATGTCATCTGCAAACATAGTCCACGGGAATTCTTGTCTAATCTCGTTTGTCAGCCTGTCCATCACCATAGAATACCACTTCCTCATACAATACCACAGTTCTTCTCTCGGCACCCTGTCATATGCTTTCTCCAGATCCACAAAGGCACAATGCAGCTCCTTCTGACCTTCTCTGTACTTCTCTATTAACATCCTCTAAGCAAACACTGCATCTGTGGTGCTCTTTCTTGGCATGAAACCAAACTGTTGTTCCCAAATGCTGACCTCTGCTCTTATTCTCACTTCCACTATTCTTTCCCATAACTACTTCATATGGCTCATCAACTTTATCCCTCTGTTGTTGCCATAACTCTGCACATATCCCTTGTTCTTACAAATGAGGACCAGAACACTTTCCCTCCATTCCTCCAGCATCCTCTCACTCTGTAAGACCTTGGTGAATGTTCTTGTCAGAAAATTTACTGCTACTTCTCCTAGACGTATACCATACCTTCACAGGTATGTCATCAGGACCAATTGGCTTTGCACTCTTCATCCTCTTCAATGCCGTCCTCACTTCACCCTTGCTAATCTTTGCTACTTCCTGGTCCTCAACGGTCATCTCTTCTACTCTTTTTTTTTTTTTTTCTCATTTTCCTCATTCATCAGCTCTTCGAAGTAGTGTTATTATTATTATTATTATTATTATTCGGTATTATTAGGTATTGTAATAATGCACACACAAAAGCAGGTCATCCTCAAAAGACACCACTATAAATGGCAAAATAAAAAGGCGATCATAGACACTGCCAAACACAAAGGAGACAATTTGCACCTCAAGCTGTGATTTGTCTGTTGTTTAAAAACACAGTCAGAAGTGTACTCCACCAACCACTAACCAGGAGGCAGGGCCAAGTTTAGGTTCATACCCCTTTGACATGAAAAGGATTCAGTGCAGTGAGCTAGACCTACAGATTAGAAAAAATAAAACAGAGATACAAAACAAGGATGTACACAGTCTATCTGGGAAAGTCAATGCAGGGGTACTAGAGATGAGGATCCAACTGATAGTCCGCCAAAGCTGTCCTTTGTTACAAATTCTCTTCATAATATTTATGGACAGAATTTGTAGGCGGAGCTGAGGTGTTCTAATTTGGTGGCCATCAGATCTCGTCTCTGCTTTTTTGTGGATGATGTTATCCTTTTGGCTTCATCAATCTGGGATCTCCAGCTCTCATTGGAACGTTTTGCAGCCGAGTGCAAAGTGGCCAGGATGAGATCATCCCCTCCAAGTCCGAGGCCATGGTCCTTAGCCAGAAAAGGGGTGCAATGCTCCCTTTTGGTCTGGAATGAGGTCCTTCCCCAAGTTGAGGAGTATCTCGGTGTCTTGTTCATGAGTGTGGGATGGATTGACAGGCGTTGCAGCCTCTGCTGTAAAGCGGAGCCTGTACCAGTGATGAAGAGGGAGCTGAGCCGCAAAGCAAAGCTCTCAATTTACCAGTTGGTCTACATTCCAACCCTCAACTATGGTCACGAGAAACCAAAAGGACAATACAATCTGCAAAAAGCAGATACGAGACCCAGTGGTCACCAAACCAGATCACCTCAATGCCGTGGCTGCGCCTAGAAGTTCTGTCCATCAATATTGTAAACAGAATCTGTAACAAAGGGCAGCATTGGCAAATGCCAACCCTCACCAGAAATGAATTTGGCCTCTTGCGATCAATGTGGACCAAGCTCTGGCTTCGGTGATGTAGAGACCGAATTGCCAATAGCAACAGATCTGGTACACTGTACTCCCGGAGCACAACCCACATGGGAGACGGTGGCAAGCCTTCTCTAAATCCACAAAACACACAATAACAATAATAATACAGTCGGCCTTCTACTTAAGCCTCTGAGTACGAAAAATCCAGGTTATGAAAAACATTTTCCTAAATTTTCAACCTTTTTTAACGAAAACACTCTGCGCCATTCAAACAATGCGCGAGTTGCTCTCTCATTGGCTGTCTCCCAACATCCCGCCCCGCTGGCCTCCCATTGGCAAGGAGGGAGCTGACCTGTACCCATACTTCCTGTTTGTCACACGCATGAAGGAGAGTTGAACAGGACTGTTGGCTTGTTTTGAGATTGATTATGCAGCGTTATATTTCGTTATCGCCAAAACCCCTCTGCAATCGGGATGATATTGAAGCAGAAGGAGACCTTAAAGCGGAAATACAGTGACTGAGATGATTATTTCGGCACGATATTGAGGCAGTAGGGGCATGAAAACAGAGTGCTCCGTGGGACAAGACCTCCAATCTCACAAGGAAGCAAGTTAATATTGAATCAGGACCTCTGATCTTTCAAACAGTTACTGTAATTCCGCTTTAAATACAACATCCCGTCCATTTAAACATTTAAATACAATTGCTCCGTTGGCTGTGCGTTGCGTATGGGCAGAACCCGCATTCAGCAAAACACACCAGAGAGACAGAGTTTTGTGTGTGTGTGTGTGTGTGTGTGTGTGTCTGTGTGTGTGTCTGTCTGAGAGAGAGAGAGAGAGAGAGACAGTGTGTGTGTGTGTGTGCGAGAGAGAGAGAGCGAGAGAGAGAGACTAAGACTGCATACAGTTAGTCAGGGATGAAAGGAGGTGTTATCTTAACTCTCTTTCCAGAGAGCACGTTTCAGCTTATTTTTAGCTTTTTAATTCAGTAAATGTTTCATAAATGTGGTGCTCTCTGGAGCAAGGAGTGTGCTTTTAATTCCCTGTCTTAAAATGCTCCGGTGTTCTGCGTGTGGGCGAAGCACACCACAAATGTGTGTTGTGTGTGTGTGTTTGTGTGTGAGCGAGAGAAACAGTGTTTTGTGTGTGTGTGTGTGTGTGTTAATAAAAATGTTTAATAATTGTTTAATTAATAAATATGTTAATAAAATGGTTTAATGTGTTAATAGATAATTTTCTTTTACTTTTAACACATTTCATACATATTTCATACAAAATTGGTGTACTTTTATCATTTTTAAAGGGTTTATGGGGTAGTCTTGGGAGCCTTGGAACGAATCACGTGTTTTACATGTAAAATGCACCTCTACTTACAAAAACTCAAGGCTACGAAAAAGGCTTGGGAACGGATTAATTTCGTAAGTAGAGGGCCGACTAAGTAATCTTAACCATGATGTCCTTTTTGTTGTAGGGTTTGTAGTCCTGTGTCTGTAATATTTCCAAGTCTTTGTCTGAGATTATGAGGTCATAGCCTACATTCTTGTGATTTATTATTTTTTTTAATTGCATCAAAATTAGCTTTGCATTCCTGTGCCAGTTACTCAGAGCTTTACGAGCAGAAGGCTATGTAAACACAGGCATGTGGCATCAGTTTATCCCACAGTTATTAGAATTCAGGAGAGATGAGGAATGCTGTGGAGAGACAAAACGCAAGCAAGAAATAGATGGAAACAGACAGAGGGAAAACTGAAGAATTTGCTTTGATTTGTGTCCGCGTGTGTATTCCAGTTTCTCTTAACTCCATTGGTTTGGCTTTTAGACTTGATATCATTTGAATCTCCTCAAAATAATCCATGTGGCTTATTTAAAAAAATAATAATAATTAAATCAGTGACTTGTCTGTGTGCGCGCGTGTGTGTGTGTGTGTGTGTGTGTGTGTGTGTGTGTGTGTGTGTGTGTGTGTGTGTGTGTGCATTGCACTGCACGGCACTTCTGCCTTCTTTTAGGACACAGGAATCTGGTACATCTTTCACAATTCCTCAACAGGAGACTCTCATGGACTTGTGCCTGAAACCAAAGCTGAACTGACTCCGCTGGGGATTTTCTACAACAATCGAGTTCATTCCAACTTCAAGGTAAATAAGTGATTGAGAGTGAACAGCAGCAGCTCTGATTTCATTCCCTGTCACTTTGAACTTTCCAACCTCGAATGCTGAATCAGTTTTCAGAGCTTTTTTGAACTGATGATCTTTATAATAGTCCTCTATTTTCAGTGTGGTCGAATGAGGTCAAATGAAACCACCATACGATTAAGTAACTTGTAAGTAAGTTGTAACTCAGCAGGAGTTCAGTTTGTCTCCGGCTCCTCTGGGGGCATGTCTATGTTGTTACGGATTTCATATACTCCACTGATAAATGTTGTTCGTGTAAATGTGTTTTAACATAAGCATTTATTTTGCTGTGTTTTCTCCAGGCGGGTCTTTTTATTGACAAGGGAGTGAAGACAAACACTGCCAATGCTGCAGATCCCCGCGAGTATCTCTGCCTCGATAACAATGCCAGGTGTGTTTTTGAAATTTATATTTATATGTGTGTGTGTGTATATATATACACACACACACACACATATATACATAATATATATTATGTGTGTATATATATATATATATATATATATAATGTATATATGTGTGTGTATATATATATACATATATATATATATATATATATATAAAAAATATGTGTGTGTGTGTTTGTGTGTGTGTATATATATACTAGTCCTGATAAAAATTAAACTTTCCTATATTTTAGATTCATTGCACACCAACTGAAATATTTCAGGTCTTTTATTGTTTTAATACTGATGATTTTGGCATACAGCTCATGAAAACCCAAAATTCCTATCTCAAAAAATTAGCATATCCTGAAAAGGTACTCTAAACGAGCTATTAACCTAATCATCTGAATCAACGAATTAACTCTAAACACCTGCAAAAGATTCCTGAGGCTTTTAAAAACTCCCAGCCTGGTTCATTACTCAAAACCACAATCATGGGTAAGACTGCCGACCTGACTGCTGGCCAGAAGGCCATCATTGACACCCTCAAGCAAGAGGGTAAGATACAGAAAGAAATCTCTGAGCGAATAGGCTGTTCCCAGAGTGCTATATCAAGGCATCTCAGTGGGACGTCTGTGGGAAGGAAAAAGTGTGGCAGAAAACGCTGCACAACCAGAAGAGGTGACCGGACCCTGAGGAAGATTGTGGAGAAGGGCCGATTCCAGACCTTGGGGGACCTGTGGAAGCAGTGGACTGGGCTACAGGTGCCGCATTCCCCAGGTCAAGCCACCTTTGAACCAGAAACAGCGGCAGAAGCGCCTGACCTGGGCTACAGAGAAGCAGCACTGGACTGTTGCTCAGTGGTCCAAAGTACTTTATTCGAATGAAAGCAAATTTTGCATGTCATTCGGAAACCAAGGTGCCAGAGTCTGGAGGAAGACTGGGGAGAAGGAAATGCCAAAATGCCTGAAGTCCAGTGTCAAGTACCCACAGTCAGTGATGATCTGGGGTGCCATGTCAGCTGCTGGTGTTGGTCCACTGTGTTTTATCAAGGGCAGGGTCAATGCAGCTAGCTATCAGGAGATTTTGGAGCACTTCATGCTTCCATCTGCTGAAAAGCTTTATGGAGATGAAGATTTCATTTTTCAGCACGACCTGGCACCTGCTCACAGTGCCAAAACCACTGGTAAATGGGTTACTGACCATGGTATTACTGTGCTCAATTGGCCTGCCAACTTTCCTGATCTGAACCCCATAGAGAATCTGTGGGATATTGTGAAGAGAAAGTTGAGAGACACCAGACCCAACACTGTGGATGAGCTTAAGGCCGCCATCGAAGCATCCTGGGCCTCCATAACACCTCAGCAGTGCCACAGGCTGATTGCCTCCATGCCACGCCGCATTGAAGCAGTCATTTCTGCAAAAGGATTCCCGACCAAGTATTGAGTACATAACTGAACATAATTATTTGAAGGTTGACTTTTTTGTATTAAAAACACTTTGTTTCTATTGGTCGGGTGAAATATATTTTTGAGATAGGAATTTTGGGTTTTCATGAGCTGTATGCCAAAATCATCAGTAATCAAAGACCTGAAATATTTCAGTTGGTGTGCAATGAATCTAAAATATATGAAAGTTAAATTTTTATCAGTACATTACAGAAAATAATGAAATTTATCACAATATGCTAATTTTTTGAGAAGGACTAGTAAATCCTTGTGTGTGTGTGTGTGTGTGTGTGTGTGTGTGTGTGTGTGTATATATCTGTCTGTCTTCCTTTCGGCATTTTCCCTTTTACTCAGGAGTCGCCACAGCGAATCATGTGATTCGCACATTTGATTTGGCAGAGGTTTTTACGTCGGATGCCCTTCCTGTCACAACCCTTTTTAGCAAGGGACAGAAACACGCTGACGACTTTGCAGCCTACTCTTTACGAAAGTCAGCAATGGTTCTTTTACATGCCTCTCACCATAGACAGTGAGAGACATGGCCCGCCTTTGATAACCCAGTTAGCTGCACTGGGGGGGACAGTGACAACCTTGTGGAGAGTGGGACTCGAACCCCCAACCGTTGGATCAGCGATCCAGCGCCCTGTCCCACTAGACCACCACTGTATATATCTATATATCTATCTATCTATCTATCTATCTATATATATATATATATATATATATATATATATATACACAAGCCTCGAAAATTTAGGTGACCGATCGTTCGGTTGGTAGTTTATTAAAACACCTGAACGACAATATGGTCGTGTAGGAAGTTAATATCAGAGTTCACAACAAACAAACTTCGACAACTCGGGACACTCATTTTCTAGGAAAATAGAAATAAAAAAAAAAAAACGTGTGGATGTTCACAGCCGGCACAAATTTTAGACTTTTTCACGAAAGATAAAAACTATAATCAAACTTAAATAGTTTGCACATATAAAGCATACAGTCCTAGCATGTCGTAAACTGGTAATGCCGTAAATCGTTTCCGACTCTACTAACGTAGTAAGTTTGCCAAGTAACTGATGATGATGGTGACGTCACCATGGAGGACTCTTGAATGTTCATACAAGCAGAACAGATAGTCATTATAGTTTAATTACTTTTAATCTCTCTCCATAGTAGTATTTTTATAATACTCCATTATGACAGTGTCCAAAAATGCCTAAATTTTAAATTGGTTACACAGTCACCACAGATTTGTGCTATAGTTGTTAAAATGTTTTTGTGTTTTTATTGTATTAGATTAACGTGCTATTTCTATTTTTGTTGTACTTGAGTTTTTTCTCTCAGATCTATTTGATCTGCATTGTTTGCAATCTTCTTCTTTTCCTTTCGGCTGTTCCCTTCAGGGGTCGCCACAGCAAATCATCCGCCTCCATCTCGCCCTGTCCTCTGCATCTTCTTCTCTGACTCCAACGACCTTCATGTCTTCCTTCACCACATCTATAAATCTCTTCTTTGGTCTTCCTCTAGGCCTTCTGCCTGGTAGTTCCAACCTCAGCATCCTACTGCCAATATACTCACTATCTCTCCTCTGTACATGTCCAAACCATCACAATCTAGCCTCTCTGACTTTGTCTCCAAAACATCGTACATTCGCTGTCCCTCTGATGTACTCATTCCTGATCCTATCCATCCTCGTTATTCCCAAAGAGAACCTCAGCATTTTCATCTCTGCAAAACTTTCAGGTAACCATTTTGCATCACCGATGGGTTATGCACCTTATTATAGGTGAACGAACTATAGGTTACCAGAACCATTTACCCATGAACAAAAAAAAGGTTGCGCAAACTGTCGAAAAATTCGAAGTGTGTGTGTGTGTATGTATGTGTGTGTATATATATATATATATATATATATATATATATATATATATATATACATACATATACATGCACATACATACACATACATACAGGGATCCCTCACTTTCCGCGGTTAATTGGGACCGAGATCCCCACGCGACCATCGAAATCCGTGAAGTAGGATCACCCCCCACCCCCACCCCTGACTGACGTTTACGTACGTATATCTTCTTCTTTTCCTTTTAGCTTTTTCTCATTCTCAGGGGTCGCCACAGCAAATCATCTGATTCGCATGTTTGATTTGGCATAGGTTTTTATGTCAGCTGCCCTTCCTGATACAACCCTTTAGCAAGGGGTAGAAACACGCTGACTGCTTTGCAGCTACTCTTTACAAAAGTCAGCAATGGTTCTCCATAGACAGTGAGAGACATGGCCAGCCTTTGATAACCCAGTTCGCTGCACTGGGGGGGGGTACCTGTATTCGTACCTGTATATGTGTATATAATATCAATAAATACATATTCAATGCTATAAATGCTTAGAATAACAATTAAGCATTTCAAAAAAAGAACATATGTAACTTGTTCTGATGGGAGATTTTGGGTTGTTTTTTATTTTGTATTCGTTTAGGGTTTTTTTTTATTTATTTTTTTTGCATAATCGGCCTTGTTTTTAGATTACGTGAAATCCCATGGGAATGTAATTTAATTAAGTTAATTTGTATTGGTAAAATCAATGTGTGATAAACTTACTCGCATTGTTGATAATCACAGTTTAATATGTATGGGAATTTTATTTTCATTTTATTCTTTTTCTTTTTTTATTTGCAGCCAAACGTAAGTAATTCATGTTCAATTTGTTCAAACATGTTCAAAAATACTCAATACATTGGTGATGGTTGTCATATAAATTAATACACTGTCGTTGTTGTTTACCTGAGTAGTATCTCAACATTAATTAATAACTAGCAGGCTGGGACAGTTAGTTGAAAATGTTTCATAAATTTATCAAGTGGTTTATAGGAAATATTTGTATTTTTTTCATCTTTGATTTATACAACACAAAACATAGAGCCATGGTTTACCTATTTCTCAATTCTGTATATATGTATATATATATATATATATATATATATGTATTATATTGCAATTACATACTGTATATGTTTACAAATAATTATATTCCAATTAGTCTATGCTCGATGATACCAGCTGTAAATAGCAAACCCCCCCCCCGCTGAAGTTCCACTGAAAATATATTTGACTGTTGCCATGTATGTATTCATCAAATTTAAAAAAAATAAGGAAATTAAGGAAGAATAGGGGAAAAAGTTAAGGAAAATGCCGCAAAAACAAGGCCAATTATGCAAAAAAAATAAAAAATAAATAAACACCCCAGAGAAACACAAAACAAAAAAAACAACCCAAAACCTCAAATCAAAAATAATGACATTTTTGTGAGGTGCGCATCTGAGTGCATGCACGTGTGTGTGTGTGTGTGTGTGTGTGTGTGTGTGTGTGTGTGTGTGTTTATATTTTATTTACATCTGCATTATTTTTTAATGTTTAATTGTTATTATAAGCATTTATAGCATTGAATATGTATTTATTGATATTATCTACACATATACACGTACATATACATCAGTCGGAGGGGGGGGGGTCCTACTACACGGAATTTGATGGTTCCGTGAGGATCTTCATCCCAATTAACCACGGAAAGTGAGGGATTTCTGTAAATATACACACACACACACACACACACACACACACACACATATATATATATATATATATATATATATATATATATATATATATATAATAACTTCTTTTCCTTCTTCTTTTCCTTTCGAACGCCCCCTACTTTAACCCCTACATTCAAATAATAAAGTTCAGCACACTGAGTAATTAAACCACATGAGCTTCTTCTTCTTTTCCTTTCGGCTGTTCCCTTCAGGGGTCGCCACAGCAAATGATCTGCCTCCCTCTCACCCTATCCTCTGCATCTTTTACTCTTACTCCAACTACCTTCATGTCCTCCTTCACCACATCCATAAATCTTCTCTTTGGTCTTCCTCTGGGCCTTCTCTCTGGTCGTTCCAGCCTCAGCATCCTACTACCAATATATTCACTATCCCTCCTCTGTACTTGTCCAAACCATCTCAATCTAGCCTCTCTGACTTTGTCTCCAAAATATCTGACGTGTGCTGTCCCTCTGATGTACTCATTGCTGATCCTATCCATCCTCGTTACTCCCAAAGAGAACTTCAACATTTTCATCTCTGCTACCTCCAGCTCTGCCTCCTGTCTTTTCCTCAGGGCCACTGTTTCTAAACCATACAACATCGCTGGCCTCATCACCGTCTTGTACACTTTTCCTTTCATTCTTCACTATACCCGCCTTCTTCACCTCTTTTCCACACTCACCATTGCTCTGGATTGTCGAGCCTAAGTACTTCAAATCCTCCACCTTCTTTATCTCTGCCCCCTGTAACCTCACCATTCCTGTTGTGTCCTTGTTCACACATGTATTCTGTCTTACTGAAGCTCACCTTCATTCCCCTCCTTTCCAGGGCATACCTCCACCTCTCTAGATTTTCCTGCACTTGTTCTCTGCCCTCACTACAGATCACAATGTCATCTGCAAACATCATAGTTCATGGGGAATCTTGTCTGTTTAAGACTTAAAGCAAGGTGATCTCACTAAGATTGCTTCACTTCAGAATTGAAACAGTAATGTCCAATCTAGGTTTTTTTTTCTTTTCTTTTGATGATCAGTGATTGGTGGAAACAGGTGGAAGGTATGGCTGTTGTTTGGTTGAAGTGAAAACCTGCACCCACACCGGCCTTTTGCGGATAAGATTGCCCACCCCTGGACTATGGAGAGGAAACAGGAAGAAAAGTTAATCAGTCAGATGTTGATTGAGAAGTGCTGCAGTCAAACTAACATAAAAGTGAAAGTGTGTGTTTGACTGTACAGAGAGAAAGTTTATTGGTGTTTCCTGTAAAAATATAGCAGTATTGATGGAGCTTTACCTGCACTCACTCACTCACTCACTCACTCACTCACTGTTCTGTTACAATGAGTTAGTGTATGTGTGCATGTGTTTTAGGTTCCGTCCCCATGAAGGTGCAGACCCTACGAAACCACGCATGGCGGCTCTAATCGACACGCTGATCACCTTTAAGAACAACGACCTTGGCGCTTGGATCCGTGGTGGTGACATCATCATAAGGAACTCTGGGTTGGTGATGCAATAAAAATATACTTGTGCAATAGAACATGAAAATAAAACCTTGCATTTGTTGTTCTTGGTTTGCTTTTCTACAGATTTGCAGACAATGGTGTTGGATTGTCATTTGCAAGGTACTCTGTGTGTGTGTGTGTGTGTGTGTGTGTGTGTGTGTGTGTGTGTGTGAGAGAGAGAGAGATATAGATAGATATCTCATTATCCAAACAAGATAAATTGATAAATGGTTGGAGATGCACAGACACTTATTTTTTTACTGTTTTATTGTTTATTTCAAAATTTTATGAAAATTACAGAAAAAATAAATACTTTTATTAAAGTTATGATTTTAGAGCATGCCATGAAATAGCAGGCTCAACTGTGTGGCATCACAGCAGGAAGTCCAGCACAGCACAGCCTGTAGTGAAGTCCAGCAATCACTGGCTGCTGTTGGACCAGCCCAGAATTTCATTAGCCATTTACTTCTCAATAATCACAGAATGTTCTGATTCCTCAGATGATGACTCTTCAGAAATTAGTGAAGTTTATCAGGTTGAAGTTTATCTGAAGCATGTGATAGCACATGGAGGGAATGTCAGCTTATGAGAGTGACTCAGACCGGGGTGAAGTCGACAGTCAGTTAGGTAACACCCAGTAGTAGTTAATTTCTGAAGTACGTCCATGTGCAATTTACTTCTTTCTTTTCTGTAACACCCGTTTAGTGTTATTCAAGACATGCATACTGCATAATGAAAAATATAAAACATGGCATTTTTAATTGCAACCTAAAAGCCCTACACACACTTGTACATTAAAGATGTGTAGCTGGTAAAAAGTCCATACGTAGGCTTATGAGAACATTACGCTATTAAACTGGGAACACATCTATCTCGTGCGAGGCTTGGCCAGTTGTGCCCTAGGCATTGAGTCAGGTCGTTGCGCCATCTTGTTTTTGGTCGTCCTCGTGGTCTTTTCCAGCTCCGGGGCGTCCACTCTGTTACTCTGATTGTCCAACGGTTGTCAGAGAATCGGGCCACATGGCCTTCCCATCTGTGCTTGCTGTTGTTGATGGTGTGCACGATATCCCTCACTCCTGTTTTCTCTCTGATCCATGTGTTGGGCTTTCTATCCATTAGAGAGACATTCAGCATGAAGCGTTCGATTTTCCTCTGTGCCACTGTGAGCGTTTCCTTCATTGTGTTGTTGAGAGCTCATGTTTCGCTTCCATATGTCATGACCGGTAGGATATATTTGCCATGTATCTTCCGCTTGATTCTCATGCTGGCCTTTCTGCCTGTCATGATGGACTCAAACTTGCCAAATGTTGCCCAGCCAAGAGTCATCCGACGCTTGATTTCTGCCAGGAGATCCCCGTCTTGCGTGATGGTCTTGCCGAGGTATACATAGCTGTCTACTTGTTCTATGGTCTCACCGTGAACTGTGACCACTGTGCGGGGGTGACGTGTTTGTTGAACATCACTTTAGTTTTACCAAGATGCATGTTCAGCCCAACTGGCTTGCTGGTGTTGTTGATGTCAATGAGCATCTCCTCCACTTGCTGCGGTGTGTGGGCAAGTAATATGATGTCATCAGCGAATTCCAAGTGCGTGAGGTACTCTCCATCAATGTTGATTCCACTTGATCCACATCAATGTCTTTCCAGTCGATTTGGCTCATAATTGCATCTTGGAGACCGGCTGTGAAGAGTCTTGGAGTCTTGGAGAGACTCTCTATTAACATCTTCAAAGCAAACACTGCATCTGTGGTGCTCTTTCTTTGCATGAAACCAGACTGTTGTTCACAAATTTTGACCTCTGCCCTTAGTCTAGCTTCCGCTCTTCTTTCCCATAACTTCATCATATGGCTCATCAACTTTATCCCTCTGTTGTTGCCAGAACTCTGCACGCCTCCCTTGTTCTTTAAAATGGGCACAAGCACACTTCTCCGCAATTCGTTCGGCATCCTCTCACTCTCTAAGACCTTGTTGAATGTTCTTGTCAAAAAATCTACTGCTACCTCTCCTAGACACTTCCATACCTCCACCAGTATGTCATCAGGACCAACTGCCTTTCCATTCTTCATCCTCTTCAATGCCCTCCTCACTTCACCCTTACTAATCTTTGCTACTTCCTGGTCTACTCTTTTTTTCTCTCTCTCTCATTTTACTGATTCATCAGCTGTTTAACGTACTCTTTCCATCTCCCCAGCACACATCTGTGATCAGTCAATACATTTCCCTCTCTGTCCTTAATCACTCTAACTTGCTGGACATGCTTCCCATCTCTATTTCTCTGCTGTGCCAACCTATATAAACCATTTTCTCCCTCTTTACTTTCCAACCGAGCGCACAAGTCATTATACACCCTCTGTTTGGCCTTTGACACCGCGACCTTCGCCTTACGCTGTGTCTCCCTGTACTCCTGTTTGCTCTCTTTGGTCCTCTCAATGTTTCACTTCTTCTTAGCTAACCTCTTCCTTTGTACACTCCCATGCACTTCCTCATTCCACCACCAAGTCTGCTTATCTTCTCTCCTTCGACATGACATACCAAATATTCTCCTACCTGTCCCCCTTATCACATTAGCTGTAGTTCTCCAGTCATCTGGAAGCACTTGCTGAACACCCAAAGCCAGTTTCAACTCCTCCTTAAAGATAACCCGACACGCTTCCTTTTTCAGCTTCCACCACTTTGTCTTCTGCTCTGCCTTTGCCTTCTTCACCTTCCTCACCATCAGCGTCATCCTGCACACCACCATCCTATGCTCTTTGGCAACACTCCCACCCACTACTACTTTGCAGTCACTGATTTCCTTCAAATTACATTGCCTACACAAGATGTAGTCTACCTGTGTGCTCCTTCTCCGCTTTTATAAGTCACCCTATGCTCCTGTCTCTTCTGGAAGAAAGTATTTACCACAGCCATTTCCATCCTTTTTGCAAAATCTACCAACATCTGTCCTCCTGCGCTCCTGTCCTGGATACCAAACCTGCCCATCACTTAATTTTCCATTCTTTGGACCTTTCTTTCAGCACTATTGCAGAAGGTAAAAATATGATTTACTTGATATATATTTTTGAATTAGTTTCTTACTTCTTTACTTACTCCGGAACACCCCTCATCCTGGAAGCCAATTGGGTCTTCTGGGTGTCTTCTTTTTCATCCCCACCATCTAGTGGAGCAACATCATGAAAGCCTCCATGTCGCATAGCTGAGTGTTAGCCTTCTCAGATGCTGCTTATCAGGGGTGCTGGAATTTCCTTTTCCCTCTTTTTATATTACTCTTGGCATGATTCTGGGAAATGTACCTTCCACTATCCTTCCATCTTCCAACAGACATCAGAAATCTGAGGTTTTGTAACAGAGTCATTCCGCATAGCATCACACACCCTCTCTAGTGACACTTCTTCTTTTTTTTTTAACATGTAAATTGCTATATATCTATGTATTCTGGCCCTGTCTATCAGATTCTGCAATTAAAATTAACATAGGTAAAGAACATTCTGAGATATTAACCTTTTACCTCAACATTAACAATTGAAACAATAGTTAGCCTACCTTCTGGACTTACCTTTTTTTATCATAACCCCCATTTCATAAGGACACAGCTTGCTCTCGTGTTTCTAAAAAGTCAATGGAGACAATAGTTTTCAAAAAATTCATGACGTGTATAAAGACCAACATCAACTTAATTTAAAAGGAATTGCATATTTCTGCTTTCGTAACTCAAAGGGTATTTCATTATGTTCTCTCTCTCTCTCTCTCTCTCTCTCCCCTCTCCCCCCCTCTCCCCCTCTCCCCCTCTCTCTCGGCATGTCAGTGATGGCAGTCACCCTACCGACATGGGCTCCAGTCAGGAGGTATCAGAGTCTCTGTTTGTGGGTGAAAGCAGAAACCGCGGCACTAACGGTGGACAGAATAAGTACTGGGGTGTTGGAGGAGTGGATGGAAATTTAAGGACACTCCCCCGAAACAAGTGAGGGCAAAAGAACAGTGAAAATCAGATGCAGCTCTTTTCCACAGCAGTGATGCAGTAAGGAGATTGGTGCTTTCTGATTATCTCACATGGGCGGGGTTGTGTTTGTCAAACAGGACGTTTCCCATCCGTGGGTTTCAGATTTATGATGGACCAGTGCTGCTGACAAGGTGCTCGTTCAAGTCCTATGCACCGACTCCGGAACGATTCAGCAGTGCCGTGGGATTCAGCCTTAAAAATGCCTGGCAGCTGACACCGAAGAACAACCTGTCCTTGCTTTCCTTCCTGCCCAGTGTAAACTTTTTTTTTTTTTTTTTTTTTTTTTTTTAAACACACTCTTTTTTTTTTTTTTTTTTTTTTTTTTTTTTTTTTTTTTTTTTTTTTTAGTAATGTGAAGCCAGACAGCTTGTGTGTCATAAAAACTGTTCAACAATTCACTTTACTTTTCTGCATCATTACATCATTCATGTACTCTACAATGTATTAGTAATTGTGTATTACAATGTCTTATGTACAGTAACTGTTTGAATCCAGGTTACCCTTAAAGCGTTCTTTGGTCGTCCGGGTCAATGGTTTGAAGACAATGACTTGGATGGAGACAAAAACTCAATCTTTCACGACCTGGATGGGTCGGTGAGTGGCTACCCCGACACATATGTTGTGAGAGCTGACAATTTCCTGCTTCAACACCGTGACTGTGTGAAGATGCCAGAGTGGAATGGGTGTGTGTGCAGTGGCCGCTATGCTCAGGTGAGGTACAGGCAAGTTGGAGGGTTGGTCCAGTTCAAAATTGGTATTTCAATAATCATTCCACATTTTAGGTGTAATTTATATATAATTTAATATATATTATGTATACATGTAAAACGTGTGATTCGTTCCAAGGCTTCGAAGACTACCCCATAAACCCTTTAAATATGATAAAAGTACACCAATTTTGTATGAAATATGTGTTAAAAGTAAAAGAAAATTATTTACTAAACCATTTTTAAATCATTAAATCATAAAATAATTTTAAAGGGTTTTTAGGGTAGTCTTGGGAGCCTTGGAACAAATCACACGTTTAACATGTAAAATGCGCCCCCTACTTACGAAACTCCCGCATTGCAAAAAGGCTCTGGAACGGATTAATTTCATAAATAGGGGGCTGACTGTATATATACTGTACTTTGTAAGTCAATGCATCAAAATCTTTAGTACATGTCTGGGAGATATATCAAAATATGCACAAATAGTGAACAGTTTTTGAAATAATTTAAATTTTCCTAGTTTATACCTTTTGCATGCTCAATTTTCTGAGGCGAGAAAGCCATCATTATTTTTATGACCCACTGAGCCTCTGCTAAGGTCCCCACAGGTCCAATAATCACATGAATCAGATCACAGGTGCACACACAGTGAACCACGGAATTTGCATCTTCTTCTTTTCCTTTCGGCTTTTTCTATTTTCCAGGGGTCTCCACAGCAAATCATCTGATTCACATGTTTGATTTGGCATAGGTTTTTATGTCGAATGCCCTTCCTGACACAACCATTTAGCAAGGGGCGGAAACACGCTGATGGCTCTGCAACTATGCCTACTCTTGTGGTTATGCCTACTCTTTACAAAAGTCAGCAATGGTTCTATTACATGCCTCTCACCATAGACAGTGAGAGACATGGCCAGCCTTTGATAACCCAGTTAGCTGCACTGGGGAGGACAGTGACAACCTTGTGGAGAGGGGGACTTTACCAGCGCCCTTTACCACTAGGCTACCACTACCCTAAACCACAGTATTTGCATTTGCACCCCAAAATTGGTAAGTAAGCACCAGACTTAAATGGGATCTATGATGTACGTAACGTTTCCTGCCCATGTTATATGGTGTAATCTTCCCCATACAGTCTAGAGCAGTGTTTTTCAACCACTGTGCCATTAATGTGCCAAAAAAAATATTAAAAAAAAAAAAATTTTTAATTATTATGTGCAAATGCTACGCCATTGTACAGTGTCTGTGCTGTGGGTGACTGGCAGGGGGATCATGTAATACTCTACTACAGCGATCGGGAACCTTTTTGACCTGGAGAGCCATAAAACTAAATTATTTCTAGATATATATTTTTTGAGAGCCATATAGTATTTTAAACATATAATAATAATAATAATAATAATAATAAAAGGTTTACTTTTAATGCGACTTCTGGTGCTGCATGGTTTTGCTGATGGCCTTGTAGTCTGGTTCATATGTAGTGAGGTTGAGTTTCATGCAGGCGTTGAGGCTTCCATCAGTTAAACGCGAGCGTAGGTTGGTCTTAATGTTTCTCATATGCGAGAATGACTGCTCACATGCATACGTAGAGCCAAACATGGTCAGTACGGCAATACTCACACGCTGCATTGTGTAATATGTCACAGGAAGCTCGTTCCAAGTTTTAAGAATTAGCTGATCTTCAGGTTGAAGCTTTTTTATTTCTGACCACTTGTGTTCCCTCGCCAGCTCTGCTCGCTGTCGTGCAAGTCTTTCCAACTCTCCATTAAGTGACTTGAACTTAGTCATCCATATATCAGATGCCTTCAGGTCTGCAACTTCCAGCTCAAAGTCTGCGATGGAGACTCCGGGGATGCACATCAGGTTGATTTTGTCCACTTCACACTCATGTGGATGAGTGATGAATTTGAAAAGACCAGTGTTCGCACGAAATTCTCCAAAACGTGCCTTGAATGACTGCAGGAGATTGGACGTATAGTCAGCTAGCTGCTGGAGATCCAGATGTTGTGTGGGGTCGCTTGCTAAGCATGCATCTCTAAATTGCTGCAGTCCTTCAAAGTGCAGAAGACGACCTGTTTCAATGTCCCTGAGAAAAACTTCCAGCTTGCTTTCAAATGCAAACACTGCTTGTTGAAGGGATGAGATTGTATTCCCAATACCTTGCATTTTCACATTAAGCTGGTTTAGATGGCCAGTTATGTCCACAAGATAGTGAAAATGCAGGAGCCAGGCAGTATTGTCCAGCTCAGGATGCTAGACGCCTTTCATTTCTAGAAAAATCCGTATTTCACTCAGGCAAGCTGCAAAACGGTTGAGCACCTTCCCCCTGGACAACCAACGCACGTTGTTGTGTAAAATCAGACCGGGATATTGATTCCCAACTTCTTCCAACAGAGCATTAAACTGCCGATCATTTAAAGCTCGGGCGACAATGAAGTTGACCTTCATTGAAGGATTGCTCTCTTTTCATGTTCACGGAGAAGTGCTACAAACCCTTTGTTCTTCCCCAACATGCATGGTGCACCATCAGTGCACACAGAAATAAGTTTATCCAGTGGTATTTTTTTTTCTTTAGCAAACTCCATGAACGACATGAATAAATCCTCTCCTCTTGTTGTCTCTTTCATTGGCAAAACAGCCAAGATTTCTTCACGCAGTGTGTCACCTGTAGCATACCTGGCAATTATACTGAACTGAGATAGATTGCTAATGTCTGTTGACTCATCTAACGCGAGAGAAAAGTATGTCCCAGCGTTTATGTCCTTAATTTGTGTTTCCTCGACTTGATTCGCCATCATGATGCTCCGATCGTGAACCGTTCTTGCTGACAGTGGCATGTCTTTTATTTTTTTGATTATCTTGGCCTTATTTGGAAAGTCGTCAAAAAGTTCATTGGCCACATCAAGCATAAATGTTTTGGCATATTCGCCATCTGTGAACGGCTTTCCACTCTTCACTATTGCCAAAGCACCCGCAAAGCTAGCGGAATTACCGTCACCTTGCGTGGTCCAGACACGCAGTTGCTGCTGGCTCATCTGCATTTTCCGTTGCAGCTCTTCGCATGCCTTTTTCCTGCTGTCCCCCGGTGGATATTTCAATGCAAAAGAAGCATGACGCGTATCAAAGTGCCGCTTTATATTTGAGCGTTTCATTGATGCAATTTTGTCATTGCATATTAGACATACTGCGGATCCTGCTCTCTCCACAAATGCAAATTCCTCTGGCCACGCAGCCTGGAATGTACGGTAATCATCGTCTTTTTTTCTTTTCGCCATCTTTTCTGTTACAAGGGTTGAAGCGGGTTGAAGGGTTGAAATTTTATCTCTGATAAAATTAATTTCCGTACATTGACAATGACCCGTGACGTACTTGCGATCGATTGGTTCCCGACCTGATCCTCGGGTCACCGGCGGATTGCAAGTGCCGCAACCCACCCCTGACTAATTTTAAATTACTTAATATTATTAAGATTATCACTAGTATTTTAAAACCAGTTCCAAAATATATATATATATATTTTAATTTAATTTTATTTTATTTTATTTTATTTTTTTTGGCCCCCCTCAACTCCAAACTGTCTGGGAGCCATATGACGTCTCCGGAAGAGCCATATATGGCTCGAGAGCCATAGGTTCCCGACCGCTGCTCTACTATATCAGTAGGTGGCAGCATTTGGAGACAAGAAAATTAGTGATACATAGATACGGCATGTGGGGTGATACTGGAATTGTGGCTTGCGAGAGTACGGCAACAATTATGGAGAAGTTTTTGAAAAGGAAAAATATTAACTCTGAACTGGACCCTGAACAAATTTCGGACCCAGGTGAAGGCCCAAGTATGAGTGGAGGTCAAAAGAAAGCAAAAAGCTCAATCAGTCTTTGGCGTGAGGCAATACAGCAAAAGATATGTCATTTGGATTTACTTTCACTGGGGGATGCAGCTCCACCGACTCCATTGTGTTTGGTATTTGGTGAAAAGCTATCTAAGAGTGCTATTGTCCCAAGTAAGCTTAAACACTCAAAACAAAACACCTTTCACTTGAAAACAAGATTTTTCTTCTGTGTGTTTATTTGATTTCTATTTAAGATACTTTGTGAGGAATAAAGTCTTGTAGACCTAGAGAGTTTCATTTTTTCACATTTTCAGTTGGTGGTTTCTCTCAGTTTTTTTTTTTTATTTTTCCTTCAATAAAAATGTACCTTGGCATACAAATGGTTGAAAAACACTGGTCTAGCACAGCTGTCTTCTTCTGAAAGACTTAAAATTCTCTGTCAATCAAATCTGAGGGATCCTCTAACTCTGAAATTAATAAATGTACAAATGTAAGTAAAATACAATTTAAATACTAAAATATCTTCAATTTCATCTATTTTATCTACTGACCAGATGTCCAAAATAAATTAACCAAATGATGGTGTTTTTCAGTCATGATTAAAAATCAAAGATGGGAAACGTGAATGATGCTCACATTTACCAATTCTAAAATAATAAAAACAATCCTACTGTATACACTTGATGAAAACCTTTTTTATTTCTTCCTCTAATCTTTTTCTGTTTGATGTAAAGAAAAGAACTATTTTAATCTACCTTTTAGTGGCAATTGTGTGAAAAATAATTGTGTAGATAGATGCGTAATTTGTGACTGTTGTTAAATTACTGGTAACGTGACTTGTGTTAAGACTCACTTGGGGCAGCAATTTGCCTTATCGATACCAAGAAATTAATTTTCAATCATTAAAGGGTCAAACACACATTATTCTGCCTTAGGGTGACTAAAAATGAGATATGAATATCTCAAGGCTCTGGATGATGTCAGACTTTCTTCATTGACACATCTCTTCAACATCGTGTGGACATTGGGGGTCATGTCTTTGCACTGGCAAACCACGGTGGTAGTCCCTCCTTTTCAAAAAAGCAGACTGGAGAGTGTGTTCCAATCATCGTGGAATCACACTCCTCAGCCTACCAAAAAAAGTCTATTCAGCAGTACTGTAGAGGAGGACATGACCAATGGTTGAACCCTGGATACAGGAGGAACAATGTGGTTTTTGTTCAGTAGAGGCACTTTTGAAAAGCTCTATATACTCTGTAGGATCTAGGAGGGGGCATGAGAGCTTTTCCAATCTGTCCACATGTGCTGTGTGGACTTGGAGAGCTTTCTGCCATGTCCCTCAGGCTATATTGTGGTGTGTGCTTCAGGAATATGGTATATCAGGCCCGTTGCTATAGACCGTTCTGTCTCTGTATTGCCAGTGCCAGAGCTTGGTTCACATTGGTAACATGTCGAATTAATTTCCAGTGGTGTTTGGACTCCGACAAGGCTGGCCTATGTCGCTGGCTCTGTTTATAATATTTCATCTCATCTCCTTCCGCTTAATCCGGGGTCAAGTCGCAGGGGCAGCAACCAAAGCAAAGCGGTCCAGACATCCCTCTACCCAGCCAGTTTCGCCAGTTCTTCCGGGGGACACACCAAGGCATTCCCAGACAAGCTGAGAGAGATAGTCCCTGCCAGCGTGTTCTAGGCTCAGGGTCTCTTCCCGGTTGGACACGCCCGAAGCACCACACCAGGGAGGCATCCGGGAATCATTCTGACCAGATGCCCGAAACAGCTCAACTGGCCCCTTTCAATGTAGAGGAACAGCGGTTCTACTCTGAACTCTCCCCAGATGGTAGAGCCTCTCACCTTATCTGTAAGGGAGAGCCCCGCCACCCAGCAAAGGAAGCTCATTTCAGCGGCTTGTGTCTCGTTCTTTTGGTCACTACTCAAAGCTCGTAACCATAGGTGAGGGTTGGAATGTAGATCGACTGGTAAATTAAGAGCTTTGCCTTGCGACTCAGCTTTTTCTTCACCCTGATGGACCGTTACAGACTCCGTTTAACATCAGAGGCTGCAGCGATCTGTCTGTCGATCTCCCGCTCCATTTTTTCCCCCTCACTCGTGAACAAGACCCGAAGATACTTAACTTCCTCCACTTGGAGCAGGACCTCATTCCCGACCCGGATGGTGCATTCCACCCTTGTCTGACTGAGAACCATGGCCTCAGACTTGGAGGTGCTGATTTTCATCCCGGCCACTTCTTACTAGCTGGAGGTCCCCTGCAAAAAGCAGAGACAAGATCCGATGGCCACCAAACCAGAACCCTTCAATGCCTCAGCTGTGCCTAGAATTTCAATGAATTTCTGATAGTTTAATGAATATATTCAATAAAAATTATGAACAGAATTGGTGACAAAGGACAGCCTTGGCGGACTCTTACCCTCACCAGAAACAAATTTGACCTGTTGTTACCAATACAGACCAAACTCTGGCTCCAGTGATACAGCAATCAAATGGCCCGTAGCAACGGGTCCGGAATGCCATACTCCCAGAGCATGCCCCACAAGATAGTTCGAGGGACACGTTCGAGCCTTCTCCAAAACACATGTGGACAGATTGGGCAAAGTCTCATTTCCCTACCAAGATCCTGTGGAGCATATAGAGTTGGTCAAGAGTGCTATGGCCAGGACAAAAACCACATTGTTCATCCTGAATCTGACGTTCGATTATCGGTCAGATCCTCCTCTCCAGTACCCCTGCATAGACTTTCCTGGGTAGGCTGAGGAGTGTGATTACTTAAGAATTGGAACACACCTGCCGGTTCCCTTTTTAAGGGGGGGACTAACACCCCGGTTTGCAAATCCAGAGGTACAGCCCCCGATGACCACGCATTGTTGCAGTGATGTGTCAACTAAGACAGTCCTACAGTATCCAGAGCTCTGAGATATTCAGGGCAGATCTCATCCAACCCCAAAGCCTGACCACTGAGGAGCTTTTTGACTAGTTCAGTGACCTCCACTCCAATGATGGACAGACTCCCGGGGGGGGTTCGGGCAAGGGAAACTCTGTCCTTTTATTATTGTTACATCGAGGTCTTCTGAACCGCACTTCGTCTGGACCTTCACCCAGGACCTTTTAGCCATGGATGACCTTTCCAGGGTCATTATGTCCCTGACAACATAGCTCCTAGGATCATTAGGTCACGCAAACCCCTCCACCATGATAAGGTGGCGATTCAAGGAGGGGTTCATAAAATTTATCGATAGAATTTCTAGGTGCAGGCACATTGTTGAGGGGTTCTGATTTAGTGGCCATTAGATCTAATCTGTTTTTTGCAGATGTAGATTTCCTTTTGCCTTTTTTGTCAATCCGGGACCTCCAGCCCTCATTGGAGCGATTTGCAACTGAGTGTGAAATGCCCGGGATGAGACCCAGCACCTCCAAGTCTAAGGCCATGGTTTTCTGCTGAAAAAGGGTTGAATGCACTGTCCAGATATGTAATTAGGTCCTGCTCCAAATGGAGGAATTAAAGTATCTCGTTGTCTTGTTCATAAGTAAATGGAGGATAGAGTTTGAAATCGACTGGCAAATCGCTGCGGCCTCTGCTGTCAACTGGAGCTTGTACTGGTTCATTGTGGTGAAGAGGGAGCTGAGCCGTAAGGTTCAGTTCTCAATTCATGATTCAATTTGCAGTCCTACCCTCACTTAAGGTCACAAGCTTTGGGTGGTAGACTGAAAGGACAATACTGTGAATACAAGTGGCTGAAGTAGGCTGAAGTGAGGGTGACAGGGTTCTCCTTTAGAGATGGGGTGAAAAGTTCTGTCATCTGTGAGGAGCTCGGAGTAGAAATGCTGCTCCTCCACATTAAGAGTAGCCAGTTGAGGTGGCTCAGATATCTGATAAGAATGCCTCCTAAACACCTCCCTGGTGTGCTGTTTCAGGCATGTCCAACTGGGAAGAGACCCTGGGGATGACCCAGAACACGCGGGAGGGACAATGTCTTTTGGCTGGTCTGGGAATGACTCCGCGTCCCCTGGAAAGCTGTTGAGGCAGTGGCTGGGGAGAGGGATGTCTTGACCTCACTACGTGGGTTGCTGCTCCCTCAATTGACCCCAGAACAACTGAAAGAAGATATTTTCTCAACTGGTGTCGCAGATTTTAAATACTCTTGTCAGACTGAGCTTTTAACCACACTCTTCAATGTACTCTTTTGACATGGCAACCTCTTCAGTATGTGGCTTGCCTGCTTCTTCACTGCAGCATTTTGACGGTGTACTTTGTTCTTCACAACTCCTCCCATGCCATCTGCCGGGCTATTTAAATTGCGATGCAGGTCCATCTGACCAAATCATGACTTTCACGGCAAATCAAGGCAGGTTCTCTAGGATACAGTCAGCATGAGCTATGGCAGTTTCTTTGGTATGGACCAGGTGGTCAGATACAATAATCTTACAGTGGATAGATCCTGAATGTTATTGAGCTGATGTAAAATATGAATTATAAGATGTTTATTCTAACCTATGTATAGTGAATTCATTGGGACAAAGCACATGGCTTTGTAGAAAACAGGAAATTGAGGCTGCCACTACTGAGCAAGAATTATAACTAGATAGCTACATGTAAAACCCTGCCGGCTATCACTGGCGATCATAACTACGTAACTAGAATTTAGTGCCTTGACCTGTTTTACCCTGGAAGTCAAACATAATTTGTGACTGTTACAAACTGGAAAATCCTATCACATGTTCAGATGTTGGTTGATTGCAGTAATTTGTATTTCTCTTTCGTCTGTCTATATTAGTAGGAAAGTTCAGATCAAAATTTTTTGACGATAATTATGTTGATACTTTTTCATGCCATTCCACTCACATACTTTGGTCTGCAGGACTATGAATCTTAATAATCTATCTGTTAGATCTCTAACAAGCTCACATTGTATCACCAATAAATGTCTGTGGCAATATTTAAAACTGATATTTACAAGCCAGAATAAGGACTTTTTCCACCCCTTGAAACAATGCCATTGCAAGGCTCCCTTAAATATTCCTGCTGAGTAGGTCTCATTTTTTATTAGTATTTTAATTATAAAAACAATGAGGAACACACAACCCAACAAAAAATGTATCACACAAGAAGTTTCCCTTTCAAGCCTACTTCATGTTCACATTTGAAGTAGATCAGTTGACCTTTTCACTTCAATAATTAAACCCTCAACTTTTCTTAAACTTGTACAATTACATTAAACAGTGTGGCTGGAATAGGAACTCGTAATACTTTTTCATGTGCATGTTTACATGTAGATGAATAGAAGTGTTCAAAAACGACGAACGCCCCCTACTTTAACCCCTACATTGAAATAATAAAGTTCAGCACACTGAGTAATTAAACCACATGAGCTTCTTCTTCTTTTCCTTTCGGCTGTTCCCTTCAGGGGTCGCCACAGCAAATCATCTGCCTCCATCTCATCCTATCCTCTGCATCTTCTACTCTTACTCTAACTACCTTCATGTCATCCTCTACCCCATCCATAAATATTCTCTTTGGTCTTCCTCTAGGCCTTCTGCCTGGTAGTTCCATCCTCAGCATCCTACTACCAATATACACACTATCCCTCCTTTGTACATGTCCAAACCATCTTAACCTAGCCTCTCTGACTTTGTCTCCAAAACATCTAACATGTGCTGTCCCTCTGATGTACTCATTCCTGATCCTATCCATCCTTGTTACTCCCAATGAGTAACATTTTCATCTCTGCTGCCTACAGCTCGGCCGCCTGTTTTTTCCTCAGTGCCACTCTTTCTTAAACCATACAACATCGCTGGCCTCATCACCATCTTGTACACTTTTCCTTTCATTCTTGCCGATACCCTCCTATCACACATCACACTGGACACTTGTCTCCATCCATTCCAACCTGCCTGCACACGCTTCTTCACCGCTTTTCAACACTCTCCATTGCTCTGGATTGTCAGCCTAAGTACTTAAAATCCTCCACCTTCTTTATCTCTGCTCCCTGTAACCTCAACATTCCTCTTAGGTTGTTGTCATTCATGCACATGTATTCTGTCTTACTGAGGCCAACCTTCATTCCTCTCCTTTCCAGGGCATACCTCCACCTCTCTAGATTTTCCTGCACTTGTTTTCTGATCTCACTACAGATCACAATGTCATCTGCAAACATCATAGTCCATGGGGAATTTTGTCTCACCTAGTCTGTCAGCCTGTCCATTACCATAGCAAACAAGAAGGGGCTCAGAGCTGGCCCTTGATGCAGTCTGACCTCCACCATGAATCTTCTGTCACACTGACAGCACACCCCACCACAGTCTTATATCTCTCATACATGTCCCGCACAACTCTAATATACTTCTCTGCCACTCCAGACTTCCTCATGCAACACCACAGTTCCTCTCTCGGCACCCAGTCATATGCTTTCTCCAGGTCCAGAAAGGCACAATGCAGCTCCCTCTGACCTTCTCTGTACTTCTCTATTAACATCCTCAAAGCAAACACTGCATCTGTGGTGCTCTTTCTTGGCATGAAACCAAACTGTTGTTCACAAATGCTGACCTCTGCACTTAGGCTAGCTTCCACTATTCTTTTCCGTAACTTCATCGTATGGCTCATCAACTTTATCCCTTTGTAGTTGCCACAACTCTGCACGTCTCCCTTGTTCTTAAAAATGGGAACCAGCACACTTCTCCATTCCTCTGGCATCTGCTCATTCACTAAGACCTTGTTGGATGTTCTTGTCAGAAAATCTACCTCGCCTAGGTACTTCCATACCTCCACTGGTATGTCTTCAGGACCAACTGCCTTTCCACTCTTCATCCTCTTCAATGCCCTCCTCACTTCACCCTTAATAATCATTGCTACTTCCTGGTCCTCAACGGTCACCTCTTCTACTCTTTTTTTCTCTCTCATTTTCCTCATTCATCATCTCTTCAAAGTACTCTTTCCATCTTCTCAGCACACTTCTGTCATCAGTCAATACATTTCCCTCTCTGTCCTTTATCACTCTAACTTACTGCACGTCCTTCCCATCTCTATTTCTCTGCTGTGCCAACCTGCATAAATCATTTTCTCCCTCCTTACTGTCCCAACTGATCGTACAAGTCATCATACACCCTCTGTTTGGCCTTTTGACACCGCTACCTTCGCCTTGCGCTGTGTCTCCCTGTACTCCTGTTTACTTTCTTCAGTCCTCTCTATGTCCCACTACTTCTTAGCCAACCTCTTCCTTTGTACACACTCCTACAGACATTACTAGAACATTCCTGACAAAGCCCTCCTTCAAGATGACTCCTACAACATTTCTCTTCCCATTCACACCATGAAAAAACAACTGAAACCCTGCTCCTAAGCTTCTAGCCTTGCTACCTTTCCACCTGGTCTCCTGAACACACAGTGTGTCCACCTTCCTCCTCTGCATCATGTCAGCCAGCTCGCTACCTTTTCCTGTCATAGTTCCAACATTCAAAGTCCCTACTCTCAGTCCTAGACCTATGCCTTTCCTCTTCTCTCTCTGCCTACGGACACGCTTCCCGCGTTTCCTTCTTCGACCAACCTGTTGGTTAACAGCACTGATGGTGGTCGTTGTTCACCTGATCCTCGACGGATCCGGTATGAAATCCGTTTTGATCATTTACATAACAATTTTAGCAGAAGTTTTACGTCGGATGCCCTTCCTGTTGCAACCGTCTGCATTAAACCACATGAGCATCATCACACATATTTAGAAGTTATAACTTTGACAGAGAACAATGACAGAGAACTGTGCCAACAGCAACAAGAGTGTAGGATGGGACTAAATACAACTATCACAACATACGAGTGAATATTAATATTATTATTCAGAACAATGAGTAACAATAATAGTAGCAGTAATAATTAAAAATAATAACATGAAGAAGAGGAGAATTAAAGTGAATATGGGGAAGAAAAACAGGACTTTGAATGATATAATAATGTGATTGAGGGAAAAGGAAAGAAGTGAATAATAGAAGGGAAGGTTCAGGGTTAATATTATAAGAAGAAAGATGTGTGAATATCAACACACGAATATCATACTTTAACTTCTATTTTAAACCTCTTATAAACCTCTCATAAATCAATCCTAATCACTAATTTAATGAACAGAACTGTTACGTTACAGATTTAAACACCAATATTTCACATCTAAATGAGGGAAATGACGTGTTGATTTAGTCAGAGACGTGAAGTCAGTGTTTACATTGTCAGTGCAACACGCAGGCGGTGGAATGGGACATGCGCGATGATTAGATTTAATGGTGGGACAGTGGTGTGGGACACTCGCGACGATGAGATTTAATGGAGTTTCATGTGTGGGAATAACCATAATGTTCTGGTGGAGCAACAGAACCCAGAATTTGACAGTCGAGTGAGCCGGTGTGGGATTTCAGAAAATACCTTCTGAGTCTATATTCTTTTTGTACTGATATATTAACTCTCAGTGCACAGCAGATACACAGACTTCGATCAGACAGATAAAACCACTGCTCTCCCTATCCACTGTCAATCCGCCTGTTCTCCCCATCAACTTCTCATTTTTATACTATAAAAGATACATTTTGTCCTTATCACCGTGCTCCTGTGCCAATAATAAGAACAGTGTTGGCCAGAAAAGTGCACGGAGCGTGGAGACCGCAAACGGTGATTGGTTTGTGATAAGCTTGTGACGCATTGAGGCGGGGCTAATCTGGAGAGAAACAGTTGACACAGAATCATCCAATAAATTTTTGACTTCAGGGTCTGTTTTAATTCATTATTTTAACACACTTCTTTTTTATGTTCAATGAATCTCTGAATCGCCACCTTATCGTGGTGGAAGGGTTTGCGTGACCTGATGATCCTAGGAGCTATGTTGTCGGAGGCATAATGCCCCTGGTATGGTCACCCAAGGCAAACAGGTCCTGGGTGAAGGTCCAAATGAAGTGCGATGATCCTTATGACTTAGAGACAGACAAGGATGCAGTCTCCCTTTCCCGGAAGCGGGTCACCAGGGTCCCCCCCTGGAGCCAGGCCCGGGGGAGGGGCTCGAAAGCGAGTGCCTGGTGGTTGTGCTTCTGCCCATGGAGCCGGGCCTAGCCCAAAAAGGAGACATGGGTCCGCCCTCCCATGGACCCACCACCCATGGAAGGAATTTTAGGGGTCGCGTGCAATGTTAGTTGGGTGGCAGCCAAAGGCATGGGTTCTGTCGAACCGCTCCTCAGCACTGACTGACCCTTGGGACATGGAATGTCACCGCTCTGGCAGGGAAGGAGCTTGATCTGGTGCGTGAGGTGGAGCGATACCGACTAGACATAGTCGGGCTCACCTCAACGCATAGCTTGGGCTCTGGAACCGGCCATCTCGAGAGAGGCTGGACCTTATTCCTTTCTGGAGTTGCTCACGGGAGAGGCGGCGAGCCGGTGTGGGCATTCTTGTTGCCCCCGTCTCGGGGCCCAAATGTTGGGGTTCTCCCCCAGTTGATGAAAGGGTAGCTTCCCTCCGTCTTCGGGCGGGGGGACAGGTCCTGACTGTTATTTGTGCGTATGCACCAAATGACAGTTCAAAGTACCCTTCTTGGAGTCTTTAGGGGTGTGTTGGAGAACGCTCCCTCTTGAGGCTCGCATGTTGTCTTGCGAGACTTCAACGCCCATGTAGGCAACAATAGTGTGACCTGGAATGGTGTGATCGGTAGGTACGGCCTTTCCAGTCTGAACCCGAATGGTGTTTCGTTGTTGGACTTCTGTGCTCGTCACAGTTTATCTATCATGAACACCATGTTCGAACATAAGTGTGCCCATAAGTACACTTGGCACCAGGACATCCTAGGTCGCAGTTTGATGATTAACTTTGTAGTCGTGTCATCGGACTTGCGGCCGTATGTTCTGGACACTCGGGTGAAGAGAGGAGCTGAGCTGTCAACTGATCACCACCTGGGGGAGGCTGCCTGCCAGACCTGGCCAGGTGCAAGCGTATAATCAGGGTCTGCTGGGAACGTTTGACAGAGTCCCCTGTCCGAGAGGCCTTTAACTCCCACCTCCGGCAGAGCTACAACCATGTCTCGGAGGAGGCGGGTGACCTGGAATCCGAATGGGCCATGTTACGTGCCTCCATTGCTGAGGCAGCAGCCCATAGCTGTGGCCGGAAGGTCGTTGGTAACCCCTGAGCCCGGTGGTGGACACCTGTGGTGAAAGGGGCCATCCAGCTAAAGAAGGAGGCCTATCCGGTTTTATTAGCCTATGGGACTCCCGAGGCAGCGCACAGGCAGGCCAAACATGCTGCAGCCGAGGCTGTCACAGATGCAAAATCTTGGGCGTGGGAGGAGTTCAGTGAGGGCCTGGAGAGTGATTATCGGTTGGCCTCAAAAAGGTTCTGGACCACCATCCGACACCTCGAGAGGGGGAAGCAGTTCGCCACAAACACCGTTTCCTGTGGAAGTTGGGAACTGCTTACCTTGACTAAGGATGTCGAGAGGTGGAGCGAATACTTTGAGGACCTCCTCAATCCCACCAACACATCCTCCGTGGAGGAGGAAGACCCTGGGGTTTTGGGTGGGGGTCTGCCCATCACTGAAGTGGAGGTCGCTGAGTTTGTCAAAAAGCTCCTTGGTGGTCGAGCTCCGGGATTTCATGAAATTCACCCAGAATATCTCAGGACTCTGGATGCTGTAGGAATGTTTTGGTTAACACGTCTCTACAATATCGCGTGGTCATTGGGGGCTGTACCTCTGCATTGGCAAACGGGGGTGATGGTCCCGATTTTTAAGAAGGGGGACCGGAGGGTGTGTTCCAATTATCAGGGGATCACACTCCTCAGCCGAACTGGGAAAATCTATGCAGGGGTACTGGAGAGGAGGATCCGACCGATAGTCGAACCTCGGATTCAGGAGGAACAATGTGGTTTTCGTCCTGGCCAGAGCACTCTTGACCAACTCTGTACGCTCCACAGGATTTTGGAAGGGGCATGGGAGTTTGCCCAATCTGTCCACATGTATTTTGTGGATTTGGAGAAGGCTTTCTACCATGTCCCTCAAACAATTCTGTGGGGCGTGCTCCGGGAGTACGGCGTTCCGCACCTGTTGATATGGGCCTTTCGGTCGCTGTATCACCGGAGCGAGAGTTGGGTCCGTATTGGGAACAACAGGTCGAATTCGTTTCCGGTGGGAGTTGGAGTCCGCCAAGGTGGTCCTTTGTCACCGATTCTGTTCATAATTTTTATGGATAGAATTTCTAGGCGCAGTTGTGGCGTTGAGGGGTTCTGGTTTGGTGGCCATCGGATCTCGTCTCTTCTTTTTGCGAATGATGTTGTCATTTTGGCTTCATCAAGTCGGGAACTCCAGCTCTCATTGGAGCTATTCGCTGCCAAGTGCGAAGCAGCCGGGATTAAGATCAGTACCTCCAAGTCCGAGACCATGGTTCTCAGTCGGACAAGGGTGGAATGCACCCTCCGGGTTGGGAATGAGGCCCTGCCCCAAGTGGAGGAGTTTAAGTATGTTGGGGTTTTGTTCATGAGTGAGGGAAGGATGGAGCGGAAGATCGACAGATGGCTCGTTGCAGCCTCTGCTGTTAAGCGGTGCCGGTTCGTGGTGAAGAAGGAGCTAGACGAAGCTCTCAATTTACCAGTCGATCTACGTTCCATCCCTCACCTATGGTCACGAGCTTTGGGTAGTGACCAAAAGAACAAGATCGTGGAAACAAGCAGCTGAAATGAGCTTCCTTCGCCGAGTGGCAGGGTTCTCCCTTAGAGATAAGATGAGATGCTTTACCATCCGGGGAGAGCTCAGAGTAGAGAGTGGCCAGTTGAGGTGGCTTGGGCATCTGGTCAGAATGCCTTCCAGATGTCTCCCTGGTGTAATGTTTTAGGCATGTCCAACTGGGAAGAGACCCCGTGGTCGACCTAGAACATGCTGAAAGGACTATGTCTCTTGGGTTGTCTGGGACCGCCTCGGTGTCCCCCCGGAAGAGTTGGAGGAAGTGGCTGGGGAGAGGGACGTCTAGATCTCTTTGCTTAGGTTGCTGCCCACGCGACTCGACCCTGGACTTTGTGGAAGAGGAGATGAGAAAAAAAAAAAAGTCCGGAGGTTAAACACTGTGCTGAGTTACAATCAAACAGCACTTTCATACAAAACTGTTCTGAGAATTATAACACCAGACCCTGGAGACGGAGTTTATATGCTTTTTATATTGAAAAACCTATAAATAAGTTCTTAGAAAATGTGAAGCAAATCTCAGAAACTGCTCAAACAAAACTTTATGAACAATTCTGACCCTGTTACTGCAGGCCTAGCAGTAGGTGCTGGATTTTTTTGTTTTGTACTTGTTTTCCCAGATTGGAAAAAGCTTGTGCTCTGTGAGTGCTTCTAGTATACAAATAGTTTAGTTATGCCAATTGGCTGAAATCAATTTTGAAAATGAATCTCAAAAGTCAACAAAATATACAGAAATCGTGTAAAACCTCTCCCATGTTTTTGCTCATGATTTAGGTTTATGTAAAGACGCAAGGTGTGCCCAACCTGAGCCTATCAATCATCAGGGACGAGTATCCTGATAAGCCTTTGATGTTGAGAGGCATTAACAGCCAGAAGTCGCTTTCACAGCAGTACCAACCTGTCCTGATGCTGAGCAAGAGTTACACGCTGCACTGGAACGGACAGGCACCAAGAGAAATTGTACTGTCACTTGCCAACTTTGACCTGTAAGGACTGAAAAACATTGCTTTATCTGTAATATACTGAACATAAACCATAAATCAAGTAATAATCACATTGTGGTGGTGGTGGTGTAGAGGCGAGTGGGTGCTCTTCGGCCTCTGCTATCCTTCAGAAACGGTTTTTCAGGTGATGTCAGACATTTACGACCGACAGAAAAACACGTTTGATGGTATGGAGGATTACGGCTCTGTGTCCTCTCTGGCTGATCTAGAAAAACGCCAACAGGACAGGAAGTTCTTCTTTGACCGGGATGCCGGGTGAGAGTCTCAGACAGACCCCTGTTTAAAACATTTAATACATGTGTGTTTGAAAGCTTTTGGAACAACGTAAAGAAGCCTGTTATACAAATTTCTAATGTACCATTTTGGCATCAATACTCAATAAAATAAAAACACTCTGTAATGAAACTCTGAACTAGCACCGAGGCAACAGTGAAAATGTCTTGGAATTAAATTATGGAGGTACTGTAATCTAATTTGAATAATGCGTCCTATCTGTGTACTGAAAAGCTATGTCCTGAAGAGACCAAAGGCATCATGTTTTTGAATAAAATGAAATTAATAACTTGTATTGAATAAACTGAGTCTGAATAATTGCTGACTTTTTGAAATTTTTGAGAAGGGCACTGGTAAAGGAAAGGGTTCAGTCTGATCCTCAATATAGATTGCATGGAATTGACTCAGACAAATAGTACCACTTCTGGCTAAATTAGACTCTTGAGATGAAAACTGTTAGTATTAGTTAGTATTACCTGTGGACATGCGTGCCCAAATCAATACTATAGTTTACATAAATTATACATGATTTTTTTTTAATTTTTTTTAAAGAAATGCAGAAAAATATTCATATTTTCCTTTTTTTCCCTTCAGTCTTCTGTGGTTGTACACCAGAGCTCGCCATCCCCGTAATGGTCACAGCTACTGCTCCACCCGAGGCTGTGAGCGGGTGAAGATCACTGCCACCACCAGCACTACGCAAACGTGTAACTGCACCACAGCTACATATCCCAAGTACACCAAAAAACCCAACACATCCGTGCCCATGCCAAAGCCTGTCACAGAATCCAACACCAGAATTGGGGCCTCAAAGGTGACGATTCACAGAACAGTTCACCTCTTTATTTACCACTACCAAGAGTTATTATAGATTTTACAAATTACTGTTTTGTTGCCTCAGATTTGTTTTGGACTTTTTTTCAGGATACCTCTTGTAGTGCGACTATCACTCTTGATTTATGTTTTTTTTTTTTCTTTCAACCCTCACTATTCTACTGATTTTAATACATTTCGCAACTTGTCATCTCAAATTAATTGCTTTTTGTACAAATGACATTCATCAATCTCACCATTCTACTCAATCATCCATCGATCATTCCATCTATCCATAGCAGTCCACACATTTCATGACTCTTCTTCTTTTCCTTTCGGCTTTTCCCTTCAGGGTTCGCCACAGCGAATTGTCTGCCTCTATCTCACCCTATCCTTTGCATCTTCTACTCTTACTCCAACTACCTTCATGTCATCCTCCACCACATCCATAAATCTTCTATTTGGTCTTCCTCTAGGCCTTCTGCCTGGTAGTTCCAACCTCAGCATCCTACTACCAATATACTCACTATCCCTCCTCTGTACGTGCGTGTGTGTGCGCGTGCATGTATTTACCATGTCGTCTTAGCAGAGTTATAATCTTACAAATGTTTAAGCAAGGTTAAAAACCTGAGCCAACCCCCCCCCCCCCCCCCCCCGTCTCGGTGCCCAAATGTTGGGGTTCTCCCCAGTCAATGAAAGGGTAGCTCCCTCTGCTTTTGGGTGGGTGGACGAGTCCTGACTGTTATTTGTGCTTATGCACCAAATTACAGTTCAGAGTACCCACCCTTCTTGGAGTCTTTAGGGGGGGTGTTGGAGAACGCTCCCTTGGTAGACTCATACGTTGTCTTGGGAGATTTGAACGCCCCTGTGGGCAACGATAGTGTGACCTGGAAGGGTGTGATTGGTAGGTATGGCCTCTCCAGTCTGAACCCGAATGATGTTTTGTTGTTGAACTTCTGTGCTTGTCACAGTTTGTCTATCATGAACACCATGTTCGAACATAAGAGTACCCATAGAATGCACTTGGCACCAGGACACCCTAGGGTCGCAGTTCGATGATCAACTATGTAGTCGTAGTTCTGGACACTCAGGTGAAGAGGGTTCTGACTGAGCTGTCAACTGATCACCACCTGGTGATGAGCTGGCTTCAATGGCGGGGAGGCTGCCTTCCAGACCTGGCAGGCCCTAGCGTGTAATTAGGGTCTGCTTGGGAACGTTTGGCAGAGTCTCTTCTCCGAGAGGCCTTTAACTCCCACCTCCGGCAGAGCTACAACCACGTCCCGGAGGAGGTGGGTGACATGAATCCGAATGGGCCATGCTTCGTGCCTCCATTGCTGAGGCGGCAGCCCATAGCTGTGGCCAGAAGGTTGTCGGTGCTTGTCGTGGCAGTAACCTCTGAACCCGGTGGTGGACACCTGTGGTGATGGGGTCGTCCAGCTGAAAAAGGAGGTCTATCAAGTCTTATTGGCCTGTGGGACTCCCGAGGCAGCAGACAAGTACCTGCAGGCCAAATGTTCTGCAGCCGAAGCTGTTGCGGATTCAAAATCTCGGATGTGGGTGGAGTTCGGTGAGGGCCTGATGAGTGATTTATTGGTTGGCCTCCAAAAGGTTCTGGACCACCATCCGATGCCTCAGGCGGGTGAAGCAGTTCTCCATAAGCACTGTTTGCGACTCACTTCGACTGGAGATGTTGTTAGGAGGTGGAGGGAATACTTTGAGGCTCCGGGGTTAGATGAGATCTACCCTGAATATCTCAAGGCTCTGGATGCTGTAGGATAGGGTGTGTCTAGATGTTGAAGGTTGGACTGGCCAGGTTACTAATGCGTGCCAATTAATAAAAAAAATGATGTGGGCCAATTTTTACAAAAATCGGAATAAATTTAGAACTTGCCTCAAAGCCTTGAACGATTTACTATAAATATAGTCTATAACTGTAAGGAAGACTCTGTCCCTACTTCCTCGTCTCTAAGCTCGTCTGTATCTCTGTGTCTCGATGTCAGAGTACTCCGGGAACAGACAATGCCAAACCACACGAGTGAAATCAGTCTGGTTTATTCATCATCTGCTCAGTGTGCTTCACTGGGCATAAAGCTTTTATACAGTGGAGGTGTGTGCGAAAAAGTGGTTACAGAGTCACATGTTTCTGAGTTCACAGCCTAAAAGTTGTACCATAAATCACAGTGCATGATAAGAAACCATACATCACATTCCTGTGTCTGAGGGGCGACATTTACTACTCTGTAAACATTTTCCTCAGGAAGAATGCTGCCTCGTAAAACATCACAACAGCAATAAAAAAGTCCACGGTTATAAGCACAGGAATGCTGGCAATTATATAATGGATAAGGATAAGCAAGAATGTGACCTTACAGTGACCTTACAATAACATCATAATGGCGAAATGTGGAATAATCAACTTTATTTCAATGCTGTGTTTAAATTATTGAATAGCCCACCATTTATGCAAAACAACAAAGGTACAGTCTGTTTAGAGAACAAAATGCATGAACAATCACTGTTAATCATGATAATTTCCCTTCACTGCTTTAGGGAATTTGCTTCGGTGGTACTGAACCATTTGCAGTACAAACTGTTTTTGTTTTCGTTGCAGACGAGCGAGGCATTGAATGTTTGCATAAGAGCCACTGCTTTCTCTGAGCTCTCTGCAGCTGATGAGGCAGTTTACTCACTTGATAAATCAAGCACTACATTGTCTGAGGCTACAGATGTGCTTGCAAGATATTTATTCTTCTGAGCTGCAGCAGCTGCTGATCTTGCTTTTGCTCTCTCTTCTTGATTTGAGAGCTTCATGTGAATTCCAAATATTGAACCTTGTCCCTTTTCACACTGAGCATTTAGAAACTGCCGGTCTTCTTCTATCTTGATCATCGCCATGGCCTGCTCAAGAATCCTTGAACTCTTCACACTTTCTTTCTTCTGTTGCTGACTTCTTGTTGATATTCTTTTTCAGGCCTTGCCATTCTCTGTGAAGATGCCGCAGTAGTTTCCAGCTATGATTGTTAGCCCTTCTTGGGATTCGTGCTCGTTCCCAAATTGGCAGGATCATTATAACTGTTTCTTTCACACTGTCATTTAAACTCTTTTCCTTCTATGTATGGAAATGAAACAAGACCTTGAGCACCTCTCCTCTTGAAGGAAGTTTAGCACAGTTGAAGTTGAATTCTGTGCTGCCAAGTAACCAAATTTCGGCCTTCTTTCTTGTAGTAGTACTAGTTACCTTTGCCGCCATTGCTGCTGCAAACATAAAATTAAAAGTTGGTGTTGTCACAAAGATTACATCAGCAGACTGTTGATTAGCTTAAATAATGGAAGGTCGCCGGTGCTTGTCGTGGTGGTAACTCCCGCACCCAGTGGTGGACACCTTTGGTGAAGGGGGCCGTCCAGCTAAAGAAGGAGGCCTATCGGGTTTTATTAGCCTGTGGGACTCCCGAGGCAGCGCACAGGTACAAACGTGCTGCAGCCGAGGCTGTCGCAGATGCAAAATCTCGGGCGTGGGAGGAGTTCGGTGAGGGCCTGGAGAGTGATTATCGGTTGGCCTCAAAAAGGTTCTGGACCACCATCCTAATGCCTCAGGAGGGGGAAGCAGTTCTCCACAAACACTGTTTACAGTGGAGCTGGGGAGCTGCTTACCTCGACTGGGGATGTCGTCGAAAGGAGGAGGGAATACTTTGAGGACCTCTTCAATCTCACCAACACATCCTCTGTGGAGGAAGAAGACCCTGGGGGTTTGAGTGGGGGTCTGCCCATCACTGGAGTGGAGGTCACTGAGGTTGTCAAAAAGCTCCTCGGTAGTCGAGCTCCAGGGTTGGACGAGATCCACCCAGAATATCTCAGGGCTCTGAATGCTGTAGAACTGTCTTGGTCGACACGTCTCTGCAACATCGCGTGGTCATCGGGGGCTGTACCTCTGGATTGGCAAACCAGGGTGGTAGTCACGATTTTTAAGGGAGACCAGAGGGTGTGTTCCAATTATCGGTGAATCACACTCCTCAGCCTACCTGGGAAAGTCTATGCAGGGGTACTGGAGAGGAGGATCCGACCGATAGTCGAATCTTGGATCCAGGAGGAACAATGTGGTTTTTGTCCTGGCCGTAGCACTCTTGACCAACTCTATACGCTCCACAGGATTTTGGAAGGGGCATGAGAGTTTGCCCAATCTGTCCGCATGTGTTTTGTGGATTTGGAGAAGGTTTTCGACCGTGTCCCTCGAACAATCTTGTGGGGCTTGCTCCGGGAGTACGGCGTACCGGGACCATTGCTACAGGCCATTCAGTCGCTGTATTACCGGAGCCAGAGTTTGGTCCGTATTGGTAACAACAGGTCGAATTCATTTCCGGTGGGAGTTGGAGTCCGCCAAGACTGTCCTTTGTCACCGATTCTATTCATAATTTTTATAGACAGAATTTCTAGGCGCAGTCGAGTTGTTGAGGGGTTCTGGTTTGGTGGCCATCAGATCTTGTCTCTTCTTTTTGTGGATGATGTTGTCCTTTTGGCTTCATCAAGTCTAGACCTTCAGCTCTCATTGGAGCGATTCGCAGTCGGGTGCGAAGCAGCTGGAATGAAGATCAGTATCTCCAAGTCCGAGGCCATGGTTCTCAGTCAGACAAGGGTGGAATGCACCCTCCATGTCGGTAATAAGGTCCTGCCCCAAGTGAGGGGAAAAATGGAGCGGGAGATCGACAGACAGATTGCTGCATCCTCTGCTGTTAAACGAGCCTGTTCCAGTCCGTTGTGGTGAAGACAGAGCTGAGCCATAAGGTAAAGCTCTCAATTTACCAGTCTGTCTACGTTCCAGCCCTCACCTATGATCATGACCTTTTGGGTAGTGACTGAAAGAACAAAATTGCTGATACAAGCAATTGAAATGAACTTCCTTTGCCAGGTGGCGGGACTCTCCCTTAGAGAAGGGTAGATCCCATCTGGGGGGAGAGCTCTGAGTAGAACTGCTGCTCCTCCACATTGAGAGTGGCCAGTTGAGGTGGCTTGGGCATCTGGTCAGAATGCCTCCCGAACGCCTGCTCGGTGTGGTGTTTCGGGCATGTCCTACCGGGAAGAGACCCCGGGGTCGACCTAGAACACGCTGGAGGGATTTTGGCTTGTCTGGGACCGCCATGTTGTTCCCCCGGAAGAGCTAGAGGAAGTGGCTGGAGATAGGGACGTCTGGATTTCACTGCTTAAGTTTTTTCCCCCACAACCCAACCCCGGAAGAAGCGGAAGATGATGATATATACTGGTCCTTTTCGAAAAAATCTGCATATTGTGATAAAGTTCATTATTTTCTGTAATGTACTGATAAAAATTAAACTTTCATATATTTTAGATTCATTGCACATCAACTGAAATATTTCAGGTCTTTTATTGTTTTAATATTGATGATTTTGGCATAGAGGTCATGAAAACCCAAAATTCCTATCTCAAAAAATTAGCATATCATGAAAGGGTACTCTAAACGAGCTATTAACCTAATCATCTGAATCAACGAATTAACTCTAAACACCTGCAAAAGATTCCTGAGGTTTTAAAAACTCCCAGCCTGGTTCATTACTCAAAACTGCAATCGTGGGTAAGACTGCCGACCTGACTGCTGTCCAGAAGGCCATCATTGACACCCTCAAGCAAGAGGGTAAGACAGAAAGAAATCTCTGAGCAAATAGGCTGTTCCCAGAGTGCTGTATCAAGGCACCTAAGTGGGACGTCTGTGGGAAGGAAAAAGTGTGGCAGAAAACGCTGCACAACCAGAAGAGGTGACCGGACTCTGAGGAAGACTGTGGAGAAGGGCCGATTCCAGACCTTGGGGGACCTGTGGAAGCAGTGGACTGAATCTGGAGTGGAAACATCCAGAGCCACCGTGCACAGGCGTGTGTGGGAAATGGGCTACAGGTGCCGCATTCCCCAGGTCAAGCCACTTTTGAACCAGAAACAGCGGCAGAAGAAAGTACTTTTTTCGGATGAAAGCAAATTTTACATGTCATTTGGAAATCAGGGTACCAGAGTCTGGAGGAAGTCTGGGGAGAAGGAAATGCCAAAATGCCTGAAGTCCAGTGTCAAGTACCCACAGTCAGTGATGGTCTGGGGTGCCATGTCTGCTGCTGGTGTTGGTCCACTGTGTTTTATCAAGGGCAGGGTCAATGCAGCTAGCTATCAGGAGATTTTGGAGCACTTCATGCTTCCATCTGCTGAAAAGCTTTATGGAGATGAAGATTTCAGTTTTCAGTGCGACATGGCACCTGCTCACAGTGCCAAAACCACTGGTAAATGGTTTACTGACCATGGTATTACTGTGCTCAATTGGCCTGCCAACTCTCCTGGCCTGAACCCCATAGAGAATCTGTGGGATATTGTGAAGAGAAAGTTGAGAGACACCAGACCCAACACTGTGGATGAGCTTAAGGCCGCTATCGAAGCATCCTGGGCATCCGTAACACCGCAGCAGTGCCACAGGCTGATTGCCTCCATGCCACGCCGCATTGAAGCAGTCATTTCTGCAAATGGATTCCCGACCAAGTATTGAGTGCATAACTGAACATAATTATTTGAAGGTTGACTTTTTTTGTATTTAAAACACTTTTTATTGGTCGGATGAAATATGCTAATTTTTTGAGATAGGGATTTTTGGTTTTTCTTTATTTTTTTGCCAAAATTATCAATATAATAAAAGGCTTGAACTACTTCAGTTGTGTTTAATAAATCTAAAATATATGAAAGTCTCATGTTTATCAGTACATTACAGAAAGTAATGAACTTTATCACAATATGCTAATTTTTTGAGAAGGACTAGAATATTTATAAGTTTTTCTGTAATTTTTCTTTATCAAGATGTCTCATTCTTACTTTGTATGGTGCAACTGTGTGCATACAATTCCCTCTTGGAACAATAAAATATTATGATTTATAGGTTTCTTTGGGACACTTACCGTGGTCATCCTCTTGAAGTATGTGGGGACTGCAAACTAGCGCAGGGAAAATAAATATGTATGTCCTCATTAAGGTCCTTAGTGGTATTCTCTTTGGGGGTCTTGAGCTTGTTTGAATTAATTTCATTTCAATTCAGTTTTATCTGTATAGCACGGGGTTGGCAACCCCCGCCTCTTTCACCTCTCTGATACGGCTTCGTGGCTTTTCAAAATAATGAATGTGGACTTTACCATTACCGAATGGTGAAAACATGATTCAAAACCACTGCATCATCAAAAACAATTGAAAAAAGAAAATGCTGCTTCTGTACTCACATCAGAAGCACTCCGGGCTCCCAGGGGTAGTGAGTTAAACCAGCTTTCACCTGAATAACTGGAGAATCTGCCGAAGGCAGAGTCCTCCAACGGTCAGGTACCCAGTGAATAAGCTTGAAAAAGAAATGTTCTTTTAGGGTTGAAATTTACATAGACAAGAATTAACAGTCAAGGGTGCGGGCGGATATTTATTTGGTGTCGGTGGGGTGATTCTGTGTGTGTTTTCTTATGGACATGGTTATCATTATCAGCGACATTAAGAGTCTCAGTGTTTTCGATCTGCTGTGTTTTTGGATTTCCAAACCCTTCAGCTCATGGCAAGGAGTGTTCTCACTATCCCAGCAGCAGCGCGGCAAGTGAGAGAGATTTTTCCGCCGCCGGGGTTTGTAATCCAGGAACGGAAATAACAGCTGAAGTAAGAGGCAGTGGATGAGATTTGGTTTATGCACAACAATCTCCAAATTAACTCTCCTCCCAGTGCCTAAATAAAAGACTGGATCTGGTTCAGTCTTCACTCTGAGAATGGTCTGTGCAGTTTTAAGCATTATTATTATTTAAAAGAATGTTGAGCAGACTCCTTATTAAAATACATATACTTTTCATGTACTTCATCTACTTTTCTGTGTTGCTGTTGTTTTTGTAAATTAAAACTACAACAATGAATAAAGAAAACGAAGATCCCACGAAGGGTGTGATGGTGAGGTAGGCTACCCAACCCGTTAACACATCTGGCTGCAGCCCGTCCTTTGCTTTGTGGGATAGATATTTTTTTTCTTTATAAAAATACAAGAAGGACTCTAACACATTCATTCGTTTTTCATTAGAATTGCTTAATTCTAATTAGGGTCGCAGGGAGGCTGGTTATTATTATTTTTTTTTAATCTAAATGTTTTTGTTGCAAGCAGAATTGTGATTTAACTGTCTCTGCAGTCACATTGTTTTTTTATATTAGCATGAAGGAAAAAGGGGTAAAACATATGCAGTGTTATTTGATTTCAAATGTCAAAAAAGGATTTATAGCTGTCAGTGTTTTCTTTTTTCTGGAAAACGGCTCCAAATGGCTCTTTGAATGGCAAAGTTTGCTGACCCCTGGTCGGCACTTTTGACATTGTTGCAAAGTAGCTCTACTTAATAAAAATAAATTTAATCAAGAAATTAAACATTTTTCTGAGGCAGTGGTGGCCCGGTGGTAAGGTGCTGGATTACCGTTCCTAAGGTTGGGGGCTCAAGCCCCACTCCCAGCGGTTGTCACTGCTGTCTCTCCAGTGCAGATAACAGATTTTGCCCTGCAATGGCCTGGCGAGCTTTCCAGGGTGTACACTGCCTTCACCCAGAGTTGGCTGAGATGGGCACCATCCTCCCCGCGACCCTATTAGGATTAAGCGTTTCAGAAAATGAAGAGTGAAATGAATATTTTACTTGGTCATTTATTTGTTGAGGTTTTTTATATTGGCATTTGGGGACCGCTGTGCCCTAATGATTAGAGAAGCGACTTTGGGACCAAAAAGGTTGCAGATTTGACTTTTTGAACCAGCAGGAAAAATGCATGGTGGTAGGGAAGTGAGCTTCACCTTTGCTTCCGCCACCTTCATGGCTGCAGCATCCATGAGCAAGACCAACTAACCCTTAACTGCCTTTCGGGCACCCCAATGTGTGTACCAACCCACTGCTGTGTGTGTGTGTGTGTGTGTGTGTGTGTGTGTGTGTGTGTGTGTGTGTGTGCGCTCACTGTTTGCATGTTCATGAAGCCAATAATGTATGCATGACATCACTTGTATTAGCTTTTATAACTTCTAATGTATTATTCCTTATTTATTCATGGTGTAGCTGGTCTTCTCCAGTGACCCGTGGAACCTCTACCTCCACACACAAATTAAATCCCTTAGTGTTGCTGATGAACAGAAAAATGACACGCAGGCCTTCATCACAGTGAGTAGTGTCTTGCAAAGTATTCTCAGAGTATACACACTAAAACTAACTCAATTAACTTGCTAAAAACTAATACAGATTTATTAATTATTTATTTTTTTTCTTTAGGTAAACACCACACAGTTTAATCTCACTAAAACCGGATTCCTTGCTATCACTGTAGATCCCTGTACTGGCAAAATCCTCAAGAATTCATTTTTTCCAAGGCAGGACTCCAAAATGTCACAATATTTCCAGACTGGAATTCCAAAATGGTAAAACTGATCATTCCAGCGACACGCTCTGAGCATCTGTTCTTACATGTTTCTTTCTTTCCACTAGTTCCAGAAAGCATTACAAGAATTATTAAGTATTATTCGGTTTCAAAGTTGATTTGTAGATTTTTGGTAAAGGAGAAACAATACAGCAGTACAGTCTTAGATGCTACAATTAAATCTATTTTTATATTATGTGTAGTTTGTTGCTAGACTGCAGGTCCACCACACCTTGGACCAGGATGAAGCTTTTGCTGAAGATAAATGTATATATTATGATTTTAAAATATCTTCACTTTCATCCAAAAAAAGGCACAAAGGGGTAAAAATGTGCACTTCAACAGTGGTACCTCACCTTATGAAATTAATCCGTTCCAGAGCTTTTTTCGTAACCTGCATTTTTCGTAAGTTGAACCACATTTTACATGTAAAACGTATGATTCGTTCAGACTCCAAATACTACCCCATAAACCCTTTAAAAATGATAAAAGCATACCTTTAAGACCTCCTTCTGATTCAATATCGTACAACCACAATATGGTTGATGGGTTTGGCCATTCAGTATTCCTTTGTGATATCACTCGAGCCCGTTTCTTCTTCTCTGTGTGTGTGTGTGTGTGTGTGTGTGTGTGTGTGTGTGTGTGTGTGTGTGTGTGTGTGTGCGCGCGCGCGCTCGCTCACTCGTGTTGACCATGTCTTCTTAGCAGAGTTATAATCTTACAAATGTTTATGGAGGGTTAAAAGCCTGAGTCAAGAAATAAAGTATAAAACAACAGTAACTCTATCCTTTACACGAAAAGCATCATGGTGGATTCAGCTCTATAATCGGCAATGTGAGGTAGATGCATCATTCCTCCTTGGCAATGGTGTCCAAGATGGCGTCCGTGTCCAAGATGGCATCAGGTGGACCTGTCCAAGATGGCGCTTGAGTGAAGGTGACATGAACGACAGCTTAGTTGTTAGCCAATGGGAGGCCAGCGGGGTGGGATGTTTGAACGTCATTGATGAGAGAGCAGCTCATGCATTATTTGAATGGCGTGTTTGAATTTTTAAGATGGCGCTTTCGTTACGTGAACTTGTTTCGTATCCTGAGACAAAAATTTTAGGAAAATGCTTTGCGTAACCTGAATTTTTTGTTTGGTGAGACTTTCATAAGGTGAGGTACCACTGTATTTTGCACATTTTTGATTTTGCTCATAAAAATAATAAAAAGAACAAAAAGGAGCAATCAGAGATTGCAAATATGAACCAAGATGTTCAAAAACAGAAAACAGAAAATTCAAAACAGACCCCTAAGACATGAGAAAACAACAGAGGAATCAGTCTCCCTTGCCCGGACGCGGGTCACCGGGGTTCCCTCCTGGAGCCAGGCCCAGGGGAGGGGCTCGAAGGCGAGCGCCTGGTGGTCGGGCTTATGCCCATGGAGCCTGGCCGGGCCCAGCCCGAAAAGGAGACATGGGTCCGCCCTCCCATGGACCCACCACCCGTGGGAGGAGTTTTAGGGGTCGGGTGCAGTGTGAGTTGGGTGGCAGCCGAAGGCATGGGTTCTGTCGGACTGATCCTCGGCTGCTTACTCTGACCTTCGGGACATGGAATGTCACCTCTCTGGCGGGAAAGGAGCCCGATTTGGTGCGTGAGGTGGAGAGATACCGACTAGATATAGTCGGGCTCACCTCAACGCATAGCTTGTGCTCTGGAACCATCCATCTCGAAAGAGGCTGGACCTTCTTCTATTCTGGAGTTGCTCATGGGGCCAGGCGGCGAGCCGGTGTGGGTATTCTTGTTGCCCCCGTCTCGGTGCCCAAATGTTGGGGTTCTCCCGGTTGACGAAAGGGTAGCTTCCCTCCGTCTTCGGGTGGGGGCGGGTCCTGACTGTTATTTGTGCTTATGCACCAAATGACAGTTCAGAGTACCCACCCTTTTGGAGTCTTTGGGGGTGTTGGAGAACGCTCCCTCGGGAGACTCGCTCGTTGTCTTGGGAGACTTCAATGCCCATGTGGGCAACGATAGTGTGACCTGGAAGGGTGTGATCGGTAGGTACGGCCTCTCCAGTCTGAATCCGAATGGTGTGTCGTTGTTGGACTTCTGTGCTCGTCATAGTTTGTCTATCACGAACACCATGTTCGAACATAAGGGTGTCCATAAGTGCACTTGGCACCAGGACACCCTAGGTCGCAGTTCGATGATTGACTTTGTAGTCGTGTCATCGGACTTGCGACCATATGTTCTGGACACTTTCGGGTGAAGAGAGGAGCTGAGCTGTCTACCGATCACTACCTGGTGGTGACTTGGCTTCGGTGGTGTGGGAGGTTGCCTTCCAGACCTGGCAGGCCCAAGCGTGTAATCAGGGTCTGCTGGGGACGTTTGGCGGAGCCCCCTGGCCGAGAGGCCTGTAACTCCCACCTCCGGCAGAGCTACGACCACGTGCGGGAGGAGGCGGGGGACATGGAATCTGAATGGGCCATGTTCCGTGCCTCCATTGCTGAGGCGGCAGCGCATAGCTGGGGCCGTAAGGTCGTCGGTGGTTGTCGTGGCGGTAATCCCGAACCGGTGGTGGACACCTGCGGTGAAGGGGGCCGTCCAGCTGAAGAAGGAAGCCTATCGGGTTTTATTAGCCTGTGGGACTCCTGAGGCAGCAAACGGGTACCGGCAGGCCAAACGTGCTGCAGCCGAGGCTGTCGCAGATGCAAAATCTCGGGCGTGGGAGGAGTTCGGTGAGGGCCTGGAGAGTGATTATCGGTTGGCCTCAAAAAGGTTCTGGGCCACCATCCGACGCCTCAGGAGGGGGAAGCAGTTCTTCACAAACACTGTTTACGGTGGAGGTGGGGAGCTGCTTACCTTGACTGGGGATGTTGTTGAGAGGTGGAGGGAATACTTTGAGGACCTTCTCAATCCCACCAACACGCCCTCCGTGGAAGAGGAAGACCCTGGGGGTTCGGGTGAGGGTCCGCCCATCACTGGAGTGGAGGTCACTGAGGTTGTCCAAAAGCTCCTCGGTGGTCGAGCTCCGGGGTTGGACGAGATCCGCCCGGAATACCTCAGGACTCTGGATGTTGTAGGACTGTCTTGGTTGACACGTCTCTGCAACATCGCGTGGTCATCGGGGCTGTACCTCTGGATTGGCAAACTGGGGTGGTGGTCCCAATTTTTAAGAAGGGGACCGGAGGGTGTGTTCCAATTATCGGGAATTACACTCCTCAGCCTACCTGGTAAAGTCTATGCAGGGGTACTAGAGAGGAGGATCCGACCGATAGTCGAACCTCGGATTCAGGAGGAACAATGTGGTTTTCGCCCTGGCCGCAGCACTCTTGACCAACTCTATACGCTCCACAGGATTCTGGAGGGCATGGGAGTTTGCCCAATCTGTCCACATGTGCTTTGTGGATTTGGAGAAGGCTTTCGACCGTGTCCTCGAAAGATCTTGTGGGGCGTGCTCGAGAGTACGGCGTTCGGATCCGTTGTTACGAGCTATTCGGTCGCTGTATCACCGGAGCCAGAGTTTGGTCCGTATTGGTAACAGCAGCTCGGATTCGTTTCCGGTGGGAGTTGGAGTCCGCCAAGGCTGTCCTTTGTCACCGATTCTGTTCATAATTTTTATGGACAGAATTTCTAGGCGCAGTCGAGGCGATGAGGGGTTCTGGTTCGGTGGCCATCGGATATCATCTCTGCTTTTTGCGGATGATGTTGTCCTTTGGCTTCATCAAGTCGGGCCCTCCAGCTCTCATTGGAGCGATTCGCAGCTGAGTGCGAAGCAGCCGGGATGAAGATCAGTACCTCCAAGTCCGAGGCCATGGTTCTCAGTCGGACAATGGTGGAATGCACCCTCTGGAGTCGGGGATGAGGTCCTGCCCCAAGTGGAGGAGTTTAAGTATCTTGGGGTCTTGTTTACAGTGAGGGAAGGATGGAGCGAGAGATCGACAGACGGATCGCTGCAGCCTCTGCTGTTAAGCGGTGCCTGTACCGGTCCGTCGTGGTGAAAAAGGAGCTGAGCCGCAAGGCGAAGCTCTCAATTTACCAGTCGATCTACGTTCCAACCCTCACCTATGGTCACGAGCTTTGGGTAATGACCGAAAGAACAAGATCACGGATACAAGCGGCTGAAATGAGCTTCCTTCGCCGGGTGGCGGGTTCTCCCTTAGAGATAGGGTGAGAAGCTCCGCCATCCGGGAGAGCTCGGAGTAGATCCGCTGCTCCTCCGCATTGAGAGGGGCCAGTTGAGGTGGCTCGGGCATCTGGTTAGAATGCCCCTGGGCGCCTCCCTGGCGTGCTGCTTCGGGCATGTCCAACCGGAAAGAGCCCCCGGGGCCGACCTAGAACACGCTGGAGGGACTATGTCTCTCGGCGTGTCTGGGACCGCCCCGGTGTCCCCCCGGGAGAGTTGGAGGAAGTGGCTCGGGAGAGGGATGTCTGGACCTCTTTGCTAAGGTTGCTGCCCCCGCGACCCGACCCCGGACTAAGCGGAAGAAGATGAGATGAGATGAGATGAGATGTTCAAAAACACTGACTTTTAGAATAAGGAAATGTGAACTTTTTTTTTCAGATGATACTCTATTATTTTTAAATTATTATTATTATTTATTAATTAATTAGTATCATCTGAAAAAAAAAAGTTGTAACTCCTTCCTGCAAACATTGTTTATGATGAGGCTCCATTTGAATGGTGTTTTTCCTCCTGTTTGTTTTTTAAACTCAGAAGACCAGGGCCGTGGTTTGTGGAATGTGTCTCTGTGAATGAGGTATTGAGGCAGGATGATAGATCGCTACGGCTCATGTTGGCAGAACTTTTTGGAGGAGATATCGATGAAGATCTAAATGAATTAATCTGAGAATAATACCGTCTTCTTCTGACCCAAATCTGACTCTTGTAACTCAGCTTATTCTTCATAGCTCTGCCAATTTTTATGAATTCATAGATAGTTTAATGTATTTAAATAAAATTTAACAAACCAACAGTCTTTTCATTTTTTAAAATTCTTTCTATATAAATTTCACCCAGGTCAATTGTCCTGCTAGCCTCAAGAGGACAGCCTGATGGATTTGCTGGAGTAGCGCAGTATCTCATCCCACTGGGGGCAGCCAAAGTGGCAGATTTGCAAGGGAAAGGTTTGTAGTGAATAACGAACAGTATTACGGCGAGTGTTTGTGGTTTGTTGATCTGTATCTGGAGGCATAATAAGTAATAATTGCTGTTCAGTTTAGAAACTAAAGCCCAACTGTTTTTTGTTTTTTTTAGTATCAATTAGATTTTTGAGATGCCATGACAAAATTTGCCTTCCCACCAGCACAAACTGTGTATCCAAGTCAAATAAAGTATTAGTTAACATTACAGAGTTAATTTGATATTAATTCTTGAAGTTTATAAAGACCTAGTTACAGTTATTCATGCTTTTTAATGAAACATTAACGTATTAAAACCATCCAAAGGAAAATATCAGTTGCACCTTTTACATTAATCGACAAGATACTTAATGTGAAAACTTTAGAGTATTTTTAAGACTGAACCAGTACAGTCGTTTTCTAAATAAACGCAGTGTGTTTAAAAAAGCGAATGAAGATGAAACTCCTTTTAATCTTTTTTATTTCCAGACACATAAATGCATTGGGATCACGACACATTCTATTCCAAATCAAAACATTAAGAAAAATCTCAAATTTGTGTTATTCCTCTCAAGAAGCTGGAGAAAAGTGATTATAAAACTTTTAAATAAATCAGTCTGTTTTCTTCATTCCAAGCTAAAACATTCAGTGTATAAAGTGAAAAACGTTGTAATGGTTTGTTTTCCTTTGAATCTCTGAACTAATATTTACTTATAAACACTGTTTCTGAGACCTGCTGCACATCTGTGTTACATGGAGTCGACCAACATCTAGTACCTGTGAGCGGGTGTTCCAGCCCATGATGATTGGACTACGTTCCACAGATCTTCTGGATTTCTTGGTTTTGCCTCAGAAGCTGCATTTTTGATGTCACCCTACTGGGTTATTATTGGATTAAGGTCCGGGATCAGGCCGGCTGCTCTAGAACCTCAATCTGTTCAGTCTGGAACCGAGATGTTTCCTGTTTACCGGTGTGTTTGGGGTCATTGTTTTGTTAGAATCCATTTCAAGGGCATTTCTTCTTCAGAATAACGTAGCACGATTTCTTCCAAGTGTTTTGATGGATTCAAACTCATCCCTGGGATACGATAAAAATGTCCGACACTGTAGAATGAGAGATATTCCCATATCATGATGCTGGCAACATCAAGCTTCAGTCTCCTCACAGTGTACCGGGGCCTGAATTCTGTGTCTCGGTGTCTTCTGAAAAACTCTCCCCGGCCACTGGACCCAAACAGAACAAATTTACTTTCATCAGTTCACAGAATGTTGCTGGTTGACTTTATACCAGTCAATGTGCTCTTTGGTGAATTGTAACTGCTTCACGTCTTTTTTTTAACAGCGGGTCGTTGTGGGGCTTCTTGCTGATAGCTTGGCTTCACATAGGCATCTTCTAATTGTAACAGGACTCACAGGTCACTATAGACCTTTTCTGATCTTCCTTGAGCTGAGTGTTGAGTTCTTGCCATTTTGGCTTTTCTTCCATTCGAACGGTAGTTTTTCTTCCATGTCTTTCAGGTTTTGTTGCCATTTTGGGATCATTTTAGCTGAGCAGCCAAACATTTTCTACTCTTCTTTATGTTTCCTCCTTTAATCAACTTTTTAATCCTTTTTTTAACCTTTCCTGGAATGACCAATTTTACTCAGAATTTCAGAGAGAAATGTTTATAACCAGCAGGTACAACATTTACTGCCTTACTTCCTTAAATAAGGACAATGATTGGCTCCTGTTTTTTAAAGAATGAATGATGTCACTAATTAACCTCCATGCTGAGGTTATTTTGAACACGAATCTTTTAATTAGTGATTAAATGACAGAATCAGCAGTATGCGGGTCAGCAATCATGGTTCTGTTGGGTTCTATTACTCTACTACACCTGATAGTACATTATTTACCATGTAGACTTCATTTCTACCAAATACACTGATTGATCAGGATAGTGATACCTGGCTGATATTGTTTTGAACATGACTGTACACTGCAAGATATTGGCTATCGAGTCATTATGGGTCAATCAGGTTAGATTTTCCTAACCTGAATAAGAGATGAGCACAGGACTCTTGCTCTTGGCTGCTTTAAAACACAAAGGGTTGCAAAGACAAAATGTGAGCCACTCCACCGAAAGGCTCTTGCCTCCAAAAATGAGCTTTTTACACAGTCGGATAGAGGAGTTCCAAAGCTGCAAAATGCAGTAAAAAGTTTGTCAATACCTTGAAAACTGACCGAGTTATGCCATTTCTTGTGTCAGCATTCAACTAAAAATTTCACAAGATGTTTTAGAGAAAAATGAGCACAAAGATTGCCCTTCTTCCTTGATCTTTAGTCCTTAGCAACCAAACATTTTTATGCACCTCAGCCATATAAACTTTTAGAAATCGTGTCTAGGAAAAGTTTTAGGAAGAGATGATAAGAGAAATCATCCTCATTTTAATCTGACAGGCCCTTTTTAAACCCATTAGTCACTGTAGTAACCAGTGAACAAAAAAAAAACAAAAAAAAAAAAACAACTTTTTTTCCCTGTTTATTCTAATAAGATCAGTGTGCATCTTTTCGACCATTTTATAAAGGTTCAATTGATACTGACTGAAAAAAAAAAACTGTCACGTTCAAACAATCACACTGAAATTAAGAAAACTATATAACAAAACTCTGATATCTTTATACAAGTAAGCTTCATCAACTCTGCCCTCATCATTATATTCATCCATGTCCTGCTCAGCAGAAAGGATCACATCATCATCACAAACACAACAAATTGACTCATGCACACTTTTATTAACAGATGCCTCTTCTTCATCAACATCAAAATCTTCATCAACACAGCTGGCATCATCTATTTGTTCATCTGTAAAAGGAATGAAACATTTAAGTATTTTTCAGGTCTTTACCAATTTTTGTCCAAACTAAACAACCCATGAGCCAGCATGTCCAGTCCAGACAAGATTATGCACAAATCAAATAACCAAAAAAGTTCCACAATCAAATTTTTCATGCAGAGAAAAATACTCACTGGCGAAATAGTCGTCAAGAACGCCAAGCATTCCGGCATCTTCAGAGCCCAATTCTCGCCTCGAATTTAGCATCTACACTAATGCTGCTAGACATCACGGATGACATTGCACTCTCCTTTTCCACAAATTGTGTATTCACAATCTTATAAATAAACTTACTGACTGTTATTGAAGAGAAAGTCGGAGATAAATTCAGCATGCAGCAAACTGGAAGTTAACACCGGACGTTCACGTGTAACGGGCACTGTGCATGTGCAAGCCCAAGCTGACCAATCAGTGTGCTTTCAGATCTTCCTTAGCAACTAACCTGCAATGTTTACGAGCATATCGTCTTCATAACCTTTTTTTTATTCACTGAAACGGCATGGAAGCTCATTTTAATATAAAAACAGTATCCAAAATGGAAAGATTACTTCACAGCCGTTCTTGTGGCGTATGGATTATAGTCTCTTATACTGAACTCGGTGAATAATTGCAACGAAAACCAGAAAGTTTTGCTACTGTTTTTATCTAGTTTTATGAGGGTAGTCGCCAGAAAAATGGGGGGGGGCATTTTTAGTGAGTTTTAGTCGATTTCACATGAGCAAGTGATAGTTGAATACTTGTTTTCATAGTTTAATGCAAAAATCCGAATTTCAATAAAAATGGACCATTTTTACTTTTCTGGCCTTTATCTCAAAAGTGGTCTGTGACAAGCACCTACTTTCAGTAGAGCGCCTCACAAATAATAATATAAAAAAAAAAAAACAGCAGTGTGACAACAGTTATCTTACCTGGACCCTTAATAACGTTTTCTACATAAGATCCAGAGCAAGTAATGAAAGTAGAAGTACCTCCAAAAAGTATTTTTTGATTCTATGTCAAAAAGACAATGTGTTTCCCTTGAGAGACAATGGGATACTTTCAACAGTTTTATATTCCAGCTCTTCCCTTGAGCTTGCATTTCCTCATAAGGATTTATTCTTTTCTCCTTTTTAGAGAGTCTGTCATTTTTTGGATTCCATGGATCATCATCGCCTCCACCTTGGGTCTCCTTCTTGGTAAACCAGGGTCAAGAGATTGTACAAAAATATATCCCTCTCTTCCTAGATGAATATTCATGCACTTCAGATGTGAAGTCACCACAACGGAAAGATCTGGAGCTACTGAAGCGAGCATGGAGTTAAGACCTTACAATGTGAACACAACAGGCAAAAGATTGAATGTAAACTTTTGAACTTTATTTATTTATGGTAAACAACGCATCCCTTTTGAGGAAGTATTTTATAGAGTACACTGTGAGTGTGTGTGTGTGTGTGTGTGTGTGTGTGTGTGTAACTGTGTGTAACTGTGTGAGTCCCTTTGTGTCTGTGAGTGTGTAAATGTGTGTGAGTGCACTTGTGTATGTGTGAGATTGAGTTTGTGTGTGTGTGTCTGTGTGATAGAGAGAGAGAGGGAGAGAGCATTTGTGTGTGTGTGTGTGTGTGTGTGTGTGTGTGTGTGTGTGTGTGTGTGTGTGTGAGGTTGAGGAAAAAATATATATATTGTTGTCCTGCATTTTGTCCCTCGGCACCAAGTGTTGCACTTTTGCGAATCCCAATCAAACAACAGGAATCATCCCAAACAAATAATACCGGGAAAAACACATCTGTGTGTAAGTAAGAAGCAAAAGTGAAATAAAACTGTTAAACTGCCTAAATAAAATGGAAATTGAATAGTTAACCTATCAGCAAATGTGTAACAATCTGATAACTAAGGCCCTTTCTAACTGTTAAATTATTTCCCTCTGCCAAAATGTATGTGTGTGTGTGTGTGTGTGTGGGGGGGGGGGGGGGGTTTGGTGTTGTTATTGTGTAGGCTTTTAAACCCTTTCAGTTCAGGGAGCAGATATGCTATGCTGGTTAATAGAGGATTGAAATGAACCTCTAACTCGTCAGAACAACTAATATGGGGCTGATCAGTTAATGGTGTTGTGTCTGGATGAATCTTTTGTTGTTTCCGTGACAGAGTGCAAGTGAACACTGAACTGTTGAACACTGAATTGTGAGATGTAACTTGAGAGGAATGTTTTGAAGGGTAGAACTCCTGTATCCTGAAGATCGAGACAAGTTTGTTTGTGCAGTCTTCAGCAACACTGTTCCTGTAGCTCTGCCCAGTTACAGAAATTAACTCAGAAGTTAGTCGTTATACAGCGTGTATACGCAGTTATTATTTGCTGTGTGCAGTTAATATAACTGGGGCAAAAGGAGCTTTTGATTATAAATTAAAGAATAATTTGTTTCAAAGCTGAATACACGTAAAATGTTCACCAAGTGATTCCTTCGTTCCGCTGTGCTTCTTTAAATAGACATACCAATAGCTCGTCTTTTTGCACTCACACACACACACATGTACACACGCCTTCCTACTTGACGATTCTTCAACATTCAGGGTTTGAAGATTGGAGCCAGCCAGCTTTGTTGTTTTTCTTTCTTTATTTATTAATCTGTATCCAGTACAGGACTATTTATAGTTCCACTTTTATTCAGTAGGCCTGCACTGATATTCAAACTCGTGTCCTGATCATGACCAAAAGTTTTCATTTTAAAATATCAGCGTATTAATGAGCAGTGCTGACTTTCTGTTTGCTGAAAGTTAATTTTGTGAAGTGAAGGAATTTTACAAGAATCCAATGTGCACAAAACTTATTTACTAAGAGTGAGGTGGATGTCATTGAACAGTAGAACAGAGATATCCACCCAGCCTGAGGCGAATAAATGATTTAGTACATACTACCTTCTTTTTTAATAGGTTATTGGTACATCTTGGTTTAATTAAAGCATGACCCTGAGAAGGGTGGATAAGAAGCAATAATTAACTGAGGCGAAGTATGATGTATAGAATTGTCCGAGGTGGACATATATACACACACACACACACATACTCTGATCCTTCTCAAAAACTTAGCATATTGTCATAAAGTCCTTTCGGCTTTTTCCCTTTTACTCGGGAGTCGCCACAGCGGATCAACTGATTCGCATGTTTGATTTGGCAGAGGTTTTTACGTCGGATGCCCTTCCTGTCACAACCCTTTTAGCAAGGGACAGAAACACGCTGACGACTTTGCAGCCTACTCTTTACGAAAGTCAGCAATGGTTCTTTTACATGCCTCTCACCATAGACAGTGAGAGACATGGCCCGCCTTTGATAACCCAGTTAGCCGCACTGTTAGGGACAGTGACAACCTTGTGGAGAGTGGGACTTGAACCCCCAACCTTTGGATCAGCGATCCAGCGCCCTATACCACTATGTAAACCCAAAATTCCTATCTCAAAAAATAAGCATATCATGAAAAGGTACTCTAAACGAGCTATTAACCTAATCATCTGACTCAACCAATTAACTCTAAACACCTTCCAAAGATTCCTGAGGCTTTTAAAAACTCCCAGCCTGGTTCATTACTCAAAACCACAATCATGGGTAAGACTGCCGACCTAACTGCTGTCCAGAAGGCCATCATTGACACCCTGAAGCAAGAGGGTCTTCTTGTTTTCCTTTCGGCTTTTTCCCTTTCTCGGGAGTCGCCACAGCGAATCATCTGATTCGCACATTTGATTTGGCAGAGGTTTTTTTTTTTTTTTACGTCGGATGCCCTTCCTGTCACAACCCTTTAGCAAGGGACAGAAACACGCTGACGGCTTTGCAGCCTCCTCAAGCAAGAGGGTAAGACACAGAAAGAAATCTCTGAGCGAATAGTCTGTTCCCAGAGTGCTGTATCAAGGCACCTCAGTGGGACGTATGTGGGAAGGAAAAAGTGAAAGAAGGGCCGATTCCAGACCTTGGGGGACCTGTGGAAGCAGTGGACTGAGTCTGGAGTAGAAACATCCAGAGCCACCACAGAAGTGCCTGACCTGGGGTCCAAAGTACTTTTTTTGGATGAAAGCAAATTTTGCATGTCATTTGGAAATCAAGGTGCCAGAGTCTGGAGGAAGACTGGGGCGAAGGAAATGCCAAAATGCCTGAAGTCCAGTGTCAAGTACCCATAGTCAGTGATGGTCTGGTGTGCCATGTCAGCTGCTGGTGTTGGTCCACTGTGTTTTATCAAGGGCAGGGTCAATGCAGCTAGCTATCAGGAGATTTTGGAGCACTTCATGCTTCCATCTGTTGAAAAGCTTTATGGAGATGAAGATTTCATTTTTCAGCACGACCTGGTACCTTCTCACAGTGCCAAAACTGCCAAAACCACTGGTAAATGGTTTACTGACTATGGTATTACTGTGCTCAATTGGCCTGCCAACTCTCATGGCCTGAACCCCATAGAGAATCTGTGGGATATTGTGAAGAGAAAGTTAAGAGACACCAAACCCAACACTGGATGAGCTTAAGGCCACGATCGAAGCATCCTGAACCTCCATAACACCTCAGCAGTGCCACAGGCTGATTGCCTCCATGCTACGCCGCATTGAAGCAGTCATTTCAAATTCAAAGAATTCCCGACCAAGTATTGAGTGCATAACTGAACATAATTATTTGAAGTTTGACATTTTTTATATTAAAAACACTTTTTTTATTGGTTGGATGAAATATGCTAATTTTTTGAGATAGGGATTTTTGGTTTTTCTTTACTTTTTTGCCAAAATTATCAATATTAAAACAATAAAAGGCTTGAACTACTTCAGTTGTGTGTAATGAATCTAAAATATGTGAAAGTCAAATGTTTATCAGTACATTACAGATAATAATGAACTTTATCACAATATGCAAATTTTTTGAGAAGGACATGTGTGTGTGTGTGTGTGTGTGTGTGTGTATATATATATATATATATATATATATATATATATATATATATATATATATATATACACGTGTGTGTGTGTGTGTGTGTGTGTGTGTGTGTGTGTGTGTGTATGTATACATAGCTTTTCAGCAGATGGAAGCATGAGGTGCTTCAAAATGTCCTGATAGCTAGCTGCATTGACCCTGCCCTTAATAAAACACATTGGACCAACACCAGTCACTGACTGTACTTGACACTGGACTTCAGGCATTTTGGCATTTCCTTCTCCCCAGTCTTCCTCCAGACTCTGGCACCTTGATTTCCGAATGACATGCAAATTTTGCTTTCATCCGAAAAAAGTACTTTGGACCACTGAGCAACAGTCCAGTGTTGATTCTCTGTAGCCCAGGTCAGGCACTTCTGTCGCTGTTTGTGGTTCAAAAGTGGCTTGACCTGGGGAATGCGGCACCTGTAGCCCAGTCCACTGCTTCCACAGGTCCCCCAAGGTCTGGAATCTGCGCTTCTCCACAATCTTCCTCAGGGTCCGGTCACCTCTTCTGGTTATGCAGCGTTTTCTGCCACACTTTTTCCTTCCCACAGACGTCCCACTGATGTGCCTTGATACAGCTTTCTGGGAACAGCCTATTCGCTCAGAGATTTCTTTCTGTGTCTTACACTCTTGCTTGAGGGCGTCAATGATGGCCTTCTGGACAGCAGTCAGGTCGGCAGTCTTACCCATGATTGTGGTTTTGAGTAATGAACCAGGCTGGGAGTTTTTAAAAGCCTCAGGAATCTTTTGCAGGTGTTTAGAGTTAATTGGTTGATTCAGATGATTAGGTTAATAGCTCGTTTTAGAGTACCTTTTCATGATATGCTAATTTTTTGAGATGGGGATTTTGGGTTTACATGAGCTGTATGCCAAAATCATCAGTATTAAAAC